>CM029017.1:117456558-118203134 GCA_016801055.1 Panax notoginseng
GGTGTTAATCAATGATCTGGGTTAGTATTTGGTGGATCTATAACATCTAGATGCACGAAATTAAAGATTTCTAAAAATCTGGAAAATTTTAAAATAATTTGTCTGACAGTTAAATGCCAGGCCTCGTAGATCTGTGCTTGTTTATTGTTTTGGTGTTTTAAAGGTTTGAAGTTGTAGTTTGCAGTGTTGTTAGTAATCTGCAAGTGGGTTCATGATCATTGCATGTGTAGATCGAAAATTATTCACGGTCAAAGTTCGTTGACCGAACACGAACTAAGTTTTCTGGGTAACCCAAAAAATTGAAGAACGTGTTCTGGCAGTGACTTTGACCGGCTTTGATCTTGTTCCTGGAAAGTTGTTAGATGAATATTTGTATCTAGAATATAGTATTCCATGAGTACTACAAGTCCAGAGCACTTTCGAACCTTATAAAGCAACATATTAGTTGTAGTAATCAGTCAAAAGTTGTTGACCGTTAAGCTTTGCTTTTTGGGTAACACAGAAAGTTGAGGTAGTGGTCTGACAAGTTCTTGAGGGACTTAGATATTGCATATCGATGATGTTTAAACATTATAGAGCTCTAAACATGTACGCTGTTAGTTACTCTTCAAGGCCCGACGTCTAAACCACCTATAACATGAATAGATTGCACAATATAAGGCCACCAAAGTCGTTGACCGGCCATGACTTCATGTTTATGGGCAACCCAAAACATGAAGAACTTGTCTGACAACTAGTTCTAAGCTTTATAACTGGCAACTGTGATGTTGTATGACCTTGTAATTGTTGTTACTTGTAGTATTACATATATACTACCATATCTGATCATTATCTAGCCCAGAAACACATTGATCAGAGATTTATTCATGGTCAAACATAGCCCCTCGTTCACTGACTTTGAATGTTCTTGATGCTCAAAAATACTTTTTTTGTCGCTAAAAGCTATAGCAACAATATTTTAAATTTTAATTAATTTATTTTCTAAAAATCATTTAAAAATAGAAATTAATTATTAAAAATTCCAAAATTAGTTTTAAATTTTTTTTAAGTTATAAAAATTAACTTTTAATAATTTGACATATTTTTCATTAAAATTTATATTTATTTGAATATTATTGATATTTAATTTATTTAATAAATATATTAAATAAACTGATTAAAATGATTTTATTATATTAAAAATCATTTTAAATGATAATAAAGTATTTAAAAATATTTTAAGTTATAAAACATAATTTTTAATATTTTAAGGCAAATTTCATTAATTATTTAATATTAATGATATTAGATTTATTTAATAATTATATTAAATAAGATTGATTAAAAATAATTTTAATATTATAAAAATCATTTTAAAAGAAAATAAATAGTTTAAAAATATTTTAAGTTATAAAATATAACTTTTAATGTTTTAAGGAAAATTTCTTTAATAATTTAATATTAATGATATTAGTTTTATTTAATAATTATATTAAATAAATAGTTTTAAAATGGTTTTATTGATTTAAAAATTATTTAAAAAGGATATAAATGATTCAAAAATATTTTAAGTAATAATAAATGACTTTTAATATTTTTGTGAATAATAAATTAATATTTAAATATTAATAGTAATTATATAAAAATAATTTTAAATATTTTAAAAATCATTTCAGGGTAATATTAATGTTTTAAAAATATTTTGAGTTATTATAAATAACTTTAATATTTTGGCAATGATTTCATTAATAATTTAATATTAATTAAATATTAATGATAATAGAATTATTTAGTATTCAAATCATTTAAAAATGATTCCAGTGTTTGAAAAATCATGATAAATTATAATAATTTTTTAAAAATTATTATAATTTCTTTAAAAATAATATGACTAATATTTAAAATATCTAAAGGAATATTGAACTACGGAATGTGATTTTAGACTCGATAATTACCCGATAAAGTCGTTGGTACACCGAAATATTTTAGAAATTGATCTAGACTTAGATAGTTTGACTAGATAAGTGTCTTGTAATGTTCTAATGACTGGTAAACATATGTGGTAATGTGATTAGATTATGTGCTAACTGCAAATAGCAGTGTTATGTGTTACTATATATGATTCTAATCGACAGAATGATCTTATTAATTATATGTCGCTATATAAAAGATAAAACTAAGTTGCGTAACGGTAAGCAGTAGACCAAGCAAGTATCCTATCTTTGCATTTACTTTATGCAATGGACATGCGTAAGTGAATATCTAAACTATTCTCTTCATTGTGTAAGTATTCTTCCTTTGCATTTACTTTATGTAATGGACATGCGTAAGCTAATATCTGAACTATTCTTTTTCATTGTTCAAGTATCTTAACCTTGGTATATACTTATACAATGATCCTGTATAAGTACGTTATTGAAATATAATTTGTTGTACAAGTTCTTTAACTCTATTATTGTAGATCAAGATATATATTATGTTCATTAATTTCTAAATATGGTTATACAAGTGTCCTTACTTGGATAATAGTTGTACTTGTTGATACATACTTATCAAATTTCGGTATGTACAAATTAATTAAAAGTCGTCTAAGCTATTTGTTTCGGCTAGATTGAGAAAGTGATTATATATTGAAATCTTAGTATTTCGTTGTTATAATTCAAATTCTGATTATAAGACTGAGAAGAATAACCTTTTTATATAAAAGGAAACTTTGTGGTTGTCAATTCGGCCGTTGCGCGCGTGTAAGCATTATGCATAATATAGGATATAATGAAGTTGATCACTTATTATACTTGCAGAGGGGTGTTGTGACGCCCCCAAATCTGGGTACTTCAATTCCCACGAGATTTGGTGTTCACTGTCCAAACATCATGTATTTATCTACCCATAATAAATGAAAAATCATAAATAGATAGAAATAAATCCTCTTCTTATGGAGTTACAACATCTGAAAATAAATACATCAATCCCAGGTCATACTAACCTTAAATCTCAATTGCGAAAACATAAATATATTAAGTCTTACACAACTTAAATATAAGTATGAAACATAACATAACAAATTAACAAGTCTTCATCACTTGTTAACTTTGCCCTTGCCTTTACTAGAAGAAGGCTCGTCGGACCTTTCGTTCTTAACTGCAATGTTATTATTACGCAAGAGTGAGCACAATTGTCCACAAGTATAATAATATAACAATAAAATAGTAACATGCGAATGAATCAATAACTTCTGAAATAAGAAAACTTGGCTTTTGAATCAAGAATGAATAACAATAATCAAAAGAACTTTTGAGGGTCGTAAAACCTTGAACTACGTCCTAGGTTGTCAAATGTTTATACTTGAAACCTTTAACAGTCATAAGACTATGGACTCTTCTTCTCGTACTTAGGGGGGTCAGCCCTTAGTACCATATTCTGCACAATATCTTAACGCTAACGCATAAGTAATCCCTATAGAGGATTGTTCATCTCAGTTTGACATTAGAGTCCGCACTAAAGGAAGTTTGGTTTGGAAAAATTAATAAGGGTTCTGAAATTTAGAACGTTCATCAACTATGGACTAGTCGAATCAATAAGGGTTCGCTAGTCTAACAAGGTTCAACAATAACTGATATTTAAATCGAATAAGAATCTCACGAGGTATACAATAGAATAAGTATTGTATAACAGAATCATACTTTGAAAAGATTAAAAATCTTTAATATAACAAATTGAACTTGATTAATAATAACAAGAATTTGCTCGATGTAAGCTTATAAACTTGAATAACGATAACAAGTAGGGTTAAAAAACTTACTTCATGCATAGGCTAAACGATTACTACTTCTGTTCATCACAAATCCTACACACATACCATATGTATTCACGGTATTCATTAGTTACATTTTCACTTAATTATTTAATATAAACTCCACTTTATTTAACAAATCATTACCCTTCTAATTTAATTACTTAATTAAAATTAGAATATTTTCATTCCCGTACTATTATTACACTCGAATAAATTATTTCATAATAATTTCCATCTAATATTTATTTTATTCCATAAATATTTCAACTAAAATATTTATTTTACTTGATAAATTTTTTAATATTAATTTCCATCGAATATTTATTTTATTCCATAAATATTTCAATTAAAAAATTTATTTTATTTGATAAATATTTTAATTAATAATTTTTATTTATTTATTTATTTATTTTTATTTTTATTTTTGCCTTCTAGGGCGGGGTAATTTAGTTTGGTAACGCCCGCTGGGTCGGGGTTACCCAGACTTAGTTTCTGCAGTTTCTGCAGTTTGCAAACATAACAAGGCCAAATTAGGCAAAAAAAATCACAAGTTCAATTATACGTTCTGTGAAGAACACAGAATATGGCCATAACTTCCAATTAATTTTTTTTTCCACAAATTTAGACATACTCAAATACTGTAATACACATATAACTACTACTCAACCTTTCTAGCATGATTTTAACAGTCAAAACACATAATTAACAAAATCAACACATGTAATTTTATCGTTCTTGATGTTTTTGAAAGTTTTGAACATAAAACATAAAAATCAAAACTACGGGTTCGTTATAACACCGAATATGTTCATTTGAAGTTTGTTTTCTTCATTTTAACATGCATAATTACATATAAGTGTCAATTTATGATACAACTTATAATTGTCGTATTAAATTTGGTACGTAAGACCGTATGGCCATATTTTCATACTCTGTAACTTTTGAATAACAATATACGACCTATTTTATGAAACTGATGTTATGGTTCATACATCATAGTAAAAAAAACATACTACATTAACATATTACATCCACACAATCACTACCCTTTCCGATTACAGAGACTTAAACAATTAACTTGAAAGCCATTTTTCATGAAACTTTAAATGACGTAAATAAAAATTGGGTTGAAGAATTTACCCAAAGCGTAGATTGTAGATTAGTAGGGAAACTTTTCTCAGTTGTTTCTTCAATCACCCACTCACAATCTCCCTTAACAGAACTCAATTTCTCCATGTAAACTTGTTCTTCTTATTTTCAGACTTAGAGAATAAAGAAGGAAGAATACGTATATACTAATTAAGAACTGACATAATTGTGGTCAGTTAACCCGATCATGGGTTAACTGCTCCCAACTCCCAATAAGGCTCCGTTTGGCTAGCCTTAAAAGAATCATAACCATTTAATTTAATAATCTTTTATACTAAAGTTTAATAGTGTTACACTCATTTACACAATAATCAAATATCTTATTTAATTTATTTTAAATAAAATATTAAATTTCTCATTAATTCACATAGTCACATAATTAAATTTCTCATTTATTAATTATGTCAAATTATTAAATCTCTAATTAATTATTAAAATAACATTATGCTTATTAAATATTTCATTTAATTTAATAAGCTCACATAATTACATACTTTGAATAATAAAATTCTCCACATTAATTTAATAAATATAACACATATAATTAAATTAATCTATCACAACTTCATCAATTAATTATTTAATCTAATAATTAAATCGTCGAAAAATATTTATTTAATTTAATAAATATAAAAAATTAAATTACAAAATCTCATTCGTCACATCTTTCCCCTCTTAAAAGAATTCTGTCCCCAGAATCACGACTCAATCAATTCGACCCGTTATATTCTCCCCCCTTATAAAGATTATGTCCCCAAAATCGCTTACACATAATTTAAGTAAATAAATGAGGATAATTCTTCATCATATTCTCTTCAAGTTCCCATGTAACTTCTTTAGCGTTGTGGTTCCTCCAAATTACCTTAACAGAAGGTATTACTTTATTTCTGAGAACTTGTTCTTTTCTGTCGACAATCTGAACAGGAATTTCTTCATAAGATAAATCTTTTTCAAAATGCAAGGTTCGTATTCAATTACATGCTTGTAATCGGGTTTGTAGGGTCGTAAAACTGAAACATGGAAGACATTGTGGACATTCTCGAGTGCTGGAGGTAAGGCTACCTCATACGTAACTTCTCCGATTCTTCGCAGTACTTCAAAGGGTCCAATGAATCTTGGGCTTAATTTCCCTTTCTTTTCGAACCTGATTTTTTCCTTCCAAGGAGAGATTTTCAAGAACACATAACTACCCGACTCAAACTCAACATTTTTACGGTGTGGATCGGCGTATTTCTTCTGTCTATCTTGAGCTACTACCAGTCTTGTTCGAATCACTTTAACTATATCTGCTGTCTGCTGTACCAATTCTGGGCCTAGTAATTGTCTTTCACCAACTTCATCCCAGTATAGCGGAGTTATGCACTTTATATCGTATAATGCTTCGTAAAGTAACATACCAATACTAGCGTGGTAACTGTTATTATAGCCGAACTCTACGAGCGATAGGTGGTCATCCCAATTTCCTTTAAAGTCCGTTACACAAGCTCTTAACATATCTTCCAATGTCTGAATCGTTCTTTCACTCTGCCCATCTGTCTGAGGGTGATATGTCGTATTCATTCGCAATTGCGTACCCATGCATTGCTGTAGTCGTTTCTAGAAGTTCGATGTAAAGCGCGGATCCCTATCGAAAATAATTGACATCAGAACTCCGTGCCTTGAAACAATCTCCTTCACATATAACCTTGCCAACTGATCTAAGTTAAATCTAATTTTGATCGGAAGGAAGTGTGTGGATTTTGTCAATCGGTCAACGATAACCCATACAGCTTCATAGCCTTTCTGAGTTATTAGAAGTCCAACCACGAAGTCCATCTTAATATGTTCCCATTTCTATTCTGGGATCTCCAACGGTTGTAGCAACCCACTCGGCCTTTGATGTTCTGCTTTCACTTTATAACATGTCAGACACTTGGCAACACACTCTGCCACATCTCGTTTCAAATTTGGCCACCAGAAATGTTGTCAAAGATCTTGATACATTTTTGTACTACTAGGGTGAATCGAATATCGTGAGCTATGAGCCTCACTCAAAATGTCTTCCTTAATCTCTGGTACTGGCGGTACCCAAATTCGGTTCTCAAATCTCAGTATTCCTTCCTTGTCCAACTTGAATCTCGGTTCGGTTCCTTTAGATATCTTCTTTTTCATCTTTTTACATTCTTCGTCTTGCAGTTGAGCCTCCTTAACTTTTTCCAGTAGGGTTGTACCAGATTGCATCTGGAACAGCTTCTCATAAATTTCCATAGGATACCTCACTTCCAGTTCTAACTTCTCCATGGCTGAAATTAGCTCCTTCTGAGCGGTTAACATCATCAATTTCTCCCGACCCTTTCTACTTAAGGCGTCGACAACCACATTTGCCTTACCCGAATGGTATAAAATTTCACAATCATAGTCCTTAATTAACTCCAGCCACCTTCTTTGGCGCATATTCAAATCTTTCTGTGTAAAAATATATTTCAAACTCTTGTGATCTGTATATATTTCACACTTCTCACCGTAGAGATAGTGCCTCCAGATTTTCAAAAGTAAAACCACTGTAGCTAACTCCAAGTCGTGGGTCAGATATGCCTTCTCATAATCCTTCAACTGTCGTGATGCATACACAATGACTCTGCCGTTTTGCATAAGCACATAGCCAAGTCTTTTATGCGACGCATCATTATAAAGAACAAAATTTCCTGTATCATCCGGAAGAGATAACACAGGTGTTGTACTCAACCTATTCTTTAGTTCCTGAAAGCTTTCCTCACACTTCTCCGTCCAAACAAATTTCACAGCTTTTTGAGTCAAATTCGTTAACGAAGTTGTGATCTTGGAAAAGTCTTGAATGAATCTTCTATAATACCCTGCCAATCCCAGAAAACTTCGTACTTCTGACGGCATTCTCGGCTGATCCTAGTTTATCACGGCTTCGACTTTGGATGGATCTACCGAAATTTCGTCTTTATCAATCACATGTCCAAGAAATTGTACGCGCTCAATCCAAAATTCGCATTTCGAAAACTTGGCATACAACTTCTCCCTTCTCAACGCCTCTAACGTTACCTTCAAATGTTCTTCATGTTCTTCCTTGGTTTTCGAATATACCAAAATGTAATCTATAAATACCACTACGAATTTATCTAAAAACGGCTTGAACACTCCATTCATTAGGCCCATAAATGCTGCAGGAGCATTCGTTAGACCAAATGACATTACCAAAAATTCGTAGTGACCATATCGTGTTCTGAATGTTATCTTCGGTACATCCTCTGGCCTTACCTTTAGCTTATGATAACCACTCCTCAAGTCTATCTTGGAAAAGTATCTTGCTCCCTTCAATTGATCAAACAGGTCATCGATCCTCAGTATTGGATATCTATTCTTAATCGTGACCTTATTAAGTTCTCTGTAGTTAATGCAGAGTCGCATCGTCCCATCCTTCTTCTTCACAAATAACACTGGCGCTCCCCATGGTGATACGCTCGGTTGAATGTACTTCTTGTCCAGTAATTCTTGTAGTTGTACCATCAATTCTTTCATTTCTACCGGTGTCATTCGGTACGGTGCCTTCGATATTGGAGCCATTCCTGGTGCCAAATCGATCAAAAATTCAACCTCTCTATCTGGCGGAAGTCCTGGCAAATCGTCTGGAAATACGTCTGCGAAGTCCCTCACTACTGGTATCTCCTCTACTTTCGGATTCTCTTTACAACTGTCGACTATGTAAGCTAAATATCCTACATAGCCTTGTCTTAATAACTTACTGGCCTGCATCATCGTCAGATAACTCGCTTGTCTAGGCGACTTGCTACCATAAAACAACACCTTTGATAGAGTCATGAGGTTAAAACGCTTCTTATGGCAATCAATTACGGCTCTGTGATTGAATAACCAGTCCATACCCAAAATAACGTCAAATTCTCCAAGTCAAATAGGGATAAGATCTACGTTCATGATATTACCCTTAATATCCACTGTATAGTTCTTATGTACGTACTTAACAAGGATTATTTCTCTATTCACAATTTCTATGTTCATGGGGTGTTCTAACTCATCCTTAGGAAATTCTAAGTTCTTAGCAAAGTCATCGGATATAAATGAACAAGTAGCACCCGAATCAAATAATACATAAGCATTAACTTTATTGATCGGAATGATACCTGACACCACATCACGAGACTGCACAGCATCCTGCACAGTTATGTTGAATGTCCTGGCAGTCGGCGGTGGTTGGTGTGGTTGGTCCCGTGATAGTTAAAGCATTTCCACCGCTGTTTCCCCTGTTCCTTTCTGATCTTACCCCTCCAGATCACTTCTTGGGACAATCCCTTGCCAGATGATCCTTTGAGCTGCAAGTGAAGCAGGCTCCCTTCTTTGGGTTAGGACAGTTAGGTGCTATGTGGCCCTCCTGACCACAATTATAGCACACCCACTTTCCCTTCGTACAAACCCCCTGGTGAGCTTTTCCGCAGGTCGGGCACGCTTTGATCCTCTTCTTCTGACCTTCTTGTTGATTTCCAGTTGATGAGTTGTCAGTACACCTCCTTTTCTGATTGATACTTCCTCCCGTGTTGCTGCCACTGGCTTTGTTATTTCTCTCATTTTCACTCTTCTTCTTCTTCTTCTTCTGATCTTGATTGTACTTGGTCACCGCATCGCTCCCACCTTCAGCGAGGATGGCCTTTTCCAGTACTCCAGTAAAAGTGTTTAGCTGAAACATTGATACTTTGCTATATACCCAGGGCTTCAGTCCTTGTTCAAACCATCTTTCTTTTCTCTCATCCGTGTGTACTTAATACGGGGAGAACCTAGCCAACTCATTGAATTTTGCCGCATAATCTTGTAAGGACATATTTTCCTGTTTCAACTCTAGAAACTGGACCTCCATTTGGTTCTGCGAGCTGGTCAAAAAATACATCTCGAAAAACATCTCCTTGAACCTCTCCCAAGTAATCACACCTTCACCTCCCCGGACCTTATTTGCTTGCCACCAATAACTGGCTTTGGATTTCAGCATTAACGTCGCGTAGGCGGTTTTCTGGTCCTCTCTGACTCTGGCGACGTCAAAAACTTTTTCCATCTCCATAACCCACGTTTGAACCTCGATCGGGTTCATGGAGCCTTTAAACTCTGGCGGTCCCACCGCCTTAAAATCCTTAAACATTGTGTTCGGTGGAGCTTGAGGTGGATTATTCATCGCTCCAGCTAGTAAGTTCACCAACTGCTGAACAGGGTCAGCATTGGTGTTGTTGTTGTTGTTATTCGTTGACCCTTCCTTGGCTGGTCGACGATTTGGTCGTCTTCTCGGCGGCATGTTTCTGATAAGAATATACACTTATTAGGTCTTTATTTAATCCTCTAAATATTTAAGGCTTAACTAAAACATTTAAATATAATCACTTAACACGCTATCTCAATAAACCCTGATATATTTATTCAAATCGAAAGTTTTAACATTAAACAATAGCATCACTACTATTTACATCAACTATCCCGAGATAAAGAATCTACAGGATTTAAAACATTAAAATATTCCTTTGTTTATAAACACATCGAAATTTACATCTAACACGAGATAAGTTTTTCACATAATTAAACAAATCATATCACTGCCTGTTAAGGCACTGAATAACCTTGCTACGTTCCTTTTCCATGATGCGGGACATCGTCCGGCGATCTAGCACATACGATGGTAGTCCTTCGAACTGGATTGGGTACCTCATAACTCGATCCTAGGCCTCATCCATTGCATTTTGAAGTGTAGAGTACGTCTCCCCAAGATTAGCCTTCTTCGCACGACAATCCTCTTCTGCAAGATCAGCACGACGTGATTCTCTTACCCAGCCCTCCTCTGCTATGGTCAGTCTTTCTGAGCTCTCTTTTAGTTCCTTCTTCAACTTCTCTATTTCTTCAAACTTCTCCTTGGTTTGACCCTTCTCGTGAACCAAATCCCACTCCACGTTCCCTAGACGTGTGTGAAGAGTCATAACCTCCCTGTCCTTCTGCTCGATGGTAATCTGCTGAATAATCGCCCGCTCAGTCAGATCCTGAACAGTGTCACGTAACTCTACGTTACGGCCATATAACTCGTCGTACATCTCAACATCAATTGAGTTCAGTGGGAACTCCTCTTCTTCCTCTTCCTCTTCAGGATCCTCCTTTGGATCAGTCTCAGGCTCATGCTCCTGACCAACAACAGTGATCAATGGAGATGGCTCTCTCCGTACCAATAGCTCCCTGACAACATGAATGTCTCGGGGCTCCTCCTCTGTAGGTACTTGGGGTTCCTCCTTTGTAGGTACTCGGGGTTCCTCCTCCCCAGCTCGACTAGTTCCTCCAACATCAGACATCCTAACAACACAGTTTTAAGTTTTGGTTACTGAGCCGTACTAGTGAACACATAATTAACACATAAGCACATAAAGTCTTTTATTATCTTCAATGAATTAAGAAATTCATTTCTAAGAACTCGATAAGAGTTTTCCATCACTATATTCTTCCTATAAGGCTACTACCTAAGGTTGTTCCCCCACCTAAGGTTCATAACCTATAGCTTTGATACCAACCTATGACACCCCCAAATCCGGGTACTTCAATTCCCACGGGATTTGGTGTTCACTGTCCAAACATCATGTATCTATCTACCTATAATAAATGAAAAACCATAAATAGATAGAAATAAATCCTCTCCTTATGAAGTTACAACATCTGAAAATAAATACATCAATTCTAGGTCATACTAACCTTAAATCTCAATTGCGGAAACATAAATAAATATTAAGTCTTACACAACTTAAACATAAGTCTGAAACAAAACATAACAAATAAACAAGTCATCATCACTTGTTAACTTTGCCCTTGCCTTTACTATAAGAAGGCTTGTCGGACCTTTCGTTCTTAACTGCAATGTTATTATTACACAAGAGTGAGCACGATTGCCCACAAGTATAATAATATAACAATAAAATAGTAACATGCGAATGAATCAATAACTTTTGAAATAAGATAACTTGGCTTTTGAATCAAGAATGAATAACAAGAATTAAAAGAAATTCTGAGGGTCGTAAGACCTTGAACTACGTCCTAGGTTATCAAATGTTTATACTTAAAACCTTTAACAGTCATAAGACTATGGATTCTTCTTCTCATACTTAGGGGGATCAGCCCTTAGTACCATATTGTGCACAATATCTTAACGCATAAGTAATCCCTATATAGGGTTGTTCATTTCAGTTTGACATTAGAGTCCGCACCAAAGAAAGTTTGGTTTGGATAAATCAATAAGGGTTCTGAAATTTAGAACGTTCATCAACTATGGACTAGTCGAATCAATAAGGGTTCGCTAGTCTAACAAGGTTAAACAATAACTGATATTTAACTCGAATAACAATCTCAAGAGGTATACAATAGAATAAGTATTGTATAACAGAATCATACTTTGAAAAGATTAAAAATCTTTAATATAACAAATGGAACTTAATTAATAATAACACGAATTTGCTCGATGTAAGTTTATAAACTTGAATAAAGATGACAAGTAGGGTTAGGAAACTTGCCTCGTGCGTAGGCTAGGCTAAACGATTACTACTTATTCACCACAAATCCTACACACATACCATATGTATTCACGACATTCATTAGTGACATTTTCACTTAATTATTTAATATAAACTCCACTTTATTTAACAAATCATTACCCTTCTAATTTAATTACTTAATTAAATTAGAATATTTTCATTACCGTGCTATTATTACACTCGAATAAATTATTTCATAATAATTTCCATGGAATATTTATTTTATTCCATAAATATTCCAACTAAAATATTTATTTTATTTGATAAATATTTTAATATTAATTTCCATCGAATATTTATTTTATTCCATAAATATCTCAATTAAAATATTCATTTTATTTGATAAATATTTTAATTAATAATTTTTATTTATTTATTTATTTTTATTTTTATTTTTGCCCGCCGGGGGCGGGGTTATCCAGACTCAGTTTCTGCAGTTCGCGAACATAACAAGGCCAAATTAGGCCAAAAAAAATCTCTCACAAGTTCAATTATACGTTCTGTGAAGAACACAGGATATGCATAACTTCCAATTAATTTATTTTTACACGAATTTGGACATACCCAAACACTGTAATACGCATATAACTACTACTCAACCCTTTAAGCATGATTTTAACAGTTAAAACACATAATTAACAAAATCAACACATATAATTTTACTGTTCTTGATGTTTTTGAAAGTTTTGAACACAAAACATAAAAATCAAAAATACGGGTTCGTTATAACACCGAATATGTTCATTTGAAGTTTGTTTTCTTCATTTTAACATGCATAATTACATATAAGTGTCAATTTAGGATACAACTTATGATTGTCGTATTAAATTTGGTACGTAAGGCCATATGTCCACATTTTCATACTCTGTAACTTTTGAATAACAATATACGACCTATTTTATGAAACTGATGTTATGGTTCATACATCATAGTAAAAAAAACATACCACATTAACATATTACATCCACACAATCACTACCCTTTCCGATTACAGAGACTTAAACAATTAACTTGAAAGCCATTTTTCATGAAACTTTAAATGACGTAAATAAAAACTGGGTTGAAGAATTTACCCAAAGCGTAGAGTGTAGATTAGTAGGGAAACTTTTCTCAGTTGTTTCTTCAATCACCCACTCACAATCTCCCTTAACAAAACTCAATTTCTCTATGTAAACTTATTTTGCTTGTTTTCAGACTTAGAGAATAAAGAAGGAAGAATACGTATATAATAATTAAGAACTGACGCGGTTGTGGTCAGTTAACCCGATCATGGGTTAACTGCTCCCAACTCCCAATAAGGCTCCGTTTTGCTAGCCTTAAAAGAATCATAACCGTTTAATTTAATAAATCTTTTATACTATAGTTTAATAGTGTTACACTCATTTACACAATAATCAAATATCTTATTTAATTTATTTTAAATAAAATATAATAATTTCTCATTAATTCACATAGTCACATAATTAAATTTCTCATTTATTAATTATGTCAAATTATTAAATCTCTAATTAATTATTAAAATAACATTATGCTTATTAAATATTTTATTTAATTTAATAAGCTCACATAATTACATACTTTGAATAATAAAATTCTCCACATTAATTTAATAAATATAACACATATAATTAAAGTAATCTATCATAACTTCATTAATTAATTATTTAATCTAATAATTAAATCATCAAAAAATATTTATTTAATTCAATAAATATAAAAAATTAAATTACAAAATCTCGTTCGTCACATGTATGACTTAATCTTTATGGTTATATGATACACATGGGTATATCAAAGTAAATCTTTGATAGTTACTCGAGAACAGAAGTTCAAGATCCTTAGGGATCACTCAACATAAACTCTGGAAAATATTTCACTTTGTTATTGCGTATAATTAATTTTTGTTATTCAATTGAATATCAAAAAATTGAAAACAAAGTTCATAGTCTGTCGACTGCTCTCAATTTATAGTTAGTACGTAGTTTATAATTTTTTGATATAGAATTGATATGTTGTTATTATTGGTTCAACTTACTTCACAACTATTGATTCGTTGTAGAAGTGTCCTTCGAAGAAAATATTTAATTCTTTCAGCTAATATTTATTGTTGATATTACTTGCTGGGCAATCAAATGCTCATTCTTGCTTTAAATTTAAATATTTTCAGCTAAGCGTGATCAACCTGAAGGTTCAGACAAGAACAAAGGAAAGGGAAAGCTATCAGAATAAGTTATATGGTATCTTATGTAATAATTAGACTTTATTAAGACAATGATATTTATTATCTATCATATAATGAAATGTAGTAAAGGTCGCGTACCTGGGATTAGACTCTGATATATGTAAATTAAGTTTGATAATTATATTATTGTTATTATTCCGCTCAAAGAAATGGGATCGTGAAGCACCGAGTTCGAGTTTCAAGTACCTGAATTTGGGGGCGTCACAACATGGTATCAGAGCTTTATGTTAGAAACCTTAGGCGGGATAGACCTTAGGCTATAACATTTAGGACAAAGGAAAATGTTGAAAATACAAATAACTCAAATGTAGTTTAAAGGAGATGAATTGAATAAATTCATCGTAAAATGAAATAAAAGTAACTGATAGAAAACTATTATTTGCTGTGTGTATATATTATTTGCTAGTCAAGATAATTTATGTGTAGATGTCAAATGGAAAAGGATTAGGATATTCTCAGATCGTAAAGAAGGAGCCAATCTCTATAACCGAGTCAATATCAAAGCCAATAGCTGAAATAGAAGCTTACATTGAAAGAAACCCTGATGAGGTGGTTATTGTGGAAATGTAGTACCAGACCTAGAAATGGTGGTATAATAGATAGGTAGAGTATAGTTAAGGAATGTAAGGTTAAGTTCGAGTTCTTAAAACTCATACTTATGGTAAGTTCCTGACTCATAATTATGTGAAATATTTTTGAACCCCTCAGCGAATGGATGCCAAATGTCTGACTAGGATAAGTTCATAAACTCATATGATTGTGGTAAGTTCCTGAACTCATAATGTATGGTAAGTTTGACGAACTGGGTATAGTTATGTGTGTGAATAAATTATTGATGATAATAGGAATATATAGAATACTAAGCAATTGATCCTTAATGAAGGCATAAGAAATAAGTAGTATTAGTATTACTTAAATATGTGTGTTTTATGATGTGTATATGATAAGTGTATTTCTGTAATGTAATATTCTCGACTTTTGTATAAGTTGTGGCAGCGATTCTCGACTTTTGTGTCACAAAGGGATAGCTGATATTTAAAGTAGTATGTGATATGCTATATGGTGTAAAGTAATATGAATTAGTTGGCTGAACATGATTTTATTTATTCAGATAATGCCGCCAAGACGAAAATGAAACTAAAGGGCAGAAGAACCTGTCAACAAAGCTGGAGGACAACCAGACCCGATACAGAATTTTACAAATATGGTCGCTCAAGCTATGCAGAATGGAATACCAGCCGCGAGAAATTAGCAAGATAATCGATTGGCGAACTTCAAATACTTCAAGACAGTCGGACTGCCAGGATTTAGAGGATCAATTGACCCTATAGAAGCGTTTGTGATAGCAACGGTAACGGAGGGGCAAAAGACAGCTTTTGCCACTTATATGATGAAAGGGGAGGCAAATTTTTGGTGCGAGGAAATTCAAGCTAGAGCCGGAGAAGGAAGTAGTAGTGGTAGGACTGGAAAAAGGAAAGGAGATAATTTCGGGGACACCTGAAATAGGCCAGGAGGTGGAAAGAAATAGGTTGTGCAGTGTAGGAATTGCGGAAAGAATCACTTGGTAGGTGATTAAAGGGAAAGTCTATGTGCTACAAATGTGGGCAAAAGGGACATATCTCTCCTAACTGCCCCAATTCTAGGATGAATAGTGGGTGTTTTATTTGTCGATCAACAGAGCATAAGGTGAAAGATTGTCCAAAAGGGAGAAAGGAGGCAGGGAGTGCGAATGCGGGGAAAAACAACGGGACATTGGCGATAACGAGACCAACTTCAACCAACAAACCAACAAAATCAGCTACAAGAGTCTTCAACATGACCGTTCAGGACACTGAAGCAGCCGGGGATGGAATACCAGGCATTATTCAAATAAATTTTATTTTCTTATATATAGTAAATTATTTTATAAAAAAATTTTGAAGGAAGAATTTGAGTTCTATTAGAAATCAAATTTCTGTTTAATTAGATAGACAAACTTTATGCTGAATAGTTAAAGATCAGTCGATCAAATCTGATCGAGATCTACTTGAAATGAATGTGTATGTTATTTACCCTAGTGTGTATAAGTTTTGAAATGGTGATTCTGGGGACGAAATCCTTATAAGGGAGGGTGAATGTAATAACACAATATTTTTGATTTAATTAAATAAGAATATATATATATATATATATATATATATATATATATATATATATATATATGTGTGTGTGTGTGTGTGTGTGTGTGTGTGTGTGTGTGTGTGTGTGCGCGCGCGTGTGTGTGTGTGTATGTGTGTGTATAAATAAAATTTATTTATTACATGAATATTTACAAATAAATTTTTAAGGAGTTATTGATCATTATAAATTTTATTATTATAATTAAATTAATTTTGTAGTAAAAATACTTTTATTATTTATTTTCTATGAAAAATATGAATATTGTATTATTTAAATAATATATGATATGATTATTAGAATTATTATAATAAATATTTTATTATATGAATTTATTCATATTAGTTATGTTAATTATTTTAACTTAATTAATAAGTCAGTTATGGATTCAAAACCCTAATTTTGATTTTGAATAAGGAATGAGAATAATAATATAATATTAATATTATATTTCAGTGCTATAAATATGTATTGTATGTGTATTCAGATAATGGTTGGTCAATTATTATGTAACGGTAGAAAACCTTAGCATTAATTTGTTAAACCCTATTTTAAAACTCAAATAGGAGTTCAAGACTGTGTAGTGGTTGTGTTATATGATTTATGTCGCGTATTATAGAATTTAAAATTAATTAGAAAAACCCTAATTATTATTTAGAAAACCTAATTAATTAAAAACCCTAATTACTAAGCTAGAACCCTAATCACTAAATTATAAAGCTTAAAGTTAATGAGGGAAACCCTAATTATTATCTAGAAACCCTAATTGTTAATTATTATCCCTAATTGTCAAATTTGACACCTTAATCGCTAAATTGGAAAGCTAATTGCTAATTAGTGAATCTTAAATTTAATTTTTAAGTTCCAAGTAATTAGGAAACTAAACATGATTAAGAAACCCTAATTTTTCTTTTTAGAAACTAAAATTTTTATTTTAAACCCTAATTGCAAAATCCTAGAAAAATCAATTTTTTAAAAAAACCTTAGGATTAGGTCAAACTTTAAGGGTTAGCCAAATGTCAGAATAGCCATTATGCATTATTGTATGTTGCTTGTAAGATCTTGCCAAGTACTAGAGTTGGTGACCAACTCTAAGCTCCCATGTGACTTAAATCCCAGCAATCCGCCATTCGCATCAGCCAAATACATTGCATCCAAAGCATAGATAGATTAAAGAGAGAGAAATTCACAAAAGCTAGTTCAATTATTTCTAAACACATACGCAAGACTCTCTCTCTCCTCACCCATGAAAATGATTAGTATTTCAGTCCCATATCAAGCTCCTAGATCATCACAAACATATCAGGAACCCCATATTTAGAATTTGTTCAAAGTGAGGTATAACCTAAACCTAAAATCTGATCTTTGAAGCTATGCTAGATCTTATGTTTTAATGTTTAAACATGTTGTATGTGGTGTTAATCAATGATTTGGGTTGGTATTTGGTGGATCTATAACATCTAGATGCATAAAATTAAAGATTTCTAAAATCTAAAAAATTTTAAAAATGTGTCTGACAGTCAAATGTCAGGCCTCGTAGATCTGTGCTTGTTTATTATTTTGGTGTTTTAAAGGTTTGAAGTTGTAGTTTGTAATGTTGTTAGTAATCTGGAAGTGGATTCATGATCATTGCTTGTGTAGATCAAAAGTTATTCACGGTCAAAGTTCGTTGACCGAACACGAACTAAGTTTTCTGGGTAACCCAGAAAAACTGATGAACATATTCTGGCAGTGATTTTGACTGGCTTTGATATTGTTACTGGAAAGTTGTTAAGATGAATATTTGTATCTAGAATATAGTATGCCATGAGTACTACAAGTCTAGAGCACTTTCGAACCTTATAAAGCAACATATTAGTTGTAGTAATCAGTCAAAAGTTGTTGACCGTTAAGCTTTGCTTTTTGGGTAACACAGAAAGTTGAGGTAGTGGTCTGACAAGTTCTTGAGGGACTTAGATATTGCATATCGATGATGTTTAAACATTATAAGAGCTCCAAACATGTACGCTGTTAGTTACTCTTCAAGGCCCGACTTCTAAACCACCTATAACATGAATAGATTGCACAATATAAGGCCACCAAAGTCGTTGACCGGCCATGACTTCATGTTTCTGGGCAACCCAAAACATGAATAACATGTCTGACAACTAGTTCTAAGCTTTATAACTGGCAACTGTGATGTTGTATGACCTTCTTAATTGTTGTTACTTGTAGTATTACATATATACTACCATATCTGATCATTATCTAGCCCAGAAACACATTGATCAGAGATTTATTCATTGTCAAACATAGCCCCTCGTTCACTGACTTTGAATGTTCTTGAGGCTCAAGAACACCAAAGGCTACACTTTCTGTTGCTAAAAGCTATAGCGACAGTTTATTTAAATTTTAATTAATTTATTTTCTAAAAATCATTTAAAAATAGAAATTAATTATTAAAAATTTCAAAATTAGTTTTAAAAATTATTTTAAGTTATAAAAATTAACTTTTAATAATTTGACATATTTTTCATTAAAATTTATATTTATTTGAATATTATTGATATTTAATTTATTTAATAAATATATTAAATAAACTGATTAAAAATGATTTTATTATATTAAAAATCATTTTAAATGATAATAAAGTATTTAAAAATATTTTAAGTTATAAAACATAATTTTTAATATTTTAAGGCAAATTTTATTAATTATTTAATATTAATGATATTAGATTTATTTAATAATTATATTAAATAAGATTGATTAAAAATAATTTTAATATTATAAAAATCATTTTAAAAGAAAATAAATAGTTTAAAAATATTTTAAATTATAAAATATAACTTTTAATATTTTAAGAAAAATTTCATTAATAATTTAATATTAATGATATTAGTTTTATTTAATAATTATATTAAATAAATAGTTTTAAAATAGTTTTATTGATTTAAAAATTATTTAAAAAGGATATAAATGATTTAAAAATATTTTAAGTAATAATAAATGACTTTTAATATTTTTGTGAATAATACATTAATATTTAAATATTAATAGTAATTATTTAAAAATAATTTTAAATATTTTAAAAATCATTTAAGGGTAATATTAATGTTTTAAAAATATTTTGAGTTATTAGAAATAACTTTAATATTTTGGCAATGGTTTCATTAATAATTTAATATTAATTAAATATTAATGATAATAGAATTATTTAGTATTCAAATCATTTAAAAATGATTCATGTGTTTGAAAAATCATGATAAATTATAATAATTGTTTAAAAATTATTATAAGTCCTTTAAAAATAATATGACTGATATTTAAAATATCTAAAGGAATATTGAACTACAGAATAGGGTTTTAGACTCGATAATTACCCGATAAAGTCGTCGGTATACCGAAATCTTTTAGAAATTGTTCTGGACTTAGATAGTTTGACTAGATAAGTATCTGTTTTTGTCCTAATGACTGCTAAACATATGTGGTAATGTGATTAGATTATGTGTTGACTTCAAATAGCAGTACTATGTGTTACGATATATGATTCTAATCGACAAAATGATCTTATTAATGATAGGTCGTTATATTAAAGATAAAACTAAGTTGTGTAACTGTAAGCAACAAACCAGGCAAGTATCCTATCTTTGCATTTACTTTATGCAATAGACATGCGTAAGCGAATATCTGAACTATTCTCTTTATTGTGCAAGTATTCTACCTTTGTATTTACTTTATGTAATGGACATGTGTAAGCTAATATCTGAACTATTCTTTTTCATTGTTCAAGTATCTTAACCTTGGTATATATTTATGCAATGATCTTGTATAAGTACGTTATTGAAATATAATCTGTTGTACAAGTTCTTTAACTCTATTATTGTAAATCAAGATATATGTTCTGTTCGTTAATTTCTAAATATTGTTATACAAGTGTCCTCACTTGGATAATAGTTGTACTTGTTGATACATACTTATCAAATTTCGGTATGTACAAATTAATTAAAAGTCGTCTAAGCTAATTGTTTCGGCTAGAGTGAGAAAGCGATTAAATATTGAAATCTTAGTATTTCGTTGTTATAATTCAATTTCTGATTATAAGACTGAGAAGAACAACTTTTTTATATAAAAGGGAACTTTGTGGTCGTAAATTCGGTCGTTACGCGCATGTAAGTATTATGCATAATATAGGGTATAATGAAGCTGATCACTTATTATACTTGCAGTGGGGTATGCCTTAATCTTTATGGTTATATGATACACCTGGGTATATCAAAGTAAATCTTTGATAGTTACTCGAGAAGAGAAGTTCAAGATCCTTAGGGATCACTCAGCATAAACTCTAAAAAATATTCAACTTTGTTATTGCGTATAATTAATTCTTGTTATTCAATTGAATATCGAAAATTCAAAACAAAGTTCATAGTCTGTCGACTGCTCTCCATTTATAGTCAGTACGTAGTTTCAAAAATTTTGATATAGAATTGATATGTTGTTATTATTGGTTCAGCTTACTTCACAACTGTTGATTCGTTGTAGAAGTGTCCTTCAAAGAAAACATTTAATTCTTTCAGCTAATATTTATTGTTGCTATTACTTGCTGGGCAATCAAATGCTCATTCTTACTTTAAATTTAAATATTTTCAGCTAAGTGTGATCAACCTGAAGGTTCAGACAAGAACAAAGGAAAGAAAAAGCTAGCAGAATAAGTTATATGGTATCTTATGTAATAATTAGACTTTATTAAGATAATGATTTTTATTATCTATCATGTATTGAAATGTAGTAAAGGTCGCGTGCCTGGGATTAGACTCTGATATATATAAATTTAGTTTGATAATTATATTATTGTTATTATTCCACTCAAAGAAATGGTATTGTGAAGCACCGAGTTCGGGTTTCAAGTACCTGAATTTTGGGGCGTCACAAAATCACATGATTTACAAAATTTAGGGTTTATACCTTTATGGTTTTATTTTGAGCGTCTGATCCTTGAATCTGTTATGGGAAAGCTAAGAGGTGATATTGTCTTAACTTCTCACTCCCTTTCACTCATTTTTGAAATTGTAGAGAGAGAATGGCTTGGTTAGAATGACAAGTAAAGTAAAGTAATTTTCTTACTTTTTAACTTATAAACTTTAATTCTATGAATTTGGCTGGAATGAAGGCTAATATATTTGATATATGGCACATGGTGAATATTTAGTTGGTGAACAACTCTTATTTTGGCAAGATTTGCACTCCAACACAATAAAGAATACAAAAAGGTTATTTTAGTCATTTTTCTTCCAATTTTAATGGCATAGATGTCATTTGATCCAACCCTTAGGGTTTAGCCCTAAGGTTTAAAAAAAATAAATTCTAGGATTTCCAATTAGGTTTTAAAATGGAAAAAAATTAAGCTTTCAAATTTATAATTAGGGTTTCCTAATTATCTTAAAGCTTCTTAATCACCTTAAAGCTTGTTAATTAGAATCAAGGTTTTCTAATTAACACTAAAATTGTTAAATTAACAATTTAGTTTTCCCTAATTGTACATTAAGGTTTCTAATAGAAATTAGGGTTTTCTAACTAATTTGTTAGGTTTTTACCTTAATTAATCTTAGAATCAATAGCATAAAAACCTTTATACTTATCTTTAAACTCCTAAATTAGGGTTTTAGTATTCCGAATTAAGGTTTCGGATTCTCGAAACTGAAATTAGGGTTCCAAAGCCGGTATTAGGGTTTCTTATCAATCTTTAAAATTTTCTAACTGAACCTTGATGTTCTTAACATATGGTTAGGGTTTGTCACTGAAATAATTTATCTGGTCAAAACTTGACCCTTAACCACAAACTGTACACATAAAACCACATACACAGATTTATATACACTTATACACTTAACCTTAATAATTCTTCACAAAAATTTTAAATCCTTAAAAATTCTTCACCAAAAATGTCAAATTCATACACTTATTTTCTGTCTAGGTCTATTATTTAACCTTAATTCAATCTTTTAAGATTTTATTAAATTGTCTAAATTCTCGGGTTGTCACAAGGGGTGAATGTGAGGACCCGAGAGATTTAAAGTATAGTTAGACTCGAGGTTTAACTAATGACGATTATGTGAACAGATGATCTTTAGGAAAAGGATAATTACAAGAAAGAGAAGTAGTAGGAATAACACCTTTGCTAAAGGTTGTAGGAATAAAGCATCCGGGTATGGGTGTGGTTTTAAGAAATTTCGAGGACGGAATTTTAATAAAGGGGAAGAATGTAACAACCCGAAAAATATGATTGTCTAGAATTTAAGTTTAAAGAATTAGTTATTAATAAAATAAATTTTTGTTAATAATATTACATGCTATGTATTTATTAATCGTTCTAGAATCTAGGATGATTATAAGACGGGAGGATCCTGGCTACGAGCTAGACTGAATGAGTAAGAATTTTCAAGACGAAAAAAAAAAAAAATTGGGAACAAAAATATTTCCAACGAAATAGGCACAATTCACCTAACGAAATCATAAGGGTTAGGGTTTGAATAACCTAAGCCTTTTCGAGAGATCAGTATGTCAAAATGACATTCCGTCGAAAGATTTAACGATAATATGTCGTGAAGTTAAGTTAGCCGATAAAAGTTTTTCTCAAAAAACGTGCAGAAATCAGACCAAATAAAAACGATGAAAAGTACTGTTATGTTCTTTCCATTCGTTTAACTACGTTAGGGGAAAACATGAAGGAAAATGCTTATCATTAAAAAGTGTTTTTCAATTTTTCGAAGCTCCGAAGAATGCATAAAAGTTAATATGTAAAAGAAGGACGAAATATCCAAAAATATTTGGATTCCGAGAATCGTAATTTTTTAAACTCTAGGATGAATCCCGAAAGACTAGATAACGAAGTTTCCAGGAGAAGCTTCATGAATAGTAAGGAGGTGTGAATATTAAGGCAATTTGCAAAATGACCAAAATACCCCTAGCCTTGGTTTTCTATATAAAAAGAGCCTTAGCTCATTTGTTGATGATTTAAAAATCACCAACACTTGAGAGAGAGATAGAGGGAGAAGTCGGATGAGGAGGAAAAGGAAGAGGAAAAGCTAGCCCGAGTGTAAACTTTGTCCAACAGAAGAAGATTAAAGAAGAAAGGTAATCCTAAAACCTAGCCTAATCTAAAATTTTGTTAAGTTTTATATGGAATCATATAGCTTAATGAGAATAGAAGTAAAAGATGTTAATAATGATTTTTATATGGTTGAAATCATGAGAAAACGAAGAAATAAGAATTAGAAGTTTAGTTTATAAATTTCTTAAAAGCTTTCTTAAGGAAGTATGAATTGCTTAAAGAATTTGAACTATCCGAATGAATCATATGAACGATTCAGTGAAATAAGTAAGGAATGGTGTTTTATAACACCAAATTCTAAGAAAAAGTGATATCATAATCAAAGTATCGATTAAAAATGAAGATCGAACGAAGAACACTCGAAGAACACGAAGAACACGAAGAACGTTGTTGATGGAAAAATTTAAAACTATTGTAGTTATAACTTGTTATTGATGGAAAAGTTTAAAACCATCACGTATAAGTTAGATGCTTGTTGCTTGGTTAGGAACGATAGAAACGTTTATAAAGAACTGATTGAACTTAGCTATAACGAAGTTCTGGCGAAAATTTCATAAAAGACGAACAAAAAAGTAGAAAGTATCTATATGAACCCGAATATGTAGGGTTTCATAAGAATGTAAGAAATAAAACATAGAGAACGTGAGTCATGGACTCAAGAACAAACAAATTCCGAGTTCAGATGACCGAATTATGGACGAACGAACAAAGAACATTGATAACATAATAAACATATGAATGATGAAAATTAAGCCAATTGAATGGCATGTTACCGGGTTCAGAATGAAATTCTGTCTTGAGGAAGTTGAAGTACATAATGAGAGTAAGAAGATGACTTTGGAATGACCTCGTTCCGAGTTATTACGAAGAAGTTATGAGATTATAGTAAGCGTCTCAAACATGTTCAAGACTTAGAAAATTTTTCTTAGTTTTAGAATTGGCGTCGCAACGCCAGTTATACCTTGAAAGGCAGCACCATAGTGCCAGCCCGGGGACTAAGCAACTGGAGACTTGCGCTGCATCACCAAAAATAACAAAGGAAGTGGCGCCGCAACGCCGGTGCAGGGCAAAACTCAGAGAAGAGCTTTTAACTTCTCAACTCTTGGGGAAAGTGTAGGAAAAGATGATGAACGTATAGTTCACATAATGTAACACTTAATCAAGTGAATTAAACCTTTAGTAAAGGTTAAACAGAAGGATTGAACGAGATTAAAAGACAAAGAATGTAAACACGTCGTAAATGCGATTAATGGTCGATCTTAGCATACAACGAACCGTATGGCTGCGACATTAAGAAAGGATGATGAACGTAGTGTTCATATAATGGAGCCCGATGAGAGCGATTAAAACTTTAGGTAAAGGTTGAATGGGAGTTTAAGAGATGAGCAATGTGAACGTTGAATACGTAAACAATCCTCGTGAATCGTATTCGCGTCGAATGAACATTCTAAGCATACATTGGTTGTATGACTTAGATGTTAACGAAGGTAGTAAGTAAGATATGAAATTATCATGAAAGTCGTAAGGAGCGGTAATAAGATTAATGAAAGTCTGAGTGTGAGTCGGATAGATAATGTTAAAATAAAATGTAAATGCTAAACACTTTAGTCGACGTAAGGGTCAAGTGTAAGCGAATATTTAACGGGCAGAACCTACACGCCGTATATGGTTTACCTGTAAGGTAATGAAGAATAATGATTAAACCTATGAACGGTGAAGAAAATTAATTAAAGACAATGACGTATAACGTTAAGAAGCCGAGTTAATAATTAAAACTTGGATAACGTTTCGAGTTGAATGAATCGGACATTATAAGATATGAATAAGGTAACGTAAAATGCTTAACATTATGAATGCGTAGTATTAACATTGAATAATTGTTTCGAGTATACAAAAGACTGTATGACTTATACGATAAGGAATAAATCCTGAGGAATGGCATTTAGTTGCCAGAAAACCGTAAGGAATGAAAAATTAACATAACGAACATTATAGTTTTAATGGTTCAAGTAAGTTAAGTTAAGTTTAGGTTGGGGTACAATCGTAATCTTTAATGGTTGACATATCAAAGCTGGGCTAAATAATTCCTTCGGAGAGTTGAGGTATATACGAAACTAGAAACGATCTAACTTGATGTGAAAGACAGTGTAAATGAGATGAGAAACTAGTTTGTTGGTTGTTTGTGGGAAACCCCTCAGAGTACCTTATGGAATACTAATAGAGACTCAATGTGTGTTAAGTCCTGAAAAGGTTATAAGAAGAAGATAAGATTATAAATTGTAACGTCCCTAGATACGGGTACTAATGACCACAGATCTGGTAAATTAATTCTATACTATTATGGAAGATATAAATATAAATTGTTTATACAATAACTTACACACTATCCCCAAGGTCGAGAACCTTCATGTAATACTTGTATTCCATATCTATCCGACATACAATGTCACTGGCTTCTCCTGTATCCGACGTATTCGTCTTAATCTGCAATGTTTATCATGATATAGCAAAGGTGAGCAATAAGTTTGCCCAGCAAGTTTAAATTTATTTGAGGATATATCATGATTGAAAGAATTAAACAAAAAGCTTTCTAACATTCAACAATATAGTTGTGAACTAGCATGAATAAATTTTCATAGCTGAACGACCAATATAATAGGAATTGAATGGTCAAGAATGAACATGAACAATTATAACTGGAATAGATGGTAATGAAGGTGATCAGCCTTTCATACCTGATGAACACATGCAACATTTGCACAGAGTGCTATTTAATAATTCATAGACATGGTAATTAGTAATGATTAGCCATAAGTATAATTGAAAGAACAACTTGAAGTCGAGTTAGAGAACTTGCCTGATCGGTCGATTACTGTTACGCAAGTTATTTAGCTTTGTTTGAAGACCTATTATAAATAATATTGATCTATAAATTAGAATAATATCATCACAATATTTAAAATAACCTAAACACATTATCACATAATTCTATCAGTTTATAACACACATAAGACCTAGTATCAAGTCAAACTATTACAGTTTGAGTTGAATCCGACATAATTCTAACATCCCGATGGCATAGTCGGATAATTCACGAGCCTATTATTCATACGACTATATCTAAATGCAACACAATTATCTTAGATAATTTATTATCAATCAAAAATATTTTTCATAGTCTCATAATAATTTTTAAATAATTATTATCATTTATCATGATTTTTCAATCATTAATATCATATTTAAATATTTAAATATTTAAATTTTATATATTATAAGTTCTTCTTTATCATCTAATAAGTCAAATATTAATCTAGTAACCTGGATTATCCAAACATACCAATCCAGCAACCCAGATTGCAATCCAGCAAACCAGATTGCAAACCAACAAACTGAATTCCAATCTAGCAGACTAGATTTACCAATTCTTCAATCCAACAAGCTGGATTCCATACCCTTTTTACGAAAATATCAAATCAACTTATTATTTTTCTATCTTTTGGCCAAACAAATATACATATATTACATATACAAAAAGTATTTTTTCCATAATTTTTCAACTTCCTTTAGTATTTTTCAAAAATCATTTTTAGTGTGTAGCTTAAGAAATTAGCCCTATCATGCTCAACTCCAGAAATTCCCATCTCTTGACACAATATTATACGTGTTAACGTGAGCCTATAGTTTAAATTTCGTGGCCACTAGAGTTATAGAACTCCGGTTATAACCATTTTTGTTGGAAAATTTCAAAAATTAAAATGGTCATAACTTGGTCATTTTAAGTCGGAATGAGTTCATTTTTGGACAGGAGGTACTTTATACCATATATTTTTATGTCCCAAAAGGTTAGAATTTATTTCACAAATTAAGTGGCTGAAACAACCCCCGGAAAGTTCTGGGCAGTATATATTTTGGAAAAACGTCTTTTTCGCACTTTGTTAAAAATAATCCATACGGAAATCTACAACTCCTTTTCTAGTGATTCCACTTGGAGATGTTAGAAAGCTTATCATATAATCCTCCCAAAGTTTTTCAGAATTTTTGAATGTCAAAAAATGACGAAATTACCCCTGACATTGACTGTTCAAAAATAGTCTATTTTTCCTCTCTAGACACGAAACTGTTTTGGCTAAAACAGTCACAACGGATTGTGTACTCAATATTTTTGAGTCCTACTGTAATATCCCGAGTGTTGATGTTAACGATCCTTAGAAAAGGAAATGAATGGGTTAAAAGATTTATAATACTCAGAATATAATTGAGTTCAAGTTAAAGTTATGAAATGAAACCTAGAATTTGTTGAAGTAATGAATGTAGTAGGAAATATAAAACCTATATTTAGATAAAATGATGAAAGATTACTCTGAGTTATTTGTTTAATTTGTCTTCGATTCTGGGGACAGAATCTTTGTAAGTAGGGAAGATTGTAACGAGTGAGTGGTTTTAGTTGTGATTCTGATGACAGAATCCTTGTAAGGAGGGAATGATGTAACAATCCAGATTTTTATTACAGTATTTAAATATTTATTAAATTATATAAATATTTAATTGATGTGTTTATCGTTAAATTAGTATTTGTTTAATTGATTTGACGTGATTTGATTATTTATTTGTTTAATAAATAATTAATGAGTTAAGGAAAGTAATTATTTTGAAATAGTAATCTAATTTAATTTAATAATTAAGTTAGAGAGTTTATAATGATTAAATAAATTATTATATTATGCAATGAATTGTTATTAGAATTAATTAAATTAAGTATGAAAACTTAATTAAATAGAAGTGTGACAAATAACTATATTATAAATAGTTATTAAAATAAATTAAAGTAGTTTTAATTTATTTTGCCAAACAAGGCTTAAATATATTAAGTCTTTAATTTTAAAGCATTTTGCCAAACAAAGCCTATGGCTTTTGGATTTTTAAATTTGATTTATTAGTAATATAAATTAAATTAAATAAAAATATAAATAATGTATAATAATTATGGTAACCGCTGTTTTAATAAGGCCATTAGTGGCGTCGGTTTTAAAATATTTGAAAAGATACGTTAGTTTATTTAAGTTATGTCTAATTGATTTGGCTAAAGCC
This sequence comes from Panax notoginseng, assembly GCA_016801055.1. Lineage (NCBI taxonomy): Eukaryota > Viridiplantae > Streptophyta > Magnoliopsida > Apiales > Araliaceae > Panax > Panax notoginseng. Next base: position 117,485,628 of record CM029017.1, read on the forward strand.
TATGAAAAGAATAGAAGAAAGGTTTGTCAGAGGCTTGAGAGAGAGTTTGAGAGAGAAAAAAATAAGAGAAAGTTTTGAGTTCTTCAAGCTATTCTCAGTGGTTAACAAGAATTGTCTGAGCAAATTGAATGTATGTTATATATCCCTTAATATATATGCTACGGCATAATTTTTCATGAGTTTCACTGTGTAAAAAAATTCTTTACAAATTCTCTGTGAAGTTAAAATTCTTTTGAATTGTTGTATAAACTGAATAATTGCACTTATAGGTAATTGTAATGCTAGAGTTTATGTTTAGATAAGGGATTGTACGCTAGTCTCGTTTAAAAAGGAAGAAATTGTTTGCAGTTTATAGATGTTAAAAAAAATGACTGGTAAAAATACCAAATATTAATATAATTTAATTGTCTGTAATAATTTGGTGGTGAATTAATGGTGAAATTGAACACTGAATATATTAACTTGGTAAGAAACGCTGAGATTATAGTTGGAATGGACTAAGTTGATGAATAATAGGAATGTCAATGTTAAACTGTGTAAACAAATGTCAGTTATGGAGTTTAGTTTTTAAAATAATGCTTTCAATGATTTAAGATTTCTGGAATCATGGTTTAGTCGTTGGTAATTAGTATATACATGTTGGGTAATGTGTATGTGTAATTGGCTTAGGTTATACATTTTAATTAGTGTTAAAAATCAAGTTATTGACAGAAATTTAGTTGTACTGTTCTACGTGGGTTGCGATTCTGCAAGTTTCGGCGCCCCATCGCCCAAAATAGCGCCCCAGCGCCAAAAATGGGGCCCTCGCGCCAAAAATGGAGCCCCAGCGCCAGAAATTGGCGCCGTAGCGCTGAAATTCGCGCCCCAACGCCAATTTCACACCCCAGCTCCACTAGTTGGCTTAGTCCTCGCGCCCCAGCGCTGGATTTGTAGTCTGACTCAGATAGTTTTGACCTCCTATAGTAAAATGACCATAACTTTCTCATACGAACTCCGATTGAGTTGATTCAAGATGATCCAGAACGAGGACGAGTAGACCTAAAACATTTCTTCCAAACATTTTTCAATTTGAGGTCTGTAATAGTAGTCAAAATGGTCATCTTTAGGACTATTGTGTTTTCGGGGTTAATCAGAGGGCGTCGGGAATGCATATATGCATGTGTAGTGCTCCTGACCATAAATGATGATGTTCTAAGTTATAAAAATTGAATGTTAGTTAATATAAAGATGTTTAACATTAATAAATGATGTATTAGATAAGTTATTGAAGCATAGTAAGTATACACAAGAAAAGCAAATCGGGCGTGTGACGAATGAACGTCGAAACGTCGTGCCAAGTGTTAACGAACTTAAAAAGTGTTTCAATTCAATTGAAATGAATATTATAGGATATGAAATGGGTTTAATATAAAACTAATAAGTAGTCTTAGTAACAATTAAGCACTTGAATGAACTTCGAGTTTGACTAAGAAGAAATATAGTGAGTTATAAGTCTAAAGTTTACACAATCTAATTGAACATTGTGTGCTAATTAATATGAAAGATTATGAGATGTGGAGTAGAGTTTACATTACAATTACTATGTGTTGTTATGTGACTAATAGTTGATGTGTATGATTATATAATTGTGTAGGGCACGTTAAGTGCAGATAACTATAAGTTGTTAAACTATTATTGGTAAACAACGATCAAGGCAAGTCTTTCGGTTCCTATTTTCTACGTGGACTTGATGAACTGTTTTAAATTGCATGATATGTTAAAGTCCATATATGACTTCATTGTTTTGACTAAGTAATGATGATTGAGTAAGGAACTCAATCTTTATATTTGCTATGTGAATTAAAAGCATGTATGCCATGTTACTTTAATGAGATGTATATCGAGCATGTTATTATGTGTTATGTGATGCACGAAAACTGTTAGACTTTGATGGGCTGTCGAGCTCACTCTTGCAAATAACCACTTTTGCAGGTCAAGATTTTAAGGTAAAGATATGTGCTAAGTGAGTTATAGAGATCTACATTCACGAAGATTACTTATGTTTTATGAGAAATGTATTTCATATTTTAAACGTAACATGTTGTTAAATTATAAGTTGAGCTATCCAATGTATATGGATATTTAGTTATGATGTAAGACTTTGTATAGTCATTTTGTTGTAACGATTCATGATATAAGATTGAATCAAAGAGATGTAGTGTAAAGGTTGCGATTCAGGACAAGAAAGAAGGAAATGTATAAACGTTTTAAATATTCCGCTATTTTAGTGTTTTTAATATTGAATAATGATGTAAAATTGGAGATTTAATATATGGTTAACGACCGAAGTTGAGATTTTAAATTGTATGGATTTTTGGGTCGTTACAGTTGGTATCAAAGCTGTAGGTTATAAACCTTAGGTAAGAGTACCGTAGGCTATAACCTTAGAGAAGAGAGGTGAAGATAATGAAAGAATAAGCTCAAATAGAGTTTGAACAATAAGAAGTAATTTAAGAAATTTATAAAAAAAGGATTTAAACTTACGTGAAGGGATTCAAAGAAGAATCTAGCAGAGTTATAAGGAATATGAATGTGGGGTTACCCAACTCCAATAATAAGAATGTAAGGTGATAATAAATAGACAATGTCTATAAAAAGAGAGTGATAAAGAAGTTAAGAATAAAGAGTTATATTCAAGTTTGGTGCAATTGTACTCTTTAGTAGTTGATGTATGGTATCTGGGCTAAGCGATTCCTTCATGGAGCGGAGGTATATATGAACTAGTAACTCAGAACCTAGTTTGTTGGTTGTTTATGGGAAACCACTCAGCGTACCATATTGAAACTATTAGAGATTTGATGTGTACCAAGTGTAGAAATGGACACGTATGATGAGAGTTTAGAACTCGAATGAAATTTTGAGCGATATAAATGAAGTTAGAATTCTTAAAGAAAGAATTTTTTCAAAGGATAATCTAAGAGATATAAAGATAAGAAATGGGAGTTTCCTAACTCCAATAGCCAAGATAACGAATAATGTCGTAAATGATGAAAAGGGAAAGAAAGAGGATCGTAAAACAAAACGATCACGAGTTAAGAAATTTTTTTTAAGAGAGTTGATTATAGAATAAGATCACGATACGATCAGATTAAGTTATAAAAGGAAGATGGTTTGTAATGTTTGAATGATTATAGCTTGATGCTATGAAAATGATGTACTATGATATAGTAAGAGATAACTCATGAGGAGTTATAGATGATGTGATACGAGGAATTCGTATCGAGCAAAGAGCAAGATAGAGTTAGGTGGAATTTCAATTGAGGACTCTTGTGATGGCTAAGTTGTACAAATCTTTGTATGAGCGAGGGTTTTGTGCTTGCACTAAGTTTATTACATTGATAATCATTGGAATGTTTGTGTCACGCTATTTGCTATATGCCTGTTGAGAAGGTGATTCTTTTCTCATGTGTATAACAGATAGGTAGGGTATAGTTAGAGAATATTATAAGGTTAAGTGCGAGTTCTTAAAACTCATACTTATGGTAAGTTCGTGACTCATAATTATATGGTATGTTTTTGAACCTCTCAGCGAATGGACGCCTATAGTCTGACTAGGATAAGTTCTTAAACTCATATGATTGTGGCAAGTTCCTGAACTCATAACGTGTGATAAGTTTGACGAACTAGGTATAGATAAGTGTGAATGGAGTATTGAGGATGATAGGAATAGATAGACCTATTAAGCAATGGATCATTATAGAAAGTGGAGTTGATGGTGGAAGCATAGGTACTATAATTCTACTAGCTATGCTAGACTTTCGAAATTTATTGACTTCGTGCTGATGTTTACACTTTTATTTTCTTGAAAAACATTGGATCAAATGATGGAACCAATGAGTTTTAGCAACAATACTGTTATTCGTGTGTCTACGCGAATTGCTTCAGCTAGACAAAAATGATTTGCATTATATCAAAATGTATTTTATATCATTAATGTATAATGTAACCTGGTGCAAAGATGATAAAAATGATGGAGTCATCAATGTAGTATTACCTAGTGTTAGATGTGATCTAAGGATCGTCAGCCCACTATGGTATAATGTAGTATGATGAAATCACCAAATGACGAAATCCTCAACGGACTGTAAATACAGTGTGGTATCATGACGTCATAAAAAGATTTTTGAGATTTCTTTGAGATATAAGAATACACATGTATGTATGTATATGTATATTTTGGTTGATGTCTGAATTATTGTAGAGGTCTATGCTATTTGATTCAGCTAGACAAATATTGAAAGATGTTCATGAAATTCAAGAGTTTCTTGAGAAGTTATGCCAAACCAAATTATTTTGGTGCGGATTCAGATGTTGAAAAGCTGAGATGAACAACCCTATTATTAGGGGTTGCGCTTAGTTTTATACTTTGCGCTGAAATATTTGTATACAATACATGTACAATAGGTTGATCACCTAGAGTACTTGCGGAGGGTGTTTTCAGTCTTTGTGATTCATAAAAATTCTGCCAAAGAGGGTTTAAAGTGTGAAGAACCGGGGGTGAAGCACTATTAAACCTAGAGAATAGAGTTCATGGTATTGTGACCCTCAGCATGATTTGGAATATTTTAAATTCCTAAGTTATTCATACTACTTCCCAATTATTGAACAATTGTGGAAGATTCTTGTTATTCTGCAAGATGGAAGTGAAAAAGGAAAATATTCCTTTGAAAGAAGTAAGTCGTAGAATGCGACACTGAATGATGAATATGTTGAATAAGTGAGAAAAAAAAGATTTTAAAGTGAGAAGGATATGAGTTATCAAAGAATAATGTGAAACTTTTAATAGAAAAGTTAATAGTTGTAGAATGATCTTTGTGGAAAGAAAGTGGTTATAAAACCCAAGGAATGAATAAAGTATTAGTGTAAAATCTACTTTGATAGATTGAATGAATAAAGATTAATAAATAAAATTTCGAGGACGAAATTCTTAGAAGAAATGGTGAATGTAATATCCCTAGTGTTGATGTTAACGATCCTTAGAAAAGGAAATGAATGGGTTAAAAGATTTATAATACTCAGAATATAATTGAGTTCAAGTTAAAGTTATGAAATGAAACCTAGAATTTGTTGAAGTAATGAATGTAGTAGGAAATATAAAACCTATATTTAGATAAAATGATGAAAGATTACTCTGAGTTATTTGTTTAATTTGTCTTCGATTCTGGGGACAGAATCTTTGTAAGTAGGGAAGATTGTAACGAATGAGTGGTTTTAGTTGTGATTCTGAGGACAGAATCCTTGTAAGGAGGGAATGATGTAACAATCCAGATTTTTATTATAATATTTAAATATTTATTGAATTATATAAATATTTAATTGATGTGTTTATCGTTGAATAAGTATTTGTTTAATTGATTTGACGTGATTTGATTATTTATTTGTTTAATAAATAATTAATGAGTTAAGGAAAGTAATTATTTTGAAATAGTAATCTAATTTAATTTAATAATTAAGTTAGAGAGTTTATAATGATTAAATAAATTATTATATTATGCAATGAATTGTTATTAGAATTAATTAAATTAAGTATGAAAACTTAATTAAATAGAAGTGTGACAAATAACTATATTATAAATGGTTATTAAAATAAATTGAAGTAGTTTTAATTTATTTTGCCAAACAAGGCTTAAATATATTAAGTCTTTAATTTTAAAGCGTTTTTCCAAACAAAGCCCTATGGCTTTTGGATTTTTATATTTGATTTATTAGTAATATAAATTAAATAAAATAAAAATATAAATAATATATAATAATTATGGTAACCGCTGTTTGAATAAGGCCATTAGTGGCATCGGTTTTAAAACATTTGAAAAGATACGTTAGTTTATTTAAGTTATGTCTAATTGATTTGGCTAAAGCCTAAGAAAAGAATAGAAGAAAGGTTTGTTAGAGGCTTGAGAGAGAGTTTAAGAGAGAAAAAAAACAAGAGAAAGTTTTAAGTTCTTCAAGCTATTCTTAGTGGTTAACAAGAATTGTCTGAGCAAATTGAAGGTATGTTATATATCCCTTAATATATATGCTACGGCATAATTTTTCATGATTTTTACTGTGTAAAAAATTCTTTACAAATTCTCTGTGAAGTTAAAATTCTTTTGAATTGTTATATAAACTGAATAATTGCACTTGTAGATAATTGTAATGCTAGAGTTTATGTTTAGATAAGGGATTGTACGCTAGTCTCGTTTAAAAAGGAAGAAATTGTTTGCAGTTTATAGCTGTTAAAAAAAATGTCTGGTAAAAATACCAAATATTAATATAATGTAATTGTCTGTAATAATTTGGTGGTGAATTAATGGTGAAATTGAACACTGAATATATTAACTTGGTAAGAAACGCTGAGATTATAGTTGGAATGGACTAAGTTGATGAATAATAGGAATGTCAGTGTTAAACTGTGTAAACAAACGTCAGTTATGGAGTTTGGTTTTTAAAATAATGCTTTCAATAATTTAAGATTTCTAGAATCGTAGTTTAGTCATTGGTAATTAGTATATACATGTTGGATAATATGTATATGTGTAATTGGCTTAGGTTATACATGTTAATTAGTGTTAGAAATCAAGTTATTGACAGAAATTTAGTTGTTATGTTCTTCGTGGGTTGCGATTCTGCAAGTTTCGGCGCCCTAGCGCCAAAAATAGCGCCCCAGCGCCAAAAATGGAGCCCCAGCGCCAATTTCGCGCTCCAGCGCCACTAGTTGGCTTAGTCCTCACGCCCTAGCGTCGGATTTGTAGTCTGACTCGGACAGTTTTGACCTCCTATAGTAAAATAGCCATAACTTTCTCATACGAACTCCGATTGAGTTGATTCAACATGATCCGGAAGGAGGACGAGTAGACCTACAACTTTCGTTCCAAAAGGTTTTCAATTTGAGGTATGTAACAGTAGTCGAAATGGTCATCTTTAGGACTATTGTGTTTTCGGGGGCAATCGGAGGGCGTCGGGCATGCATATATGCATGTGTAGTGCTCCTGAGCATAAAAGATGATGTTCTAAGTTATAAAACTTGAATGTTAGTAAATATAATGATGCTTAACATTAATAAATGATGTATTAGATAAGTTATTGAAGCATAGTAAGCATACACAAGAAAATCAATTCGGGCGTGTGACGAATGAACGTCGAAACGTCGTGCCAAGTGTTAACGAACTTAAAAAGTGTTTCAATTCAATTGAAATGAATATTATAGGATATGAAATGGGTTTAATATAAAACCAATAAGTAGTCTTAGTAAGAATTAAGCACTTGAATGAACTTCGAGTTTGACTAAGAAGAAATATAGTGAGTTATAAGTCTAAAGTTTACACAATCTAATTGAACATTGTGTGCTAATTAATAGGAAAGATTATGAGATTTGGAGTAGAGTTTACATTACAATTACTATGTATTGTTATGTGACTAATAGTTGATGTGTATGATTATATAATTGTGTAGGGCACGTGAAGAGCAGATAACTGTAAGTTGTTAAACTGTTATTAGTAAACAACGATCAAGACAAGTCTTTCGGTTCCTATTTTCTACGTGGACTTGATGAACTGTTTTAAATTGCATGATATGTTATGCATGTTGAATCATGAAATGTTAAAGTCAATATATGACTGCATTGTTTTGGCTAAGTAATGATGATTGAGTAAGGAACTCAATCTTTATATTTGCTATGTGAATGAAAAGCATGTATGCCATGTTACTTTAATGAGATGTATATCGAGCATGTTATTATGTGTTATATGATGCATGAAAACTGTTAGACTTTGTTGGGCTTGCAAATAACCACTTTTGCAGATCAAGATTTTAAGGTAAAGATATGTGCTAAGTGAGTTTTAGAGATCTATATTCACGAAGATTACTTATGTTTTATGAGAAATGTATTTCATATTTTGAACATAACATGTTGTTAAATTGTAAGTTGAGCTATCCAATGTATATGGATATTTAGTTATGATGTAAGACTTTGTATAGTCATTTTGTTGTAACGATTCATGATATGAGATTGAATCAAAGAGATGTAGTGTAAAGGTTGCGATTCAGGGCAAGAAAGAAGGAAATGTATAAACGGTTTAAATATTCCGCTATTTTAGTGTTTTTAATATCGAATAATGATGTAAAATTAGAGATTTAATGTATAGTTAACGACCGAAGTTGAGATTTTAAATTGTACGAATTTTTGGGTCGTTACACCTACCACTTGGTTTTAGTAGATAACTTATATATCTAGCACCTCTCTTTGACAGATTGCAAAAAAGAAGGTGTAGATCAAAAATGGTGAAAATCTAAAGTACATAGAAATTTTATGGTTTATAAACTAGAAAAATTACTTTTCTTTATTTTTGATTTCTAACTAAAATAACACCCAATATGGGTATATCTAAACATGAAACACTCATTAACAAGTATATTCATGGTTTTTAAGTTTAGAAACATAGATTCAAAATTTGATTTACAATAATCACAAATTACATAAACAAAAGCCTTTGACTACCATGCTCTCCTTCTTCTTCTTTATAACTTGATTATGGAGCTTTGATGTGACAACCCGAAAATTCGGTTTGTCCAGAATTTAAGTTTAAAGAATTAGTTATTAATAAAATGAATTTTTATTAATACTATTCTGTGTTATGTGTTTATTAATCGTTCTATAACCTAGGATAATTATAAATTGGGAGGATTCTGACTACGAGCTAGACTGAACGAGTAAGAATTTTCAAGACGAAAATAAAATTTTTTTGGGGACAAAATATTTTTTGGAGAAAAAGACGAAATAGACACTATTCACCCGACGAAACCCTAAGGGTTAGGGTTTGAATAACCTAAGCCTTTCTAAGAGTTCGGTATGTCAAAATGACATTCCGTCGAAAGATTTGACGATAATATATCGTGAAAAGTTAAGTAAGCCAATAAAAGTTTTTCTCGAAAAACATGCAGAAATCGGACGAAATAAAAACGACGAAAAGTATTGCTATGTACTTTTCATTCGTTTAGCTACGTTAGGGGAAAACGTGAGGGAAAATGCTTAACACCAAAAAGTACTTTTTAGTTTTTCGAAAATCCGAAGAATACGTAAAAGTTAATCGGTAAAGGAAAGACGAAATATCCAAAAATATTTGAATTTCGAGAATCACAGTTTTCGAACTGTCGGACGAAGCCCGAAAGACGGAAGCACGAAGCTTCCAAGGGAAGCTACGTGAATAGTAAGGAGGTGGAATAGTAAGGAGGTTAAGGGGGGCAGAATGACTAAAATACCCTTAGCCTTGATTTTCTATATATAGGAAGCTTAACTCATTTGTTTTGGGATTTTGAAAATCCTACACTTTGAGAGATAGAGGGAAAGTTCGGATGGGAGAAGAAGAAGAAGAGGAAGAGGAAAAGCTTGCTCGTGAGCAACCTTTGTCCGACGGAAAGAGATTAAAGGAGAAAGGTAATCCGAACCCTAGTCTCTTTTAAATTTTCTTTAAGTTTAATATGTTTAAAACATAACTTCATAAGAATAAGGAGTTAAAAAATGTTAGGAATGATTTCATATGGTTGAAATCATGAGAAAACAAAGAAATAAGAATTAGAAATTTAATTTATAAATTTTTTAACGAATTATAAGATTCGTAAGGATTTTGAACGATCCGAGTGAATCTTATGAACGATTAGGTAAAATAAGTAAGGAATGGTGTTCTATAACATCAAATTCCAAGAAAAACTGAAATCGTAATCCAAAATATCGATTAAAAATGAAGAACAAACGAAGAATGCGAAGAACACGCGAAGAACACGAAGAACGTTGTTGATGGACAAATTTAAACCATCATAGGATAATTATTATTGATGGACAAGTTTAAAACCATCACGTATTAGTTAGATGCTTATTTCTTGGTTAGGAACGTTAGAAATGTTCATAAGGAACAAATTAAAACTTAGCTATAACGAAGTTATGGGGAAATTTTCATAAAAGACGAACGAGAATTAGAAAGTTAGTAAATGAACCCAAACATGTAGGGTTTCATAAGAATGTAAGAGAACGTAGAAAACATGAGTCGTGGACTCAAGAACGAATGAGTTTCGAGTACGGATGACCGAATTATGGACGAACAAACGAAGAGTGTTAAAACGTAAAATAAACGAAGAGTGAAGATCAAGCCAATCGAATGGCACGCTAACGGGTTTAGAACGAAGTTTGGTCTAGGGGGTATTGAAGTACGTAAGATAAGGAAGTGAATGGATTTGGAATGATCTCGTTCCGAGTTATAACGAAGAAGTTATGAGATCGGGAAGTAAGCGTCTCAAATTGGATTTAACACTTAGAGAAATTTTCTAGGGTTTAGGCTCGGCGCCGCAGCGCTAGCTATGCCTTGGGAGGCGACGCCGCAGCGCCAGCCTAGGATGCCATACACTATTAACTGGCACCGCAGCGTGAGAGTTAGTGAAGGACTAGGCGCCGCAGCGCCAGGCCAGGGAGGTAGTTGCTGAAGACTTGCGCCGCAGTGCGAGAGGAAGGAAGGGAACAAGCGCCGGTGCAGGGTAAGTCCCAGTAATGAGCTTTTAAGTGCTCAATTATTAGGGGATGTGCAAGAAAGAAGCATGAACATATAGTTCACCTAAAATAACACTTAAGCAAGCAAGTTAAACCTTTAGTAAATGTTGAATGGAAAGATTAATCATGATTAAAGGACAAAGAATGTAAACGCGGGTTACGGAACTGATATCCAGGGACTGTAGTCATGATAAATGAACGTGGGGGATTGCTATGGTTGTAACTCCTTAGACGTTGAGTGACGATGGTATTGAAAAACATTTCGATGTTATGTTGTGGTAATGAGAGATAAGTGTAAAGTGTATAGACGCTGTGAATGCAACGCAGTTGCGTTGAATGACCGGTCTTAGCATACGGTGAACCGTATGGCTTCTACATTAAGAAAGAATAGAAATTATTATCAAGAAAGCCGTAGCGAACGGTAATAAGATTATTGAAAGTCGATCGTGATTCGGATAGGAAATGATAGAATGAAATGTAAGCGTTGAACATTTTAATCGACGTGAAGGTTGAGTGTACGCAAATATTAAATGGGTAGAACCTACACCCCGTGTATGGTTTGACCGTAAGGTAATGAAGATCAACGATTAAACCATAATTGGTACAGAACTTAATTAAGACAATGTCGTTAACATAACGAAGCCTAATTAATGATTAACCTGAATGATCGCTCTGAGTATACAAAAGATTGTATGACTTAGACGATAAGGAATGAATCTTGAGGTATGGTATTTAGTTGCCAGAAAGCCGTAAGAAATAAGAAATTGACTTAACGAATATTATAGTTTAATAGTTCGTATAAGTTAAGATAAGTTAGGTTGTGGTACAATCGTAACCTTTGATGGTTGACATATGGTAGCTGGGCTAAATAATTCCTCCAGAGAGCGAAGGTTTATATGAAACTGGCAACCGATCTTACTCACTGTTATGGGCAGTGTAGATGAGACGGGAACTTGTTTGTTGGTTGTTTGTGGGACACCACTCAGAGTACCATATGGACTATTAGTAGAGAAGCGATGTGTGCTGAGTCCTATAGAAGTTATAAGAAGAAGATAAGAATGTAAATCATCAAAGATGATGAACATTTTGTGTAAGACATCCCCGTATGTCATGAAGCCGTAAACCCTTAATGAAATTTGGTCGCGTAAACTTAAATTACAAGAGCGCAAACCTTAAGAAGTAAAGTTAAGTGAACTAATGCCTAAGTCAAGTATATGACTAATTGGTGTATGTGTTATTTCCTTATATGTTATGTAGGGATTTGGAATAAGCAGTTCAGCATAAACTATAAGCTGTAGCTGTGTGTAAGGCAACTTTTCTAACTTCATTCATACTTTAAATGAATGCTAGTTTCTTAAACTTCTCAGATGTTGAACTTGAGAAGTTCTGCCTATGTACGAATGTGCGATATTTATACAAGGTGGTAAAATATATGAGGTCTTGAGATACAATGTGAACACTTCGGTGTTTCTATGAGATGAACTATTCTGTGGTTGAGCTGTTCAATACAAGTATGTTCTGTTTATACATGAACCATTATTGTTAAGTCTGTGCTAATGATTCTAGCCAGATAGGATGTGTATGACATAGGTTGAAGAACGAAAGTATTTCAAAGTGAAAGTGACTGATGTTTTAAGATGATAGGAATCGAGACTATTCCTATTATTCAAACTGCTTCATAACCTTTGTTCTGTTATCAAAGTTCTGAAGAATGTTTAAACTCTTGAAGTTGTTTGTTCAACTATTATAACTTGCTGGACAATTGAATGCTTTCGCTTTCTTTAAATAAAAACATTTTTAGCGAACGATGTTAGAAAGAAATTCAGGATCACGAAAAGATCAAGCTTATCAGTATCCAGACGAAGTGACATTCAGTATGTGAATGTGCATGAAGATCAAACGAAGACTTGTAATGTAGAATAGTTTAATTGAACTATAGATTAGTTTAATGAACGGTTATGTATCATTGGTGGCGGATAAAAGTCATTCTTGTAAGATGAAATGAATAATGTATTTATCATTATTTGTAATGAAAGAGGTTATAAGGTTTTAGAACCTGGGATTTGAGAATGTATGTTATTGTATTTAGCTATATAATGATGTATGTTTGGAAGAAGATGGGATCGTGACATACAGAATTTGGGTGAGTAAATAGGCCGGATTTCGGGGCATTACAGAGTGGTATCAGAGTTGATAAGTTATAAATCTTAGGTATGAGTACCTAAGACTATAATCGTAGAGAGAAGGATAAGAAGATCACCACGTGATCATAGTGAATCGTAGTAACAGATGAGCTGTTAAATGATGAATAATTTGTAGCTAATGCTATGAATGAAGGGTACTACGAAGTAGTACGGGAAGAAGAACTCAGATTGAGTTATAAAGGATAGTATACGAATTAAAGAAAATTCGTATTAAGTAAAGAAAAAGTTAGAAGTTGTAAGATTTCAATTGAGGACTCATATCAGCAGCTGAGTTGTATGATTCCTTGTATGGGCGGAGAATTTGTACTTGGTTTTAGAACCACTTAGCTCCTTATTAGATATAGTTGTTAAGTTAAACAATTTTTTGTATGGGCGAGGAATTATCCTTGGTGTAACAACCGCTTAGCTTCCTATATCGATTTGTGGCTGAGTTGACCAATTCTTTGTATGGACAGAGAATTGTGTTTGGTTCGACAATCACTTAGCTTCTGGTTGTGATAATCATTGGAATTGGTCGCGCTATTAAGATGTATATGACGAGAAGGTGAATCTTTTCTCATGTATATACTTGATAGGTGGAGAACGATAAGGTAAGTGCGAGTTCTTGAAACTCATATTTATGGTAAGTTCGTGACTCATAATAATATGGTATGTTTTCGAACGTCTCAGCGAATGGACGCCTATTGTCTGTATGGATAGTTCTTAAACTCATATTTTTATGGAAAGTTCCTGAACTCATAATGTGTGGTAAGTTGATGGACTGTACTAAGGTATAGGGATGTTTTGACTGAAAGCGTGTATTTTCAGTAGAATTAGCATTGAAGGTGCTAGAGAAGATTAAGTATTGTCGCAAGTAAGAAAATAAAGGAAGATGGAGAAATAGGATATTCCAAGTCATCTAGCTATGCTAGATTTTGAAGTTTATTGAAATCGTGCTTATATGTACATTTTGAAAAGGGAAGAATTGGTTCAATTTTTGAAACCAATGGATTTTAAAAGTGCTATTCTTTGTATGTCTATGCTAATTGTTTTGGCTAGACAGAAATTGTTTGAAATATCAAAATGAATTTTATATTATCAGTGCATTTGATGCAAGGATGGTAAAAAGATGGAGTTGTTAATGCAATTGAACCTGGTGTTGGATGTGATCTTAGGATCAACAACCTGCTATGGTATGATGTATAATAATGAAGTCACATACTGACGAAGTCCCCAACGTACTGTGAAAAGTACGGTATCATGACGTCATAAAACGTTTTGATGTATTGTAGAAAGAATTTACAGAAGTAGTTGATGTCAATTGATTTGACTAGACGAATGTTCCATTTGATATCCAAATTTTTGGTATGGTCTAAGCTACTTGATTTGACTGGGACAAATGGTATGTCATGTTTAAAAGAAAATCGAGCTTTCTTTGAAGAAGTTGTGCGAAACCAATTTTTTTTTGTGCGGAATCTAATGATTAAGTTTGAGGTGAACATACCCCGAAATGGGGTTATACGATAGGTTGATCACCTACGTATGGAAGAGGTAGTTTACTTTCTTTATGATTATAAACTGACCGTGGAAAGAAAGGTTACGTCGTCATGCTGTTAAACCTAGTAAGAGTTCATGGTCAATTTGACCCCTCAGCAAAAGTATGAAATGTTTTAAAGAAAATTTTATATTCCTCGTTATTCCTTCTACTTCATGATTCTTGATAGGTTATGGAGGTTAGGAATGATGGAAAGATAAGAACTTCTTTAAAGAGAAGTTGAGAAGAAGAGTAAGATAAAATTTTGAGGACGAAATTCTGTGAAGAAGGGGAGAATATGAGGACCCGGGTAAGGGTTTGGTTTTAAGAAATTTCGAGGACGGAATTTTTATAAGGAGGGAAGAATGTGGCAATGCGGAAATTCGGTTTGTCCAGAATTTAAATTTAAAGAATTAGTTATTAATAAAATAAATTTTTTATTAATAGTATTCTGTGCTATATGTTTATTAATCATTCTATAACCTTGGATGAATATAAATCGGGAGGATTCTGGCTACGAGCTAGACTGAATGAGTAAGAATTTTCAAGACGAAAATAAAATTTTTCCGAGGACAAAATATTTTTTGAGAAAAAAGACAAAATAGGCACTATTCACCCGACGAAACCCTAAGGGTTAGGGTTTGAATAACCTAAGCCTTTCCAAGAGTTCGGTATGTCGAAAGATTTGACGATAAAATATCGTGAAAATTTAAGTAAGTCGATAAAAGTTTTTCTTGAAAAACGTGTAAAAATCGGACGAAATAAAAACGACGAAAATTACTGCTATGTACTTTTTATTCGTTTAGCTACGTTAGGAGAAAATGTGAAGGAAAATTCTTAACGCCAAAAAGTGTTTTCAGTTTTTCGGAAATCTGAATAATACGTAAAAGTTAATCGGTAAAGGAAAGACAAAATATCTAAAAATATTTGGATTCCGAGAATCGCAGTTTTCGAACTTTCAAACGAAATCCAAAAGACGGAAGCACGAAGCTTCCAAAGGAAGCTACGTGAATAGTAAGGAGGTGGAATAGTAAGGGGGTTAAGGGGGGCAGAATGACTAAAATACCCTTAGCCTTGATTTTCTATATATAGGAAGCTTAACTCATTTGTTTTGGGATTTTGAAAATCCTACACTTTGAGAGATAGAGGGAAAGTTCGGATGGGAGAAGAAGAAGAAGAGGAAGAGGAAAAGCTTGCTCGTGAGCAACCTTTATCCGACGGAAAGAGATTAAAGGAGAAAGGTAATCCGAACCCTAGTCTCTTTTAAATTTTCTTTAAGTTTAATATGTTTAAAACATAACTTAATGAGAATAAGGAGTAAAAAAATGTTAGGAATGATTTTATATGGTTGAAATCATGAGAAAACAAAGAAATAAGAATTAGAAATTTAGTTTATAAATTTCTTAAGTAAGTATAAAATTTGTATGAATCTTATGAACGAGTAGGTGAAATAAGTAAGGAATGATGTTCTATAACATCAAATTCCAATAAAAAGTGAAATCTTAATCCAAAATATCGATTAAAAATGAAGAACGAACGAAGAATGTGAAGAACACGCGAAGAACACGAAGAACGTTGTTGATGGACAAATTTAAAACCATCGTAGGATAATTGTTGTTGATAGACAAGTTTAAAACCATTGCGTATAAGTTAGATGCTTATTGCTTGGTTAGGAATGGTAGAAATGTTCAAAATGAACAGTTTAAAACTTAGCTATAACGAAGTTATGGCGAAATTTTCGTAAAAGACGAACAAGAATTAGAAAGTTAGTAAATGAACCCAAACGTGTAGGGTTTCATAAGAATGTAAGAGAATTTAGAAAACGTGAGTCGTGGACTCAAGAATGAACGAGTTTCGAGTTCGGATGACCGAATTACAGACGAACGAACGAAGAGCGTTAAAAACGTAAAATAAACGAAGAGTGAAGATCAAGCCAATCGAATGGCATGCTAACGGGTTCAGAATGAAGTTCTGTCTAGGGGGTATTGAAGTACGTAAGATAAGGAAGAGAATGGATTTGGAACGATCTCATTCCGAGTTATAACGAAGAAGTTATGAGATCGGGAAGTAAGCGTCTCAAATTAGATTTAACACTTAGAGAAATTTTCTAGGGTTTAGGCTCGGCGCCGCAGTGCTAGCTATGCCTTGGGAGGTGACGCCGCAGCGCCAGCCCTGGATGCCATGCACTGTTAATTGGTGCCGCAGAGCGAGAGTTAGGGAAGGACTAGGCACTGCAGTGCCAGGCCAGGGAGGTAGTTGCTAAAGACTTGCGCCGCAGTGTGAGAGGAAGGAAGGGAACCGGCGCTGCAGCACCGGTGCAGGGCAAGGCCCAGTAATGAGCTTTTAAGTGCTCAATTATTGGGGGATGTACAAGAAAGAAACATGAACATATAGTTCACCTAAAATAACACTTAAGTAAGCGAGTTAAACCTTTAGTAAAGGTTGAACGGAAAGATTAATCAAGATTAAAGGACAAAGAATGTAAACGCGGGTTACGAAATCGATATCCGGGGACCGTAGTCGTGATAAACGAATGTGGGGGATTACTATGGTTCGGATTCCTTAGACGTTGAGTGACGAGGGTATTAAATAACATTTCGATGTTATGTTGTGGTAATGAGAGATAAGTGTAAAGTGTATAGACGCTGTGAACGCAACGCAGTTACGTTGAATGACCGGTCTTAGCATACGGTGAACCGTATGGCTTCGACATTAAGAAAGAATAGCAATTGTTATCAAGAAAGCCATAGCGAACGGTAATAAGATTAATGAAAGCCGATCATGATTTGGATAGGAAATGATAAAATGAAATGTAAGCGTTGAACATTTTAACCGACATGAAGGTTGAGTGTACGCAAATATTAAACGGGTAGAACCTACACCCCGTGTATGGTTTTACTGTAAGGCAATGAAGATCAATGATTAAACAATAAATGGTAAAGAACTTAATTAAGACAATGACGTTAATGTAACGAAGCCTAATTAATGATTAACCTGAATGATCGCTCTCAGTATACAAAAGATTGTATGACTTAGACGATAAGGAATGAATCTTAAGGTATGTCATTTAGTTGCCAGAAAGCCGTAAGGAATAAGAAATTAACTTAACGAACATTATAGTTTAATAGTTCGTATAAGTTAAGATAAGTTAGATTGTGGTACAATCGTAACCTTTGATGGTTGACATATGGGAGCTGAGCTAAACAATTCCTACCGAGAGAGAAGGTATATATGAAACTGGCAACCGATCTAACTCACTGTTATGGGTAGTGTAGACGAGACGGGAACTTGTTTGTTGGTTGTTTGTGGGAAACCACTCAGAGTACCATATGGACTACTAGCAGAGAAGCGATGTGTGCTGAGTCCTATAGAAGTTATAAGAAGAAGATAAGAATGTAAATCATCAAAGATGATGAACGTTTTGTGTAAGACATCCTCGTATGTCATGAAGCCGTAAACCGATAATGAATGTTGGTCGCGTGAACTTAAATTACAAGAGTGCAAACCTTAAGAAGTAAAGTTAAGTAAACCAATGCGTAAGTCAAGTATATGACTAATTGGTGTACATGTTATTTCCTTATGTGTTATATAGGGATTTGGAATAAGCAGTTCAGTGTAAACTATAAGATGTAGCTGTGCGTAAGGCAACTTTTCTAACTTCATTCATACTTTAAATGAATGCTAGTTTCTTAAACTTCTCAGATGTTGAACTTGAGAAGTTCTGTCTATATGCGAATGTGCGATATTTGTACAAGGTGGTAGAATGTATGAGGCCTTGAGCCACAGTGTGAACACTTTGGTGTTTCTACGAGATGAACTGTTCTGTGGCTGAGCTGTTCAATATAAGTATGTTCTGTTTATGCATGAGCCATTATTGTTAAGTCTGTGCTAATGATTCTAGCCAGACAGGATGTGTATGAAAAAGGTAGAAGAACGAAAGTATTTCAAAGTGAAAGTGACTGATGTTTTAAGATGATAGGAATCGAGACTATTCCTATTATTCAAGCTGCTTCATAACCTTTGTTCGGTTATCGAAGTTCTGAAGAATGTTTAAACTCTTGAAGTTGTTTGTTCAACTGTTATGACTTAATGGGCAATTGAATGCTCACACTTGCTTTAAATAAAAATATTTTTAGCGAACGATGTTAGAAAGAACTTCAGGATCCGTAAAGATCAAGCTGATCAGTATCCAGACGAAGTGCCATTCAGTATGTGAATGTACGTGAAGATCAAGCGAAAACTTGTAATGTAGAATAGTTTAATTGAACTATAGATTAGTTTAATGAACAGTTATGTATCCTTGGTGGCGGATAAAAGTCACTCTTGTAAGATGAAATGAATAATGTATTTATCATTATTTGTAATGAAAGAGGTTATAAGGTTTTAGAACCTGGGATTTGAGAATGTATGTTGTTATATTAAGCTCTATAATTATGTATGTTTGGAAGGAGATGGGATCGTGACGTATGGAATCCAGGTGAGGAAATAGACCAGATTTCGGGGCGTTACATTTGATGTCTCACCAAAAACTCCTCTTCCTCTCCTCCATAGCTGTCGAACCTCCTCTTTCTCTCTCCCTCTATTTGTTTTTTTTTTTATGTTTGCTAGATGAAGGAGATGAAAGAGAAAATTAAGATAAATTTATCTTAGTAAACTTGATATATCACAATATCCTCACATGCTCCTCTCCTTTCTCTTCCACTAACCCACCGCCCATGTGGCCATTAATTCTCCACATTCTCCACCAATTGTCTCTCTCACATTAATCACCACATAATACTTAATGACCCAATTAAATGTGGTGGCTTCATATTATACGTGACACCTAACTTGTTTTGAAATATCTTTTCCAACATGTGGTGCTTGAGATAGTGCCTTTTCCTCACCTTGTAATGTCGGCCATGTGGCCTTATATCTACCAAGTTTGCTTTTGTTTTTGTTGTAATATCTAGTATATCAAATGATTAAAATGCCCCCCTTTTTTTGGTTTTAAAATTGGGCCACTCTTTAAATCTTTTGGGCTTCCCTAAATAATTCTTTGGGCTTTCCAATAAAAATATTTGGGCCATGAAAATAGATTAGGTTCAATACTTTTAATTTTATCTTTCCCTAATTATTTAATTATGGTTTTCATTTCCACAATTATTTTTTAAATCCTTACTTACATGCCCTAAATTTCTTAACCCACTTAGACTTGCTATAATTAGGTTATAAAATTAATTAATTGAGATATATAAAATAAATCTCTTAGAATTAGTATATATTTTAAATACTATAGTTCTCCTATCTCATAATCCATAACAATTAACACTTAAACTTTTATACTTATCTTTTGAGCTCCCAAATCCGGGTTTCGGATTCCCAAAACACAAATCAGGGTTTCCGAGCGTATCGTTAGTGTTCCTAACATTTCGTTAGAGTTTTTTCACTGAACAACAACGTTATTAACATAAGTTTAGGGTTTGATAAAGTTATACTTATCCTGATCAATAATTGATCCTTAATCCACAAACTGAGCACATAAAATCACTTATATAAATTATCTGATCAATGTTTGATCTTTATCTATAATCTTGTACACATAGAACCACATACACATAATCTTATGAACTCATACACTAAACATATACCTCATTATCAAACTATCACTTATAGTCTATCAAATTATTCAAGTCATTCTCAAAAAATTTTGAAATCCTTAAAATTCCTTCATAGAAACGTCAAATCCATACACTTATTTTCTGTATAGATCTATCTTCTAACCTTTAATCCATCATTTAGGATTTTAATAATTTGTCTAAATTCTCGGGTTGTTACATTCACCCCTTCTTAGAATTTCATCTCCAAAATTTACCTTACACCTTACACCATATATACACAGCATCACATGCTACCCAATACATCTCTCATAAGAGTTAAACTTTTTAAATCATGCCGAGGAGTCATATAGACTATAAACAATCATTTTTGAAAAGGTTTAAACATAAATTTATCTGCAAACCGCTCTAGTCTTACAGACATAGTGGGTAATTAGCCTGTTATGCCCTGCACTTATTAAGTACTGCTGGTCAGAATACTTTTTCCTGTTTCTCATCACTGTCATAGGCACAAAAATGTTCTTACCTCAGTCTTTATTGGAATCCGCACCAAAGCAATTTGGTTCAGATAAATTGTCAAAGAACGCTTAAGATTTTATAAGCGTTGGTCTAGCTGAATCAAATAGCTTAAAATCATATCAATAATCAATTTCAATCGCGATATTAATGTATAGCCAAACCCCATTGGCAATTTAATTATTTTGAAAATAATTTTATGACGTCATGATACCGTACTGCGTTAACAGTCCGTTTGAGGATTCCGTCATTGAATGACTTTGTCATAACACATCATACAATAGTGGGACTACGATTTTTAGATCGAATTCAATACTAAGTATTTCTGTATTTACAAGTCCATCATTTCTTATCATCTATGTACCAGGTTACATGATACATTAGTGATAAATAAAAATATATTTTTATATTTCAAATCATTATCGTCTAGCTGAAACAAGTAGCATAGACTATTCTTTAAACCGTTCAAAAATCTTTGCAAATTGGTTTTATCATCTCAACAGGAAACGATGTGTTGGTGGCCCGAAGTCCACACGTACACAGTGATTACCAGAAGTTGAGAATAAAAATTCATTTCTAAAAGGCACATAGTACGTATTTAGCTTGACGTAAAAAATTTTGAAGTCTAACATAGCTATAAGATTTGGAAAACTTATGTCTCCACTAATAATCCATTACTTAATCAGTCTATCTATTCCTATTATCCTCAATTCTCCATTCACACATATCTCTACCCAGTTCGTTAAAACCGCACTTATGAGTTCAGGAACTTTCCACAATCATATGAGTTTAAGAACTTGTCCTAGACAGACCTTTGGCATCCATTCACTGAGGGGTCCAAAAATATTTCATATAATTATGAGTCACGAACTTACCATAAGTATGAGTTTTAAGAACTTGCGCTTAACCTTATATTCTCTACCTATTCCCTATCTATATGGTATATACATGAGAAAAGAATTACCTTCTCAACACGCATATAGCAAATAACGCGGCACGGACATTTCAATGATTATCAGTGTAAGAAACTAAGTGGTTGTTACATCAAGTACAATTCTCCTCCCATACGAAGAATAATACAACTTAGCTGCTGACATGAGTCCTCAATTGAAATCCCCACTTAATTCTAACTCCCTTCTCAATACGAATTTTGTTTAATCCGTATTCATAATCCTTTCCTGAATTTGCCTCGTACTAATTCATAGTACAATCCGACATACAACATTCTTGCCGTAAACTTTTCAATCATTCGCTTGATCCTTCTCCATAATATAACCTTATCAGATCACGGGGTGATCTCATCGTATACATTACGATTCATTTCTATACTATGATCGTTTTGTTTTACGATCTTCTCATATTTTTAGTCTTCTAGACGCTAGGTATTCATCACTACTGTTCACCTTTTTTATCAGAGTTAGGAAACTCTGTATCTTTATAACATGCCGAGATTCGCCTTTGAATCTTACTGACTCACTAACTCTATTTGAGTTAGTTCTTATCCTAATCACTGTAGTTATTAGCCTAAGGTAATCCTACCTAAGGATTATAACCAACAACTTTGATACCAAGTGTAACATCCCTAGATCCGGGTACTAATCAACACAGATCTGATATATTAATTCTATACTATTGCGGAAGATATAAACATAAATTATTTATATAATAAACTTACACACTATCCCCAAGGTCGAGAACCTTCACGTAATACTTGTATTCTATATCTATCTGACATACAATGTCACTGGCTTCTCCTGTATCCGACGTATTCGTCTTAATCTGCAATGTTTATCATGATATAGCAAGGGTGAGCAACAAGTTTGCCCAGCAAGTTTAAATTTATTTGAGGATATATTGTAACATTCCATATTTTTAAATATAAGTTATAAATATTTATTTATTTATATAAATATTTATTGGATGTGTTTATTATTGAATAAGTAATTGTTCAAATTGATTGAGTTGATTTAGTTAATTATTTATTTGCTAAATAATTAATGTGATTAGTTAATTATTTATTTGTTAAATAATTAATGTGTTATGTGGATTGAGTTATGTGATTAAGTAATTTATTTAATAAATTGTTATTTCATAAAGAGTGACAAATAACTATATTATAAAGAGTTATTAAATTAAATTAAAGTAGTTTAATTTAGTTCTTTGCCAAACAAGGCTTAAGTATTAATCTTTAATTTTTAAATGGGTTACCAAACGAAGCCTTATGGCTTTTGGATTTCTTTTGAATTAAAATTATTAATAAAATAAAACAAATATATAAATTAAATATATTTATAAGTTATACGTTATATAAGTTATATGTTTTTAGTAACTGATAGTATTTAGTAGTATTATAATGACCACATGTGTTTCTTTTATTTACATTGGCTTATCAGTTTTAGAGTACGCATAGTTTATCAGTTGATATTTTTTAGTTTACGCATTTGTCTAAACCTAAGCCTAAGTAAGAAAAGGGAGGGTCTGAAAGAGAGAAACAAGAGAAAGACAGGTCTTTGGATTCTTCAACTTTTGTCAGTGATTTACAAGTGTCGTTTGAACAAACTAAAGGTATGTTCTATAAACCTTATCATATATGTTTTACAGTATATAGTCTCTGTGAAATTGTTGTTCTCGATTTTCTTAAAAATCACGGTGTATCAGAATGTTACCAAAAATCTCTTGAAAAACCATGCTTGTATAATTAGTTAGAGAATTGTGATAATATGTGTAATTTTAACTGTTATCACTAGCAATGTGTGTGTGTGTGTGTGTGTGTGTGTGTGTGTGTGTGTATATATATATATATATATATATATATATATATATATGATTGTATGCTAATTGCAGGATAAAGGAAGAAATTAGTTTTACAGTGAGTATATATGCACGTATATGATTTGTAGAGATATCAAAAATTAATATACGCTAATTGTGAAATTGTGAAATTTAACTGAGAATGGGTATTTGGTTATGAATGTAAAATCACGTAGTACAAAGAAATCAATGTTCTTGCTACCAGTAGAATTTTAGTTCACTGTGTCGAGAAATATATCAACCATGGAGTTTTTGTTTTAAAAAGAGTGTTTTCAGATAATTAGTTCTCTGCTATTGTTGTTTAGTTGTGTAAAATTCGAAAACAAACGCTTCATAACTTCTATATGTAGTTTTCATGAAGTTATACATGTTGTTGGATGTCATTGGCTGTTAAAAATAAATTAGACAGTAGCTTTTCTCTGTCTTTCTGGGTTGATTCTGTTAGTTTCGGCGCCCCAGCATCAAAATTCACGCCCCAGCGCCAAAATTCGCGCCCTGGCGCCAAGGTTCACGCCCTAGCGCCAAAATGGGCCGGTAGCTCACGCCCTAGCGCTGTAGCTCGCGTCCCAGTGCCACTGTTCCGCGCCCCGGCGCCGGAAAAGTGTCCGAGTTGGGCAGTTTTGACCTCCTGTAGTAAAATGGCCATAACGTTTTCATACAAACTCCGATTGAGGTAATTCAAGATGATTCGAAAAGAGGACGAGTATACCTACACCTTTTGTGCTTTACATTTTTTAATTTGAGGTCTGTAACAGTAGTAAAAATGGCCATCTTTAGGACTGTTGTGTATTTGGAGCCAATCGGAGGGCGTCGGGATGCACGAATGCAAGTGCAACCCTTTGGGTATTAGTATAACTTAATGATAACATGTTGGGCAGGTAATAGAATGTTGTATCAAGTTGTTAATGTGCATGTGGTGCAATGACATGATCACTTAAGTAGTTGTAATAAAGCTAAAAAGTAATGTTCATGAAAAGATGTGATGTTGTTTAAACTTAAACTTAGTTAGTAGCTATACTAAGAGTAATAAAGTAACTCATAAAGGTAATGTTAGTGTAACTAATGTGTATTGTCAATAAATATGGTATGTGTAGGACTTGGGGTGAACGTGAATAGTAATTATTTAACCTACACACGAGGCAAGTTCCCTAACCTTTGCTACTTTATTATTCAACAAGGTTACTTTTCACTGTTATGTTATACTTATGCCAGTTCTCTAACTCTACTTTTATAATTGTGCAAGTTTTCTTAACTCTAAGCTTGTTATATTAGCATGCAAGTACCTTTAGTTTATCGTTCAAGTTATTATTTGTTGTGCATGCTTGATATTAAATTCTAAGATGTAACCTTAGCTTAATGTTGTTCAAAGCAAGGTATGATAAATTATTCAATTGTTATGCTATTAGATTATTCCTAAAGCATGAACTTCGAACGAAATGTTTGTTCAGTATGATCATTCAATAACATAGTGTTATTATCTTGTATTCAACTAATGCTTAGTTGATGTCCGTTGAACTCCAAATTACCTTGAAGTGTATCCAAACCAAACTATCTTTGGGACGGACTTGTACTCAAAATACTGAGATGAACAACCCTATTTATAGGGGTTACGCTTAGTTTTGTACTTTGCGCTGAAATGTTTGTATACAATACATGTACAAAGGGTTGATCCCCCTAAGTACCTTAAAGTCATTATGGTCGTATGACCGTAAAAGTTTAAGTTGAAAGATTACTTATAACTGTGGACAAGGTTCGTGGTTATTAGACCCTCAGTGAATGTTTAAAGTATTAATAGAACTTATTATTCAGTTCTATTGAGCCCCTGAATGGGCAAGGAATGTTTAAGATGTTAATAGAACTTATTATTCAGTTCTATTGAGCCCCTGAATGGGCAGAAAATGTAAAAGTTATTCATTGTTATTTCAAGTGAGCCTTATTTGCTCACTCTTGCCTATAAAATCCTTACAGCTACAGATGGAAAGGGTGACGTACCTAGCACTAGTAAAGGAAAGGGAAAGACGATCAAGTACTGAAGACTTGTAATAGTTTTGATAGTTTTATTATCAGACTTTGGTTAAGGAATGTAACGATGTTTGTTTAAATTTTCCGCATGAATGATTGTTTGTAAAGGCTAGATAACTTGGGAGATATTATTTTATGTAATTCCTGTATGGGTAGGTTTATTATTAAATTTTATTTATGATTGGGTAGTTATAAATGAAGCTTTTGATTACGTGAACACCAAATCTTGAGGTAATGAAGAACCGAGATTTGGGGGTGTCACAGGTTGGTATCAAAGCTTTAGGTTATGAACCTTAGGTGGGGGGAAAAGCCTTAGGAAGTAACCTTTGAAAAGATAATGGAGATAACTCTTATCGAGTTTTTTAAGGAAGAGGTAATAAAACACTTATGTGCTTATGTGTTTATAACTTATGTGCTCGCGAGTGTCGAGTAGAATGATTAATAACTAAAACTTTAAAATTTTATTGTCAGGATGACTAATGTCGGAGAATCCAGTCAGGCTAGGGAGGAGGGACCTCAAATGCCTATAGAGGAGGAGCCTTGCGACATTCAGGTAGTTTGGGAACGACTACTGCCATGGGAGTCAGCCCCGTTGGTCACGGTGGTTGAAGATGAGGATGATGATGTGGAGACGGATGAGGAGGATCCCGTGGAGTTGCCACAGGAGGATGAAGATAACGAGGATGAGGAGGAGGAGACTCCACTAACCTCGATGGCTGCTCGTATGTATGATGAGGTCTAAGACCATAACGTGGAACTTCCGGACAAAGTTGAGGAGTTACAGGAGATAATACCTGAACAACAGACTGCAATGACACAGAAGGACGACGCCATCCAGGATCGAGATGAACGTCTAGCTAATGCTGAAGAGAAGCTGATGCAGACTGAAGGAGAGAAGGAACAACTGATCGAGATGGTCGTGGAACTGAAGAAAAAGCTGAATGAATAAGCTACCAAGAGGGAGAGAGCTGAAGCCGCATACGAGGAAGCTTATCAACGAACTGGAAGAGCAGTATGGGACGCACAAGCAAAGAGGATGAAGATGGAAGAGATGGATAAAGTATTCAATACCGTGATCAATTGAGCTCAAGATCGGGTCATGGGTTATCCAATTCAGTTTGAGACTCTGCCATCATACGTGTTAGATCGTTGAACCATGTTCCGTGTTATGGAAGAAGAGCGTCAAAAGGCTACTGATTATCTTAATAGATCATCGTAGGAAATCTATCTGTTTTGCAAGTAACAAGTGTTAAATAATGTGTAAATCCCGAGTGTTAAGTAACCGTGCGATATGAGAATGATGATGTTGTCCTGTAACTTTTATAGTTCAGGAAAGGAATGTAAATGGCAGTGATGCTATTATTGTTATGTTGTTCGAAGTTATGATGAATAAATAAAAAGCTATTATTTTATTCAAAAGTGTTATGTGGTTATTTTTTATTTTTTTATTTTTTTTTTTGGAGACAAGTTAATTAGAAAATACTTAAAGAAGTTGGGTATTAGTCTAATAGATGTTTTTTTTTCTAACAGAAAATGCCTCCCAGACGTGAACCACCCTGTCAGAGAACCAATGCGAGAACTAACAATAACGATGTTGAGGATAATCCCGTACAACAACTAGTGACATTACTAACAGGAGCGTTGCAGAATCAACCTCAAAACCAAGGCATAACGTTTAAGGAGTTTAAGGCGGTCGGACCACCTGAATTTCGTGGGTTAATGAATCCGGTCGAGGCACAGACCTGGATTATGGAGATTGAGAAGATATTTGAAGTCGCTAGGGTAGGGGATGAACAGAAGACTACTTTTGCAACATTCATGTTGAAAGCAGAAGCTAGTTATTAGTGGCAGGTCAATAAAACCCGGGAAGGACCAGGAGTGATGACTTAGGATAGGTTTAAGGAGTTATTCTTCGAGACCTACTTCCCAGAGAGTTCTAAGAGTTAGTTAGAGGTTCATTTTTTGGAACTGAAGTAGGGAGCGATGACGGTGTCTGAGTATGCCGTGAAATTCAACGAATTGGCGAGGTTTGCGCCATATCAAGTTAGCACAGACGAGCGTAAGGCAAAGAGGTTCGAACAGGGACTGAAGCCCTGGCTGTACAGTAGGGTTTCCCTATTCCAGTTGAAGATGTTTGCAGCAGTGATGGAGAAGGCTATACTCGCTGAAGGTGGAGACGAGGCAGTGACAAAATTCAATCAAGAGCAGAAGAAAAAGAAGAATGAGGTGGAAGTGAAGAATGGTAGCGAAGGCAATGGAAGTGGAAATAATAACAACAACTTGAAGAGGAAATGGAACGAAAATGGGGGTACTGGAAACCGGCAGAGTAACCAATAGTTTAGGAAGTTTGAAGCATGTGCTACATGCGGGAGGTTTCATAAGGGTGTGTGCTTGATGGGGAAACGTGCATGCAACAACTGTGGCCAGGAGGGTCACATCGCCTCAAATTTCACCCAAACCAAGAAGAATGTCTATTTCACATGTGGATCCAAGGATCATTTTGCTTGTGAATGCCCTCAGAAGAAGGTCGGAGAAACAATAAAAAGTAAGGGAAATAGCAGTGGAGGTACTTGGGCCATTGCTGGACCTACAGCGTCAAACAAACCCACAGCCAGAACTTTCAACATGACTGTGCAAGATGCTGTGCAATCAAAAGATGTGGTGTCAGGTATTATCCCAATCAACGATATTAATGCTTATGTATTATTTGATTCGGGTGCTACTTGTTCGTTTATATCTGATGAATTTGCTAAGAGGTTAGAATTGCCTAGAGAAGAACTGAATTTCCCTTTGAACATAGAAATTGCAAATAGGGAGGTGATTCCTGTTAAGTTTGTATACAAGAACTGTAGAGTGAACATTAAAGGGAATATCCTGATGGTAGATTTAATTCTGATTAGACTCGGGAAATTTGATGTAATTTTGGGAATGGATTGGCTGTTTAAATATGGAGCAGTAATTGATTGTCACAAGAAGTGTGTAAACCTTATGACTCCATCAAAGGTAGTTTTCCATGGTAGCAAATCGCCTAGACAAATGAAATGTCTGACGATTATGCAGGCCAAGAAGTTGTTGAGTCAAGGTTGTGTGGGTTATTTGGCTTACATAGTCGATACTCAGAAGAAGGGTGTAAAAATGGAGGAGATACCAGTGGTTAGAGAATTCGTAGATGTATTTCTGGAGGATTTTCCAGGACTACCACCTGATAGAGAGATTGAGTTCGTAATCGATTTAGTGCCAGGAACTGCACCGATATCGAAGGCCCCGTACAGAATGGCTCCGGTAGAAATGAAGAAACTCTTGGTGCAACTGCAAGAACTACTGGACAAGAAGTATATTCAACCAAGTGTGTCACCGTGGGGAGCGCCGGTATTATTTGTGAAGAAAAAGGACGGATCAATGCGTCTTTGCATTGATTATAGGGAGTTAAACAAAGTCACTATTAAGAATAGGTATTCGTTACCTAGAATAAATGACTTGTTTGATCAGTTAAAGGGTGGTAAATACTTCTCAAAAATAGATTTGAGAAGTGGGTATCACCAATTGAAGGTAAGAAAGGAGGATATACCTAGAACGATATTCAGAACTCGTTACGGACATTACGAGTTTCTGGTGATGTCTTTTGGTTTAACAAATGCCCCTGCCGCGTTCATGGATTTGATGAACAGGGTATTTAAACTATTCTTAGACAAGTTCGTAGTGGTGTTTATCGACGACATTCTGGTGTATTCCAAAACTCAAGAAGAACATGTGGAACATTTACGTCTGACATTGGAGACACTAAGAATGGAAAAGTTGTACGTGAAATTCTCTAAGTGTGAATTTTGGCTCGATCGTGTACAATTTTTGGGTCATGTAATTGACAAAGATGGGATTTCAGTAGATCCATTGAAAGTGGAAGCTGTGATCAATTGGGAACAACCAAGGACACCTTCGGAGGTGAGGAGTTTCTTGGGGCTGGCTGGTTATTATAGAAGATTTATTCAAGATTTTTCCAAGATAGCCACTCCGTTAACAAATTTAACACGAAAAGTTGTGAAATTCGTTTGGACAGAAAAGTGTGAAGAGAGCTTTCAAGATTTGAAGAAGAAGCTAAGTATGGCACCTGTGTTAACCCTACCGGATAATACAGGAAATTTTGTGGTGTATAGTGATGCCTCACACAAAGGTTTGGGTTGTGTTCTTATGCAAAACGACAAAGTTATTGCCTATGCATCAAGACAACTGAAGGATTATGAGAAAGGTTATCCGACTCATGATTTAGAATTGGCTGCGGTGGTATTTGCTCTCAAGATATGGAGACACTATCTGTATGGAGAGAAATGTGAGATCTACACAGACCACAAAAGTCTGAAGTATATTTTCAATCAGAAGGACCTGAACACGCGTCAGAGGAGATGGATGGAATTGATAAAGGATTACGATTGTGAGATCTTTTATCATCCGGGCAAAGCGAATGTGGTTGCAGATGCTTTAAGTAGGAAAGGTTAGGAGAAATTAATGCTGATAACAACTCAGGAGGAGCTCATTTCAGCAATGACAAAGTTAGAACTGGAAATCAAATTTCCACAGGAATCCGACGAACGACTATTTCAGCTAGAAGCAGGTCCAACTTTACTGGACAAGGTGAAAAATGCTCAGTTACAAGATGAAGAATGTGTAAAGATAAAAGAGAATATGGTTGATAGTAGCAATACAAAATACAAGGTCGATACCGAAGGATTACTACGGTACGAGGGAAGAATCTGGGTTCCAGCAACACCAGAACTGAAAAATGAAATCTTGGCCGAAGCTCATAGCTCAAGATATTTGATTCATCTAGGAAGCACGAAGATGTATCAAGATTTACGCCGACATTTTTGGTGGCCGCATATGAAAAGGGATGTTGCAGAATGCGTGGCTAAATGTTTGACATGTCAAAGAGTAAAAGCTGAACATCAAAGACCCAGCGAATTACTTCAACCGTTAGAAATACCGGAATGGAAATGGGAGCATATCACGATGGATTTTGTGGTGGGTCTTCCAGCTACTCAGAGAGGATGCGATGCAATTTGGGTGATAGTGGACAGACTGACAAAATCAGTACACTTTTTACCAATAAAGATTAGGTTCAATCTTGATCAGTTGGCAAGATTGTACATCAAAGAGATCATTTCGAGACATGGAGTGCCAGTGTCAATTGTGTCTGATAGAGACCCGCAATTCACGTCAAACTTCTGGAAGAGATTACAAGAATGCATGGGAACTCAATTGCGAATGAGTACGGCTTATCATCCACAAACAGATGGCCAAAGCGAATGACCAATCCAGACATTGGAAGATATGCTGAGAGCATGCGTCATGGATTTCAAAGGAAGCTGGGAAGAGCAATTACCGTTGGTGGAATTCGCCTAAAATAATAGTTATCACGCGAGCATCGGCATGCCGCCTTACGAAGTGTTATGCAGCAGAAAGTCCAGAACTCCACTGTGTTGGGATGAAGTTGGTGAACGTCAACTGCTAGGACCAGAATTAGTGCAACAAACTGCTGAGGTTATCAAACTCATCAGAATAAGATTGGTAGCAGCTCAAGACCGACAGAAGAAGTATGCTGATCAACACAGGCAAGATCGTGCATTTGACGTAGGAAGCTATGTATTCCTAAAAGTTTCTCCTTGGAAGGGGAAAATTCGTTTCGGTAAGAAGGGAAAACTAAGCCCGAGGTTTATTGGACCCTTTGAAGTGCTGCGAAAAGTTGGTGAGGTAGCTTATGAGGTAGCTCTACCTCCAGAATTGGAAAACATTCACAATATTTTTCATATTTTGGTGTTACGACCATATAAACCCGATTACAATCGCGTGATCGAGTACGAACCGTTGCAGTTTGAGAAAGATTTGTCATATGAAGAGGTTCCTATCCAGATAGTCGACAGGAAAGAACAAGTGCTCAGGAATAAAGTGATACCTTCTGTGAAGGTGATATGGAGAAACCACAATGCTGAAGAAGCAACGTGAGAACTCGAAGAGAAAATGATGAAAGAGTACCCTGAGTTATTTGTTTAATCCGCGTCTTCGATTCTGGGGACAGAATCTTTATAAGTAGGTAAGAGTGTAATGAAAGTGTTGTTTGAGTTGTGATTCTGGGGACTTAATCCTTTTAAGAGGGGAATGATGTAACATTCCATATTTTTAAATGTAAGTTATAAATATTTATTTATTTATATAAATATTTATTGGATGTGTTTATTATTGAATAAATAATTGTTCAAATTGATTGAGTTAATTTAGTTAATTATTTATTTGCTAAATAATTAATGTGATTAGTTAATTATTTATTTGTTAAATAGTTAATGTGTTATGTGGATTGAGTTATGTGATTAAGTAATTTATTTAATAAATTGTTATTTCATAAAGAGTGACAAATAACTATGTTATAAAGAGTTATTAAATAAAATTAAAGTAGTTTAATTTAGTTCTTTGCCAAACAAGGCTTAAGTAATAATCTTTAATTTTTAAATGGGTTACCAAATGAAGCCTTATGGCTTTTGGATTTCTTTTGAATTAAAATTATTAATAAATTAAAATAAATATATAAATTAAATATATTTATAAGTTATACGTTATATAAGTTATATGTTTTTGGTAACTGATAGTATTTAGTAGTATTATAATTACCACATGCGTTTCTTTTATTTACGTTGGCTTATCAGTTTTAGAGTACGCATAGTTTATCAGTTGATATTTTTTAGTTTACGCATTTGTCTAAACCTAAGCCTAAGTAAGAAAAGGGACAGTCTAAAAGAGAGAAACAATAGAAAGACAGGTCTTTGGATTCTTCAACTTTTGTCAGTGATTTACAAGTGTCGTTTGAACAAACTAAAGGTATGTTCTATAAACCTTATCATGTATGTTTTACAGTATATAGTCTCTGTGAAATTGTAGGTCTCGATTTTCTTAAAAATCACGGTGTATCAGAATGTTACCAAAAATCTCTTGAAAAACTATGCTTGTATAATTAGTTAGAGAATTGTGATAATATGTGTAATTTTAACTGTTATCACTAGCATGTGTATATATATATATGATTGTATGCTAATTACAGGCTAATGGAAGAAATTAGTTTTACAGTGAGTATATATGCACGTATATGATTTGTAGAGATATCAAAAATTAATATACGCTAATTGTGAAATTGTGAAATTTAACTAAGAATGTGTATTTGGTTATGAATGTAAAATCACATAGTACAAAGAAATCAATGTTCTTGCTACCAGTAGAATTTTAGTTCACTGTGTCGAGAAATATATCAACAATGGAGTTTTTATTTTAAAAAGAGTGTTTTCAGAGAATTAGTTCTCTGCTATTGTTGTTTAGTTGTGTAAAATTCGTACACAAACGCTTCATAACTTTTATGTGTAGTTTTCATGAAGTTATACATGTTGTTGGATGTCATTGGCTGTTAAAAATAAATTAGACAGTAGCTTTGCTCTGTCTTTCTGGGTTGATTCTGTGAGTTTCGGCGCTCCAGCGTCAAAATTCACGCCCCAACGCCAAATTTCACGCCCTGGCGCCAAGGTTCGTGCCCCAGCGCCAAAATGGGCCAGTAGCTCATGCCCCAGCGCCACTGTTCCGCGCCCCAGAGCCGGAAAAGTGTCCGAGTTGGGTAGTTTTGACCTCCTGTAATAAAACAGCCATAATATTTTCATACGAATTCCGATTGAGGTAATTCAAGATGATTCGGAAAGAGGACGAGTAGACCTACAACTTTCGTGCTTTAAGTTTTTTAATTTGAGGTCTGTAACAGTAGTCAAAATGACCATTATTAGGACTGTTGTGTATTTGGAGCCAATCAGAGGGCGTCGGGATGCACGAATGCAAGTGTAACCCTTTGGGTATTAGTATAACTTAATGATAACATGTTGGGCAGGTAATAGGATGTTGTATCAAGTTATTAATGTGCATGTGGTGCAATGACATGATCACTTAAGTAGTTGTAATAAAGCTAAAAAGTAATGTTTATGAAAAGATGTGATGTTATTTAAACTTAAACTTAGTTAGTAGTTATACTAAGAGTAATAAAGTAACTCATAAAGGTAATGTTAGTGTAACTAATGTGTATATTCAATACATATGGTATGTGTAGGACTTGGGGTGAACATGAATCGTAATTGTTTAACCTACACACGAGGCAAGTTCCCTAACCTTTGCTACTTTATTATTCAGCAAGGTTACTTTTCACTGTTATGTTATACTTATGCCAGTTCTCTAACTCTACTTTTATAATTGTGCAAGCTTTCTTAACTCTAAGCTTGTTATATTAGCATGCAAGTACCTTTAGTTTATCGTTCAAGTTATTATTTGTTGTGCATGCTTGATATTAAATTCTAAGATGTAACCTTAGCTTAATGTTATTCAAAGCAAGGTATGATAAATTATTCAATTGTTATGCTATTAGATTATTCCTAAAGCATGAGCTTAGAACGAAATGTTTGTTCAGTATGATCATTCAATAACATTGTGTTATTATCTTGTATTCAACTAATCCTTAGTTGATGTCCGTTGAACTCCAAATTATCTTGAAGTGTATCCAAACCAAACTATCTTTGGGGCGGACTTGTACTCAAAATACTGAGATGAACAACCCTATTTATAGGGGTTACGCTTAGTTTTGTACTTTGCACTGAAATGTTTGTATGCAATACATGTACGAAGGGTTGATCCCCCTAAGTACCTTAAAGTCATTATGGTCGTATGACCGTAAAAGTTTAAGTTGAAAGATTACTTATAACTGTGGACAAGGTTCGTGGTCATTAGACCCTCAGTGAATGTTTAAAGTATTAATAGAACCTATTGTTCAGTACTATTGAGCCCCTGAATGGGCAAGGAATGTTTAAGATGTTAATAGAACTTATTATTCAGTTCTATTGAGCCCTTGAATGGGCAGAGAATGTAAAAGTTATTCATTGTTATTTCAAGTGAGCCTTGTTTGCTCACTCTTGCCTGTAAAATCCTTATAGCTACAGATGGAAAGGGTGACATACCTAGCACCAGTAAAGGAAAGGGAAAGACGATCAAGTACCGAAGACTTATAATAGTTTTGGTAGTTTTATTATCAGACTTTGGTTAAGGAATGTAATGAAGTTTATTAAAATTTTCCGTATGAATGATTGTTTGTAAATGTTAGATAACCTGGGAGATATTATTTTATGTAATTCCTGTATGGGCAGGTTTATTATTAAATTTTATTTATGATTGGGTAGTTATAAATGAAGCTTTTGATTACGTGAACACCAAATCTTGAGGTAATAAAGTACCGAGATTTGGGGGTGTCACATATATCATGATATAAAGAATTAAACAAAAAGTTGGCAAACTGTAAGACCCCGAATTTTATGAAATAAAAGTATTAAAATTTTCTTATAATTACTATTCAGTAAATGGTTAAATTGATAAATGTTAAAGTTAAGAGTGATATATGAATTTTTTTTCAAAATACACAAGTGGTTATAAAATATTCATTGTTGTCGGGGAATACACAGGATGATAAATGTTCATTCTTTCTATCGGGGAATATTCGTACGACGGCGCAGCTATTTGTGGGCCCCATAACAGAATAACTGTCGGATGAAGTTAACGGCAAAAATTGAGTTTTTATAATTAACGGCGTAGTTGTTACCGTTAATACTGTTGGAATACCCGGTGGCTAAAATACAGTAATACGCGTTATTGCACAGTAGCACACGGTATTGCACAGTATTTTTGAAATTATTGATTCTTACGTAAGAAGGCACTACTGAATAATTGTCACAGTAATTACTGTTCAATATTTTATTTTATTGATTCAATAATTATTGCGTTGATATTTTATATTATTGTTGTTTCAATAATTATTGCTGCACAGTATTTCCCATTATCAGATCAATAATTCAAATTATTTGAATAATATTATTAGATAATATTATTGGCAATGTCTAGAAAGTTCTGTCTAAGGAGAGGTTTGGTCATCTAATTGCGCGTCAGTAAGGAGAAATTCTTATTGGAAAGCCCCTCTTTCCTGGGAACGGCCTGGTTGTCATAAATGTGATTCTATAATATTATTTGTGAATAATTAATTATTGATCTATATAATAATGAAATATTTATTTGATGTAGATATAAATGATGGATTTATTTATGTGGTTATAAATGAAGAAATTAATGTTGAGGTGTTTTATCTGTATTTTTGTCGGAACGGAGGTATTGAAAATCAAATTAGGGTTTTTGAGATATTTTGCGAGGGTTATAATTTTTAATCCGACCATTGGATCGTTATAATTTTTGGATATGTTATACATATATAAGTTGAGTATATGTCCAAAAATTTTGAACCGTTAAAAATGAGCGTATGATTTGTTATGAATTTTAAGAGGTGACTGATTCGAAAATTAGGTTTATAAATGATTTTGGTGGAAAATTCTAGAATTGGTGGACCCCACTCTTGGTTGGTGAAGAAATATACTGAGATTTTTATTCAAATGTGGTGGATGGGAATAGTAGCAGGTAAAGCCATCAGGTTGCATGTTAAGTCTGTTTCGGCGTGCTAATATTTTTCTATAAATAGAAGGCTAAGTTAGAATTAAAAATCACACCAGAAACATAAGCTTTCTCTCTTTCTCTCTCTATATTATGAAGCATATTTTGTGAGTATTTAGATACTTTGAGAGTTGCTATTCAGTGCAAGTTTCCTTCGGCTTTGCATTCCAGTCAGAAATACTGCACTTTTGAGGTAAGGGATTATAAGGGATTTTAAGGGTTATTATGTTTTTCAGTTCGTAATTCTTCTGACCTTCAGAAAATTTTGAAAAAATTTGAAATGATATTTTGATGAGTTTTATTGATTTTGTCCAAAAATGGTGATTTTTGGATGTATAGATTAAGAATAATGAATTTTACGGGAAAAGACTATTTTAAAAGTAACCGCTTATAACTCCTTGTGGTTAACTCCAAAATTGATGAAATTTTTATTGGAAGTATATCTATATAATATCAGTGTACTCTGTGAATTTTGGAATTTTTGGATAAAAGGACAATTTATGATAAATGTCTAAATATTCGGCGGTTTTGGCCATATGAAAAATAGTAAATTAATTTTAAAAATTTTGAGAAAAATATATGTTAAATATGGGACTATATTCTGATAAATTCCAGAAAAAAAATATTTTTGGAACTGATTTGATATTTTTAATAAAAATAGACTAGTTATGAATAATTGAATTAAATATGTTATGTGAAGGAAGAAAATTAGAAAATATGATTTTATGGCTTGAGAATCATATATGTGGTATAGGAAGATTTTTGATGAGGGTTTTGGTGATTGGTGATAAAATCTTATGAGTTTGGCATTTTATGATGATTAAATGCATTAATTAGTAAAGTGTAAACAATTAAAATAAATTGTTTATAAGTATAAAGAAATGTTATTCTTTCAATATCATTATACCAAAATATTGGTATGAATTTTATTGTAGAATTTTTACCTTTTTGTGTCGGGATTACTATTCACGAGTTACTATTCATGAGTTACTATTCATGAGTTACTATTCACGAGTTACTATTCACGAGTTACTATTCATAACAAAAATTAGTTTCTTTTTCTGACCAAATTATCATTAATTTATGATTGTTGCTCTTGAAAATAAATGCAGTTGTTGATCATATTATTTTTATTATCATATATAACATTTTTATAACCTTGATGTTGAATTTCTCTTTCACTTGAGTGTAAAGATGGGTAAATTATTGGTATGATCGTGACTGAAGAATATCTTTGGCCTGTAGTGCAAAGATGAATTGTTAACTGGTATGATCATGACCATTAAATTTATAATTGAATATCTTTAGCTTAAGTGTAAAGATGAATTGATTAACATGGTTATAATTATTGTTTATATAAATTCTGAAATGATTATATATTTCTTTGAGATATGATTATATTTGGCCTGTAATGCAAATATGAACTGTTGAGGAATATCTTTGGCCTGTAGTGCAAAGATGAATTGTTGACGAATATCTTTGGGTCGTAGTGCAAAGATGACCTGTTGTTGAATATCTTTGGCCTGTAGTGCAAAGATGGTCTGTTGATGAATATCTTTGGCCATAGTGCAAAGATGAAATTGTTAGTATGATTATAAACATGAACTGTGATTTGGTATAACCATGATCTTTGATGTTTCAAGTAAATACATGTGATAAAAATATTCTTCGTCCTGGGTGTGAAGAAAAAATTTAGAATCACAATTATGATTATGAGTTATTCATATGATTGTACAAAGGAACTGTTGAGTGATGTTACAGGGATAAAATATTGTTGGTGGCTTTTTAACATGGAGAAGATAATAGACTTTATAGTCTATTTGACTCTTCTAATGGATTACTCGTTCCGCTGCAATTATGGTTGAAATTTTTATCATCTACCATATGTTCTAAATCTCTGATTTATTACTGATGAAGAATATTGATAATTTATTTATCTTTAGTCATGATATTCTTTACTGAGCTAGTTGTGCTCACCCTTCTGTTTCACAATTCCTTTCAGGTAATAAGAGTGTAGCTGGGTCGAGCGGGGGTAACAAGGGAATAGAACGGTGGTCATCATTTAGTAGTTATATTTGGTAAAGAAAATAGGGTGAGGCGAACCCAACGTTGGAAGGGTGTTTTGTCACTATCATACAAGATGTCTTACGACATACAACCTCGTGTCATCATAAGACAAGGTTGTGCTCATCCACTTGCTGAGTATCTTTACGAGCACTACCTATATAATCTTGGTATTTGTTTGAAGTATAATTCTCAATTAGAGACAGTGGAGATAATGATAAGTCAAGAGAAGACTCACCATTGGGAAGAATATGATAGTAATCTTCTCGTTTTTCTTTGGGGTATATTGGGTCAACCAAGGATAATTCTGTGGCCATATGATATCTATCACAACCTAGAAGCATGGCCTCCCATGTACGAAAGTTTCCTTGAGCACTTCCCAAAGATTTTAATTTCTAAAACAGTTTTTGACTATACCTTTATGTAAGGTGTCATTGTGAGGTGCTGTCCACGGTTGGGACATGAGTCACATTTGGTATATATTTGTATCCAAACTCACAGCATATGTGTTGTTGTATTTTGCACGACAATTGTTGTAACAAAGTTGTAGTTATTTTCTGTACCATGTATTTGGCGACTCAGAATAGGTTGGATGGAATGGACCTATTTTGGGGTCGTTACACTAACATTCAACAATATAGTTATGAACTAGCATGAACATATTTTCATAGCTGAACGACCAAATACAATAGGAATTGAATGGTCAAGAATGAACATGAATAATTATAACTGGAATAAATGGTAATGAAGGTGATCAGCCTTTCATACCTGATGAACACATGCAATATTTGCACAGAGTGCTATTCAACAATTCATAGACATGGTAATCATCAATGATTAGCCATAAGCATAATTGAAAGAACAACTCGACGTCGAGTTAGAGAACTTGCCTGATCGGTCGATTACTGTTACACAATTTATTTAGCTTTGTCTGAAGACCTATTATAAATAATATTGATCTACAAATTAGAATAATATCATCAGAATATTTAAAATAACATAAACACATTATCACATAATCCTATCAGTCTATAACACACATAAGACCTAGTATCAAGTCAAACTATTACAGTTTAAGTTGAATCAGACACAATTCTGACATTCCGACGGCCTAGTCGGATAATTCACGAGCCTATTATTCATACGACTCTGTCTAAACGCAACACAATTATCTGAGATAATTTATTATCAGTAAAAAATATTTTTCATAGTCTTATAATAATTTTCAAATAATTATTACCATTTATCATGATTTTTCATTCATTAATATCATATTTAAATATTTTAATCTTATATAATATAAGTTCTTCTTTATATTATATAAGATTAAAATATATGACCTGTTGTTGAATATCTTATATGACCTGTTGTTGAATATCTTTGGCATGTAGTGCAAAGATGGTATGTTGATGAATATCTTTGGCCATAGTGCAAAGATGAAATTGTTAGTATGATTATAAACATGAACTGTGATTTGGTATAACCATGATCTTTGATGTTTCAAGTAAATACATGTGATAAAAATATTCTTCGTCCTGGGTGCGAAGAAAAAATTTAGAATCACAATTATGATTATGAGTTATTCATATGATTGTGGAAAGGAACTGTTGAGTGATGTTACAGGGATAAAATATTGTTGGTGGCTTTTT
Source organism: Panax notoginseng (assembly GCA_016801055.1). NCBI lineage: Eukaryota > Viridiplantae > Streptophyta > Magnoliopsida > Apiales > Araliaceae > Panax > Panax notoginseng. Next base: position 117,525,113 of record CM029017.1, read on the forward strand.
AACATGGAGAAGATAATAGACTTTATAGTCTATTTGACTCTTCTAATGGATTACTCGTTCCGCTGCAACTATGGTTGAAATTTTTATCATCTACCATATGTTCTAAATCTCTGATTTATTACTGATGAAGACTATTGATAATTTATTTATCTTTAGTCATGATATTCTTTTCTGGGCTAGTTGTGCTCACCCTTCTGTTTCACAATTCCTTTCAGGTAATAAGAGTGTAGCTGGGTCGAGCGGGGGTAACAAGAGAATAGAACGGTGGTCATCATTTAGTAGTTATATTTGGTAAAGAAAATAGGGTGAGGCGAACCCAACGTTGGAAGGGTGTTTTGTCACTATCATACAAGATATCTTATGACATACAACCTCGTGTCATCATAAGACAGGGTTGTGCTCATCCACTTGCTGAGTATCTTTACGAGCACTACCTATATAATCTTAGTATTTGTTTGAAGTATAATTCTCAATTAGAGACAGTGGAGATATTGATAAGTCAAGAGAAGACTCACCATTGGGAAGAATATGATAGTAATCTTCTCGTTTTTCTTTGGGGTATATTGGGTCAACCAAGGATAATTCTGTGGCCATATGATATCTATCACAACCTAGAAGCATGGCCTCCCATGTACGAAAGTTTTCTTGAGCACTTCCCAAAGATTCTAATTTCTAAAACAATTTTTGACTATACCTTTATGTAAGGTGTCATTGTGAGGTGCTGTCCACAGTTGGGACATGAGTCACATTTGGTATATATTTGTATCCAAACTCACAGCATATGTGTTGTTGTATTTTGCACGACAATTGTTGTAATAAAGTTGTAGTTATTTTCTGTACCATGTATTTGGCGACTCAGAATAGGTTAGATGGAATGGACCTATTTTGGGGTCGTTACACTAACATTCAACAATATAGTTATGAACTAGCATGAACATATTTTCATAGCTGAATGACCAAACACAATAGGAATTGAATGGTCAAGAATGAACATGAATAATTATAACTGGAATAAATGGTAATGAAGGTGATCAGCCTTTCATACCTGATGAACACATGCAATATTTGCACAGAGTGCTATTCAACAATTCATAGACATGGTAATCATCAATGATTAGCCATAAGCATAATTGAAAGAACAACTCGACGTCGAGTTAGAGAACTTGCCTGATCGGTCGATTACTGTTACGCAATTTATTTAGCTTTGTCTGAAGACCTATTATAAATAATATTGATCTACAAATTAGAATAATATCATCACAATATTTAAAATAACCTAAATATATTATCACATAATCCTATCAGTCTATAACACACATAAGACCTAGTATCAAGTCAAACTATTACAGTTTAAGTTGAATTAGACACAATTCTGACATCCCGATGGCCTAGTCGGATAATTTAAGAGCCTATTATTCATACTACTCTGTCTAAACGCAACACAATTATCTGAGATAATTTATTATCAGTCAAAAATATTTTTCATAGTCTCATAATAATTTTTAAATAATTATTACCATTTATCATGATTTTTCAATCATTAATATCATATTTAAATATTTTAATCTTATATAATATAAGTTCTTTTTTATCATCTAATAAGTCAAATACTAATCCTATAACCTGGATTATCCAAACATACCAATCTAGCAACCCATATTGCAATCCAACAAACCAGATTGCAATCCAGCAAACTAAATTTAAATCCAGCGGATTAGATTTACCGATTCTTCAATCTAGCAAGCTAGATTCCATATTCTTTTCACGAAAATTCTAAATCAACTTATTATTTTTCTATCTTTTGGCCAAACATATATACATATATTTCATACACAAAAAAGTATTTTTCCATAATTTTTCAACTTCCTTTAGTATTTTTTAAAAATCATTTTTAGTGTGTAGCTTAAGAAATTAGCCCTATCATGCTCAACTTCAGAAATTCTCATCTCTTGACACAATCTTATACGTGTTAGCGTGAGCCTCTAGTTTAAATTTCGTGGCCACCAGAGTTATAGAATTCCGGTTATAGTCGTTTTCGTCGAAACATTATAAAAATTGAAATGGTCATAACTTCGTCATTTTAAATCAGAATGTGTTCATTTTTGGACAGGATGTACTTTATACAATATATTTTTTGTCCCAAAAGTCCAGAATTTATTTCACATATTAAGTGGCCGAAAAAACCCATGGAAAGTTCTGGGCAGTATGTATTTTGGAAAACGTCTTTTTCGTACTTTGTTAAAAATAATCCATACGGAAATCTACAACTCCTTTTCTAGTGATTCCACTTGGAGATATTAGAAAGCTTATCATATAATCATCCCAAATTTTTCCAGAATTTTTGAATGTCAGAAAAATGACGAAACTACCCCTGACATTGACTGTTCAAAAATAGTCTATTTTTCCTCTCTAGACACGAAACTGTTTTGGCTAAAACAGTCACTACGAATTGTGCACTCAATATTTTTGAGTCCTAACACTTGGATTTAGTAGATAACTTATATATATAGCACCTCTCTTTGACGGATCACAAAAAGAAGGTGTAGATCAAAAACGGTGAAAATCTAAAATACATAGAAATTTAATGGTTTATAAACTAGAAAAATTACTTTTCTTTATTTTTGATTTCTAACTAAAATAACACCCAATATGGGTATATCTAAATATGAAACACTCATTAACAAGTATATTCATGGGTTTTAAGTTTAGAAACATAGATTCAAGATTTGATTTATAATAATCACAAATTGCATAAACAAAAGGTATTTATACCTTTGATTATCATGCTCTCCTTCTTCTTCTTCATAGCTTGATTATGGAGCTTAGATGTCTTACCAAAAACTCCTCTTCCTCTTCTCCATGGCTGCCAAACCACCTCTTTCTACACCCTCTATTTGTTTTTTTTTTGTGTTTCCTAGATGAAGGAGATGAAAGAGAAAATTAAGATAACTTTATTTTAGTAAACTTGATATATCACAATATCTTCACATGCTCCTCTCCTTTCTCTTCCACTAACCCACCGGCCATGTGGCCATTAATTCTCCATATTCTCCACCAAATCTCTATATCTCTCTCATTAATCACCGCATAATACTTAATGACCCAATTAAATGTGATGGCTTCATATTATATGTGACACCTAACTTGTTTTGAAATATCTTTTCCAACACGTGGTGCTTGAGATGGTGATGTGCACACCTTCTTCTCCTCTCCTTTTCCTCTCCTTATAATGCCGACTATGTGGCCTTATATCTACCAAGTTTGCTTTTGTTTTTGTTGTAATATCTAGTATATCAAATGATTAAAATGTCCCCCTTTTATTGGTTTTAAAATTGGGCCACTCTTTAAATCTTTTGGGCTTCCCTGAATAATTCTTTGGGCTTTCCAATAAAAATATTTGGGCTATGAAAATATATTAGGTTCAATACTTTTAAATTTATCTTTCCCTAATTATTTAATTAGGGTTTTCATTTCCACAATTATTATTTAAATCCTTACTTACATTCCCTAAATTTCTTAACCCAATTAGACTTGCTATAATTAGGTTATAAAATTAATTAATTGAGATATATAAAATAAATCTCTTAGAATTAGTATATATTTTAAATACTATAATTCTCCTAACTCATAACCCATAACAATTAACACTACAACTTTTATACTTATCTTTTGAGCTCCCGAATTCGGGTTTCGGATTCCCGAAACACAAATTAGTGTTTCCGAGCGTATCGTTAGGGTTCCTAACAGTTCGTTAGAGTTTTTTCACTGAACAACAATGTTATTAACATAAGTTTAGGGTTTGCTAAAGTTATACTTATCCTGATCAATAATTAATCCTTAATCCATAAACTGAGCACATAAAATCTTTGATATAAACTATCTAATCAATGTTTGATCTTTATCTATAATCTTGTACACATAGAACCATATACACATATTCTTATGAACTCATACACTAAACATATACCTCATTATCAGATTATCACTTATAGTCTATCAAATCATTCAAGTCCTTCTCCAAAAATTTTGAAATCCTTAAAATTCCTTCATAGAAACGTCAAATCCATACACTTATTTTCTGTATAAGTCTATCTTATAACCTTTAATCCATCATTTAGGATTTTAATAATTTTTCTAAATTCTCGGGTTGTCACATAAATCATTAAAGATGATGATCGTATGAGTTAAGACATTTCCGTATGTCGTAACGCCGTAAACTGGCAAAGAAAGTTGGTCGCGTAAACTTAGATTGCAAGAACGCGAACCCTAAGTAGTAAAGTAAGTTTAAACCAATACGAAAGCCAAGTATATGTCTAATTGGTGTATGTGTTATTTTCTTATGTGATATATAGGGATTGCAATGCGTAGTTCAGCGTAAACTGTAAGATGTAGCTGTGCGTACGGTAAGTTTCGTAACTTCATTCATATTTTATATGAATGCTAGTTTCTTAAACTTTCTCAGATGTTGAACATGAGAAGTTTTATCTATGTGCAAATGTGTGATATTTTTACGAGGTGGTAGACATGATGAGGCCTTGTGCCACAATTTTAACACTTCGGTGTTTCTATGAGATGAACTATTATGTGGTTGAATTGTTCAATATGAAAATGTTCTATTTATACATGAACTGTTATTGTTAAGTCTGTGCTAATGATTCTAGCCAGGCAGAATGTGTATGAAAAAGGTGGAAGAAAGAAAGTGTTTCAAAGTGAATGTGACTAATGTTTTAAAATGATAGGAATCAGAATTATTTCTATTATTCATGCTGCTTCATAACCTTTGTTCGGTTATTGAAATCTTAAAAGAATGTTTAAATTCTTGATGTTAATTATTTAACTGCTATGACTTTCTGAGCAATTGAATGCTCACACTTACTTTAAATGAAAAACATTTTTAGTGTACGAGTAGAAGGACATAAGGATCTTGTAAAGATCAAGCTGACCGGTATCCAGAAGAAGTGTCATTCAGTATATGAATAAGCATGAAGATCAAGCCAAGACTTGTAATGAAGAATAGTTTAATGAATTGTTATGTATCCTTGGTGGCGGATAAAAGTCACTCTTGTAAGATGTAAAGAATAATATAATTATCATTATTTATAATGAACGAGGTTATAAGATATTAGAACCTTGGATTTAAGAATGTATGTTGTTATATTTGGCTATAAAATGATGTATGTTTGGAAGGAGATGGGACCGTGATGTACGGAATTCAGGAGTGAAAATAGACCGGATTTCGGGGCGTCACAGAGTGGTATCAGAGCTGATAGATTATAAACCTTAGGTATGAGTACCTAAGACTATAATCGTAGAGAGAATGATAAGAAAATTGTTGAGTTAAACGATTAAGGAAGAAGTTCATCATATTGAATCGTAATAACAAATGTTCTATTAAACGATGGATGATTTATAGAAAATGCTATAAATGAATGGTACTATAAAGTAGTAAGGGAAGAATAACTCAGAAGAGTTGTACATGATAACATACAAATTAAAGAAAATTTGTATTAACTAAAGAGAAAGTTAGAAGTTGTAAGATTTGAATTGAGGACTCATATGATAACTGAGTTGTATGAACATTTGTTATGGACAGAGGTTTTTGCTTTTGTGTAACATCTACTTAGCTTATTATAGTGATAATCATTGAAATAGTAGGTCGCACTATCAATATGTATATGGTGAGTATGTGAATCTTTTTCCGTGTATATATTTGATAGGTAGAGGATGATAAGATATGTGCGAGTTTTTGAAACTCATACTTATGAAAAGTTTGTGACTCATAGTTATATGATATGTTTCTGAGCCCTAAGCGTATGGATAATCCTTGATTTGTTCTAGGATTACATATTGCGAAGATAAATTCATAAACACATGGTTGTGGAAAGTTCCTACACACATAAAGTGTGGTAAGTTGACGGACTATACTAAGGTATCAGAATGTTTAGACAGAAAACAAGTTATTTTCAATAGACTTAGAATTGGAGGTGCTAGAGAAGATTAAGTATTGTCGCAAGTAAGACAATAAAGGAAGATGGAGAAATAGGATATTCCAAGTCATCTAGTTATGCTAGATTTCAAAGTTTATTGAAATCGTGCTTATATGTGCGTTTTGAAAAGAAATGTATTAGTTCAACTTTTGGAACCAATGGATTTTAAAAGAAATATTCTTTATATGTCTATGCTAATTGTTTCGGTTAGACAGAAATTGATTTGAAATATCAAAATGAATTTATATCATCAGTGCATTTGATGCAAAGATGGTAAAAAGATGGAGTTATCAATGCATTAAACCTAGTGTTGGATATGATCATAGTATCATCAACCCACTATGGTAGGATGTAGTATGACAAAGTCATAAACTGACGAAGTGCTCAACGTACTGTGAAACGGTACGGTATCATGACACCATAAAATATTTTGAAGTATTGTGAAAGAATTTAAAGAGTAGTCGATGTTAATTGATTTGACTAGACGAATGTTTCAGTTGATGTCGAATTTATTGGTATGGTCTAAGCTATTTTATTTGGCTAAATAAATGGTATGTCATGTTATAAGAAAATTGAGCTTAATTTTGAGAAGTTGTGCCAAACCAAATTGCTTTGGTGCGAAATCTGATGAATAAGTTTGAGGAGAACATATCCCGAAATGGGGTTATACGATGGGTTGATCACATACGTATGTAAGAGGTAGTTTACTTTCTTGGTGATTGTAAACTGACCATGATTGAAGGGTTTACGGTGAAATGCTGTTAAACCTAGTAAGAGTTCATGGTCGATTTGACCCCTCAGCAAAAGTATAAAATATTTTAAAGGAATCTTTTATATTCCTATTTATTCATTCTACTTCATAATTTTTAAGTTATGAAGATTAGGGAATGTTTTAATGAAAAGAACTTCTTCGAAGAGAAGTTGAGAGAATAGTAAGTTAAAATTTCGAGGACGAAATTTTGTGAAGAAAAGGTGAATGTGAGGACCCAAGAGATTAAAAGCATAGTTAGACTTGAGGTTTAACAAATGACGATTATGTCAATAGATGATCTTTTGGAAAAGGATGATTATAAGAAAGAGAAGTAGTAGGAATAACACCTTTGCTAAAGGTTGTAGGAATAAAGCATCCGGGTATGGGTGTGGCTTTAAGAAATTCTGAGGACGGAATTTTAATAAGGGGGAAGAATGTGACAATATGAAAAATCAGATTGTCTAGAATTTAAGTCTAAAGAATTAGTTATTAATAAAATGAATTTTTATTAATAATATTATGTGTTATGTGTTTATTAATTGTTATAGAATCTAGGATGATTATAAGACAGGAGGATTCTTGCTACGAGCTAGACTGAACGAGTAAGAATTTTCAAGACAAAAATATAAATTTTCTAAGAACAAAAATATTTTTGTGGAAAAAGACGAAATAGGCACAATTCACCTGACGAAACCCTAAGGGTTAGGGTTTGAATAACCTAAGCCTTTTTGAGAGATTGGTATGTCAAAATGACATTCCGTCGAAAGATTTGACGATAATATGTCGTGAAAAGTTAAGTTAGCCGATAAAAGTTTTTTTTTCAAAAAACGTGCATAAATTAAACCAAATAAAAATGAAGAAAAGTACTGTTATGTGCTTTTCATTCGTTTAACTACATTAGGGGAAAACGTGAAGAAAAACGCTTATCATCAAAATGTATTTTCTAGTTTTTTGAAGTTCCAAAGAATGCGTAAAAGTTAATCTGTAAAAGAAAGACGAAATATCCAAAAATATTTAGATTCCGAGAATCGCAATTTTTAAAACTGTCGGATGAATCCCTAAAGACTGGATAATGAAGCTTCCAGGAGAAACTTCGTGAATAGTAAGGAGGTGTGAATATTAAGGCGATTTGATAAATGACCAAAATACCCCTAGCATTGGTTTTCTATATAAGGAGAGCCTTAGCTCATTTATTGGTGATTTGAAAATCACCAGTACTTGAGAGAGAGAGAGAGAGAAGTCGGATGAGGAGGAAAAGGAAGAGGAAAAGCTAGCCCGAGTGCAAACTTTGTCTAACGGAAGAAGATTAAAGAAGAAAGGTAATCCTAAAACCTAGCCTAATCTAAAATTTCGTTAAGTTTTATATGGAATCATATAGCATAATGAGAATGGAAGTAAAAGATGTTAATAATGATTTTCATATGGTTGAAATAATAAGAAAACAAAGAAATAAGAATTAGAAGTTTAGTTTATAAATTTCTTAAAAGTTTTCTTAAGGAAGTATGAATTGCTTAAAGAATTTGAACGATCTGAATGAATCATATGAATGATTTGGTGAAATAAGTAAGGAATGGTGTTTTATAACACCAAATTCCAAGAAAAAGTGAAATCATTATCAAAGTATCGATTAAAAATGAAGAACGAACGAAGAACACGCGAAGAACACGAAGAACGTTGTTGATGGACAAATTTAAAACTATCGTAGTTATAACTTGTTATTGATGGACAAGTTTAAAACCATTACGTATAAGTTAGATGCTTATTGCTTAGTTAGGAGTGATAGAAACGTTCATGAGGAACGGATTGAACTTAGCTATAACGAAGTTATGGCGAAAATTTCATAAAAGACGAACAAAAACTTAAAAATTATCTAAATGAACCCGAATGTGTAGGGTTTCATAAGAATATAAGAAAACGTAGAAAACGTGAGTCGTGGACTGAAGAACGAACGAATTCCGAGCTCGGATGACTGAATTACGGACGAACAAATGAAGAACATTGATAACGTAAAAAACGTACAAATGATGAAAATTAAGCCAATTTAATGGCATGTTAACGGATTTAGAATGAAATTCTATCCATAGGAAGTTGAAGTATGTAATGAGAGTAAGAAGATGGCTTTAGAATGACTTCGTTCCGAGTTATAATGAAGAAGTTATGAGATTGTGAAGTAAGCGTCTCAAACATATTCAAGACTTAGAAATTTTTCTTAGTTTTAGAACTGGCGTCGCAACGCCAGTTATGCCTTGAAAGGCTGCGCCGCAGTGCTAGACCGGGGACTAAGCTATTGGAGACTTGCGCTGCAGTGCTAGAAATAACAAAGGAAGTGGCGTCGCAGCGCCGGTGCAGGGAAAAACTCAGAGAAGAGCTTTTAACTGCCCAACTCCTGGGGAAAGTGTAGGGAAAGATGATGAACATACAGTTCACATAATGTAACACTTAATCAAGTGAATTAAACCTTTAGTAAAGGTTGAATGGAAGGATAGAACGGGATTAAGAGACAAAGAATGTAAATGCTGCATAAATGCGATGAATGGTCGGTCTTAGCATACAACGAATCGTATGGCTATGACATTAAGAAAGGATGTTGAACGTAGTGTTCATATAATGGAGCACGATGAGAGCGATTAAAACCTTTGGTAAAGGTTGAATGAGAGTTTAAGAGATGATCAACGTGAACGTTGAATACGTAAATGATCCTCGTGAAATGTATTCGCGTTGAACGAACATTCTAAGCATACATTGGTTGTATGACTTAGACGTTGACGAAGGTAGTAAGTAAGATATGAAATTATCATGAAAGCCATAACGATCAATAATAAGATTAATAAAAGTCCGAGTGTGAGTCGTATAGATAATGTTAAAATGAAATGTAAATGTTAAGCACTTTAGCCGACATAGGGGTTGAGTGTACGCGAATATTAAACGAGCAGAACCTACATGTCGTGTATGGTTTGACTATACGGTAATGAAGAATAATGATTAAACCTGTGAATGGTGAAGAAACTGAATTAAAGATAATGACGTATAACGTTAAGAAGCTGATTTAATAATTATAACTTGGATAACGTTCTGAGTCGAATGAACCGGACGTTATAAGATATGAATAAGGTAAAGCAAAATGCTTAACGCTATGAATGCGTTGTATTAACATTAAATAATAGTTTTGAGCATACAAAAGACTGTATGACATAGATGATAAGGAATATATCATGAGGTATGGCATTTAGTTGCCAGAAAGCCGTAAGGAATGGAAAATTAACTTAACCAATATTAAAGTTTTAATGGTTCGGATAAGTTAAGTTAATTTTATGTTGTGGTACAATCGTAATCTTTAATGGTTGAGATATGGGAGCTGGGCTAAATAATTCCTTAAGAGAGCGGAGGTATATACGAAACTAGCAACCGATCTAACTCGTTGTGAAAGACAGTGTAGATGAGACAAGAAACTAGTTTGTTGGTTATTTGTGGGAAACCACTCAGAGTACCATATGGAATACTAGTAGAGACTCGATGTGTGCTAAGTCCTAGAAAGATTATAAGAAGAAGATAAGAATATAAATCGTCAAAGATGATGATCGTCTGAGTTAAGACATCTCCGTATGTCGTAACGCCGTAAAGCGGTAAAGAAAGTTGGTCGCGTAAACTTAGATTGCAAGAACGCGAACCCTAAGAAGTAAAGTAAGTTTAAACCAATACGTAAGTTAAGTATATGACTAATTGGTGTATGGGTTATTTCCTTATGTGATATATAGGGATTGAGATGAGCAGTTCAGCAAACACTGTAAGTTGTAGCTGTGCGTAAGGCAAGTTTCGTAACTTCATTTATATTTTAAATGAATTCTAGTTTTTTAAACTTTCTCAGATGTTGAACTTGAGAAGTTTTATCTATGTGCAAATGTGTGATATTTGTACAACGTGGTAGAATGTATGAGGCCTTGTGCCACAATTTTAAGTTTCTATGAGATGAACTGTTCTGTGGTTGAATTTTTCAATATGAAAATGTTCTGTTTATACATTAACCGTTATTGTTAAGTCTTTGCTAATGATTCTAGCCAGACAAAATGTATATGAAAATGGTCGAAGAAAGAAAGTATTTCAAAGTGAATGTGACTAATATTTTAAAATGATAGGAATCAGAATTATTCCTATTCTTCAAGTTGCTTCATAACCTTTGTTCGATTATTGAAGTCTTAAAAGAATGTTTAAATTCTTGATGTTGATTATTCAACTGCTATGACTTATTGAGCAATTGAATGCTCACACTTGCTTTAAATGAAAAATATTTTTACCGTACGACTAGAAGAATATGAAGATCTCGTAAAGATCAAGCTGACCGGTATCCAGAATAAGTGTCATTCAGTTTATGAATGATCGTAAAGATCAAGCCAAGACTTATAATGAAGAATAGTTTAATGAACTGGTATGTATCCTTGGTGGCGGATAAAAATCAATGTTGTAAGATGTAAAGAATAATGTAAATATCATTATTTGTAATGAACGAGGTTATAAGGTATTAGATGTGACATCCCAGATTTTTAGAAATTATAAATAAGAATTTTATAAATAAAAGTATTATTTATGAGATATGTTTGGTGTGAGTATGTGTATGTCATATATTGTAGAATATGTGAATTGATGTGAAGAGAATGTTATATATTAATTTCAATATATATAAATATTTAATTGAATTATTTATTGAGTTAAAAAAATAAATTTTGTTTTGATTTTAGAGTAATGTAATTAAGTGTAGCAGATTAATTAAATGAATATTTAGTATTTAATTTAATTAATATAATAATTTTATGTTTAGTTCTAATTTAATTGAGATAATTAAATTAGATGAGTTATGTGATGATTGTTACACAAAATTATAATTAACAAGTAAATATAATTATGTGACAATTTGATGAGACTGATTGATGTTAAGCTATTGATTAATTAAAATAATGAGTATTTGCCAAACATGGTCTTAGGCTTTTCAAGTTCAAATTGGTGTAACCTATGTATTAACTAGTAATTAGTATATCTAATAATTACTAGGAGTTACATATATTATATATTACTAGTATTGTATATTATATGTATATACTACAAGTTAGTATGTTAGTTTTAGAAAACAAACCAAAGAAAGAAGAAGAGAGTTATAGAGAGTTGTAGGAGAAGAAGAAGAGGAAGAAAAATAAGAAGAAGGAAAAGCTTTTAGAAGACAAAACAAGCCCCATCATCATTATAATCATCATCTCCATCTCTCTCTTAAATTCATACTAATAAAGTTATAATCTAAATTCCTTGTTTTAATTATATTTTTATGTTCTTCATAATGTAGATAATTGTTATGTAGAAGTTGTATTGAGAAATTGAGAGAGATAGAGAGAAATAGAGGAATTGAGATGAGCTAGAAGAAGAAGAAGAAAAAAAGCTAGAAGAAGGTAACTTCTAAACTCTTTTTTAATCCTTGATTTTTTTGGGTAGATTTATATTCTATGGTAGTAGATCATGCTTAATCTGTTTGTATTGGTTTAATATTGGATTATCAAGAATAAAACAAGAGGATTCATGAAAGAAAATGAAATGGAAAGAAAATTTGAAGAACAAAATTCGTAGGTTTTTAGTAATTGTGGACATATCTTGTGAAATTCATACCTCTTTGGGTATAATGAGTTAGAAAGTGAGCCTTATATCAAATCGAAGATATGGAAGTAAGCTATATTCTGAAAGTGGAATCATATGAAAACTCTTTGTAGATTTCTTGCAATGTCTGTTTTAGTAAGGCTGGTCCGAAGGAAAAATAATCTGTCCAGAAAATCAAAACTGTTACGGTTTCTGACTTTGAAAAATTCTTATAAATTCGTGTGTTTTGAATTTAAAGAAACTTAAAACTGCAAAGTTGTATATATGGAAGTTTACTAGCTAGACTCTTGAGATTGAGCTAATTTACGGACCGGATCATGTCCAAAATAAATTGTTTAGTAAGGATGTCCAAAAAAAGAAATTTTCTAGACTAGTTGATGAATTACCGAATCTGGTTTAGATGGATAAGGTTCTGACTTTAAGGCCTAGATGAGGTTATAGTACACTGAGTAAGGGTTAGTTCTATATAAGAAGGAACAAAAACGGACATGTAACGAACGAGTTACGTTAAAAACGAAAATAACGTTTTGTTAAAGAAATTGTGAAGATGAGTTTTATAATTCTGTTTGAATTAAGATTTTGGGTGATGATATATTTTGATGATTAAAAATATGTTTTGACATATGTAATGAGTATAGATATGTGTTATCATATTCTATGCATAATTAACCATTTAAGGTCAAGAGTTGAGATAAGTTAATGTGTGCACATAACATGCTCGATAAAATGCCTAAGAGTAATAGTGTTTCTAAACTTTGGTATATAAAGTGTCTAATTAATGGCTAATATTGGATATCTAAGTATGAAAATATGATAATACAATAATAATAATGAAAAGAAATCGAAAAGGGTAATTTTTGATTTATGAAGGAAAATTAAACATGTAAACAATGTGTTGATTATGCATTTTTGAAACCAAAGTGGTATAATAAAATGGTGTGATATATGCACATTAAACTACAAGTGTGATAGTCTAGCATGTGTGGTGATGAAAATGAAAAATAAAACCGAGTTGCATATAAAATAGTTAGATGTCTATAAAGACATTATAAAGGATAATAAGATAAAGTAAGGTTTTAGAATAAATTTGACCATGAGATTGAGTATTGATTTTATTTATTACCAATCTCACATATAGTGTAGGTTGTGCAAGGACGCGAAGTATTAGCGTGTTGGTAAAATGCCGGTAAAGGCAAGTCTTTCAGTATCTTTTTGTTACGTGAACTTGGTGATGAACTGCTTTAAAATTTTAGTGTATGATGTATTGTATATGTCAAAAGTATGAAATGTGAAAATCAATCTATGATTATGATGATTGAGCTATGAATGATGATTGAGTAATGAACACAATCTTTATAGTTGTTATGTGAACTACAACATGTATGCTATGTTTGTTTTATGATTATTCTTATATGTTGAGCATGTTATTATGTGCTACGTGATGCATGAAAACTATTAGATTTTGTTGAGCTGTCGAGCTCAACCTTGCAAATAACCATTTTTGCAAGTCAAGGATTGAAGGTAACACTATGTGCTACTTGAAAGACGTGGATCAGAAATAATACACGGAGATTAATATTTTAACTAAAGTTGTTATTTCATTATACCATGATTAAGATTCATGAGATGTACTAAATGTTTTATGATGTATAATTTTATGTTGAGTTATAAAGCTAAAGTTAGAGTTATCTGATATGTAAAGGTTATCGGATTGAAATGTAAAATTTTATATAATAACAGTGATAAAATGAATCATAAAATAAGATTGATTCAAAGACATGTAGATGATAAAGGTATTGATTCAGGGAGTTAAAGTAAGAAGACATTAAAGTTTAAATTATTTCGTATTTTATAATGTTTAGCAACGAATAATGATGTAAAATTAGAAGGTATATGTGTTATTAACGACCAAAGTTGAGAATTAAATTTTATGAATTTTGGGGTCGTTACAGTTGGTATCAAAGCTGATAGGTTAGAAACCTTAGGTAAGAGTACCTTAGGCTATAACCTTAGAGAAGAGAGGTGAAGATAAGGAACGAATAAGCTCAAATAGAGTTTGAACAATAAGGGATTAAAACTTGCGTGAAAGGATTCAAAGAAGAATCTCGCCGAGTTATAAGGAATATGAATGTGGGGTTACCCAACTCCAATAATAAGGATGTAAGGTGATAATAAATAGACAATGTCTATAAAAAGAGAATGATAAAGAAGTTAAGAGTAGAGAGTTATATCTAAGTGGTGCAATTGTACTCTTTCGTAGTTGATGTATGGTATATGGGCTAAACGATTCTTTCATAGAGCGGAGGTATATACGAACTAGCAACTCGGAACCTAGTTTGTTGGTTGTTTGTGGGAAACCACTCAGCGTACCATATTGAAACTGGTAGAGACTCGATGTGTACCAAATATAGAAAGTGGATACATATGATGAAAGTGTAGAACTTGAATGAAATGTTGAGCAATGTAAATGAAGTTAGAAATTCTTAAAGGAAAAATTGTTATATAAACAAGAAGATTCAAAGAAGAATCTTGAAGAGATATAAAGATAAGAAATGGGAGTTTCCTAACTCCAAAAGTCAAGATAACGAATAATGTCGTAAATGATGAAAAAGAGAAAGAAAGAGGATCGTAAAACAAAACGATCACAAGTTAAGAAAAGAATTTTTAGGGAGATGATTGTAGAATAAGATCACGACGTGGTCTGTTTAAGTTATAAAAGAAAGATGGTCTATAATGTTTAAATAATTATAGCTTAATGCTATGAAGATGGTGTACTACGAAAAAGTACGAGACAACTCTTGAGGAGTTATAGATAATGTGATACGAGGAATTCGTATCGAGCAAAGAGCAAGTTAAGAGTAAGATAGAGTTAGGTGGGATTTCAATTGAGGACTCATGTGATGGCTGAGTTGTACAAATCTTTGTATGGGCGAGGGTTTTTGTGACGCCCCCAAAATAGTTATACAACACCCATTCTGAGTCGCCAAAATACATGGTATAGAAACAACTACATCTTTACTGTTACAACATAAGAAATGTGAGTTTAAATACAAATATTGTCATCTAGACAATATCCACACTCAAATAAGTCCTCATCACAATTATTGATACATTATTTCAAAAAAATGGTGAGGACTACTAAAATAACTTCTAGAACCATCATTCCATACCCCGACTAGTACTCGCTACATTCTCGCCTCCTAAGAAAAATGGAACAAAAAGGAAAAAGGTGAGCTCAACTAGCCCAGTAAAGAACATTATGACTAAGATAATACAGAACAAATTATCGTTAGTCTTCAACAGGGAAAAATCTAATAGAATACAATTGACAACAAGTTTTAAATCAATAACTGCAGCGGAAACAACAAACTATTAGAAGAGTCAAGTAGAGAATGAGTTCTAATATCTTTTAAGATTTAAAAGTCCATCATCAATATTTTATCTCTGTAACAACAATCAATAACCATCTTTAATCAAATATTCATCTTTGCACTACAGGCCAAAGATATTCATTTGTATCACCAGTCGGTCATGTTCATCTCAACACCTGTTCATCTTTGCACTACGGACCAAAGATATTCATCAGTTAATCATTCATCTTTGCACTACATGCCAAAGATATTTAGTAATATCATCATTTAGGACTGAGGATGATGAAAAATATCTTAAAGAAAACGAATCCAGTGAAACAAAATAACAAATATTAAGGATTCATATTTCGATTTATCCATGTCCAAAAATACCTTATAATTATTCATAGTGAAGTAAAATTCAAGAATGATCAAAACATGGATACAATCAAAGCTAGTACCCAGAATAGATATTTTGGACGAAAATAAGAAAATTTCATTTTTCGATGAATAGTAACTCGTGAATAGTAACTCATGAATAATAACCCCGACGTGAAAAGTTCTAAATTTGATAAAAAATTTCAACCAATATTTCGGCATAATGATATTGAAGAAAATAATATCATTTTCGAATAAAATAACATCCCTTACCTCGTAAAGACAGTACTTCTGTTCGGAATACCGGTATAAGGCTGAAAGAAACTTGCTCTGATGAATAGAAACTCTCAAAGTATCTAAATACTCACAAAATACACTCAATAATCTAGAGAGAGAAAGAGAGAAAACTTATTTCTGGTGTGATTTTCAATTCTAACTTAAGCACCTATTTATAGGAAAATGCTAGAACGCCAAAGGAGACTAAATAATAAAATATTATTATTACAAAACTCATTTCTACGCTTGCATAAAGACCAATTCAGTTACCAGCCATCCTTGACCCAAATTAGCAGCCCACATGTGTTAGAATAAAAGTGGGTCCCACCCATAATTAATAAAAATCATTTTATTTTCCAAAACTTCAATAATTCATAGAAAATAACCCTTTTATCAGAAAATTCGAATCTCACGACTCGGTATAGGAAATTCAATTCTCTACAACTTTGCAGAAGAAAATTTTTTCAAATTCCAAACAGAAATTGACCGAATTCCATAAACGGGCGATTTTACAGGCTATAAACAAATTTCAGTCAAGAAATGGGGTCCACCGACACACAAACATGTGTTAATCATTTAATACAACAAAAAAAATACTCTTCCTCCTCATATACTCATATATCCCACATTCATTGTAAAACTATCACCATTATTATATTATTAAATATAATAATAAATTATTTTATCAGAAAAGATAAAATATCATTTTTTTAATAATTGTCACTTAAAAAAATTTCTCCATCTATATCCACATAAAATTAATATTTTTCTCATCATATAAATCAACAATTAATTATTCACAAATAATATTACAGAATCACAGTACTGACAACCAGGCCGTTCCTAGGAAAGAGGAGGCTTTCCAATAAGGATTTCTCCTTACTGGCGCGCAATTAGATGACCAAACCTCTCCTTAGACAGAACTTTCTAGACATTGCCAATAATGTTATCTAATAATATTATTCAAATAATATGAATTATTGATCTGATAATGGGAATTACTGTGTAGTGACAATTATTGAAACAACAGTAATATAAAATATCAACGCAGTAATTATTGAATCAATAAAATAAAATACTGAACAGTAATTACTGTAACCATTATTGAGTAGTGCCTTCTTACGTAAGAATCAATAATTGGTGCAATACAGTGTGCTACTGTGCAACAACGCGTATTACTGTGTTTTAACCACCGGGTATTCCAACAGTATTAACGGTAACAACTACGCCGTTATTTATAAACAACTTATACTTGTCGTTTTCTTCATCTAATCGCTTTCCGTTATGGGGCCCACAAAAGACTGCGCCGTCGTACGAATATTCCCCGACAGAAAGAATATTCCACGACCAAACGAATATTCCCCGACAACAATGAATATTTTATAACCACATGCTTATTTAAAATATTTACGCATTTTACCCATAACTAACCTCGTTAATAAATTTAACTCTTACTATTTCAAAATAATAAATAGAGGGAATTTAAATTTCATTTATTAATAATTTGGGGTCTTACAGTTTTGTGCTTGCACTTGGTTTATCATATTGATAATCATTGGAATGTTTGTGCCGCGCTATTTGCTAAATGCCTGTTGAGAAGGTGATTCTTTTCTCATGTGTATAACAGATAGGTAGAGTATAGTTAGAGAATATTATAAGGTTAAGTGCGAGTTCTTAAAACTCATACTTATGGTAGGTTCGTGACTCATAATAATATGTTATGTTTTGAACCCCTCAGCGAATGGACGCCTATGGTCTGACTAGGATAAGTTCTTAAACTCATATTATTGTGGTAAGTCCTGAACTTCCAATGTGTGGTAAGTTTGATGAACTTGGGTATAATTAAGTTATGAATGGAGTATTGAGGATGATAGGAATAGATAGACCTTTTAAGCATTGGATCATTACAGAAAGTGGAGTTGATGGTGGAAGCATAGGTATTCTAAATCTACTAGCTATGCTAGACTTTCAAAATTTATTGACTTCGTGCTGATGTTTACACTTCTATTTTCTTAAAAAACATTGGATCAAATGATGGAACTAATGAGTTTTAACAACAATACTGTTATTCTTATGTCTATGCTAATTGCTTCGGCTAGACAAAAATGATTTACAATATATCAAAATATATTTTATATCATTAATGCATCATGTAACCTGGTGCAAAGATGATAAAAATGATGGAGTCATCAATGCAGTATTACCTAGTGTTGGATGTGCTCTAAGGATCGTCAGCCCACTATGGTATGATGTAGTATGATAAAATCACCAAATGACAGAATCCTCAATGGACTGTAAATACAGTGCGGTATCATGACGTCATAAAAAGATTTTTGAGATTTCTTTTAGATATAAGAATACATATGTATGTATGTATATGTATATTTTGGTTGATGTCCAAATTGTTGTAGAGATCTATGCTATTTGATTCAGCTAGACAAATATTAAAAGATGGTCATGAAATTCAAGAGTTTCTTGAGAAGTTATGCCCAACCAAATTATATTGGTGTGGATTCAGATGTTGAAAAGCTGAGATGAACAACCCTATTATTAGGGGTTGCGCTTAGTTTTATACTTTGCACTGAAATGTTTGTATACAATACATGTACAATAGGTTGATCACCTAGAGTACTTGCGGAGGGTGTTTTCAATCTTTGTGATTGATAAAAATTTTGCTAAAGAGGGTTTAAAGTGTGAAGAACCAGGGGTGAAGCACTATTAAACGTAGAGAATAGAGTTCATGGTCTTGTGACCCTCAGCATGATTTGGAATCTTTTAAATTCCTGAGTTATTCATACTACTTCCCAATTATTGAACAATCGTGGAGGATTCTTGTTATTCTACAAGATGGAAGTGAAAAAGAAAAGTATTCCTTAGAAAGAAGTAAGTCGTAAAATGCGACACTGAATGATGGATATGTTGAATAAGTGAGAAAAGAAATTTTGAAGTGAGAAGGATGTGAGTTATCAAAGAATAATGTGAAACTTTTAATAGAAAAGTTTAATAATTGTAGAATGATGTTTGTGGAAAGAAAGTGGTTATAGAAACCAATGAATGAATGAATTAGTGACGTAAAATTTACTTTGATAGATTGAATGAATAAAGATTAATAAATAAATAAATTTTGAGGATGAAATTCGTTGAAGAAGGGGTGAATGTAATGTCCCGAGAGTTTGATCATATAATATATGATAATGATCCTTAGAGAAAGATAATGAACGGGTCAAAGAATATGTAATACTCAAATATAATTGAGTCTAAGTAAATATTATGAAATAAAACTTATAAGAATTTATTATCAAGAATGGTGAGATTAGAAAATATAAAACCTATATTAAGGTAATGTGTTGAAGTTATTCAATGAATAGATTTGAGGAAAACCTGAGTAAGGTAAGGTTTTGGTGATTCCGAGGACGGAATCCTTATAAGGAGGGAAGGATGTGATATTCCAGATTTTTAGAAATTATAAATAAGAATTTTATAAATAAAAGTATTATTTATGAGATATGTTTGGTGTGAGTATGTGTATGTCATATATTGTAGAATATGTGAATTGATGTGAAGAGAATGTTATATATTAATTTCAATATATATAAATATTTAATTGAATTATTTATTGAGTTAAATAAATAAATTTTGTTTTGATTATAGAGTAATGTAATTAAGTGTAACAGATTAATTAAATGAATATTTAGTATTTAATTTAATTAATATAATAATTTTATGTTTAGTTCTAATTTAATTAAGATAATTAAATTAGATGAGTTATGTGATGATTTTTACACAAAATTATAATTAACAAGTAAATATAATTATGTGACAATTTGATGAGATTGATTGATGTTAATCTATTGATTAATTAAAATAATGAGTATTTGCCAAACATGGTCTTAGGCTTTTCAAGTTCAAATTGGTGTAACTTATGTATTAACTAGTAATTAGTATATCTAATAATTACTCGGAGTTACATATATTATATATTACTAGTATTGTATATTATATGACATACTACAAGTTAGTATGTTAGTTTTAGAAAACAAACCAAAGAAAGAAGAAGAGAGTTATAGAGAGTTGTAGGAGAAGAAGAAGAGGAAGAAAAAGAAGAAGAAGAAAAAGCTTTGAGAAGACAAAACAAGCCCCATCATCATCATCATCATCTCCATCTCTCTCTTAAATTCATACTAATAAAGTTATAATCTAAATTCCTAGTTTTAATTATATTTTTATGTTCTTCATAATGTAGATAATTGTTATGTAGAAGTTATATTGGGAAATTGAGAGAGATAGAGAGAAATAGAGGAATTGAGATGAGCTAGAAGAAGAAGAAGAAAAAAAAAGCTAGAAGAAGGTAACTTCTAAACTTTTATTTAATCCTTGATTTTTTTTGGGTAGATTTATGTTCTAGGGTAGTAGATCATGCTTAATCTGTTTGTATTGGTTTAATCTTGGATTATCAAGAATCAAACAAGAGGATTCAAGAAAGAAAATGAAATGGAAAGAAAATTTGAAGAACAAAATTCGTAGGTTTTTAGTAATTGTGGACATATCTTGTGAAATTCATACCTCTTTGGGTATAATGAGTTAGAAAGTGAGCCTTATATCAAATCGAAGATATGGAAGAAAGCTATATTTTGTAGATTTCTTGCAATGTCTGTTTTAGTAAGGCTGGTCCGAAGAAAAAATAATCTGTCCAGAAAATCAAAACTGTTACGGTTTCTGACTTTGAAAAATTCATATAAATTCGTGTGTTTTGAATCTGAAGAAACTTAAAACTATAAAGTTGTAGATATGGAAGTTTACTAGCTAGAATCGCGAGATTGAGCTATTTTACGGACCGGATCATGTCCAAAATAAATTGTTTAGTAAGGATGTCTAAAAAAAGAAATTTTCTAGACTAGTTGATGAATTACCGAATCTGGTTTAGATGGATAAGGTTCTGACTTTATGGCCTAGATGAGATTGTAGTACACTGAGTAAGGGTTAATTCTATGTAAGAAGGAACAAAAACGGACATGTAACGAACGAGTTACGTTAAAAACGAAAATAACGTTTTGTTAAAGAAATTGTGAAGATGAGTTTTATAATTCTGTTTGAATTAAGATTTTGGGTGATGATATATTTTGATGATTAAAAATATGTTTTGACATATGTAATGAGTATAGATATGTGTTATCATATTCTATGCATAATTAACCATTTAAGGTCAAGAGTTGAGATAAGTTAATGTGTGCACATAACATGCTCGATAAAATGCCTAAGAGTAATAATGTTTCTAAACTTTGGTATATAAAGTGTCTAACTAATGGCTAATATTGGATATCTAAGTATGAAAATATGATAATACAATAATAATAATGAAAAGAAATCGAAAAGGGTAATTTTTGATTTATGAAGGAAAATTAATCATGTAAACAATGTGTCGAATATGCATTTTTGAAACCAAAGTGGTATAATAAAACGGTGTGATATACGCACATTAAACTACAAGTGTGATAGTCTAGCATGTGTGGTGATGAAAATAAAAAATAAAACCCAGTTGCATATAAAATAGTTAGATGTCTATAAAGACATTATAAAGGATAATAAGATAAAGTAAGGTTTTAGAATAAATTTGACCATGAGATTGAGTATTGATTTTATTTATTACCAATCTCACATATAGTGTAGGTTGTGCAAGGACGCGAAGTATTAACGTGTTGGTAAAATGCCGGTAAAGGCAAGTCTTTCAGTATCTTTTTGCTACGTGAACTTGATGATGAACTGCTTTAAAATTTTAGGGTATGATGTATTGTATATGTCAAAAGTATGAAATGTGAATCTATGATTATAATGATTGAGCTATGAATGATGATTGAGTAATGAACACAATCTTTATAGTTGTTATGTGAACTACAACATGTATGCTATGTTTATTTTATGATTATTCTTATATGTTGAGCATGTTATTATGTGCTACGTGATGCATGAAAACTGTTAGATTTTGCTGAGCTGTCGAGCTCAACCTTGCAAATAACCATTTTTACAGGTCAAGGATTGAAGGTAACACTATGTGCTACTTAAATGACGTGGATCAAAAATAATACACGGAGATTAATATTTTAACTAAAGTTGTTATTTCTTTATACCATGATTAAGATTCATGAGATGTACTAAATGTTTTATGATGTATAATTTTATGTTGAGTTATAAAGCTAAAGTTAGAGTTATCTGATATGTAAAGGTTATCGGATTGAAATGTAAAATTTTATATAATAACAGTGATAAAGTGAATTATCAAATAAGATTGATTCAAAGACATGTAGATGATAAAGGTTTTGATTCAGGGAATTAAAGTAAGATGACATAAAAGTTTAAATTATTTCGTATTTTATAATGTTTAGCAACGAATAATGATGTAAAATCAGAAGGTAGATGTGTTATTAACGACCAAAGTTGAGAATTAAATTGTATGAATTTTGGGGTCGTTACATTAGAACCTGAGATTTAAGAATGTATGTTGTAAGACCCCAACTTTTTATAAATAAAATTAAATTTTTTCTAATTATTATTTTGAATAATAAGGTATTAATTTGATATAATGCTTTAGTTATGGGTGAAATGTGCAAATTTTATAAAATAAGCAAGTGGTTATAAAATATTATTGTTGTCGGGGAATATTCGTACGATAGCACAGTCATTTATGGGCCCAATAACGGAAAATGGTCAAATGAAGAAAACGAAAAGTTTGATTTTTATAAATAACGGCGTAGTTGTTACTGTTAACACTGTTGGAATACCCGGTGATTAAAATACAGTAATATGCGTGGTTGCACAGTAGCATACGGTATTTCATAGTATTTTTGGATTATTGAATCTTACGTAAGAAGACACTACTCAATAATTATTATAGTAATTACTGTTTAATATTTTATTTTATTGGTTCAATAATTGCTATGTTGATATTTAATATTATTGTTGTTCAATAATTGTCATTGAACAGTATTTTTCATTATCAGATTAATAATTCATATTATTTGAATAATATTATTAGATAGCATTATTGGCAATGTATAAGGAAGTTTTGTTTAAGAAAAGGGGTTTGGTCATCTAATTGCGCACTAGTAAGGAGAAATTCTTATTGAAAAGCCCCCTCTTTTTTCTGGGAACGACCTGGCTGTCAATATTGTGATTCTGTAATATTATTTGTGAATAATTAATTATTGATTTATATGATAAGAAAATATTTATTTTATGTAGTTATAAATGGAGGAATTAATGCTGAGGTGTTTTATCAATATTTTATCAAAATGGGGGTATTTTATCAGTATTTTGTCAGAATGAATGTATTAAAAATCATCCGTATGTGGATTTCAGACATTTTTTGTTTGGAATTTAGAAAAACTTTCTTCTACAAAGTTGTAGAGAATTAAATTTCTTATGGAATAGTCATGAGATTCGAATTTTTCAGATAAAAGGGCTATTTATTATGAATTATTGAAGTTGCTTATTATTATTTAAATTTAAAATATTTTGAGAATTTTCTAGAATGGGTGGGCCCCACTTTTAGTTGGTGAGAAATGTGCTAAAATTTTATTTCAAAAATGGTGTGCGTGAATAGTAGCAGGTAAAGCCATCAGGTAGCAGGTTAGTCTGCTTTGGCGTTCTAGCATTTTTCTATAAAGAGGGTGCTTAGTTAGAATTTAAAATCACACCAGAATTAGAAGTTTTCTCTCTCTATAATATCCGGCGTATTTTTGTGAATATTTAGATACTTTGAGAGTTGCTATTCAGTGCAAGTTTCCTTCAACTTTTTATCTAATATTTCAGACAGAAGTACTGTTCTTTTGAGGTAAGGGATATTATTTTCTTCGTAAATGATGTTATTTCGTTCAATATCATTATGCCAAAATATTGGTATAAATTTTATTATGAAATTTTTATATTTTCATGTCGAGGTTACTATTCACGTATACGGTACTATTCACGTATACGATACTATTCACGAATACAGTACTATTCACCAAAAGAGAATGACCAACAACACGATAATAATCGTACCGGTGGCAACGGCCATCGGAACAATGATAACCATCGTGGTGGAAATTATCATGCCAAAAATGGTAAGCACTTCGGTGGTAACCATGGCCAAGATAATAAAAGAAATGATTCAAGTGGAAATTTTAAAAAAAGATGATTTAACGATGACGGGAAGACGTCGGCAGCAGCACCAGTAACAAATTCTAGGGGAGGAGAATGACCGCTAGTTAGATGCTACAGATGCGGAGAGGAGGGACATATAAGTCCAAACAGTCCACTGCCTTCCAAGGTATGTTTTAGTTGTGGAAAAGACGGTCACATAGCTTAATTTTGTCCTGTAGTGAAATCAAGTCCAGCTAGTACGGTGGCACCAAAGGCGGATACAGACAAAACAAAGTCGGTAGTTTAAGGGAAAGCATTTTTCGTGACGAGGACCCTAACGAAGTTATCACGGGTTAGTTAATCATAAATTTTTGTAAAATTTATACCTTGTTAGATACCGATTTTACCCATTCTTTTATCTCTCCTTCTTGTGCTCAACGTTTGAACTTGACTCCGGAGAAATTAGGCTTTGACCTATCTGTTGAGACTCCGTTACGAGAAACTTTCGTTACATCCACTGTTTATAAATCTTACTTAATTCAAGTTGGTACCATCACATTACCTGTTGATCTTATCTCTTTAAAGATACTTGCATTTGATGTGATTTTAGGGATTGATTGGTTAACAATTCATCATGCCAAAAATTATTGTTTTCGTAAGGTTGTTAGTTTTCAGATTCCAAACCAACCTGTTATGCGAATTCAAGCAACCAAACCACTAAAGTTAAACACTTTCATATCAAGCCTTAAAGCCATTCGTTTATTGAAAAATGGATGACAAACTTTCTTAGCCCATGTCATGGACTTGAACAAAAATACGTCAGATTTGAATAATATTTCTGTTGTTAGTGAATTTCCTGACGTATTTCCTGAAGAATTTTCCGGTCTACCCCAGAACTTGAAGTTGAATTCTTTATTGACCTTGAACCTGGTATAAAACCCTTTTCCAAAACCCCATATCGAATGGCTCCTATTGAACTTCAGAAGTTAAAAACCCAACTACAGGAGTTGGTATCCGAGCCTCTCGCTGGTGACTTCCTTTGTGGAATGCACCGAAGCCAGACTCTCCGTAGGGGACGCCATATTTGTGCGATGGTAAACTGATTGGTATCATTATGACGTGCTATCCAAGATTGGGATATGAGTCACAGTTGAGAGTAACCTAAGTCAGTAATCAAAATACGTAGCTTTCTAGGCTTAGCTGGTTACTATTAGAGATTCGTGGAAGGTTTTTCTCGAATCGCTACTCCATTAACTCAGCTGACTCGAAAAGATACAAAATTTGAATGTAGAGAAGAATGTGAGAAGAGCTTCCAAGAACTCAACATGTGAAAACGACGTTGGCTCGAGCTGTTGAAAGATTACGATCATACCATTCAATATCATCCTGGAAAAGCGAACGTGGTAGCTGACGAGTAGAAGATCGTATGCGGGTACGAGTGCGATGTTGTTAACACAAAGATCCCATTTTGTACGACTTATAAAGGATGGAGATAGAGTTAAAGGCTTTAACTACCCACGTGATGATATCAAATATATGAGTAGAACTGATCTTAATCGATAAATTTAAAGCTGCTCAAGCTATAAACCTGGAGCTGATGCAAGAAGTTGTTATTCCAAAAGTGAGAATCGACGATGTGAGGAAAGCTCAAACCTTCGATTTACTGGTCCATTTGAAATCCTCGATCGAGTAGAAACTATGGCCTATAGACTCGCTTTACCGCCAAGTATGTTGCATGTTCATAATGTTTTTCACGTATCGGTGTTACGTAAATATGTGGATGACCCAAACCACATTATTGAGTTAGAACTGGACGAGATAGCCGAAGATTTAACGTAGGAGGAGGTACCTGTCAATATCTTGGATAGGAAGGAGCATGTCCTATGCACAAAGGCTATACCACAAGTTAAGATTTTGTGAAAGAACCATGCTATTGAGGAAATGACCTGGGAGTTGTAATCAGAAATGAAAGCGAGGTACCCTCACCTTTTTGAAACACCAGGTACGTATGTCAATTTCGAGGGCAAAATTTTATAAGGAGGGGAGGTTGTAAGACCCCAACTTTTTATAAATAAAATTTAATTTCCTCTAATTATTATTTTGAATAATAACGTGTTAATTTGATATAATGCTTTAGTTATGGGTGAAATGTGCAAATTTTACAAAATAAGTAAGTGGTTATAAAATATTCATTGTTGTTGGGGAATATTCGTTTGGTCATGGAATATTCTTGTTGTCGGAGAATATTCGTACGATGGCGCAACCATTTGTGGACACCATAACGAAAAATGGTCGGATGAAAAAACGACAAGTTTGATTTTTATAAATAACGGCGTAGTTGTTATCGTTAATATTGTTAGAATACCCGGTGGTTAAAATACAGTAATACGTGTGGTTGCATAGTAGCACACGGTATTGCACAATATTTTTGGATTATTGATTCTTATGTAAGAAGGTACCACTCAATAATTGTTACAGTAATTAATGTTTAATATTTTATTTTATTAGTTCAGTAATTTCTACGTTGATATTTTATATTATTGTTGTTCAATAATTATCACTGCATAGTATTTTCTATTATCAGATCAATAATTCATATTATTTGAATAATATTATTAGATAGCATTATTGACAATATCTAAGGAAGTTTTGTCTAAGAAAAGGGGTTTGGTCATCTAATTGCGCGCCAATAAGGATAAATCCTTATTGGAAAGCCCTATCTTTTTCCTAGGAATGACCTAGTTGTCAGTATTGTGATTCTGTAATATTATTTGTGAATAATTAATTATTGATTTGTATGATAAGAAAATATTTATTTTATGTGGATATAAATGGAGGAATTAATGCTGAGGTATTTTATTAGTATTTTATCAGAATGGAGGTGTTTTATCAGTATTTTGTCAGAATGGAGGTATTAAAAATCATCCATATGTGAATTTCAGACATTTTCTGTTTGAAATTTAGAAAAACTTTCTTCTACAAAGTTGTAGAGAATTAAATTTTCTATTGAATAGACATGAGATTCGAAATTTTCTAATAAAAGGGTTATTTATTATGAATTATTGAAGTTGCTTATTATTGTTTAAATTTAAAACATTTTGAAAATTTTCTAGAATGGGTGGGCTCCACTTTTGGTTGATGAGAAATGTGCTAAAATTTTATTTCAAAAGTGGTGTGCGTGAGTAGTAGCAGGTAAAGTCATCAGGCAGCAGGTTAGTATGCTTTGGCATTCTAGCATTTTCCTATAAATAGGGTACTTAGTTAGAATTAAAAATCACACCAGAATCAGAAGTTTTCTCTCTCTATAATATCCAGCGTATTTTTGTGAGTATTTAGATACTTTAAGAGTTGTTATTCAGTGCAAGTTTCCTTTAGCTTTTTATCCGATATTTCAGATAGAAGTACTGTTCTTTTGAGGTAAGGGATATTATTTTCTTCGTAAATGATGTTATTTCGTTCAATATCATTATGCCGAAATATTTATATAAATTTTATTATGAAATTTTTACCTTTTTATATCGAGGTTACTATTCACATATACGGTACTATTCACGTATACGACACTATTCACGAATATAGTACTATTCACGAAGTATGATTTTTTTTGTGAAATTTTTACCTTTTCGTGTTGGGGTTACTATTCACGTATACGACACTATTCACGAATACGACACTATTCATAGAAAAATAATATTTTCTCTTCTTTGTCCAAGATATCTATTATAGTTACTATCTTTGATTGTATCTATGTTTTGATCTTCAATCTTGAATTTTAATCCACTATGGTTTATTATGGAGTATTTTTAAACTTCGATTGTCTAAAGTATGAATCCCTAATCTTTGTCCTTTTATCTCACTGGATTCATTTTTTTAAAATATTTTTCATCATCCTCAGTCCTAAATGAAGATATAACTATCTTTAGCCTTTAGTGTAAAGATGAATGATTACATTAAGAATATCTTTGGCCCGTAGTGCAAAGATGAATATTTGATTCAAGATGTATATTGATTAATGTTACAGGGATAAAATATTAATGATAAACTTTTAAATTTATAGATGATAGTAGATTTCATTCTCTACTTAACTCTTCTAATGAATTATTATTTTTGCTGTGAATATTGATCTAAAACTGGTTGTCCATTATATTTTATCGGATTTATTGAAGGCGAACAATAATTTGTTCTATATTATCTTAGTCATAATATTTTTTACTAGGCTAGTTGAGCTCACCCTTTTCCTTTTTGTTCTATGTTTCTTCTCAAGAGGCGAGAATATAGCGAAAACTAGTCGGGGTGTGGAGTGATAGGTCCAGACAATTGTTTTAGTAGTCCTCACTATTTTATAAAATAGTGTATCAATAATTTTAATGAGGACTTATTTGAGTGTGGATATTGTCTAGAAGATAATATTTGTATTTAAACTTATAGTTTATGTGTTGTCTTATTTTGCACGACAATTGTAATAATGAAGTTTGTAGTTATTCATGTACCATGTATTTGACGACTCAAAATGGGTGATGTATACCTATTTTGGGGGCGTCACATATGTTTTTATATTTTACAATAAAATGATGTATGTTTGGAAGGAGATGGGACCGTGATGTACGGAATTCGGGTGTGAAAATAGACCGAATTTTGGGGCGTCACACTGGAGACAATCCCGGGACATCAAATTAAAACCCCGAAGGCAACCCCAGGAGATCAAATCCAGTCCTGGAGACAAACCTTGGAGATCAAACCAAACTCTAGAGACAACCTCGGGAGATCATATCAAATCCCGACGACAACCCTGGGAGACATCAAACCAACCTCAGAGACAACCCTGAGGACTGTCAAAAGTCAACGACAGTCTAATCTCAGAGACAACCTTGAGAAAAGACAGCTACAACTACATCAAGTCCGGAACCAACCCTGGAGGGGCAACATAGTAATTTTACCAACTCAACATCAATTCTGCCCAAATCACTGCAAGAGAAGTCATGTAGAACCATAACATCAATCCCGAGTGAAAACAACACAAGATAGCTCAACTGATGGACTATGAATACTTGAAGATCTGGTCATGGACCCATCTGTGACGCCCCCAAAATAGGTATACAACACCCATTCTGAGTCGCCAAATACATGGTACAGAAAGCAAACTACAACTTCAATAATACAAATGTCGTGCAAAATACGACAACACATACTGTGAGTTTAAATACAAATATTGTCTTCTAGACAATATCCACACTCAAATAAATCTTCATTACAATTATTCAAACACTATTTTACAGAAATAGTGAGGACTGCTAAAACATCTTTCTAGAACCATCACTCCATACCCCGACTAGATCCTGCTATGTTCTCACCTCCTGAGAAGAAAAATGGAACAAAAAGGAAAAGGGTGAGCTCAACTAGCCCAGTAAAGAATATTATGACTAAGATAATATACAAACAAATTATCGTTAGTCTTCAACAGGGAAAAATCTGATAGAATATAATCGACAACAAGTTTTAGATCAACAACTGCAGCGGAAACAGCAAACCATTAGAAGAGTCAAGTAGAGAAAGAATTCTACTATCTTCTAAGATTTAAAAGTCCATCATCAATATTTTATCCCTGTAACATCAATTAATAATCATCTTTATCCAAATATTCATCTTTGCACTACAGGCCAAAGATATTCATTTGTATCACCTGTCAGTCATGTTCATCTCAACACCTGTTCATCTTTGCACTACAGGCCAAAGATATTCATCAAGTAATCATACATCTTTGCACTACAGGCCAAAGATATTCATTAATATCATCATTTAGGACTGAGGATGATGAAAAATATCTTAAAGAGAACGAATCCAATGAGACAGAAGGACAAATAGTAGGGATTCGTATAACAGTTTATCCAAGATCAATAATACTTCATAATAATCAATTGTGAAGCAGAATTCAAAAATAAAGATTAAAACATGGATACAATCAAAGATAGTAACCATAATAGACATCTTGGACAAAAAGGAAAAATTTTATTTTTCGGTGAATAGTGCCGTATTCGTGAATAGTACCGTATACGTGAATAGTGCCGTATACGTGAATAGTAACTCCGACACAAAAAGTTCCAAATTTGATAAAAACTCATCAATATTTCAGCATAATGATATTGAAGAAAATAATATCATTAAAAAGAAAATAATATCCCTTACCTCAAGATATCAGTACTTCTGGTCGGAATACCGGTATAAGGCTGAAAGAAACTTGCTCTGATGAATAGAAACTCTCAAAGTATCTAAATACTCACAAAATACACTCAATAATCTAGAGAGAGAAAGAGAGAAAACTTGTTTCTGGTGTGATTTTCAATTCTAACTTAGCCCTCTATTTATAGAAAAATTTTAGTAGGTTTGACCTGCAACCTGATGGCTTTACCTGCTACTATCCCCACCTACCACATTTGAAATATAATTTAGCACATTTCTTCACCAACCACAAGTGGGGCCCACCAATTCTAGAATTTTCCATCAAAATGATAAACTCCGAAAATTCAACAATTTCTGAACCAGTTATCTCGTAAAATTCATAATAAATCATACGTTCATTTTTAACGGTTCAAAATTTGTGGACATATACTCAACTTATATATGTATAACATATCCAAAAATTACCACGATCCAACGGTCGGATTAAAAATTATAACACCCGCAATATTTCTCAAAAACCCTGATTTGATTTTTAATACCTCCATTCCGATAAAAATACTGATAAAACACCTCAACATTAACTCCTTCATTTTTAACCACAAAAATATATCCCTCATTTATATCCACATAAAAAAAAATATTTCCTTATCATATGAATCAATAATTAATTATTCACAAATAATATTACAGAATCACATTTATGACAACCAGGCCGTTCCCAGGAAAGAGGGGGCTTTCCAATAAGGATTTCTCCTTACTGGCGCGCAATTAGATGACCAAACCTCTCCTTAGACAGAACTTTCTAGACATTGTCAATAATGTTATCTAATAATATTATTCAAATAATATGAATTATTGATCTGATAATGGAAAATACTGTGCAGCAACAATTATTGAAACAACAATAATATAAAATATCAATGCAACAATTATTGAATCAATAAAATAAAATATTGAACAATAACTACTATAACAATTATTGAGTAGTGCCTTCTTACGTAAGAATCAATAATTGGTGCAATACCGTGTGCTACTGTATTTTAATCACCGGGTATTCCAACAGTATTAACGGTAACAACTACGCCGTTATTTATAAATAACTTATACTTGTCATTTTCTTCATCCAATCGCTTTTCGTTATGGGGCCCACACAAGGCTGCGCCGTCGTACGAATATTCCCCGACAGCAAGAATATTCCACGACCAAACGAATATTTCCCGATAAAATGAATATTTTATAACCACTTGCTTATTTTGCAAAATTTGCACATTTCACCCATAACCAAAGTATTATATCAAATTAGCCCCTTATTATTCACAATAATATTTAGAGAAAATTTGATTTTATTCATTAATAAGTTGGGGTCTTACAACCTCCCCTCCTTATGAAATTTCGTCCTCGAAATTGACGTACGTACCTGATGTTTCAAAAAGGTGAGGATACCTCGCTTTCATTTCTGATTCCAACTCCCAGGTCATTTCTTCAATAGCATGGTTTCTCCACAAAACCTTAACTTGTGGTATAACCTTCGTGCGTAGGACATGCTCTTTCCTATCCAAGATCTTAACAGGTACCTCCTCGTACGTTAAATCTTCAGCTATCTCGTCTGGTTCTAACTCAACAATGTGGTTCGGGTCTTTAACATATTTACGAAGCATAGATATGTGAAAAACATTATGAACACGAGACATGCTTGGAGGTAATGCGAGTCTATATGCCACATTTCCTATTCGCTCAAGAATCTCAAATGGACCAACAAATCTTGGATTGAGCTTTCCTCTCTTCCCAAATCTTGTAACTCCCTTCCATGGTGCAACACGTAATAATACATGATCCCCAATATTAAATTCCACGTCCTTCCGATGAAGATCCGCATAACTCTTTTGTCGATCCTGTGCCGTTTGTATACGTTGTCGAATCGTTTGGATCTTCTCTGTAGTAATGCGTACCAACTCTGGTCCCAACAATGTTGCTTCACCCACCTCGTCCCAGCATACTGGAGAACGACATTTTCTTCCATACAACGCCTCGAATGGAGCCACACCTATGCTCGCCTGATAACTGTTGTTGTAGGAGAATTCCACCAATGGTAGGTACTTATCCCAACTCCCTTTGAGATCTAGGACACAAAGTCTTAATAGATCTTCAAGAGTTTGAATAGTCCTCTCTGATTGTCCGTCCGTTTGAGGATGGTATGCCATCGTAAATCCGTGCCCATAGCTTTCTGCAAGCTAACCCAAAATCGTGAAGTGAATCTTGGGTCACGATCCGAAACTATGGATACTGGCATGCCATGCAATCTCACAATCTCGTTCACGTACATACTAGCAAGACGTTCAAGGGAATAAGTCTCACGTATCGGCAAGAAATGAGCGGACTTGGTTAATCTATCAACAATAACCCAAATCGCATCTATACCTTGAGAAACCTTGGGAAGACCCGTAACAAAATCCATAGTAATGTGTTCCCACTTCCATTTCGGAATCTCAAGTGGTTGCAATGGACCCTTTGGCACTTGATGCTCCGCCTTTACACGTTGACAAGTTAAACACCTCGAGATAAACTCCGCGATCTCTCTTTTCATATTGCTCCACCAAAATGTATGTCGAAGATCGTGATACATTTTGGTACTCCCAGGATGGATTGCAAACGGTGTGTTGTGTGCCTCCATCATTATTCTATGCTTCAAGTCAAAATCGTTAGGAATACAAAGTCTGGAGTTGACTCGAAGTATTCCTTCTTCATCGATTCTTGCTTCTGGAATAGCACCTTCTTGCACTTTCTTCTTCATACACATCAGCTCCATGTCCGTAGCTTGAGCAGCTTTAACTTTATCGATTAAAGTCGGTTCTACTCGTATATTCGATATCATCATGTGGGTACTTGGAGCCTTCATCTCTATCTCCATCCTTTGCAAGTCATACAAAATGGGCCTTTGTGTTAACAACATTGCACTCGTACCCGCGTATAATCTTCTACTCAATGCGTCAGCTACTACGTTCGCTTTTCCAGGATGATATTGGATGGTATGATCGTAATCTTTCAACAGCTCAAGCCAACGTCGTTGCCGCATGTTGAGTTCCTTTTGGGTGAAGAAATATTTGAGGCTTTTATGATCTGTATAGATCTCCACTTTCTCCCCATACAGGTAGTGTCTCCAGATTTTCAACGCAAAAACGACTGCTGCCAACTCCAAATCATGAGTAGGATAATTCCTCTCATATTCTTTGAGTTGTCGTGAGGCATAGGCTATGACTTTCCCATGTTGCATGAGAACACATCCTAACCCTTTGCCTGAAGCATCGCTGTAGATAACAAATCCATCCGAACCAGATGGTATTGTCAGAACAGGTGCCAAAATGAGTCTCCTCTTGAGTTCTTGGAAACTCTTCTCGCATTCCTCACTCCATACGAATTTTGTATCTTTCCGAGTCAGCTGAGTTAACGGAGTAGCGATTCGAGAAAATCCTTCCACAAATCTCCGATAATAACCAGCTAAGCCTAGAAAGCTACGTACTTCGATTACCTACTTAGATTGCTCTCAACTGTGACTCATATCCCAACCTTCGATAGCACGTCACAATGACACCTATCAGTTTACTACCGCACGAATATGGCGTCCCCTACGGAGAGTCTGGATTCAGTGCATTCCATAAAGGAAGTCACCAGATAAAGGCTCGGTTATCAACTTCTATAGTTAGGTTTTTAACTCCCGAAGTTCAATAGGAGTCATTCGATATAAGATTTTAGAAATGAGTTTTGTATCGGGTTGAAGATCAATACAAAAATTCAATATCACGCTTTGGGTTAAGCCAGGAAATTCTTCAGGAAATACGTCAAAAATTTTACTAACAATAGAAATATCATTCACATCTGACGTATTTTTGTTCAAGTTCATAACATAGCTAAGAAAGCTTGACATCCGTTTTTTAATAAACGAATGACTTTACGGCTTGATATGAAAGAGTTTGACTTCAATGGTTTGGTTGCTTGAATTTGAATAACAGGTTGCTTAGGAATATGAAAACTAACAACCTTACAAAAGCAATCAATTTGGCATGATGAGTAGTTAACCAATCGATTCCTAAAATCACATCAAAAGCAAGTATCTTTAAAGAGATAAGGTCAACAGGTAATGTGATGGTGCCAACTTGGATCAAACAAGATTTATAAATAGTGGATGTGATGAAAGTTTCTCCTAACGGAGTTTCCACAGATAGGTCAAAGTTTAACTTCTCCGGAATCAAGTTTAAACGTTGAGCACAAGCAGGAGAGATAAAAGAATGGGTAGAACCGGTATCTAATAAGGTATAAACTTCGTCAAAATTTATAATTAACTAACCCGTGCTAATTTCGTTCGGGTTCCTCGCATTCTGACCAGTCACGAAAAACGCTCTTCCAGGAACCGTTGACTTTGACTTATCCGGGACAACTTTTGGAGTCACCATCCCCACTGAACTTGGTTTTACTACAGAACACTCTCGAGCTATATGACCCTCCTTTCCACAGTTATAACATACCTTGAACTGCTGTGGGCAGTTTAGACTTATATGTCCCTCCTCTCCGCATCTGTAACATCTAACTGGCGGTCGTTCTCCTCCCCTAGAATTTGTTCCTGGTGCTGGTGCTACTATCGACGTCTTCCTGTCATCGTTAAATCTTCTCTTCTTGAAATTTTCACTTGACTCACCTCTCCTATTATCATGGCCACGGTGACCACCCGAGTGGTTACCACTTTTGTCCGAATGCTTTCCTTCCCTCTGGTTGTCATTGCTTCGATGACTACCGCCACCGGTATGACCCTGGTTGTGGTCCCTCGGTTGAACATACTCATTATCTCGCTCTAATAATTGAGCCCTGTTTAAAACATCTGAATATAAACAAAATTTATGAGAGATAAGATATTGTCGAATCTCGGGTTTTAGACCTCTCAGAAACATCCTTGTCATTCGTTCCTCATTTTCGACCAAATGAGATGCAAACCTGGATAACTCTGCAAACTTCGCCTCGTACTGGGACACCGTCATGTTGTTTTGTTCCAGTCTGATAAACTCCACCTCCTTCATATGACGAATACTTTCTGGAAAGTACTTGTCATTGAACAGTTTTTGAAATGTTTCCCAGGACATGTTGAGTGCGTCAGGCTGGGTACGCTTCACAGACTCCCACCAGTAGTCTGCCTCACCGCGGAACATAAAAGTGGCGAATGGAACCTTCTGTTCCTCCGTGCATCCCAAGACATCGAATATCTTGGTAATTTGCTTGACCCACGTTTCCGCCATGATCGGATCCGGCTTTCCTTTAAATTCTGGTGGTCCCAATTCTTTGAACTGCTTAGCTGTGACAAACCGCGCGTTGTTATCATTTCCACCCGTATTCTGCACACGAGTCTCCCTCGTCTGATTTTGCATGAACTGCAAAAAGCTCCTAAACATTCCATCATTCATCGTTTGCTCGGTAACGTTGTTTACAGGAGGAATATTGCCTTCCTGTTGCACGTTCCCCTGGGTGGTGATCAAAGGTGTCTCCACGGTCTGATTTACTCCATTATTAACGTTCTCAGCTGCCATTCTTAAATACTGCCATAAAACAAGGGTTAATAGTCATGTCATATATTATCCCTATACTCTGACCGACCAAATAAACACCAAATAAACTTAGTCAAGTCATACTAGTGAAGGAATTCCCCGTCTCTCCCCTCCTAGTTCTTGTCTCACATCTCAGCCAGGGATCATATCCCTAAGCTTTGATACCAACTGTGACGCCCCCAAAATAGGTATACAACACCCATTCTGAGTCGCCAAATACATGGTACAGAAAGCAAACTACAACTTCAATAATACAAATGTCGTGCAAAATACGACAACACATACTGTGAGTTTAAATACAAATATTGTCTTCTAGACAATATCCACACTCAAATAAATCCTCATTACAATTATTCAAACACTATTTTACAGAAATAGTGAGGACTGCTAAAACATCTTTCTAGAATCATCACTCCATACCCCGACTAGATCCTGCTATGTTCTCACCTCCTGAGAAGAAAAATGGAACAAAAAGGAAAAGGGTGAGCTCAACTAGCCCAGTAAAGAATATTATGACTAAGATAATATACAAACAAATTATCATTAGTCTTCAACAGGGAAAAATCTAATAGAATATAATCGACAACAAGTTTTAGATCAACAACTGCAGCGGAAACAGCAAACCATTAGAAGAGTCAAGTAGAGAAAGAATTCTACTATCTTCTAAGATTTAAAAGTCCATCATCAATATTTTATCCCTGTAACATCAATTAATAATCATCTTTATCCAAATATTCATCTTTGCACTACAGGCCAAAGATATTCATTTGTATCACCTGTCAGTCATGTTCATCTCAACACCTGTTCATCTTTGCACTACAGGCCAAAGATATTCATCAAGTAATCATACATCTTTGCACTACAGGCCAAAGATATTCATCAAGTAATCATACATTTTTGCACTACAGGCCAAAGATATTCATTAATATCATCATTTAGGACTGAGGATGATGAAAAATATCTTAAAGAGAACGAATCCAATGAGACAGAAGGACAAATAGTAGGGATTCGTATAACAGTTTATCCAAGATCAATAATACTTCATAATAATCAATTGTGAAGCAGAATTCAAAAATAAAGATTAAAACATGGATACAATCAAAGATAGTAACCATAATAGACATCTTGGACAAAAAGGGAAAATTTTATTTTTCGATGAATAGTGCCGTATTCGTGAATAGTACCGTATACGTGAATAGTGCCGTATACGTGAATAGTAACCCCGACACAAAAAGTTCCACATTTAATAAAAACTCATATCAATATTTCAGCATAATGATATTGAAGAAAATAATATCATTAAAAGAAAATAATATCCCTTACCTCAAGATATCAGTACTTCTGGTCGGAATACCGGTATAAGGCTGAAAGAAACTTGCTCTGATGAATAGAAACTCTCAAAGTATCTAAATACTCACAAAATACACTCAATAATCTAGAGAGAGAAAGAGAGAAAACTTGTTTCTGGTGTGATTTTCAATTCTAACTTAGCCCTCTATTTATAGGAAAATTTTAGTAGGTTTGACCTGCAACCTGATGGCTTTACCTGCTACTATTCCCACCTACCACATTTGAAATATAATTCAGCACATTTCTTCACCAACCACAAGTGGGGCCCACCAATTCTAGAATTTTCCATCAAAATGATAAACTCCGAAAATTCAACAATTTCTGAACCAGTTATCTCGTAAAATTCATAATAAATCATACGTTCATTTTTAACGGTTCAAAATTTGTGGACATATACTCAACTTATATATGTATAACATATCCAAAAATTACCACGATCCAACGGTCGGATTAAAAATTATAACACCCGCAATATTTCTCAAAAACCCTGATTTGATTTTTAATACCTCCATTCCGATAAAAATACTGATAAAACACCTCAACATTAACTCCTTCATTTTTAACCACAAAAATATATCCCTCATTTATATCCACATAAAATAAATATTTCCTTATCATATGAATCAATAATTAATTATTCACAAATAATATTACAGAATCACATTTATGACAACCAGGCCGTTCCCAGGAAAGAGGGGGCTTTCCAATAAGGATTTCTCCTTACTGGCGCGCAATTAGATGACCAAACCTCTCCTTAGACAGAACTTTCTAGACATTGTCAATAATGTTATCTAATAATATTATTCAAATAATATGAATTATTGATCTGATAATAGAAAATACTGTGCAACAACAATTATTGAAACAACAATAATAAAAAATATCAATGCAACAATTATTGAATCAATAAAATAAAATATTGAACAATAACTACTATAACAATTATTGAGTAGTGCCTTCTTACGTAAGAATCAATAATTGGTGCAATACCGTGTGCTACTGTATTTTAATCACCGGGTATTCCAACAGTATTAACGGTAACAACTACGCCGTTATTTATAAATAACTTATACTTGTCATTTTCTTCATCCAATCGCTTTCCGTTATGGGGCCCACACAAGCTGCGCCGTCGTACGAATATTCCCCGACAGCAAGAATATTCCACGACCAAACGAATTTTTCCCGACAAAATGAATATTTTATAACCACTTGCTTATTTTGCAAAATTTGCACATTTCACCCATAACCAAAGTATTATATCAAATTAGCCCCTTATTATTCACAATAATATTTAGAGAAAATTTGATTTTATTCATTAATAAGTTGGGGTCTTACACCATCTTTCTAGATTTGAAAAATGTTAAATCTCATGTCATTGTGTAGCTCTCGTCAAGGGCTTTCCAAAAAGGTATAACACGCGTCTACTGGACGCCCGGATTGAAAGTTATGAAGGTTCGAGCAGACTACGTATTAGCCTGAGTATACGTACTTCGAGACAATAGGACCCATGAGGCCTAGGCCGACCCGGGCAGCCGCGGGTAGACCCGCAGCTACTTTGGTCTATAAATAAGATCCCCCATCAACCAAAAAGAAAAAAAAGGAAAAAAGAGAGAAAACTTTGTCCATTTCAGCTCTTAACCCCACCTATAGTGTTCCAAACTTCAATATTCTTCTTTCTAAACACTTGTATACATATATACTACGACATATCAAATTTTAACCGGTGGAAACTGAGTTTTTAAGCTCCAAAAGTGGCCTGAAGCCTTCTTTGTAGCATACTGTAAGATTTTTTCAACTTTGAAGCTTTATACTAATTTAATATATATAGATTCTCACCGATTAGTTATGTCCGGATCATCGATCCGTGGCTTTCTCTCTCTCTAATATATATATATATTAAAATCACTACATCAAAAATGGCGTCTAGCGAAAGAAATTTTATGAAGGAAATTATTCCTTCACATGAGGAGTTGTTTAATAGTGACAATATAGTTATTAGCGAAAGAAACATCCTTCACATTTTATATTTTTTTTCCTCACAAAATTAGGTCGATAGAAAGATTTTTGGAGCCAATTTATGATGAAAATTTGCGAGGAAAAAATTTATTTAGTGAAAGAATTATTATTCACTATATATCATTATTCAGATATTTTTTGCGAGGGATAAAATTGGTTGCTATCTTGTTTTAAATAATTTCTTTTGAATTAATTGTGGTGAATATAAATACCTTAAATTTTTTACAATACTAAATTTAATTTTAATAACACTTTTTAAGTAATTTACAATATCAACTATTTATTTTAATAAACTACAAAGTAAATAACTTTACACTATGTTAAACTTTAAAATTTCTCCATAAAAGTTTATTTTTATGATCATAATTAAATAAAGTTAAAGTTAAATAAAAATAAAAATAAATAATCCAAAAGACTTTAAATTTTATTTTAAGTATAATATTAATCCAAAAAAGTCTTTTGGAGATTAATTTAAAGTAACTTTATTTTTTGGTATTGTATTTAATATTCAGTTAAATAACAATCTGGGAGGGCTTTAATTAATGAAGACTTTTGGATTATTTAATTTTATTTTTAATCAGTTCAGTACTAAACCATAAGAAAAAAATCAAAAAAACTTAACTTTATTTATTTAAAGTACAGTATTGTGCTTGTTTCAAAAAAAAAGAGAAGAGTACAGTAG
The DNA here is from genome assembly GCA_016801055.1 of Panax notoginseng. Lineage (NCBI taxonomy): Eukaryota > Viridiplantae > Streptophyta > Magnoliopsida > Apiales > Araliaceae > Panax > Panax notoginseng. The sequence goes on from CM029017.1 coordinate 117,565,420, forward strand.
TGTGCATGCGTAGAAACTAGACCTGGCAAATGGGCCCAAAGCCCGCGGGCCAGGCCGGCCCGCCCGCCAAAAAGCGGGCTTTGGGCCGCATTTTTTTGGCCCATAAAAACCCGGGCCTTTTTGGCCCGGCCCGCCCGCGGGCTTCGCGGGGTCAAAAATGTGTAAAAAAATAGGCATAAACCACCTTCGGCCCGCGGGCCGGCCCGGCCCGCCCGTGAGCCCGCTGGCTATGGGCTTACTTTTTTTGGCCCGTAAAAATCCGGACCTTTTTTGCCCGGCCCGTTTTAGCCCGGTCCGGCCATGACCCGGCCCGCCCCGCGCCCCCCCGCCCGTTTGCCACCTCTAATAGAAACAAACATTGGCATTTAGGTTCTTTCTTATTTTTTGTAATACTTTATAAATAATTTACAATATCTATTATTTCTTTAAACCAAATAAATAAATTTACAATAATTTAAACATTAAAATTTACACAAATGCTTAAAAGTTAAAACAAAACATAGACAGCCAAATCATTCAGCTATTGGCCAAACCCCAAATCGTGTCTCTTCCTGCCCTATCCCAAAACCCCAAATCATGTCTCACTCTCTGCCTGCCCTAACCCAAGACCCCAAATTGCGTCTCAAAGCGGCAAAGGGTTTTATTAGTCAATTGAATTGAACCCAACAATCAAAGCAATAAGGAAGAAAGTGGGTGACCGAAGCAGAACTCTTATCAAAAGCGACCTTAAAACTAGACACCATTCCATCTTCGTCATAATCGGTGACAAATCCCAAATTCACCTCAAGGGTGGATCAAATATACACATGCACAGATATGTTCATTCTGTAAATTTTTAATGTAATTTAATTTTCATTTTTTTATAAATATGTTTGTCCCTCAATTTAATAGATTGTGAACTTTTACTAAATGCTAAGTAAATCAGTTGTGAAGTCTAGGCCAAATGTTCTTTGGTGCTATAGGGATAAACTTGAACTTAGCAAGTTCTCCTTTTATAAACATATTTGTTAGGTTTGTAATATTCATGAATGCAATCAAATTGCACAAAATAAGTGAAAACGTGAAAAATCAGAGTTTTAAAATAATTTACAAACCATATACCCGGATCATCCTTTATGCACAATTATTAATTAAACTAAAATAAAGGGCGAGAATCATACCCTTGAAGATCCGAGCTTCCTTAGGTACAAGTTCACCACCAAATCCTTTTCGTGTTCAACTTGAATCCACCAGGTTGGGTTCCTTCCTTTGATCAACGTTAGCCACTCAAGTGTTTGGCCTCTAGAGGTGATCCACCAAGGAATAAGAAGTATTCAAGGAGAAGGGTATTTGGTAAAATCCTAGTTTTTCTATCTCTATAGAAAAAGGTGTACTCTCCAACAATTGGAATCACGTATGTTGCGAAAATGTCAACAACAACCACCACCCATAATAAGACTCCTCTTATTTATAGATGTGGGCAACCCTCCTTAACAATTAAGGATTTGGTTTTATTTTAATTAATTAAACTCCTTTAATTAATTAAGCTTCCTAATCTTATTAGGGACAATTAATTAAACTCTTTTAATTAATTTAGCCTCCTAATCTTATTAGGAATATATGAGAGTACTTTTATTAATTAATTTCTAAACTCCTTTAGGAATTAAATAATAATAATAATAATAATAATAATAATAATAATAATAATAATAATAAGACTCCTCTTATTAATTTATATTTATTATTTCTAAAATATTAAATAATAAATATTAAGCTATTTAATTTATTCCATCACCATAGATTAAATTAAACATACTTAACTTATTATTACAATTATATCATTAATTTCTTAAATAATTATTCTTCCTTTTATGGTGTGACCCTTTAGGTTCTCCATATTAAACCGGTTGTGAATAAATCAATTAGAACAATTCTAATCTTATTTAAATAAATAAATTAAATTATTAATTTATTTAAATAAATAATATTTATTCTACAATAGAGATAATCCTCCCTAGCGATCAACGACTTTCTAGATAATATAGATTTTAACATTAATCATAAAAGAACCTTTGAGTAAATAGTTACTGTACAATTCAATCCTTCTACCATACAATGTCCCAATTAAATATAAGACATGGAATTACTGTCAAGTCTTATTTTATTTAATTATATGTATTTTGACTCTTAAATTCAAAACACCAAATAATGCAAATTAGAAACTCCTTTCTAATTTCATTCTGCCTTGGCCAAGGACTACTGAGTTGTCATTTATCGAATCACATATGATATTTCTCTTCTTTTACTAGAAGCGGTAGATTCTTTATTGATCATGTATTATCTCCATGTACGACTTATTATACCCAAGCATACCATTTGATATACCCTAAGGGTCTTAAGGAATAAGTTAACGTATAACTCATCATACACAAGATACTATGATGATCTCAAGTCCAAGGATCACTTGTACTACTATCACTACAGAAATTTCTATTGACAGACAAATAAAACTCCATTAGGTATTCCTTAGCTAGCCACGTTCAGTGAACTTATTCTCTAATAAGCACCTACATACTTGCTTTAGTGTCTCCACACAAATGATCATGAGATCAATCATTATCATCCAATGAGCAAGCAACGTATGTACCAATCTATCCGGATTCACTAATCCCCAATTTAGTAATCTAATGATTGGGAACTATTTTAGTTTTAAGCTTTCTAAGAATTAAGATATCATTAGAATGATCATCATCATTATTCTAAAAGTATTGCTTAAAACTATGGATTTATCCCATATTATAAAACAACATCATGTAGGTAATTAAAAACCTTTAAGAAATTAATACTTTTTATTAATAAATGAATAAAATTGTTACAAATTATATGCTTTATCATCAAACATGATTGGCATGTGTGCATACTACTTTCAATCTCCCACTTGCACTAAAGCCAATCGCCATGAAATCACATACCCTTCTTCTCTAAGTGACGATTATCCTGCTGTTGGATAAGCTTTAGTTAATGGATATGTAATGTTGTTCTTAAGAGTCCACTATCTCTATAGTGATTTCCATCTTTCAAGGATTCTTATTGTAAGACCCCAAATTATTAATAAATAAAATTTAATTTTCTCTATTTATTATTTTGAAATAGTAAGGATTGATTTGATTAATGTGGTTAGTTATGGGTGAAATGCGCAAATATTTTAAATAAGCAAGTGGTTATAAAATATTCATTGTTGTCGGGGAATATTCGCTTGGTCGTGGAATATTCTTACTGTCGGAGAATATTCGTACGACGGCGCAGTCTTTTGTGGGCCCCATAACGGAAAGCGATTGGATGAAGAAAACAACAAAAATAAGTTGTTTATAAATAACGGCGTAGTTGTTACCGTTAATACTGTTGGAATACCCGGTGGTTAAAACACAGTAATACGCGTTGTTGCACACTAGCACACGGTATTGCACCAATTATTGATTCTTACGTAAGAAGGCACTACTCAATAATGGTTACAGTAATTACTGTTCAATATTTTATTTTATTGATTCAATAATTGTTGCGTTGATATTTTATATTACTGCTGTTTTAATAATTGTCACTACACAGTATTTTCTATTATCGGAACAATAATTCATATTATCTGAATAATATTATTAGATAACATTATTGGCAATGTCTAGAAAGTTCTGTCTAAGGAGAGGTTTGGTCATCTAATTGCGCGCCAGTAAGGAGAGATCCTTATTGGAAAGCCCCCTCTTTCCTGGGAACGGCCTGGTTGCCAGTACTGTGGTTCTGTAATATTATTTGTGTATAATTAATTATTGATTTATATGATGAGAAAAATAGTAATTTTATGTGGATATAGATGGAGAAAATATTTAATGTGACAATTGTTGAAAATTAATATTTTATCTTTTTCTGATAAAATAATTCATTTAAATATATTATTTTAATAATATATTGATGATGATATTTTTACAATGAATGTGGGATATATGAGTATATGAGGAGGAAGAGTATTTTTGTGGCATTAAATGATTAACACATGTTTTGTGTGTTGGTGGACACAATTCTTGACCGAAAATTTATTATTGACTATAAAATCGCCCGTTTGTGGATTTCGGTCAATTTCTGTTTGGAATTTGGAAAAATTTTCTTCTGCAAAGTTGTAGAGAATTGAATTTCCTATAAAAATTTGCGAGATTCGAATTTTCTGATAAAAGGGCTATTTATTACGAATTATTGAAGTTCCGAATTATTGAGTCTGAATTGATTTTTGTTACAAAAATTATTTAAAATATGTTTTGCATTTTTGGTGCATTTCTGTGAAAAATATGTTTTTGATGTGGTGGGCTAAGGAAAATTTGGTTATAAATATATTATTATATTCAATTTTCTACTTTGGTGTTCTAAGCAATTTCCTATAAATAGGTGCTTAGGTTAGAATTGAAAATCACACCAGAAACACAAGTTTCTCTCTCTTTCTCTCTCTATATCGAGCGTATTCTTGTAAGTATTTGATACTTTGAGTGTTGCTATACGGTGCAAGTTTCCTTCAGCACTATATCTAGTATTCAAGTCAGAAGTACCGTATTTTCGAGGTAAGGGATGTTATTTCTTCTTAAATGATATTATTTTCTTCAATATCATTATGCCGAAGTATTGATCTGAACTTTTTATTAAATTTGGAACTTTTCATGTCGGGGTTACTATTCATGAGTTACTATTCACGAGTTACTATTCACCGAAAAATAAAATTTTCTTCTTTTTGTCCAAATATCTATTCTGGATACTAGCTTTGATTGTATCCATGTTTTGATCATTCTTGAATTTTACTCCACTATGATTGTTTATGAGGTATTTTTGGACATGGATAAACTGTAATACGAATTCTTAATATTTGTTCTTTTGCTTCACTGGATTCGTTTCCTTTAAAATATTTTTCATCATCCTCAGTCCTAAATGATGATATAATTGAATATCTTTGGCCTGTAGTGCAAAGATTAATGATTTCTGATGAATATCTTTGGCCCGTAGTGCAAAGATGAACAAGTGTTGAGATGAACATGATCGACTGGTGATACAAATGAATATATTTGGCCTGTAGTGCAAAGATAAATATTTGATTAAAGATGGTTATTGATTGTTGTTACAGGGTTAAAATATTGATGATGGACTTTTAAATCTTAGAAGATAGTAGAACTCATTCTCTACTTGACTCTTCTAATGGTTTGCTGTTTCCGCTACAGTTATTGATTTAAAACTTGTTGTCTATTGTATTCTATTAAATTTTTCCCTGTTGAAGACTAACGATAATTTGTTGTATATTATCTTAGTCATAATATTCTTTACTGGGCTAGTTGAGCTCATCCTTTTCCTTGTTGTTCCATTTTCTTCTTAGGAGGCGAGAATATAGCGAGTACTAGTCGGGGTATGGAATGATGGTTCAAGACAGTTATTTTAGTAGTCCTCACTATTTTGTAAAATAGTATATCAATAAGTATAATGAGGACTTAATTGAGTATGAATACTGTCTAGATGACAATATTTGTATTTAAACTCACAGTATATGTGTTGTCGTATTTTGCACGACAATTGTAATAATAAAGTTGTAGTTACTTTCTGTATCATGTATTTGGCTACTCAGAATGGGTTGGATGGATTGGACCTATTTTGGGGGCGTCACAGTTGGTATCAGAGCTTAGGGATATGATCTCTGGCGGAGATCAGGGAATAGAACTAGGAAGGGAGAGACGAGTAAATCCTTCTCTAGTATGTCCTACCTAAGCTTATCTGTTGGTCGGTCATAATATAGGGATATTATGTGATTTGTTAAATTGTTAAATTAACCCTTGTTTATGGCAGTATTTGAGAATGTCGATTGAGAATGTTAACAGTGGAGTAAATAAAATCGTGGAGACGCTTGTACTCACCAACGAGGAGACGATGAACGATGGGATGTTTAGAAGCTTTTTGCAATTTATGCAAAACCAAGTTCAGCGGGGACGGTGACTCAAAAAATTGTCCTAGAAAAGTCAAAGTCAACGATTCCTGAAAGAGCGTTTTTCGTGACTGGTCAGAATGCGAGGAAACAGAACGAAGTTAGCACGGGTTAGTTAATTATAAATTTTTGCAAAGTCTATATCTTATTAGATACCGGTTCTACCCATTCATTTATCTCTTGCTTGCGTTCAACGTTTAAACTTAACTCCGGAGAAATTAGACTTTGACTTATCTGTTGAAACTCTGTTAGGAGAAATTTTCATCACATCCATTGTTTATAAATCTTGTTTGATCCAAGTTGGCACCATCACATTACCTGTTGATCTTATCTCTTTAAAGATACTTGCTTTTGATGTGATTTTAGGAATTGATTGGTTAACTACTCATCACGCCAAAATTGATTACTTTCGTAAGGTTGTTAGTTTTCATATTCCTAAGCAACCTGTTATTCAAATTCAAGCAACCAAACCATTGAAGTCAAACTCTTTCATATCAAGCCGTAAAGTCATTCGTTTATTGAAAAACAGATGTCAAGCTTTCTTAGCTATATCATGGACTTGAACAAAAATACGTCAGATTTGAATGATATTTCTATTGTTAGTAAATCCCTGACGTATTTCCTGAAGAATCTCTTGGCCTACGTGTGATATTGAATTTTGTATCATTTTGAATCTGGTACAAAACTCACTTCTAAAATCTCATATCGAATGGCTCCTATTTAACTTTAGGAGTTAAAAACCCAACTGTAGAAGTTTGTACCCGAGCCTCTATCTGGTGACTTCCTTTCTGGAATGCACTGAAACCAGACTCTCCGTAGGGGATACCATATTCGTGTGGTAGTAAACTGATAGGTGTCATTGTGACGTGCTATCCAAGATTGGGGTATGAGTCACAGTTGAGAGCAACCTAAGTCAGTAATCGAAATACGTAGCTTTCTAGTTATTATCGGAGATTCGTAAAAGTATTTTCTCGAATCGCTACTCCATTAACTCAGCTGACTCGAAAAGATACAAACTTTGAATGGACCGAAGAATGCGAGAAGAGCTTCCAAGAATTCAACATGCGACACCGACGTTGGCTCGAGCTGTTGAAAGATTTCGATCACACCATCCAATACTATCCTGGAAAAGCAAACGTGGTAGCTGACGCATTGAGTAGAAGATCATATACAAGAACGAGTGCGATGATGTTAAGTATACTCGTAGAATCAACTTTAATCGATAACGTTAAAGCCGCTCAAGCTACAGACCTGGAGCTGATGAATATAAAGAAGAAGGTGCAAGAATGTGTTATTCTAGAAGTAAGAGTCGATGAAGAGAAGAAAGCTCAAGCCTTCGATTTATTTAAAATCCTCGATCGAGTAGGAACTGTGGCCTATAGACTCGCCTTAACGCTAAGTATGTCACGTGTTCATAACGTATCGATGTTACGTAAATATGTGAACGACCCGAACCACGTTATTGAGTTAGAACCGAACGAGATAGCCGAAGACTTAACGTACGAAGAGGTACCTGTCAAGATCTTGGATAGGAAGGAGCATGTCCTACGCACGAAGATCTTACCACAAGTTAAAGTTTTATGGAGAAACCATGCTATTGAGGAAATGACCTGGGAGTTGGAAACGGAAATGAAAGCGAGGTATCCTCATCTTTTCGAAACACCAGGTACGTATGTTAATTTCGAGGATGAAATTTCATAAGGAGGGGAGGTTGTAAGACCCCAAATTATTAATAAATAAAATTTAATTTCCTCTATTTATTATTTTGAAATAGTAAGGGTTGATTTGATTAATGTGGTTAGTTATGGGTGAAATGCACAAATATTTTAAATAAGCAAGTGGTTATAAAATATTCATTGTTGTCGGGGAATATTCGCTTGGTCGTGGAATATTCTTACTGTCGGAGAATATTCGTACGACGGCGCAGTCTTTTGTGGGCCCCATAACGGAAAGCGATTGGATGAAGAAAACGACAAAAATAAGTTGTTTATAAATAACGGCGTAGTTGTTACCGTTAATACTGTTGGAATACCCGGTGGTTAAAACACAGTAATACGCGTTGTTGCACACTAGCACACGGTATTGCACCAATTATTGATTCTTACGTAAGAAGGCACTACTCAATAATGGTTACAGTAATTACTGTTCAATATTTTATTTTATTGATTCAATAATTGTTGCGTTGATATTTTATATTACTGCTGTTTTAATAATTGTCACTACACAGTATTTTCTATTATCGGAACAATAATTCATATTATCTGAATAATATTATTAGATAACATTATTGGCAATGTCTAGAAAGTTCTGTCTAAGGAGAGGTTTGGTCATCTAATTGCGCGCCAGTAAGGAGAGATCCTTATTGGAAAGCCCCTTCTTTCCTAGGAACGGCCTGGTTGTCAGTACTGTGGTTCTGTAATATTATTTGTGTATAATTAATTATTGATTTATATGATGAGAAAAATAGTGATTTTATGTGGATATAGATGGAGAAAATATTTAATGTGACAATTGTTGAAAATTAATATTTTATCTTTTTCTGATAAAATAATTCATTTAAATATATTATTTTAATAATATATTGATGATGATATTTTTACAATGAATGTGGGATATATGAGTATATGAGGAGGAAGAGTATTTTTGTGGCATTAAATGATTAACGCATGTTTTGTGTGTTGGTGGACACAATTCTTGACCGAAAATTTATTATTAACTGTAAAATCGCCCGTTTGTGGATTTCGGTCAATTTCTGTTTGGAATTTGGAAAAATTTTCTTCTGCAAATTTGTAGAGAATTGAATTTCCTGTAAAAACTCGCGAGATTCGAATTTTCTGATAAAAGGGCTATTTATTACGAATTATTGAAGTTCCGAATTATTGAGTCTGAATTGATTTTTGTTACAAAAATTGTTTAAAATATGTTTTGCATTTTTGGTGCATTTGTGTGAAAAATATGTTTTTGATGTGGTGGGCTAAGGAAAATTTGGTTATAAATATATTATTATATTTAATTTTCTACTTTGGTGTTCTAAGCAATTTCCTATAAATAGGTGCTTAGGTTAGAATTGAAAATCACACCAGAAACACAAGTTTCTCTCTCTTTCTCTCTCTATATCGAGCGTATTCTTGTGAGTATTTGATACTTTGAGTGTTGCTATACGGTGTAAGTTTCCTTCAGCACTATATCTAGTATTCCAGTCAGAAGTACCGTATTTTCGAGGTAAGGGATGTTATTTCTTCTTAAATGATATTATTTTCTTCAATATCATTATGGCGAAGTATTGATCTGAACTTTTTATTAAATTTGGAACTTTTCATGTCTGGGTTACTATTCATGAGTTACTATTCACAGGTTACTATTCACGAGTTACTATTCACCGAAAAATAAAATTTTCTTCTTTTTGTCTAAATATCTATTCTGGATACTAGCTTTGATTGTATCCATGTTTTGATCATTCTTGAATTTTACTCCACTATGATTGTTTATGAGGTATTTTTGGACATGGATAAACTGTAATACGAATTCCTAATATTTGTTCTTTTGCTTCACTGGATTCGTTTCCTTTAAAATATTTTTCATCATCCTTAGTCCTAAATGATGATATAATTGAATATCTTTGGCCTGTAGTGCAAAGATTAATGATTTCTGATGAATATCTTTGGCCCGTAGTGCAAAGATGAACAAGTGTTGAGATGAACATGATCGACTGGTGATACAAATGAATATCTTTGGCCTATAGTGCAAAGATGAATATTTGATTAAAGATGGTTGTTGATTGTTGTTACAGAGTTAAAATATTGATGATGGACTTTTAAATCTTAGAAGATAGTAGAACTCATTCTCTACTTGACTCTTCTAATGGTTTGTTGTTTCTGCTGCAGTTATTGATTTAAAACTTGTTGTCTATTGTATTCTATTAAATTTTTCCCTGTTGAAGACTAACGATAATTTGTTGTATATTATCTTAGTCATAATATTCTTTACTGGGCTAGTTGAGCTCATCCTTTTCCTTGTTGTTCCATTTTCTTCTCAGGAGGCGAGAATATAGCGAGTACTAGTCGGGGTATGGAATGATGGTTCAAGACAGTTATTTTAGTAGTCCTCACTATTTTGTAAAATAGTATATCAATAAGTATAATGAGGACTTAATTGAGTATGAATACTGTCTTGATGACAATATTTGTATTTAAACTCACAGTATATGTGTTGTCGTATTTTGCACGACAATTGTAATAATAAAGTTGTAGTTATTTTCTGTATCATGTATTTGGCTACTCAGAATGGGTTGGATGGATTGGACCTGTTTTGGGGGCGTCACACTTATAATCAAATAAAACTGTCACAACACATGTTTAGATCCAAGATGAGACTTAAGAACTATTCCTAATTTTGTAATGAACTTTTCATCAAAGCAATGAACCTGCAGCTTTATTTATAGCTATATACTTTGTCTTTATCACTAAACTAGCAACTCTTTGCTATTTGAAACCATTCCAATTCACTTCACAGTGATCTTCTCCAGAATATGACCAATCATCTTCAGGTCTCGTATATTTCATTGCATACATGATTGTTACTCATGCGATCTCTTATTTATGAGTCTATGGGAACTATTAAGAGAGATACACTCTATGGCTCATCAACACGAGACAACTCTTAGAGTTTGTCATGCTAAACGACTTTAGCATCAAATGAATATACGTTCCTTGGGTTAAGTCGAGCATCCTTTTAAATCTATCTATATAAATTTATATCCCCAATTACGATACTCTTTCCAAATCATTCATGGAGAAATTTTTAGACAACTTTATCTTTACTGATTGTAGCATTGGTATGTCATTCCTTATCCGAGTATATCAACGTATAATACTAGGAATGTCACGACGCTCCCACTGACCCTTTTGTACATACTAGGTTCGTTCTTATTTTTGATAAAATCAAACTCTTTTGATTGTCTCATCAAAACAAATGTTCCATATTTGAGAAGCTTGCTTCAATCTATTTCTCTGAGTGTCTACAACTCTTACCTCATCGTATGTAACTGGATCATCATCTTCTATAATGTGTACCTCATCATCATCATCCATGATGAATCCATACCTCCCAGGTATCTTCGGTATTATTCCGGATTTACGATTCGATTGTGGTACAATAGGTCTATCTATATTTTTCTCTTATTTGACCTATAGTATTTTGTGGTTCTTGAACTCTTCAAGATCTATTATCCTCCCACTAGCCCTTTTAACGATAAACACATTTATCTTAAAAGGTTACGTGTTTCGCAAAAAACACCTTTTGCTAAGTAGGATTATAGAACATTTACCCTAAACTTACTTTAAGATGTCCCACAAATCTGTACTTGTCAAATTTTGTCCCAAACTTATCCTTTTGAAACCTTTTCACATAAGTTAGACAACCCCTTATCTTAACAAACTTAAGATTAGGAATCCTCCCTGTCTGTAACTTTTATGGACTCTTGGGGCCGGATTTTGAGGTTATCTTTTCGTAGATATATAGCCATTTCTAGGACATGACCCTAGAGGGATACTAAAATGTCGGTAAAATTATTATGGATCGCACCATGTCCAACAAGGTACGATTTTTCCTTTCAGGTACATCAATCAATTATTGCGTATCAAGAGGCGTCCGTTGTGAGAAAACCATTTGAGATGATTTAGAAACTCATTGCACAAGTATTCCTTCCTTGATCCGATCAAAGAATCCAAATACTTTGCCAATTTGTTTCACTTCTAAATTCTTTGAACCTTTCAAATAATTCATACTTGTATTTCATCAAATACAAACATTCAACTCTTTGAATGATCATCTCCTTTCCTTATACTAGTTTGTTCAATTTGCAAAATAATTTTTTCACGTAAGTCAAGTATACAAAATTCATTAAGTAATATTCCAGTTCTATTCAAAATATTGTTATTATAAATAGAACAACAATTGTTCTTAAATATAATAACAAAGATTTCATTGTCCAACAATAAAATTGAAATAATATTTCTAACGAGAACTTGAATACAATAACAACGTATTGACTTAATAGACTTGTCAGTAGGCAATGCTAAATAATAAGTTCCTATGGCTAATATAACAACCTTTGCTTCATTTCCGACATAGGACTACTTATCTTTGTTTAGCTTTCTACTTCTGCTTGGTCTTTTCATAAATCTATATTTATGATAACCAAAGTTGGTGTCCAATACCCAAGTAGAACCTTGACTTAAAGAAAAAATTTATTTTAAAATCATGAACAAAATTGTATTTGTAACCGAAACTTCACTATGCTTCTTCTGGTTAGCTCTGCAAGAAGCTTCTCGCAGTTTTTTTTCCAGTGTCCAGGCTTATTGTAGTGGAACCAAACTCCTTTGCTATGCATATTAGTTTTGTTCTTATTATCCTTTGTTTTTGCCTTTTCTATTTTCCTTCTTAGAATTGTTCTTCCTTTTAGAAGATCCTTCGGCCCTTATCAGTAAGACTTGGTCTTTCTTGGTGGAAAGTGACTCAGGATTTTCAACATGTTAAGCAAATCAGCGAGGCTGATATCTAGCTTGTTCATATAAAAAAATTACAACAATTGTGAAAGAAGTCCGGGAGTGAGTGCAAGATCAAATCTTGGTTCAACTCTCAATCCATGACAAAACTCATTGTCCTAATTGTTCAATCAAGTTGATCATGTTTAGGACATGTGTCTATACTGTAGTGTCGTTGGTCATTCTAGATCGGAAGAGCTCCTTAGATATCTGATATCTATTAGTCCTACTTTACTCACCATCAACTACTTGACGTGCAGGAGTATAGTAGGAGTATCCATAGTTTCAGGCTGACGATGAAGCTTATTACTCATGGATACGAGCATGATGCATTGAGCCAACTGTGCATCATCTTGCCACTTTCTAAAAATTGCAATCTCTTCCTCAGAGACATTGTTTGCAACCATTGCAGGAAAGACGTATTAAGGACATGAGGTGGCTTTTCAGCCGTGAGAACTTTTCTCAATTTCTTTAACCAATCCGTTTAATTCGGTCCGATTAATTTAGCATCTAATATGCTATGCAGTGATAGTAATTTAGACATTGTAAAATTTTGTAAATGAATTTGTTCTTAACAACATTTTAGCATACATTTTTTTATTAATTACCAAAATAAATAAGGTCTTATTTTAAATTGGTATCTCCCACTATTTTCTTCAAACTATATTACCCTCAATATATATAGTTCGGTAATATCTAATTAAAGATATGCAAGTGAGAATAAGGATCCCATTTCAAATGTATATAGCCTTGTGTGTGCACAATAAACTATATATAAATAAATAGGTAGACAACTATTGTCAATTACATCAACTATGTAACTCTTTGTATTTTGCCTCTTAAATCATAATGGTCAAGTGTGTGCACATCCGAACTAAAATGATTTAAGTTAAGTCAGACCCAGCATTTTCATATAAGTGAAGAGAAAACTACAGCCCTTGTGTGTGCACAACAAAGCAGTAATGTTCAATTCCTTATAAACATCATATGTAATAAAAATAACATCTTAAATATTTAATACTTGCCTTGTGTGTGCACAACAAACTTATATTAAATATTCAATACTCTATTATTTCTATCATGCTAGAAGGCGACGTTCGATATTCCAAATATCTTTGAACGTTACAACTTAATATAAAATATTTGAGGGGTTTGTTATTAATTTGTCTCATCTTGTTTAGCGCGCATGCAAATATATATATAAAATACGCGTTATATTAATTAACATGCGAAGCATGTTTGCATAATATATATATATATATATATATATATATATATATATATATATATATACATGCAAGAATTAATATTTAAATATAACTATTACATTTAAACCCGAGCTCCATTACAAACGGGTCTTCAAGCGCTCCTTGCCCCTTGATCTCTAATTCTTCAAAATTAATTCTAACTATTCTTATTACTAAACTATTTAAAATAAATAGAAACCTTGATCAGCAGTCAAGGGGAAGTACATAGGAGGGAGTTAGAATTTACATTAAAAAAAATTAGAGAAGACGAGGTACGCAGACCCCATTTAATAAAACTCATACATTCATGCATCCAACTAAAATAAAATCCAATCACATTAGTCAATAGTCCATAATCAATCCCATTTATTATCATACACATCACCATATGCATCAATAAATAACATTCATCTCATGAATAATAAACATTTAATATATATATTTATATCATTTAATGGGCAAATTTAGTTAGTATAAAATTTAATTTTGAATTAAAATAAACTCTTTTATTTTAATTCAAATTTAAATCAAAATAAACTTCTTTTATTTTAATTTATCTAATTTTGAATAGAATAAACTATTTTATTTTAATCAAAATCATTAATCAAAATAAACTCATTTATTTTAATTAATTATGGAATCCAATTTCAAGTAAAAAAAAAATTTTATTAAAGGAAACGCGGATTCTCTTTCTTATTCACAAATAAACTCCTTTATTTTGAATAATATGAAATCTTATTACATATCTAAATAAACTCCTTTATTTAAGGAAATACAGATTCTATTTTCTATCCACAAATAAACTTCTTTATTTTGAATAATATGAAATCTTATTTCATATATAAATAAACTCTTTTATTTAAGGAAACATGGAATCCTTTTTCAACTCCAATTAGTTCTCATGGAATTCAATTCCAATTCTAATTAGTTAGCATGAAATCTAATTTTAAAATTAAAATAAACTTTTTTATTTTATGATTAAAATAAACTTTTTATTTTAAGATTAAAATTATTAAGAATAATATATATATAATACTAGAAATAAGCAAATACAATAATTAGTGATCATACTGCAAAGCATTAACTTTGTATAACACATTATACCATAAAAATCACTAATCACACACACACACACACACATACACACACACACACACACACACACACACACATATATATATATATATATATATATATATATATATATATATAATCTGACACATTATACTGCAAAGCATTCACGTGGAGTAATCTGTTTTTGGGGACTATTAATATATATATTATATATATAACTTACCAAGTTACCACATATATATGTGATCTTTTTTTTTTCGCACAAATCAGATCATGCAAAATAATATATCTATATATACATGTTAACCGGAAGAAAAAAAACTGCGGATCAGATTATATATGGATGGGCCAGCGAATCTTGATCACTTCGCGAATGGTTTTTCTTTTTAAAAATTTTATACAACACATTATGCCCAATTAAATTATTCTAAACATATATCAATATACATATCAAATTAAAATAATTAATAATTCGCATAATAGTTTTGCTCTGATACCACTTTTAGGTTTTTAATATTCATGAACGCAATTAAATTGCACAAAATAAGCAGAAACGTAAAAAATTAGAGTTTTAAAAAATTTACAAACCATATAGCCGGATCATCTTTTATGCACAATTATTAATTAAACTAAAATAAAGGATGAGAATCATACACTTGAAGATCCGAGCTTCTTCAGTTACAAGTTCACCTCTAAATCCTTTTCGTGTTCAACTTGAATCCACCGGGTTGGGTTCCTTCCTTTGATCAACATTAGCCACCCAAGTGTTTGGCCTCTAGAGGTGATCCACCAAGGAATAAGAAGTATTCAAGAAGAAGGGTATTTGGTAAAACCCTAGTTTTTCTATCTCTATAGAAAAAGGTGTACTCTCCAACAATTAGAATCACGTATGCTGTGAAAAAGTCAACAACAACCACCACCCATAATTAGACTCCTCTTATTTATAGATGTGGGCAACCCTCCTTAACAATTAAGGATTTGGTTTTATTTTAATTAATTAAACTCCTTGAATTAATTAAGCTCCCTAATTTTATTAGGGAAAATTAATTAAACTCTTTTAATTAATTTAGCCTTCTAATCTTATTAGGAATATATGAGAGTACTTTTATTAATTAATTCCCAAACTCCATTAGGAATTAAATAATAATAATAATAGTAATAATAATAAGAAGACTCCTCTTATTAATTTATATTTAATATTTATGAATTATTAAATAATAAATATTAAGCTATTTAATTTATTCTATCACCATAGATTAAATTAAATATACTTAATTTATTATTATAATTATGCTATTAACTTCTTAAATAATTATTCTTCCTTTTATGGTGTGACCCTTTAGGTTCTTCATATTAAACCGGTTGTGAATAAATCAATTAGAACAATTCTAATCTTATTTAAATAAATAAATAAATTAAATTATTAATTTATTTAAATAAATAATATTTATTCTACAATAGGGATAATCCTCCCTAGCGATCAACGACTTTCTAGATAATATAGATTTCAACATTAATCATAAAAGAACCTTTGGGTAAATAGTTACTGTACAATTCAATCCTTCTACCATACAATGGCCCAATTAAATATAAGACATGGAATTACTATCAAGTCTTATTTTATTTAATTATATGTATTTCGACTCTTAAATTCACAACACCAAATAATGTAAATTAGAAACTCTTTTCTAATTTTATTATGCCTTGGCCAAGGACTACTGGGTTGTCATTTATCGAATCACATAGGACATTTTTCTTCTTTTACTAGAAGCTGTAGATTCTTTATTGATCATATATTATCTCCATGTACGACTTATTATACCCAAGCATACCCTTTGATATACCCTAAGGGTCTTAAGGAATAAGTCAAAGTATAACTCATCATACACAAGATACTATGATGATCTCAAGTCCAAGGATCACTTGTACTACTATCACTACAGGAATTCCTATTGACAGACAAGTAAAACTCCATTAGGTATTCCTTAGTGAGCCACATTCAGTGAACTTATTCTCTAATAAGCACTTACATACTTGCTTTAGTGTCTCCACATAAATGATCATGAGATCAATTATCCTCATCCAATGAGCAAGTAACGTATGTGCCAATCTATACGGATTCACTAATCCCCAATTTAATAATCTAATGATTGGGAACTATTTTAGTTTTAAGCTTTCTAAGAATTTAGATCTCATTAGAATGATCATCATCATTATTCTAAAAGCATTGCTTAAAACTATGAATTTATCACATATTAAAAAATAGCATCATGTAGATAATTAAAAATCTTTAATAAATTAATACTTTTTATTAATAAATGAATAAGATTGTTACAAAGTATATGCTTTATCATCAAACATGATTCGCTTGTGTGCATACTACTTTCAATATTTTAATATATGCAGTTACTGTTTCAGTGGTGAAAAGATTAAATTTTTGATGGTAAAAACCTCATCTCTTTAGTCTTGGTTCTGGGTATTTTTATGGGCAGTAATGCTATGTGATGGAGTGAGATGGACAGAACAAAGTGAGTTAATAAGAGCATAATATCGAAATGTCATTCATAGATGGGATAATTTGGACGCTAGAGTTCAACAGTAGTTCTAGTTTTGTTAAAACCTATTTGGCTTGAACTATAGTTAAAATTGTGGTGTGCCTAGTCATTCAGTTATACAGTTTGACTATTAATATTCTCTCTTTTAGTATATGTTAGAAGAGAGTATCAGAATTCAAAGCAATTTGGCAGTGTTGTTGTCAAATTCCTTGAATCGGTACATATCAGCGCCTATTAGGCATGGCTCACTTTCTGATCCTTTTATTTTAGTTCAAGCGGAAAGTTAGGGATTCTTGTGGTTGTAGAATGTTACAGAGTGGCGTATGAATTAAATAAACAAGACTTTTTGCATGCATAAATAACCTAAAATGGAAGAAAATTGAATAACGAGGTATATCATTTGATATACTAGAAAGATCAAACCATGCTGTAGATTGGGTTTGGGGGAAAAGGAATGGTTGGTTCGGCCGCTTGTGGCGGTGTGAAGATGGAGACATGATGGGTTTAGGGGATTCAGGTGATGGTGAAGATGGGTCTGATGGGGTTAGGGGTTTATAGGGTTTGCGAGGTTTCTTGAAAGCCTTGGTGGCTATGATTTTGACTCTTCTTCTGATTTTCTTCAACATGTTATATGATGGCTGTTACTGCGTAAATTATTAAAAATAAATTAAAAAAATAGTCCAACAATTGAATTAAATGTATATGGTCTAGGGATTTAGAGAGTTAGTTGGGGTGTGGGAGATGGGGAGTTCAATAGTTTTAATAGAAGTCCTGAATTTGGGGGTCGGCGGCCGACCAAGAGGAGAGAGGAGAGAGGAGAGAGAAAGTTGGGGTAAAAGAAAGGGGTGTTGTTACTTGTTAGGAGGGATTGTTGATTTGGGGTGGGGTGGAATGGGGAAAGGTTGGATTGGAAGTGAAGTTGATGGAGTTTTAGAAGTTTATTTGTTTCTTTGGAATGATGTGAGGAGTAATATTAATTAACAAAGGAAAGGAATTTAAAATTGAGGTCTGAAAGAAAAGGAAGGAGTTGAAAAGTAGGGTCTTGAAATTTTAGGAAGGAAGATATCTTTGTTCTTATGTTGTTTTTACTTTTTGAATGAGTCATTTTTGGATATTTGTTAAAGTGGTATAATGGGTTCTATAACTTAATATAAATTATTTTTATCAATTAAATTGAGTTTGCCTTTAAAATTAGAGTATCATTTAACATTTTACATCAACATAACTCTAAATACATTCTTGATCAATACAAATATACAATCATATACTATTCTTTAATTACAATAAAAATAAAAATAAGATGAAGTGTAAACTAAAAATTTTGGAGTTCAAATAATATTTTATTAATTTGTTGTTGACCATCGTGCCCTATGTGTCAGCATCGTAAACTGAACAACTTATCATAAACATATTAAAAAAAATTTCAAACCCGGGTCCTGACTCCTAACCCCTGACCCAGGCCCAAGTTGGTTGATAGATCATAGATACAGAATAATGGAAGCCTAGTGAATTGCAGAGCAGTGATCGAACTAGAACTAGAGATGTGATACCCCTAAATCCGGGTTACCTGACCCCCCGAGTTTGGTGCTCATGATCCACAATATAATAACATTTAACTACCCATTTATACAGAAATAGTAATACATAAGTCATTAATAGAGCTTGTTAATACATTAGTCCCAGGTTCTCTAACCTTAACATTACAAACTTACCCTTTAGATATACAAAAAGGGTTTACAATACAACCTAATAGTAATAATGTTCATTATACTAATTTATCACTATGCTTTTTCCTTTGTTCTTCTTCACAGCACCTTCTGCAACTTTGTCCCTAGCTGAAAAAGTTTTATTTAGCAAGGGTGAGCAACAAGTTTTCCCCGCAAGTTAAGATATACGATAAATGTATAGGAATAAATAACAAGTTTTCTCGCATTCTATGCTATAATAATCTTATAATGAAAGAGTATAACACTTTCAAGGTTTTCTACGATATTCTGATGAATAATCAAGAATTAATTCTACGAAATAGCAAAGTAGAATGTTTTCCAGATTTATGCCGAGCGATCCATTGGATCTTGAACTTCTCTTCTCGAGTAACTATCAAAGATTTGACTGTGATATACCCAGGTGTATCAGATAACCATAAAGATTAAATCATACCCCTCTGCAAGTACTTACAACAGGCCAACTTCTTGTACCCTATATTATGCATAATACTTAATCACGCGTAAAGGCCGAATACACGACCAATAAAATGTTTTCCTTTATATAAAAGGTTGGTCTTCTCAGTCTGTGAATCAGAATTTGATTTAACAACAAAATATTATGATTTCAATATTTAGTCACTTCTCGATCTAGCCAAAATAGTTGGCATCGATCAGTCAATAATAATTGAATTATCTTCTCGAACCTATCAACTTTTAACAAATGTTCGTCTAGCCAGAATAATTAGCTAAGACATTTCTCAACATAATTTGACAATAAACAGAAATTATCTGTACTGTCAATATTAGCTTCTACGGATATGAATATCCAACAACAGTTATTCTACGAATGTATATTTTTTGAATCAGTAATTCAATTTGAATTATTAAACATGCACTAATTGTGAATAATCAACAATAAATTCTTGAATGTGGTATAATTAACAATAATTGAATGAATATAACTCAACGTTGACTTAGGAAACTTGCCTCTTCCACTGATTACAGCTATACAAAATACTTATCTGCTTTCAAAAGACCTATAACCAATAATATCGATCTCACAATTAGCACAATAATTTATAACACGTATCATTGTAATTTACAGTCAATTTTTCTCCTAGGCACATTACCACATAACCATATCGGTGTTTATACCCTATATAAACACTTAACAAGTCTAACTAGTTCAGTACAGTTGGAGTTCGGTCTCATCTCGGTGTTCTGATCACCCTATCTGACAATTAACACATTTATTGTCAATTAAATTCGGTCTTTAAGCTTCAATATTATTTTAGATAAGTCAAATGTCATTTATAATATTTTTCGGAAGCTTTTAATAATTTATAAACAATTATTATAATTTATATTAATTTTTCAAACACTTAAATCATTTTTAAATTATTTAATTATCAAATAATCTTATCATCATTAATATTTAATAATATAAAAAATATTAATGATATACTTCTCAAAATATTAAAGTTATTATTAATAACTTCAAATATTTTTCAATCATCAATATTCTACTTAAATAATTTTTAAATTAATTAAAATCATTTTTTAAACCATCGCCATTAATATTTAAATATTAATAAAATTATCATCAAAATATAAAAAGTTATTAATTATAACTTAAAATATTTTTAAATCATATTTCTCATTTTTAAATGATTTTTAAATCAATAAAATCATTTTTAATTCATTTATTTAATAAATAAATCTAATATCATTAATATTAATTTATTAATGAGAATTCTCCAAAAATATTAAAAATTATATTTTATAAATCAAAATATTTTCTAACACTTTATTCTCATTTAAATTGATTTTTAAAATATTAAAATTATTTTTAACTTATTTATTTAATATAATAATTAAATAAATCTAATATCATTAATATTAAATTATTAATGATAATTCTCTAAAAATATTAAAAGTTACATTTTATCACTCAAAATATTTTTAAATACATTATTCTTATTTAAAATGATTTTTAAAATATTAAAAATTATTTTTTTCTAATTTATTTAATGTACTAATTAAATAAATTAAATATCATTAATATTCAAATAATTATATATATTAATGAAAAATATCCCAATTAATCAAAAATTATTTTTCATAATTTAAAATAATTTTTAAAACTATTTTTGGTAATTTTTATAATTTATTTCTAATTTTAAATAATTTTCAGAAAATCAAAAAATAAATATATTGAAAACCGTCGCTATAGGCCTTTAGCGACACTTGTCTATCGTCTTAGGTGTTCTTGAGACTCAAGAACACTGTCAGACCAGTTTCAAGGGTCATGGTTTGACCGACTTTAAATCACTAATTAAATATGTTTCTGGGCCAGGTTAAGTATTGATCATGTAGTGTTTATGTAACATTGCATAAATCAATCTTCATCTCGGTCATACAATATCATATCATGAAGTTATAGGCTCTCAAACCTACTGTCAGAGTGAATCTGGGTTTTCTGGGTAACCCAGAAACCCAGACAGCTTCGAGTTGGCACTTTCAAGCTCGATTATTAAGGTGTTCTGGTTATGGTTCATGTTGTTTAATGCTTCAAATTTATAGTCCTTGTGTTAAGGAATATTATTAAAACAACAGATCGGTCTAACAACAATAAAATCACAAGTTACTGCTTGGTCAAACGCTGTCAGAAAAATTGCTTCTACCGTTTCTGGGTTTTCTAGAAATTGCGATCGTGATCGACAAGCCTAGTTTGATCGTCCGTTATGTTCGGTCAGTTACTTGTTTAAAGGATCTAAAGCCATATATGTAAAGAACACATAACAGACTACAAGTTGGATATAACAACAGCATCAAATCTCTTGCGAATTGACAGATCTGGACGTTGCAAAACCTGTTAGACACTGATCTTACACTTTTTGTGTGACGCCCCCAAAAATAGGTATACATCACCTATCTTGGGTCGTCAGATACATGGTACAGAATACAAATACAAACTAATTATACAACAGTCGTGTAAAATACGACAAAATATATGTTGTGAGTTTTAATACAAATATTGTCATCTAGACAATATCCACACTCAATGGAGTACTCCTTACATTTATTGTCACACTATTTAACAGAATAGTGAGGACTACTAAAACTATCATCTAGTCCATCACTCCGTTCCCCTACTCGTCTCAGCTATATTCTTATTTACTGAAGAGAACAGTGAAAGAAAGGGTGAGCTCAATTAGCCCAGTAAGAAATATTATGACTAAGATAATGTACAATAAATTATCTTTAGTCTTCAACAGGAAAAAATCTGATAAAATATAATAGACAACAAGTTTTAAATCAACAAATGCAGCGGAAAAAAAATCCATTAGTAGAGTCAAGTAGAGCATAAAACCTACTATCTTCTATGATTTAAAAGATTTATCATCAATTTTATTGCTGAGATTCAGCTTAATAAATAATCCACATCATCGAATCATCCCTGCACTACGGGCCAACGATAATCGTGTTTTCATCAACGGTCATGATCATGCCATAAAACAATTCATCTTTGCATCCTTGGCCGAAAAGAATCCATGGCCATAATCATACTAACAACTGTCCATCAATACACTACTGGCCAATGAGGACTTTTACCACATCATTGGTAACATTACAGTCATGATTATACCGAATAATCCCTTATCATAATCATACCAAATCAATATATGCTCTACAGGCCACAGATGACTTTTAATAGAATATAAACATGGGGATGATGACAATGATATAATAATTCAATAAAACAAGTTCAAGGATAAATTTTAAAGATTAATAATTTAATTTATCTAAAAATTAATAACGTCCAAATTGTTAACATGATACTACTTTGTGGAGTAAAATTCAAGAATAATACTCAGTTGGTCATGTTCATCTCAACACCTGTTCATCTTTGCACTACGGGCCAAAGATATTCATCAGGTAATCATTCATCTTTGCACTACAGGCCAAAGATATTCAGTAATATCATCATTTAGGACTGAGGATGATGAAAAATATCTTAAAGAAAACGAATCTAATGAGATAAAAGACCAAATATTAGGGATTCGTATTACAGTTTATCCAAGTTCAATAATACTCCGAAATAACCAATTTTGAAGAAGAATTCCAAAATAATGATCAAAACATGGATACAATCAAAGATAGTAACCATAATAGACATCTTGGACAAAAAGGAAAATTTTCATTTTTTGGTGAATAGTGCCGTATTCGTGAATAGTGCCGTATACGTGAATAGTAACCCCGACATAAAAAGTTCCAAATTTGATAAAAAGTTCAGACCAATACTTCGGCATAATGATATTGAAAGAAATAATATCATTTACGAAGAAAATAACATCTCTTACCTCAGAATAACCGTACTTCTGACTGAATTTCGGATATAGTGCTGACAAAAACTTGCACTGAATAGCAACTCTCAAAGTATCTAAATACTCACTAAAATACGCTCAAGAATATAGAGAGAGAAAGAGAGAAAATTTATGAATTCTGGTGTGATTTTCAATTCTAACTTAGCCCTCTATTTATAGGAAAATATTAGCACGCCGAAGCAGACTTGACCTGCAACCTGATAGCTTTACCTGCTACTATTCCCACCCACCACATTTGAATAAAAATTCTAGCACATTTCTCACCAACCAAAAGTGGGGCCCACCAATTCTAGAATTTTCCACCAAAATGATAAATTCTGAAACTTCAACAATTTCTAAACCAGTCATCTCTTAAAATTCATAACAAATCATACGTTCATTTTTAACGGTTCAAAATTTGTGGACATATACTTAACTTATATATGAATAACATATCCAAAAATCACAATGATTCAATGGTCGGATTAAAAATTATAACTCACGCAATATAACTCAAAAACACTGGTTTGATTTTTAATACCTCCATTCCGACAAAAATACTGATAAAACACCTCAACATAAACTGTGACGCCCCCAAAATTAGGTATACACCACCCATCTTGGGTCGTCAGATACATAGTACAGAATACAAATACAACTGATTAATACATCTGTCGTGTACAATACGACAAAACATAAACTGTGAGTTTGAATACAAATATTATCTTCTAGAGAGTATTCATACTCAAAAGGAGTCCTCATTACATTTATTAACACACCATTACATAGAATAGTGAGGACTACTAACTAATACTATTCTTCGGACCATCACTCCGTTCCCCGACTTGCCCCAGCTACGTTCTCATTTCCTGAAGAGAACAGTGAAAGAAAGGGTGAGCTCAACTAGCCCAGTAAGAAATATTATGACTAAGATAATGCAGAATAAATTATCATTAGCCTTCAACAATGTTAAACTGATAAAATATAATAGACATCAAGTTTAACTGTAGCGGAACAAGCAATCCATTAAAAGAGTCAAGTAGAAAATAAACTCTACTATCTTTTATGATTTAAAAAGTTTTTCAACACTGTGATCGCTGGGACTCAGCTTAATAAAATAATCCACATCATCGAATCACCCCTGCACTACGGCCAAGGATATTCGTATATTCATTAATGGTCATGATCATGCCAACAACTGTCCATCAATGCACTACGGGCCAATGAGGACTTTTACCACATCATTTGTAACATTACGGTCATGATTATACCGAATAATCCCTGGTCATAATCATACCAAGTCCATCTATGCACTACATGCCACAGATGACTTTCAACATTTTATAAACATGAGGATGATGACAATGATATAAGAATTCAATAAAACAAGTTCAAAAATTAATTTATCCAGGAATTAACAACGTCCAAATTGTCAACATGATACTGCATTGTGGAGTAAAATT
The DNA here is from genome assembly GCA_016801055.1 of Panax notoginseng. Taxonomy (NCBI): domain Eukaryota; kingdom Viridiplantae; phylum Streptophyta; class Magnoliopsida; order Apiales; family Araliaceae; genus Panax; species Panax notoginseng. Next base: position 117,590,357 of record CM029017.1, read on the forward strand.
CAAGAATGCTTAGAAGAATATTTTCATGAAAAGATACTGGATGAAACGCAATTATCAAGGATATTCCACAAATTTCATGGAGTATAGAAGTCAAAACTTAACCAACTGAGTACAATAAAGAATGGAATAACAAAAGAAATCACCATGCATGCGATAGACCGCACAGACAGGTTATTCCAATAGAATAATAAATAATGGAACCAGGTCCGGCGTAAACGCACAGACAGGATATTCCGACAGAATAATAAATAATGGAACCAGGTCCGGTGTAAAACACACAGACAGGATATTCCAACAGAATAATAATAAAACGGAACCAGGTCCGGTGTAAAACACACAGACAGGATGTTCCAACAGAATAATAAACGGAACCAGGTCCGGTGTAAAACACACAGACAGGATGTTCCAACAGAATAATAGAAGAATGTCACCAAGTATAGGGTAGACCGCGTATACTGGTTATTCCAACAGAATAATAACAAATGGAATAACAGAAGTTCTCTTCATGAATATAAAAGAAATAATATTCCCTACCTTAAAAGAACTGGATATTGGAAAAGTGATGTAGCAGAATACTTTTATTCTCTCTCTCTTATTCTCTCTATACTTTCTCTCTCTATAGCTTGAATGAATTCGTGAAAAATAATGAAGCCCTAGGCCTCTATTTATAGAAAAACTGAGGGTGGCTCTTGGTCTTAACGAAGGGTCAAATGACTCTTGGTCTTAACGAAGGGTCAAATGACTCTTGGTAATATTGAAGGGACAACTACTATTGACGAAAGTAATTACTATTGACCAAGGTAAATACTATTGACGAAGGTAATTACTATTGACCAAGGTAAATACTATTGACCAAGGTAAATACTATTGACGAAGGTAGTTACTATTGACCAAGGTAAATACTATTGACGAAGGTAATTACTATTGACGACGGTAATTACTATTGACGAAGGTAATTACTATTGACGACGGTAATTACTATTGACGAAGAGACTCTTAGATGATGACATATGGCCCCCCATAAAATAACCAAACTTACCACAACGTCTCAATTATTGATTTAATAATATAACATATTATACAGATGATACTATGACAATAATTTAAGAGATATGATGCAGCAATTACTGTAGCAATAATTGAGTATAGCTGAGTGACTTCTCACGTAAGCATCAATAATCAATACCGTGTGCTACTATGCAACCACGCGTATTACTGTACTTTTACTACCGAGTAGTTCAACAGTTTTAACGATTTTAACGGTAACACCTCAGCTGTTATTTTTATAGAAAGATAATTCTGTCGTTTTCTCAATCCGACAATAATTTCGTTGTGGGGTCCACCAATGATTGTGCCGTCGTACGAATATTCCCTGACAAAAAGAATATTCCCCGACCAAACGAATATTTTATAACAACTTGCTTACTTTGCAAAATTTATAAATATTACCCACAACTATAACATTATATCAAATTAACTCCATAATATTCAAAAATGATATTTATAGAAAATTCATCTTTATTTATAAAAATTGGGGTCTTACAACCTCCCCTTCTTATGAAATTTCGCCCTCGAAATTAGGGTACGTACCTGGTATGTCGAAGAGGTAAGGATACCTTGATTTCATTTCTGATTCTAACTCCCAAGTCATTTCCTCAACATCGTGGTTTCTCCACAAAACTTTAACTTGAGGTATAACCTTGGAGCGTAGAATATGTTCCTTCTTATCCAAGATTTGAACAGGAACTTCTTCATACGTCAAATCCTCCGCTATTTCGTCCGGTTCTAACTCAATAATGTGGTTCGGGTCTTCCACATATTTGCGTAACATGGATATGTGGAAAACGTTATGAACACGAGACATACTTGGCGGTAAAGCGAGTCTATAAGCCACAGTTCCTACTCGATCGAGGATTAAAAATGGACCGATGAATCGAGGATTTAGCTTTCCTCTCTTTCCAAATCTCGTAACTCCTTTCCATGGAGCAACACGTAAGAACACATGATCTCCTACATCAAATTCCACGTCCTTTCGATGAAGATCAGCATAACTCTTTTGTCGATCTTGTGAGGTTTTTATACGTTGTCGGATCGTTTGAATCTTTTCTGTAGTCATACGTACCAACTCCGGTCCCAACAACGTTGCTTCGCCCACCTCATCCCAGCATACTGGAGAACGACATTTTCTTCCATACAATGCTTCGAATGGAGCCATGCCAATACTTGCTTGATAACTGTTGTTGTAGGAAAACTCCACCAATGGTAAGAACTTGTCCCAACTTCCCTTGAAGTCAAAGACACAGAGTCTTAATAGATCTTCAAGAGTTTGAATAGTCCTCTCTGATTGTCCGTCCGTCTGAGGATGATATGCTGAACTAAATCGTAACTCCGTGCCCATAGCTTTTTGTAAACTAACCCAAAATCGTGAAGTGAATCTTGGGTCTCGATCAGAAATTATGGATACTGGCATACCATGCAGTCTTACAATCTCGTTTATGTACATACGAGCAAGACGTTCAAGTGTATAAGTTTCTCGTATCGGTAAGAAATGAGCAGACTTGGTCAATCTATCAACAATGACCCAAATCGCATCAATACCTTGAGAAACCCTAGGAAGACCGGTAACGAAATCCATGGTAATGTGCTCCCACTTCCATTCTGGAATTTCAAGTGGTTGCAATGGACCTTTTGGTACTTGATGCTCCGCTTTGACTCGTTGACAAGTTAGACACCTTGAGATAAACAACGCTATCTCTCTCTTCATATTGCTCCACCAAAATGTATGACGAAGATCATGATACATTTTGGTACTTCCAGGATGGATTGCAAACGGTGTGTTGTGCGCCTCCATCATGATTTCATACTTTAAATCAGGGTTGTTAGGAACACAAAGTCTGGAGTTGACTCGAAGTATTCCTTCTTCATCGATTCTTGCTTCCGGCATAGCACCTTCTTGCACTTTCTTCTTCATACGCATCAGCTCCAGGTCTGTAGCTTGAGCAGCTTTAACTTTATCGATTAAAGTCGGTTCTACTCGTATATTCGCCATCATCACATGGGTCCCTGGAGTCTTCAACTCTATCTCCATCCTTTGCAAGTCACACAAAATGGGCCTTTGCGTTGTTAATATTGCACTTGTACCCGCATATGATCTTCTACTCAATGCGTCAGCTACCACGTTCGCTTTTCCAGGATGGTATTGAATGGTATGATCATAATCTTTCAACAGTTCAAGCCAACGTCGTTGTCGCATGTTGAGTTCCTTTTGAGTGAAGAAATATTTGAGGCTTTTATGATCCGTAAAGATCTCCACTTTCTCCCCATACAAGTAATGCCTCCAAATTTTAAGTGCAAAGACAACAGCTGCCAACTCTAGATCATGAGTAGGATAATTCCTCTCATATTCCTTGAGTTGTCTTGATGCATAGGCTATGACTTTTCCATGTTGCATGAGAACGCATCCCAACCCTTTGCTCGAAGCATCACTGTAGATGACAAATCCCTCCGAGCCAGATGGTATTGTTAGAACAGGTGCTGAAATGAGTCTCCTCTTGAGTTCTTGAAAACTCTGCTCACATTCTTCGCTCCAACCGAACTTTGTATCTTTCCGAGTCAGCTGAGTTAATGGAGTAGCGATTCGAGAAAATCCTTCCACGAATCTCCGATAATAACCAGCTAAACCAAGAAAGCTACGTACTTCGGTCACTGATTTAGGTTGCTCCCAGCTTTGAATAGCTTCAATCTTTGCCGGGTCAACCGATATTCCACGACTTGATACTACGTGCCCAAGGAATGCTACCTCTTCCAGCCAGAACTCGCATTTCTTCAACTTGGCATAAAGTTTGTATTCACGAAGCTTTTGGAGTACCAGCCTCAAGTGTTGCTCATGATCTTCACGGCTTTTGGAATAAACAAGGATGTCATCGATAAAGACGACCACAAAGTGATCCAAATATTCCTTAAATACCCTGTTCATCATATCCATGAAGGCAGCAGGAGCATTAGTCAATCCAAAAGACATAACTAAGAATTCATAATGCCCGTACCGAGTTCTAAAAGCCGTCTTTGGAATATCCTCAGTTCTAACCTTCAGCTGATGATATCCAGAACGAAGATCGATCTTTGAAAAGAATTGTGCTCCTTGCAACTGGTCAAACAGGTCATCAATACGTGGCAATGGGTACCTATTTTTGATGGTGACATGATTCAACTCCCGATAATCAATACAAAGTCGCATACTCCCATCTTTCTTCTTCACGAACAGAACAGGAGCACCCCAAGGAGAAGTACTAGGACGAATAAAACCAATGTCTAACAATTCCTGCAGTTGGGTCTTTAACTCCTGAAGTTCAATAGGAGCCATTCGATATGGGGCTTTGGAAATGGGTTTTGTACCGGGTTCAAGGTCGATACAAAATTCAATTTCACGCTCTGGGGGTAGGCCAGGAAGTTCTTCGGGAAATACGTCAGGAAATTTATTAACAACAGAAATATCATTCAAAGCTGACGTATTTTTGTTTAGATCTGTGACATGAGCTAAGAAAGCTTGACATCCGTTTTTCAATAAACGAATAGCTTTATGGCTTGAGATGACAGCGATTGATTTTAATGGTTTGGTTGCTTGAATTCGCATAATAGGTCGATTAGGAATATGAAAGCTAACAACCTTACGAAAACAATCAATTTTTGCATAATGAGTAGTTAACCAATCAATCCCTAGAATCACGTCAAATGCAAGTATTTTTAATGAAATAAGATCGACAGGTAATGTGTGGGTACCAACTTGAACCAAACAAGACTTATAAACCGTGGATGTAATGAAGGTTTCTCCCAATGGAGTTTCAACAGCTAAGTCAAAGTCTAATTTCTCCGGAATCAAATTTAATCGATGAGCGCAAGTAGGAGAAATAAAAGAATGGGTTGAACCGGTATCAAATAAAGTATAAACTTCTTTAGAGTTTATAATAAGCTTACCCGTGATGACCTCATTCGGGTTCCTTGCTCTCTGGGAGTTCACAACAAACGCTCTCCCTTGCACAACCGGTTTTGACTTTTCTGGGACGGCTTTTGGTGCCTCCATCCTAGCTGAATTTGTCTTCGGTAAACGACAAAATCGGGCTAAATGACCTTCTCTTCCACAATTATAACATGCTTTGGACGGCATCGCGCAGTTTGGACTGATGTGCCCCTCCCCTCCGCATTTGAAACATATGATAGGTGGTCGTTCTCCTTCCTTAACGACAGGTGCTGGTGCTGACGTCTTTCCATCATTGTTGAATCTCCTCTTCTTGAAATGCCCATTCTTATTGTTTTGGCCCTGATTACCACCGAAGTGGTTACCATTTCTGGCCTGTTGATTCCCTCCACGCTTGTTGTCACCGCTTCGATGACTGCTCTCACTGGTATTATCATTTTGCCGGCTGCTCTCTTTTGGTTGCGTTGTCTCGTTATCGCGCTCCACCAACTGAGCCCTATTTACAACATCTGAATACAAACACAGTTTATGAGAAACAAGATGTTGACGTATCTCCGGCTTCAAACCTCTTAAAAACATCCGCGTCATTCTTTCTTCATTATCCACCAGGTGGGACGCAAACCGGGATAACTCCGCAAATTTTGCCTCGTACTGCGACACGGTCATATTATTCTGCTCCAATTTGATGAACTCCACCTCCTTCATGTGACGAATACTCTCGGGAAAGTATTTGTCGTTAAACAGATCTTGGAACTTCTCCCAAGACATCTTCAGTGCGGCAGGTTGAGTACGCTTTATCGATTCCCACCAGTAATCTGCCTCTCCTCGCAACATAAAGGCGGCAAAGGGAACCTTTTGCTCCTCGGAGCAACCCAAGACATCAAATATCTTGGTGATCTGCTTTATCCATGTTTCAGCTACAAGTGGTTTGGGTTCTCCCTTAAACTCCGGTGGTCCCAGCTCCTTAAACTGTTTAGCGGTGACCGCCTGAGAGTTTCCAGTATTTCCACCTACGTTGTGGACAGGAGCCGCTTTCACCTGTTGTTGCATGAATTGCATAAAGCCTCTGAACATTTGATCATTCATCATTTGGTCAGTGTTGTTGTTTGCATGAGGATTGACACCTTCCTGATGCACATTATCCTGATTATTGATATGTGGTGAATCAACAGTCGTCTGTGCTCCATTGCTATTCTCAACGTTCTCAGATGCCATTTTCAGATACTGCCACAAAATAAAAATTAATTGATATGTCATATATTATCCTTATATTATGACCGACCAATTAAATACCATGCAAATAAACTTAGGTATGCCATACTAGCGAAGGAATTCCCCGTCTCTCCCCTCCTAGTTCTATTCTCACATCTTAGCCAGGGATCATATCCCTAAGCTCTGATACCAACTGTGACGCCCCCAAAATTAGGTATACATCACCCATCTTGGGTCGTCAGATACATAGTACAGAATACAAATACAACTGATTAATACATCTGTCGTGTACAATACGACAAAACATAAACTGTGAGTTTGAATACAAATATTATCTTCTAGAGAGTATTCATACTCAAAAGGAGTCCTCATTACATTTATTAACACACCATTACATAGAATAGTGAGGACTACTAACTAATACTATCTTCGGACCATCACTCCGTTCCCCGACTTGCCCCAGCTACGTTCTCATTTCCTGAAGAGAACAGTGAAAGAAAGGGTGAGCTCAACTAGCCCAGTAAGAAATATTATGACTAAGATAATGCAGAATAAATTATCATTAGCCTTCAACAATGTTAAACTGATAAAATATAATAGACATCAAGTTTAACTGTAGCGGAACAAGCAATCCATTAAAAGAGTCAAGTAGAAAATAAACTCTACTATCTTTTATGATTTAAAAAGTTTTTCAACACTGTGATCGCTGGGACTCAGCTTAATAAAATAATCCACATCATCGAATCACCCCTGCACTACGGCCAAGGATATTCGTATATTCATTAATGGTCATGATCATGCCAACAACTGTCCATCAATGCACTACGGGCCAATGAGGACTTTTACCACATCATTTGTAACATTACGGTCATGATTATACCGAATAATCCCTGGTCATAATCATACCAAGTCCATCTATGCACTACATGCCACAGATGACTTTCAACATTTTATAAACATGAGGATGATGACAATGATATAAGAATTCAATAAAACAAGTTCAAGAATTAATTTATCCAGGAATTAACAACGTCCAAATTGTCAACATGATACTGCATTGTGGAGTAAAATTCAAGAATACTTAGAAGAATATTTTCATGAAAAGATACTGGATGAAACGCAATTATCAAGGATATTCCACAAATTTCATGGAGTATAGAAGTCAAAACTTAACCAACTGAGTACAATAAAGAATGGAATAACAAAAGAAATCACCATGCATGCGATAGACCGCACAGACAGGTTATTCCAATAGAATAATAAATAATGGAACCAGGTCCGGCGTAAACGCACAGACAGGATATTCCGACAGAATAATAAATAATGGAACCAGGTCCGGTGTAAAACACACAGACAGGATGTTCCAACAGAATAATAAACGGAACCAGGTCCGGTGTAAAACACACAGACAGGATGTTCCAACAGAATAATTGAAGAATGTCACCAAGTATAGGGTAGACCGCGTATACTGGTTATTCCAACAGAATAATAACAAATGGAATAACAGAAGTTCTCTTCATGAATATAAAAGAAATAATATTCCCTACCTTAAAAGAACTGGATATTGGAAAAGTGATGTAGCAGAATACTTTTATTCTCTCTCTCTTATTCTCTCTATACTTTCTCTCTCTATAGCTTGAATGAATTCGTGAAAAATAATGAAGCCCTAGGCCTCTATTTAAAGAAAAACTGAGGGTGGCTCTTGGTCTTAACGAAGGGTCAAATGACTCTTGGTCTTAACGAAGGGTCAAATGACTCTTGATAATATTGAAGGGACAACTACTATTGACGAAAGTAATTACTATTGACCAAGGTAAATACTATTGACGAAGGTAATTACTATTGACCAAGGTAAATACTATTGACCAAGGTAAATACAATTGACGAAGGTAATTACTATTGACCAAGGTAAATACTATTGACGAAGGTAATTACTATTGACGACGGTAATTACTATTGACGAAGGTAATTACTATTGACGACGGTAATTACTATTGACGAAGAGACTCTTAGATGATGACATATGGCCCCCCATAAAATAACCAAACTTACCACAACGTCTCAATTATTGATTTAATAATATAACATATTATACAGATGATACTATGACCATAATTTAAGAGATATGATGCAGCAATTACTGTAGCAATAATTGAGTATAGCTGAGTGACTTCTCACGTAAGCATCAATAATCAATACCGTGTGCTACTATGCAACCACGCGTATTACTGTACTTTTACTACCAAGTAGTTCAACAGTTTTAACGATTTTAACGGTAACACCTCAGCTGTTATTTTTATAGAAAGATAATTCTGTCGTTTTCTCAATCCGACAATAATTCCGTTGTGGGGTCTACCAATGATTGTGCCGTCGTACGAATATTCCCTGACAAAAAGAATATTCCCCGACCAAACGAATATTTTATAACAACTTGCTTACTTTGCAAAATTTATAAATATTACCCACAACTATAACATTGTATCAAATTAACTCCATAATATTCCAAAATAATATTTATAGAAAATTCATCTTTATTTATAAAAATTGGGGTCTTACATAAACTCCTTCATTTTTAACCAAAATAAATATATCCAACATTTATATCCACATAAAATAAATATTTTCTTATCATATAAATCAATAATTAATTATTCACAAATAATATTACACAAACACAATTATGACAACTAGGTCGTTCCCAGGAAAGAGAGGGCTTTCCGATAAGGATTTCTCCTTACTGGCGCGCAATTAGGTGACCAAACCTCTCCTTAGACAAAACTTTCTAGACGTTGCCAATAATGCTATCTAATAATATTATTCAAATAATATTAATTATTGATCTGATAATGAGAAATACTGTGCAGTAACAATTATTGAAACAACAATAATATAAAATATCAACGTAGCAATTATTGAATCAATAAAATAAAATATTGAACAGTAACTACTATAATAATTATTGAGTAGTGCCTTCTTACGTAAGGATCAATAATTCAAAAATACTGTGTAAAACTGTGTGTTACTATGCAACCACGCGTATTACTGTATTTTAACCACCGGGTATTCCAATAGTGTTAACGGTAACAACTACGCCGTTATTTATAAAAACTCAATTTTATCGTTATTTTCATCCGACCATTTTTCGTTATGGGGCCCACAAATAGCTGCGCCGCCGTACGAATATTCTCCGACAAAAAGAATATTCCACGACCAAACGAATATTCCCCGACAACAATGAGTATTTTATAACCACTTGTTTATTTTGAAAAATTTGCACATTTTACCCATAACCAAAATATTATATCAAATTAACACCTTATTATTCATAATAATAATTAGAGGAAATTTGATTTTATTCATTAATAAGTTGGGGTCTTACAACCTCCTCTCCTTATGAAATTTCATCCCCAAAATTTACGTACGTACCTGGTGTTTCGAAAAGGTGAGGATACCTCACTTTCATTTCTGATTCCGACTCCCAGGTCATTTCTTCAATAGCATGGTTTCTCCACAAATTCTTAACTTGTGGTATAACCTTCGTGCGTAGAACATGCTCTTTCCTATCCAAGATCTTAACAGGTACCTCCTCGTACGCTAAATCTTCGGTTATCTCGTCTGGTTTTAACTCAATTATGTGGTTCAGATCATCCATATATTTACGTAACATCGATACGAAATAAACGTTATGAACACGCGACATACTTGGCGCTTAAAACGAGTCTATAGGTCACAGTTCCTACTCGATCGAGGATTTCAAATAGACCAATAAAATCGAGGGTTGAGATTTCCTCTCTTCATCGACTCTTGCTCCTAGAATAACGCCCTCTTGAACCTTCTTCTTCACATTCATCAGCTCCGAGTCTGTAGCTTGAGCGACTTTAACTTTATCGATTTAAAGTCGGTTCTAATCGTATATTTTCTATCTTCACGTAGGTTCGTATATTCTCACTCATAAATGCATACGATCTTCTGCTCAACGCGTCAGCTACTACGTTCGCTTTTCCCACGATGGTATTGAATGGTATAATCGTAATCTTCAACAGCTCGAGCCATCGTCTTCAGCGCATAATACGTTCGTTTTAGGTGAAGAAATATTTTAAAGGTTTTAGAAATGGGTTTTATACTGGGTTCAAGTTTAAACGTTGATCGCAAGTAGGAGAATTAAAAGAATATGTAGAACTGGTATTGAATAAGATATAAACTTTGCAAGAGTTTATGACTAACATACCCGCGATAATTTTATTCAGGTTCCTTGTCACGAAAAAAATGCTCTCTCTTAAACTACCGGCTTTGACTTTTCTGGGACGGCCTTTGGTGGCTCCATTTAGCTGAACTTGTCTTCGGTGAACGACAAAATCAGGCTAAGTGACCTTCTCTTCCACAATTATAACATGCTTTGGACGCCATCGCGCAGTTTGGATTGATGTGTCCCCCCCTCCGCATTTGAAGTATATGATAGGTGGTCGTTCTCCTTCCTTAACAACGGGTGCTGGAGCTGACGTCTTTCCATCATTGTTGAATCTCCTCTTCTTGAAATGTCCATTCTTATTGTTTTGACCATGATTACCACTGAAGTGGTTACCATTTCTGGCATGTTGATTCCCTCCATGTTTATTGTCACCGCTTTAATGACTGTTATCACCGGTATTATCATTTTGTCGGCTGCTCTCTTTTGGTTGCGTTGACTCGTTATCGCGCTCCACTAACTGAGCCTTATTTATAATATCTGAATACAAACACAGTTTATGAGAAATAAGATATTGACGTATCTCCAGCTTCAAACCTCTTAAAAACATCCGCATCATTCTCTCTTCATTATCAACCAAGTGGGACGCAAATTGGGACAACTCGGCAAACTTGGCTTTGTACTGCGACACGGTCATGTTGTTTTGCTCCAACTTGATAAATTCCACCTCCTTCATGTAACGAATGCTTTCGGAAAAGTACTTGTCATTGAACAGCTCTTGGAACTTTTCCCAAGACATCTTGAGTGCGTCAGGCTGGGTACGTTTTACCGATTCCCACCAGTGATCTGCCTCTACACGCAACATAAAGGTGGCAAAGGGAACCTTTTGCTCCTCGGAGCATCCCAAGACATCAAATATCTTGGTGATCTGCTTTAACCACGTCTCCGCCTTAAGTGGTTTTGGCTTTTCCAAAAACTTCGGTGGTCCCAGATCCTTGAATTGCTTAGCGGTGACCAACCGTAGGTTGCCATTGTTTCCTCCTGCATTATGAACAGGAGCCGCCTTCGCCTGATGTTGCATGAATTCTAAAAAACTCCTAAATGTACCGTCGTTCAACAATTGATCAGTGTTGTTGTTTACATGAGGATTATTGTCTTTCTGTTGCACATTGTCCTGATTATTGATCTGTGGAGACTCAACGGTCTCCTATGCTCCATTGCTTATCTCAACATTTTCAGATGCCATTTTCAAATACATCACAAAACAAGGGTTAATTGACATGCAACATATTATCCCTATATTCTGACCGACCAAACAAATACCAAATAAACTTAGTCAGATCATACAGGCGAAGGTATTCCCCGTCTCTCCCCTCCTAGTTCTTGTCTCACATCTCAGCCAGGGATCATATCCCTAAGCTTCGATACCAACTATGACGCCCCAAAAAATAGGTATACATCACCCATCTTGGGTCGCCAGATACATGATACAGAATACAAATATAAACTAATTATACAACAATCGTGTAAAATACGACAAAACATATGTTGTGAGTTTTAATACAAATATTGTCATCTAGACAATATCCACACTCAATGGAGTACTCATTACATTTATTGTCACACTATTTAACAAAATAGTGAGGACTACTAAAACTATCATCTGGTCCATCACTCCGTTCCTCGACTCGTCCCAGCTATATTCTCATTTTCTGAAGAGAACAGTGAAAGAAAGGGTGAGCTCAACTAGCCCAGTAAGAAATATTATGACTAAGATAATGTACAATAAATTATCTTTAGTCTTCAACAGGGAAAAATCTGATAAAATATAATAGACAACAAATTTTAAATCAACAACTGCAGCGGAAAAAAAAATCCATTAGTAAAGTCAAGTAGAGCATAAAACCTACTATCTTTTATGATTTAAAAGAATTATCATCAGTTTTATTGCTGAGATTCAGCTTAATAAATAATCCACATCATCAAATCATCCCTGCACTACGGTCCAAAGATAATCGTGTTTTCATCAACGGTCATGATCATGTCATAAAATAATTCATCTTCGCACCCTTGGCCGAAGAGAATCTATGGCCATAATCATACCAACAACTGTCCATCAATGCACTACTAGCCAATGAGGACTTTTACCACATCATTTGTAACATTACGGTCATGATTATACCGAATAATTCCTGGTCATAATCATACCAAATCCATCTATGCACTGCAGGCCACAAATGACTTTCAACAGAATATAAACATGAGGATGATGACAATGATATAATAATTCAATAAAACAAGTTCAAGGATAAATTTTAAAGATTTATAATTTAATTTATCCAAAAATTAATAACGTCCAAATTGTCAACATGATACTACTTTGTGGAGTAAAATTCAAGAATAATACTCAGTTGGTCATGTTCATCTCAACACCTGTTCATCTTTGCACTACGAGCCAAAGATATTCATTAGGTAATCATTCATCTTTGCACTACAGGCCAAAGATATTCAGTAATATCATCATTTAGGACTGAGGATGATGAAAAATATCTTAAAAAAAACGAATCCAGTGAGATAAAAGAACAAATATTAGGGATTCGTATTACAGTTTATCCAAGTTCAATAATACTCCGAAATAACCAATTTTGAAGAAGAATTCCAAAATAATGATCAAAACATGGAAACAGTCAAAGATAGTAACCATAATAGACATCTTGGTCAAAAAGGAAAAATTTTATTTTTCGGTGAACAGTGTCGTATTCGTAAATAGTGCCGTATACGTGAATAGTGCGGTATACGTGAATAGTAACTCTGACACAAAAAGTTCCAAATTTGGTAAAAAGTTCAGACCAATACTTCGGCATAATGATATTGAAAGAAATAATATCATTTACGAAGAAAATAACATCCCTTACCTCAGAATAACTGTACTTCTGACTGAATTTTGAATATAGTGCTGATAAAAACTTGCACTGAATAGCAACTCTCAAAGTATTTAAATACTCACTAAAATACGCTCAAGAATATAGAGAGAGAAAGAGAGAAAACTTATGAATTCTGGTGTGATTTTCAATTCTAATTTAGCCCTCTATTTATAAAAAAATGTTAGCACATCGAAGCAGACTTGACCTGCAACCTGATGGCTTTACCTGTTACTATTCCCACCCATCACATTTGAATAAAAATTCCAGCACATTTCTCACCAACCAAAAGTGGGGCCCACCAATTCTAGAATTTTCCACCAAAATGATAAATTCTGAAACTTCAACAATTTCTGAATCAGTCATCTCTTAAAATTCATAACAAATCATACATTTATTTTTAACAGTTTAAAATTTGTGGACATATACTCAACTTATATTTGAATAACATATCCAAAAATCACAACGATCCAACGGTCGGATTAAAAATTATAACTCACGCAATATAACTCAAAAACACTGGTTTGATTTTTAATACCTCCATTCCGACAAAAATACTGATAAAACACCTCAACATAAACTCCTTCATTTTTAACCTCAATAAATATATCTAACATTTATATCCACATAAAATAAATATTTTCTTATCATATAAATCAATAATTAATTATTCACAAAAAATATTAAAGAAACACAATTATGACAACCAGGTCGTTCCTAGGAAAGAGAGGGCTTTTTGATAAGGATTTCTCCTTACTGGCGCGCAATTAGGTGACCAAACCTCTCCTTAGACAAAACTTTCTAGACGTTGCCAATAATGCTATTTAATAATATTATTCAAATAATATGAATTATTGATCTGATAATGGGAAATACTGTGCAGTAACAATTATTGAAACAACAATAATATAAAATATCAATGTAGCAATTATTGAATCAATAAAATAAAATATTGAACAATAACTACTGTAACAATTATTGAGTAGTGTCTTCTTACGTAAGGATCAATAGTTTAAAAATACTATGCAAAACCGTGTGCTACTATACAACCACACGTATTACTGTATTTTAACCACCGGATATTCCAACAGTGTTAACGGTAACAACTACGCCATTGTTTATAAAAACTCAATTTTGTCGTTTTCTTCATCCGACCATTTTCCATTATGGGGCCCACAAATAGCTGCGCCGTTGTACGAATATTCTCCGACAGAAAGAATATTTCACGACTAAACGAATATTTCCCGACAACAATGAGTATTTTATAACCACTTGTTTATTTTGCAAAATTTGCACATTTTACCCATAACCAAAATATTATATCAAATTAACACCTTATTATTCACAATAATAATTAGAGGAAATTTGATTTTATTCATTAATAAGTTGGGGTCTTACATTTTGGGTTACCCAGAAAGCTTCAGTCATGCCCAGTCAACGGGTTTGGACCGATTATAACTTCAAATCCAGACATCTAATGGCTATACTACCATTTTCAGATGAAAGACCTCATACCAAACTATCTATCCAACACTTAAAACATCGCAAATCATAAATAGAGATGAATCTGTGGCTCCTGACATTAGCTTGTAAGACCAAATCTCAAGCTCAAGAACAGTTTTTGAAAACTTGAATTTTTACCCACTTTGATGTTATGGATCCATAATGGATCTACATAGATCATCTAAAAACATCTTATACCACTAATAAAAACACAAAAACAAAAATTTTAACAAAGCATACAAGATCAAAGGCTAGCTAGGGTTTATACCTTTCTTTTGAATATGCTTTGATCTCTCTTTTCAAATCTGATCTTGGTGTTTCTAGGCTTTATTTTGTGACTGATCCACTTAAGGAATTCAGATGTTTAGGTGAGAGAGAAGTGAGTTGAGAGTTTGAGAGAAAAATGGCCAAGTTTAGTAACTTTCTCTCTCTTAGATCTCTTATAATTATATGGTGCAATGATTGATCTGATGTTGTTGTCAATACTAGGCTGATTTGCTGAGATTTTCAAGTTACAAAGTCAAATTAGTTGGTCACCTACTAAAGTTTTGGCAATTTTTACAAGTTAACTTACTAAAATATTCAAAAAAGGTACTTTGGTCATTCTCCTTATATTTTTAATGGCTTGATTGTCAATTGCCCAAACCCTAAGGTTCTAACCCTTAGGGTTTAGCCCTAAGGTTCTAACCCTTAGGTTTTAAAATATTAGTTTCAAAGATTTTCAATTTAGGGTTTTGAAAATAGGAAATTAAGATAATTAAAAATATAATTAGTGATTCCTAATTACATTAAATGTTATCAACCACCTTAAGACTTATTTAATTAGGATTAGGGTTCCTAATTAGGGTTTAGGAATCTCGAATTTTAAATTAGGGTTTCCCAGCATACAATTAGGGTTCCTAACTGTGCGTTAGGGTTTTTAAATCTGAGATTAAGGATTCTAATCCTTTATTAGAGTTTACAAAGTTTAAACCCTATCCAGTCAATCATTGGTCATTAAGTCCATACAGTTCAACCATATACCCACAGATACTTTTATTATAACTGTAATTTCTGTCGAATCCCTATCCCAACTTAGGGTTAGGGTTTCTAAAGCTATTAAGCACAACTCTGCTCTAATTTTTTTGTCAATACACAGATTGACCACTACTCAAGACTCGTATCACAAATACTCCGCACAATATTAACAGTCAATATTAATATTAAATAAAAAAATATTCAAAAAATTCAGATTATTCAAAATCCCGAGTTATCACATTTACCCCTCCTTAAAAGGATCCCGTCCTCGGAATCACCGCTTTCTTATTCTCTACATTCTTTTAAAGTTGTATCATCAATTTATTTTTATCAACATAATATTAAATTGTGTCTCAAATTCTAACCTGTGACTTGGATCTATAAAAGAAAACAATTCACAGAAATATCTGACTCATAATTCTCGCGTAATTAAATTTCTAAGCGAAATTGTTATCTGTCACCACCTCCTGAGCAGCCAGCATATCTTGCGCTGTCATGTTGAATGTACGGGCGGTTGATCTACCTGGTTGCACAGTTCCTAACCATATGATCAGTTGATCCGGATGCAAAGCAACCTTATATCTTCTTCGGGTTGGGACAATTGGGCGACATGTGTCCTTCTTGCCCAAAGTTGTAATAAACTCCCTTCTTTTTCAGGCAAACTCCAGCATGGTTTTTCCCACAAGTCGAACATGGCTCCCTTCCTTTCCTATTATCATCTGTTTTATTACTCGACTGGGTGTTTTCACTCCACTTTCTCTTGTTAGGGTTACTACCAACACTACTACCTCCATCATTTGTCTTCTTCTTCTTCTCTTGGTGAAATAGAGATACAGCTTCGCTCCCTCCTTCAGCAATTAACGTTTTGTCCATTAAAGCCGCAAATGTATTAATCTGTAATACTGTTACCTTGTTGAATATTCCCGGCTTCAGCCCATTCTCGAATCTTCTCGCTTTTTCGCCTCTGTATCCACCTGATGTGGTGCAAATCTCGCCAACTCGATAAATTTGGCAGCGTATTCAGACACCGACATGTTCTCCTGTTCCAATTCTAGAAACTTGACTTCCATTCGAGCTTGCATACTTGACGAAAAGTAGTTCTCGAAGAACAATTCCTTGAATCTTGTCCACGTCACCATGGCTGTACCAGCTCTCGCCTGATTAGTTTTCCACTAGTTATTGGCTTCTTCCTTCATCAGATATGTTGCAAAAGCTATCTTTTGCTCTTCTGCCACACGTGCAATGATGAATGCTTTCTCCATCTCTTTCACCCAGGTTTGGGCTTCAATCAGATCTGTGGTTCCTTTGAATTCAGGCGGTCCTACAGCTTTAAAGTCTTTGAAGTTAGCCCATCTATCAGCTGGCTGTTCTCTCGCTCTTCCTCTTGTTGCTGGAGCTCTATTCCCCATAGCTTTGGCTATCATATTTGAAAAATTCTACATCTGGTCAGCTTGGCCTCCTTTGTGACACCCCAAATCTGGCCACTTCAATCCCACAGATTTGGTGTTCACTGTCCAATTAAATCAAAACTAACTACCCATATCCAAAGGATAAAATTAAACTCAAAAGTTAAAATAATAAATCTCCCATTAAAGGGTTACATTATCTCAAATAAATCCCAGGTCATCTAACCTTTATTACAATCACCAGCGGAAAATTAAAACATGATTATAATTAAATCCATTACATAAGCTTCATAAATAAAATATAAATTAAACGTTGTCGTCTAATCAAGCACTTTGTCCTTGCCCTTGCTTGTAGAAAGCTTTTCAAACTTCGTAACTTCATCTGCATTATTTTGTACAAGAGTGAGCAAACAATTGCTCACAAGAAGGATAATATACAATAACGTTTTATGAATGACAATTAACTGAGCTTTCAATGGTAAAGTATTCTTACCGGAACAAGAAACTTTAATTCAACAGCAATAGGTTCAAAGGAATAATGAACGTTTAAATTAACAATAGATAACAACCTCACAGAATATACTGAGGGTCACAAGATCACGAACTCTATTCCAGGTTTACAAGTATTTCTACTTTAACCTTTAACAGTCTAAAAGACTATAATCATCATCTACGTCCTAGGCTCACAGGTGTTTCTACTGTAACCTTTAACAGTCTAAACGACTATATGGACCATCATCTCGTACTCCAGGTGATCAGCCCTTTGTACTATGTATTGCGCAAACATTTTAACGCTATTGCGTATTTCTAAAATAATCCCCTAGTAATAGGCTTGTTCTTCTCAGCTTAGATCATCAGGTTCCAAACCAAATGAAGTTTGATTGGGAATTAGTTTTCAAGGAATTCTAGATCTTTAGAATGCTCATCAACCAAGTACTGGTTGAATCAGATAGAAACAATTAACTATTCAAGAGTTTGATTATAATATCTTTATGAACAAAGTATATCGATGAATCAATAAGAGCTAGAGTATTAACAATTTCTAAATTGAACAAATGTTATCATCGACAACATGCTTTCAAAATTTGTGTGAGTACATATGCAAACCAAAGGAAGTTTGGTTTGGGTAGGCTTCAAGGGTAATTTAGAGTTTAGAACATTCATCAACTAAGGATTAGTTGAATTGGTAAAGAATCGCTAAGCAACTTAGAGTTCGGTACAATAACGTAAGATAGTACAGTGATATTGAAGAACGAAGATCAAACAACATTTATTAGTAGCTGAATAAACACACTTCTTACAATAATAATACAGACTTTGAATAAAGAAACAAAGATTAACTAGCTTGCTCAATAATAAATGAGGGTTAAAGAACTGCATGACAATAAATCGTTAAACAATAGATTAGAAATAGAGAATTTGCATAAGTATAACATAACAGTGAAAAGTAACCTTGCTGAATAATAAAGTAGCAAAGGTTAGGAAACTTACCTCGTGCGTAGGTTAAACAATCACTACTCACGTTCACCACAAGTCCTACACATACCATATGTATTGACAATACACATTAGTTACACTAATATTAGTTTCATATAACATCCTAACAATATCACATCTTTTCATGAACATCACTATTTAGCTTTATTACAACTGCTTGAGTGATCAAGTCATTACACCACATACACATTAACAACTTGATACAACATCATATTATATGTCCAACATGTTATCATTAAGTTATACTAATGCACAAAGGGTTGCACTTGCATTCATGCATCCCGACGCCCTCCGATTGGCTCTAAATACACAATAGTCCTAAAGATGGCCATTTTTACTACTGTAACACACATCAAATTAAAACACTTAAAGCATGAAAGTTGTAGGTTTATTTGTCCTCGTTCCGGATCATCTTGAATCAACTCAATCGGAGTTCGTATGAGAAAGTTATGACCGTTTTACTACAAGAGGTCAAAACGGCCCAACTCAGACAATTTTTTCGGCGCCGGGGCGCGGATCAGTGGCGCCGGGGCGCGAGTACCACCGCTGGGGCGCGAGTTCCAGCGCTAGGACGCGAGCTACTGGCCCATTTTTGGCACTGGGGCGCGAACTTTGGAACTGGGGCGCGAAATTTGGCGCTGGGGCGCCGAAACTCAGAGAACCCAACGACGAAGAACAGAGCAACTAAATTTTGTACTCAATGATACTGCTAACATCTAAATTTACACGAACAACTAACATAATTTACCCATAATCATAACCAATTATTCAAATACTAATTAACAACGACTAAACCAAGATTTTAGAAAACTTCAATTTTGAAAACGCGGTTTAAAAAAAAACTAAAACTCCATAGTTGATAACACAGTAAACATTGTGAATTCATTAATAGGTCAAAATACTTTATTCAACCTACGTTCCGTTCGTATCTCAATGAAATACCATAAACAAACATCAATTTACAGTTTCACAACCAAATTAGCCATTAAAATTGGTACTTACATGATTACATATGGAAACATACCAAGAATACATATACTAACAAATTTTCTTCCTACTGTAAACGAAATTTGCATGCGATAATTGTTTAAACACCATATCTAATCACTATAAGCATTTACAACTCCCATAACTTAGTTACATAACAACAATTCAGAAGAAAAACTAGAACTCACAGAGCATAGAAGAAATAGAATTCACAGAGTATAACAAAGCTTCACCGAAATACTCGTAAATAATATCAAAGTGGTAGAACATACCTTTTTCTTCTTAACAGAAATCCTTGCTACACACTGGAATTGTTCTTCTCTGCACAAGCTCTCTCTCAAATTCTCTCAAGTCTCAATTCTCTCTATTGCCTAACACAACTAGAATGAAGTTCTGATAGCTAGTATGCGTAACATAAGAAAACAAAAACTGATATGGCCTTAATAGCCATCATCAGTTATCAAAATAACGTCTACAACATATATCAATACGTTATATTTATTATTTATTTTATTTAAATTATTTACAAATTCAAAAATTAAAAATCCAAAAGTAATAAGGCTTTGTTTGGCAAATCCCTTTAAAATAAAATAGTTTATATCCTTAAGCTTTGTTTGGGTAAAACTAAAATAAACTACTTTAATTTATTTTAATAACTCTTATAACATAGTTATTTGTCACACTTTATTTAATAATAATTTATTAAATCAATTACTTAATCACATAACTCAATCCACATAACACATTAATTATTTAACAAATAAATAATTAACTAATCACATTAATTATTTAACAAATAAATAATTAACTAATCACATTAATTATTTAACAAATAAATAATTAACTAAATCAACTCAATCAAATTGAACAATTATATAATAAACACATCCAATAAATATTTATATAAATCAATAAATATTTATAACTTACATTTTAAAAAAATCTGGAATGTTACATCATTCCCCTCTTAAAAGGATTCTGTCCTCAGAATCACAACTCAAACAAATCATTCGTTACATTCTTCCCTACTTACAAAGATTCTGTCCCCAGAATCGAAGACACAAATTAAACAAATAACTCAGGGTAATTCTTCATCATTTCAGTTTCGAGTTCCCACGTAGCATCTTCGACATTGTCGTACTTGATCACATGATTGTAGTCGAGCTTGTTCGATCATCTCACCGAAACATGAAAAACATTTCGACTGTGCTCTAACTATAGAGGTAAGGCTACCTCAAAACCATCTTTCAACTTCATCAACACTTCCTATACTATAACCGCTTTATACCCAATAGTTCATCAAACTTACCACACTTTGGAAATCCAGGAACTTGCCATAATCATATGAGTTTAGGAACTTATCCTAGTCAGACCATAGGCGTCCATTCGCTGAGGGGTTCAAAACATACCATATGATTATGAGTCACGAACTTACCATATGCTTTAGTTTTAAGAACCAAAACTAATCCTAATATCATCTAACTTAATCTTAAAAACCTTTAGCTATTAAATATATACATGAGAGAAGAATCACCTTTCCACCACATATACCTTGATAGCGCGATACCGATATTCCAATGATTATCAATGTGATAAACCAAGTACATGCACAAAACTTCTACCCATACCAAGGTTTGTACGACTTAGTCACCATATGAGTCCTCAGTTGAAATCCCACCTAACACTACCTTAGTCTTAAATTATTTTAACTTACCCATAACTTGCTCAATACGGATTCCTCGTAGGACATTATCAAAAACTTCTCGTGCGCTTAGCACGTCTTTCGATGTTTGGACTTCCTTTTAGTTTGGCAATCGATTTGCAAACGATATGACATACTTCTTTCTAATTGTGTTCCACACGTTCTTGAAAACCCTTTTGAAAATTTGATGTAAATCGTGAATCTTGGTTCGACACAATTGACACAGAAACATCGTGTCTTGAAACGATTTCATAACTTCACACACTGCTCGATATGTAATATGCTAACTTTGACATACCAAAAATCTACCACCATATCTTGCCACCAATAGTAATATTGAAGGCAACGAGGACGAATAGACCTACAACTTTCATGCTTTAAGTTTTTTAATTTGAGGTCTGTAACAGTAGTCAAAATGGCCATCTTTAGGACTGTTGTGTATTTGGAGCCAATCGGAGGGCGTCGGGATGCACGAATGCAAGTGCAGCCCTTTGTGTAATAGTATAACTTAATGATAACATATTGGACATGTAATATGATGTTGTATCAAGTTGTTAATGTGTATGTGGTGCAATGACTTGATCACTTAAGAAGTTGTAATAAAGCTAAAGAATGAGGTTCATGAAAAGATGTGATATTGTTAGGAAGTTATATGAAACTAATATTAGTGTAACTAATGTGTATTGTCAATACATATGGTATGTGTAGGACATGTGGTGAACGTGAGTAGTGATTGTTTAACCTACGCACGAGGCAAGTGCTTTAACCTTTGCTACTTTATTATTCAGCAAGGTTACTTTTCATTGTCATGTTATACTTATGCAAATTCTCTATTTCTAATCCCTTGTTTAACGATTTATTGTCATGCAAGTTCTTTAACCCTCATTTATTGTTGAGCAAGCTAGTTAATCTTTGTTTCTTTATTCCAATCGAGATTACCTTGGTTATTCAAATTTTGAACTCATTTATTGTTGAGCAAGTTAGTTAATCTTTAACTCTTTATTCAAAGTTTGTATTATTATTGTAAGAAGTGTGTTTATTCAGCTACTAATAACTGTTGTTTGATCTTCATTCTTCAGTGTCACTGTACTATCTTACGTTATTGTATTGAACTCTAAGTTGCTTAGCGAATCTTTACCAATTCAACTAATCCTTCGTTGATAAATGTTCTAAACTCTAAATTACCCTTGAAGTCTACCCAAACCAAACTTCCTTTGGTTTGCATATGTACTCACACAAATTTTGAAAGCATGTTGTCGATGATAACATTTGTTCAATTTAGAAATTATTAATACTCTAGCTCTTATTGATTCATCAATATACCTTGTTCATAAAGATATTATAATCAAACCCTGAATAGTTATTTGTTTATATCTGATTCAACCAGTACTTGGTTGATGAGCATTCTAAAGATCTAGAATTCCTTGAAAGCTAATTCCCAATCAAACTCTATTTGGTTCGGAACCTGATGATCTAAGATGAGATGAACAACCCAATTATTAGGGGATTATTTTAGAAATACGCAATAGCATTAAAATATTTGCGCAATACATAGTACAAAGGGCTGATAACCTGGAGTACGAGATGATGGTCCATATAGTCATTTAGACTGTTAAAAGTTACAGTAGAAACACCTGTGAACCTAGGACATAGATGATGATTATAGTCTTTTAGACTGTTAAAGGTTAAAGTAGAAATACTTGTAAACCTAGAATAGAGTTCGTGGTCTTGTGACCCTCAGTATATTCTTTGATGTTGTTATATATTGTTAACTTAAACATTCATTATTCCTTTGAACTCATTGCTGTTGAATTAAAGTTTCTTGTTCCGGTAAGAATACTTTACCATTGAAAGCTCAGTTAATTGTCATTCATAAAACGTTATTTTATATTATCCTTCTAGTGAGCAATTGTTTGCTCACTCTTGCACAAAATAATGCAGATGAAGTTACGAAGTTTGAAAAGCTTTCTACAAGCAAGGGCAAGGACAAAGTGCTTGATTAGACGACAACGTTTAATTTATATTTTTATGTATGAAGCTTATGTAATGGATTTAATTATAATCATGTTTTAATTTTCCGCTGGTGATTGTAATAAAGGTTAGATGACCTGGGATTTATTTTGGATTATGTAACCCTTTAATGGGAGATTTATTATTTTAACTTTTGAGTTTAATTTTATCCTTTGGATATGGGTAGTTAGTTATGATTTAATTGGACAGTGAACACCAAATCTGTGGGATAAAAGTGGTCAGATTTGGGGGTGTCTGTAGTAAAATGGTCATAACTTTCTCATACGAACTTCGATTGAGTTCGATTCAAGATGATCCGGAACGAGCACGAATTGACCTACAACTTTCATTCTTTAAGGTTTTTAATTTAAGGTTTATAACAGTAGTCAAAATGTCCATCTTTAGGACTGTTGTGTATTTGGAGCCAATCGGAGGGCGTCGGGATGAACGAATGCAAGTGCAACCCTTTGTGTATTAGTATAACTTAGTGATAACATGTTGGACATGTAATATGATGTTGTATCAAGTTGTTAGTGTGTATGTGGTGCAATGACTTGATCACTTAAGTAGTTGTAATAAAGCTAAATAGTGATGTTCATGAAAAGATGTGATATTGTTAGGAAGTTATATGAAACTAATATTAGTGGAACTAATGTGTATTGTCAATACATATGGTATGTGTAGGACTTGTGGTGAACGTGAGTAGTGATTGTTTAACTACGCATGAGGCAAGTTCCCTAACCTTTGCTACTTTATTATTCAGCAATGTTACTTTTCACTGTTATGTTATACTTATGCAAATTCTCTATTTCTAATCTATTGTTTAACGATTTATTGTCATGCAAGTTCTTTAACCCTCATTTATTATTGAGCAAGCTAGTTAATCTTTGTTTCTTTATTCAAAGTCTTTATTATTATTGTAAGAAGTGTGTTTATTAAGCTACTAATAAATGTTGTTTGATCTTCATTCTTCAATATCACTGTACTATCTTACGTTATTGTACCGAACTCTAAGTTGCTTAGCGATTCTTTACCAATTCAACTAATCCTTAGTTGATGAATGTTCTAAACTCTAAATTACCCTTGAAGTCTACCCAAACCAAACTTCCTTTGATTTGCATATGTATTCACACAAATTTTGAAAGCATGTTGTCGATGATAACATTTATTCAATTTAGAAATTGTTAATACTCTAGCTCTTATTGATTCATCGATATACCTTGTTCATAAAGATATTATAATCAAACTCTTGAATAGTTAATTGTTTCTATCTGATTCAACTAGTACTTGGTTGATGAGCACTCTAAAGATCTAGAATTCCTTGAAAACTAATTCCCAATCAAACTTCATTTGGTTCGGAACCTGATGATCTAAGCTGAGATGAACAACCCTATTATTAGGTGATTATTTTAGAAATACGCAATAGCGTTAAAATGTTTGCGCAATACATAGTACATGTAAATTGATGTTTGTTTATGGTATTTCATTGAGATACGAACGGAACGTAGGTTGAATAGAATATTTTGATCTATTAATGAATTTACAGTGTTTAATGTGTTATCAACTATGGAGTTTTAGTTTTTTTTTAAACCGTGTTTTCAAAATTTAAGTTTTCTAAAATCTTGGTTTAGTCGTTGTTAATTAGTATCTGAATAATTGGTTATGATTATGGGTAAATTATGTTAGTTGTTCGTGTAAATTTAGATGTTAGCAGTATCATTTAGTACAAAATTTAGTTGTTCTGTTCTTCGTCGTTGGGTTCTCTGAGTTTAGGCACCCCAGCGCCAAATTTCGCGCCCAAGCGCCAAAGTTCGCACCCCAGTGCCAAAAATGGGCCAGTAGCTCGCGCCCCAGCGCTGGAACTCGCGCCCCGGCGCTGGTACTCGGGCCCCGACGCCACGTGCGTAGGTTAAACAATCACTACTCACGTTCACCACATGTCCTACACATACCATATGTATTGACAATATACATTAGTTACACTAATATTAGTTTCATATAACTTCCTAACAATATCACATCTTTTCATGAACATCACTATTTAGCGTTATTACAACTGCTTAAGTGATCAAGTCATTGCACCACATACACATTAACAACTTGATACAACATCATATTACCTGTCCAACATATTATCATTAAGTTATACTAACACACAACGGGTTGCACTTGCATTCGTTCATCCCGACGCCCTCCGATTGGCTCCAAATACACAACAGTCCTAAAGATGGACATTTTGACTACTGTTATAAACCTTAAATTAAAAACCTTAAAGAATGAAAGTTGTAGGTCAATTCGTGCTCGTTCCGGATCATCTTGAATCGAACTCAATCGAAGTTCGTATGAGAAAGTTATGGCCGTTTTACTACAGGAAGTCAAAACTGCCCAACTCAGACAATTTTTGTGGCGCCGGGGCACGGATCAGTGGCACCGGGGCGTGATTTCCAGCACTGGGGCGCGAACTTTGGCGCTGGGGCGCGAAATTTGGCGCTGGGGCGCTGAAACTCGGAGAACCCAACGACGAAGAACAGAACAACTAAATTTTGTACTAAATGATGCTGCTAACATCTAAATATACACGAACAACTGACATAATTTCCCCATAATCATAACCAATTATTCAGATACTAATTAACAACGACTAAGCCAAGATTTAGAAAACTTAAATTTTGAAAACACAATTTAAAAAAAACTAAAACTTCATAGTTGATAACACAGTAAACACTGTGAATTCATTAATAGATCAAAATACTCTATTCAACCTACGTTCCGTTCGTATCTCAATGAAATACCATAAACAAATATCAATTTACAGTTTCACAACCAAATTGGCCATTAAAATTGGTACTTACATGATTACATATGGAAACATACCAAGAATACATATACTAACAAATTTTCTTCCTACTGTAAACGAAATTTGCATGCGATAATTGTTTAAACACCATATCTAATCACTATAAACATTTACAACTCCCATAACTTAGTTACATAACAACAATTCGGAAAAAAAACTAGAACTCACAGAGCATAGAAGAAATAGAATTCACAGAGTATAACAAAGCTTCACCGAAATACTTGTAAATAATATCAAAGTGATAGAACATACATTTTTCTTCTTAACAGAAATCCTTGCTACACACTGGAATTGTTCTTCTCTGCACAAGCTCTCTCTCAAAATCTCTCAAGTCTCAATTGTAACGACCCCAAAATTCATACCATTTAAAATCTCAACTTCGTTCGTTAACCATACATTCAACCTCTAATTTTACATCATTATTCGATATTAAGAATCACTAAAATAGCAGAATATTTATAACTTTTGTACATTTCCTTCTTTATTGCCCTAAATCGCAACCTTTACATTACATCTCTTCGATTCAAATATATATCATGAATCATTACAATAAACTGACTATACAAAGTCTTACATCATAAATAGATATCCATATACACTAGATAGCTCAATTTACAATTTAAAAACATTTATATTCAAAATATTACATACATTTCTCATAAAATATAAGTAATCTTCGTGAATACAGATCTCTATAACTCACTTAGCACATATCCTTACCTTAATTCCTTGACCTGCAAAAGTGGTTATTTGCAATAGTGAGCTCGACAGCCCAGCAAAATCTGACAGTTTTCATGCATCACATAGCACATAATAACATGCTTGATATACATCTCATTGAAGTAACATGACATACATGCTTTTAATTCACATAGAAAATATCAAGATTGAGTTCCTTACTCAATCATCATTCTTTAGCCAAAATAATGCAGTCATATATTGACTTTAACATTTCATGATTTCAACATGTATAACATATCATACAATTAAAAACAGTTCATCAAGTCCACGTAGAAAATAGAAACTGAAAGACTTGCCTTGATCGTTGTTTACCAATAACAGTTTAACAGCTTACAGCTATCTGCACTTCACGTGCCCTATGCAATTATATTATCACATCAAATATTAGTCACATAACAACACATAGTAATTGTAATGTAAACTCTACTCTACGTCTCATAACCCTTCCTATCATAAATACACAATGTTCAACTTAATTGTGTTAACTTTCAACTTATATCTCACTATATTTCATATTCGCAGTTCATTCAAGTGTTTAAGTCTTGCTAGGACTACTTATTAGTTTTATATTAAATCCATTCGTTATCTTATAATATTCATTTCATTTGAATTAAAACACTTTTTAAGTTCATTGACACTTGGCACGGCGTTTTGACGTTCATTCGTCACACGCCAGATTTACCTCTCTTGTGTATGCTTAATATGCTTCTATAACTCATCTAATACATAATATATTAATGTTAAGCATCATTATATTTACTATTAGTCATGTTTTTTAACTTAGAACAACATCTTTTATGGTCAGGAGCACTACACATGCATATGTGCATGCCCGGCGCCCTCCGATTGCCTCTAAAAACACAATAGTCCTAAAGATGACCATTTTGACCTATCCTAATGACCTCAAATTAAAAACCTTAAAGAACAAAAGTTGTAGGTCTACTCTTCCTCGTTCCGGATCATCTTGAATCACCTCAATCGGGGTTCGTATGAGGAATTCATGATCATTTTACTACAAGAAGTCAAAACTGTCCAAACCAGACCACTTTTAAAGCACTGGGGCGCGAGACAGTGGCACTGGGGCGCGAATTCTAGCGTTGGGGCGCGATTTATAAGCTAGCCAGTGGCACTGGGGCGCGAATTTTGATGCTGGGGCGTCGAAACTTGCAGAACCCAACCATCGGAGAACAAAACAACTAATTTCTGTCTATTTAACACTGCTAACATCTAAATTAACATGCTAACTTATATAAATTACATATATACACACTACCCAACATGCATATACTAGTTTTAACACAACTAATCAACAATACTAGGAAACTAAATCTTTGAAAACACTGTTTTAAAAACCAAAACTCCATTATCGATATATAAAATACAGTAAACTGTAATTCCATGGTTATAACCAATTTGATTCCTTTAAACTACGATTTTTCTGAAATTCATACCAAATAAACATACATGACCTTCAACTTTATAACTAGCATACACGAACTTTTTGTTAACATGCAAAACATATATTCGTATATTTATTTTTCACTGTAAAACCAAGTTCTCTTTCTCAATGAACTTAATTTAGCATGCAACACATATACATATATATATATATATATGCTAGTTGTATCAATTACAATTATAACTATTCAGGATTTCAAAATCAATTACATAAACATGATTTACAGACAACCTTTGTAAAAACTTATATGCAGTGAAGTTGAGTTTCAAGAAACACAGAGGCTAAATAGTTATACTATAAAACCTATGTTAAGATTATAACACATACCTTTTTGTTGCTTTTATAAAACCTTTCACTGAGAATAGCTTTGACGAATACAAAACCTTCTCTCTCAGTCACAAATTCTCAGACACTTTTCTTCTCTTTTCTATCTCTGTAGTTTTTCTTAGGCTTAGGTTTAGACAATACAGACAACATGCTATAACTAAAACTTAAAACAAATCAACGTACGCTTTTCAAAACATTTTTAAAATCGTCGTATACTAATTACCCCTTATTAATTTATCAGTTATAAAACTATTATATATATTATACGTATTATATTTATATAACAATAATTCAAAAATTAAAACCAAAAGCCATACGGCTTTGTTTGGCAAATCATTTAAAATTAAAGGATTAATATACGTAAGCCTTGTTTGGCAAAAATCAAATTAAAATTACTTTAATTTATTTTAATAACTCTTTATAACATAGTTATTTGTCACACTTTATTTAATAACAATTTATTAAATAATTCACTTAATCACATAACTCAATACTCAATCCACATAACACATTTATTATTTAACAAATAAATAATTAACTAAATCAAATCAATCAAATTGAACAATTATTTATCCCATAACAAACACATCCAATAAATATTTATAATTCAATAAATATTTAAATATTATAACAAAAATCTGGATTGTTACATGATTCCCTCCTTGCAAGGATTCTGTCATCAGAATCACAACTCAAGCCACTCATTCGTTACAATCTTCCCTACTTACAAAGATTCTGTCCCCAGAATCGAAGACACAAATTAAACAAATAACTCAGAGAAATCTTTCATCATTTTATCTAAATATAGATTTTATATTTCCTACTACATTCATTACCTAACAAATTCTAGGTTTCATTTCATAACTTTCATTTGAACTCAATTATATTTTGAGTAATATATATCTTTTAACCCATTCATTTCCTTTTCTAAGGATCGTTATCATCAATACTCGGGATATTACATTCACCCTTTCTTCTAAGAATTTCGTCCTCGAAATTTTATCAATTAATATTTATTCTTTCAATCTATCAAAGTAGATTTTACGTTAATACTCTATTCATTCCTTAGGTTCTATAACCACTTCTTCCACAAAGATCATTTTACAATGATTAACTTTTCTATTAAAAGTTTTACATTATTCTTTGATAACTCATATCCTTCTCACTTCAAAATCTCTTTTCTCACTTATTCAACATATTCATCATTCAGTGTCGCATTCTACGACTTACTTCTTTCTAAGGAATACTTTCCTTTTTCACTTCCATCTTGCAGAATAACAAGAATCTTCCACAATTGTTCAATAATTGGGAAGTAGTATGAATAACTCAGGAATTTAAAAGATTCCAAATAATGCTGAGGGGTCACAAGACCGTGAACTCTATTCTCTAGGTTTAATAGTGCTTCACCCCCGGTTCTTCACACTTTAAACCCTCTTTGGCAGAATGTTTATCAATCACAAAGACTGGAAACACCCCCCACTCGTACATTAGGTGGCCAACCTATTGTACCACTACGTTGGGCTGCAACGTAGTGTTTTGTAACGACTATATGCGTTACGCTCGGTACTTAGGGTGTTAAGCCCTTCGTACAATGTATTGTGCACAACTATTTCAGCACAAAGTATAAAACTAAGTGCAACCCCTAATAATAGGGTTGTTCACCTCAGCTTTTCAACATCTGAATCCGCACCAAAACAATTTGGTTTGGCATAACTTTTCAATGAACGTTTGAATTTCATGAACATCTTTCAATATTTGTCTAGCTGAATCAAATAGCATAGACCTCTACAACAATTCGGACATCAACCGAAATATACATGTATTCTCATATCTTAAAGAAATCTCAAAAATCTTTTTTTTTATGACGTCATGATACCGCATTGTATTTACAGCCCGTTGAGGATTCCGTCATTTGGTGATTTTATCATACTACATCATACCATAGTGGGTTGGCGATCCTTAGATCACATCAAACACTAGGTAATACTGCATTGATGACTCCATCATTTTTATCATCTTTACACCAGGTTACATGATACATTAATGATATATAAAATACATTTTGATATATTGCAAATCATTTTTGTCTAGCCGAAGCAATTAACATAGACATACGAATAACAGTATTGTTGTTAAAACTCATTTGTTCCATCAGTTGATCCAATGTTTTTCAAGAAAATAGAAGTGTAAACATCAGCACGAAGTCAATAAATTTCGAAAGTCTAGCATAGCTAGTATATTTAGAATACCTATGCTTCCACCATCAATTTCACTTTCTATAATGATCCATTGCTTAATAGGTCTATCTATTCCTATCATCCTCAATACTCCATTCACACTTAGCTATACCCAGTTCGTCAAACTTACCACACGTTATGAGTTCAGGAACTTGCCACAATCATATGAGTTTAAGAACTTATCCTAGTCAGACCATAGGCGTCCATTCGCTGAGGGGTTCAAAAACATACCATATAATTATGAGTCACGAACCTACGATAAGTATGAGTTTTAAGAACTCGTACTTAACCTTATATTATTCTCTAACTAAACTCTACCTATCTGTTATACACATGAGAAAAGAATCACCTTCTCATCAGGCATATAGCAAATAGCGCAACACAAACCTTTCAATGATTATCAATGGGATACACTGAGTGCAAGCACAAAACCCTCGCCCATACAAAGGTTTGTACAACTTAGTCATCACATGAGTCCTCAATTGAAAACCCACCTAACTCTATCTTGCTCTTAGCTTGCTCTTTGCTCGATACGAATTCCTCATATCACATTATCTATAACTCCTCACGAGTTTATCTCATACTATCATAGTACATTATCTTCATAGCATCAAGCTATAATCATTCAAATATTACAAACCATCTTCCTTTTTATAACTTAAACAGATCACGTCGTGATCTTATTCTATAATCATCTCCCTTAAAAAAATTTCTTAACTCGTGATCGTTTTATTTTTACGATCCTCTTTCTTTCCCCTTTTTTTTCCCCATCATTTACGACATTATTCATTATCTTGGCTATTGAAGTTAGAAAACTCCCATTTCTTATCTTTATATCTCTTCAAGATTCTTCTTTGAATCTTCTTGTTTATATAACAATTCTTTCTTTAAGAATTTCTAACTTCATTTACATCGCTCACAATTTCATTCGAGTTACACACTTGGTACACATCGAGTCACTAACAGTTTCAATATGGTACGCTGAGTGGTTTCCCACAGACAACCAACAAACTAGGTTCCGAGTTGCTAGTTCGTATATACCTCCGCTCTATGAAGGAATCGTTTAGCCCAGATACCATACATCAACTACTAAAGAGTACAATTGCACCACACTTAGATATAACTCTCTATTCTTAACTTCTTTATCATTCTCTTTTTATAGACATTGTCTATTTATTATTATTATTGGAGTTGGGTAACCCCACATTCATATTCCTTATAATTCTACGAGATTCTTCTTTAAATCATTTCATGCAAGTTTTAATCCCTTCTTTATACATTTCTTAAATTACTTCTTATTGTTCAAACTCTATTTGAGCTTATTTGTTCATTATCTTCACCTCTCTTCTCTAAGGTTATAGCCTAAGGTACTCTTACCTAAGGTTTCTAACCTATCGACTTTGATACCAACTGTAACGACCCCAAAATTTATACCATTTAAAATCTCAACTTGGGTCGTTAACCATACATTCAACCTCTAATTTTACATCATTATTCGATATTAAAAATCACTAAAATAGCGGAATATTTATAACTTTTGTACATTTTCTTTTTTATTGCCCTAAATCGCAACCTTTACATTACATCTCTTCGATTCAAATATATATCATGATTCGTTACAATAAACTTACTATACAAAGTCTTACATCATAAATAGATATCCATATACACTAGATAGCTCAATTTACAATTTAACAACATTTATATTCAAAATATTACATACATTTCTCATAAAATATAAGTAATCTTCGTGAATACAGATCTCTATAACTCACTTAGCACATATCCTTACCTTAATTCCTTGACCTGGAAAAGTGGTTATTTGCAATAGTGAGCTCGACAGCCCAGCAAAATTTGACAGTTTTCATGCATCACATAGCACATAATAACATGCTTGATATACATCTCATTGAAGTAACATGGCATACATGCTTTTCATTCAAATAGCAAATATCAAGATTGAGTTCCTTACTCAATCATCATTCTTTAGCCAAAATAATGCAGTCATATATTGACTTTAACATTTCATGATTTCAACATGTATAACATATCATGCAATTTAAAACAGTTCATCAAGTCCACGTAGAAAATAGAAACTGAAAGACTTGCCTTGATCGTTGTTTACCAATAACAGTTTAACAGCTTACAGCTATCTGCACGTCACGTGCCCTATGCAATTATATAATCACATCAAATATTAGTCACATAACAACACATAGTAATTGTAATGTAAACTCTACTCTACGTCTCATAGCCCTTCCTATCATAAATACACAATGTTCAACTTAATTGTGTTAACTTTCAACTTATATCTCACTGTATTTCATATTCGCAGTTCATTCAAGTGTTTAAGTCTTGCTAGGACTACTTATTGGTTTTATATTAAATCCATTCGTTATCTTATAATATTCATTTCATTTGAATTAAAATACTTTTTAAGTTTATTAACACTTGGC
Organism: Panax notoginseng; assembly: GCA_016801055.1. Classification (NCBI taxonomy): domain Eukaryota; kingdom Viridiplantae; phylum Streptophyta; class Magnoliopsida; order Apiales; family Araliaceae; genus Panax; species Panax notoginseng. The sequence continues at coordinate 117,623,850 of CM029017.1, forward strand.
ACGGCGTTTCGACGTTCATTCGTCACACGCCAGATTTACCTCTCTTGTGTATGCCTACTATGCTTCTATAACTCATCTAATACATCATATATTAATGTTAAGCATCATTATATTTACTATTATTCATTTTTTGTAACTTAGGACAATATCTATTATGGTCAGGAGCACTGCACATGCATATGTGCATGCCCGACGCTCTCCGATTGCCTCTGAAAACACAATAGTCCTAAAGATGACCATTTTGACCCATCCTAATGACCTCAAATTGAAAAACTTAAAGAACGAAAGTTGTAGGTCTACTCTTCTTCTTTCCGGATCATCTTAAATCACCTCAATCGAAGTTCGTATGAGGAAGTTATGGCCATTTTACAATAGGAAGTCAAAACTATCCAACCCATACCACTTTTTCAGCGCTGGGGCGCGAGACAGTGGCGCTGGGGCACGATTTATAAGCTAGCCAGTGGCACTGGGGTGCGAATTTCGACGCTGGGGCGTCGAAATTTGCAGAACCCAACCATCGGAGAACAGAACAACTAATTTCTGTCTATTTAACACTGCTAACATGCTAACTTATATAAATTACACATATACACACTACCCAACATGCATATACTAGTTTTAACACAATTAATCAACAATACTAGGAAACTAAATCTTTGAAAACACTGTTTTGAAAACCAAATCAACAATACTAGGAAACTAAATCTTTGAAAACACTGTTTTAAAAACCAAAACTCCATTATCGATATATAAAATACAGTAAACTGTAATTCCATGGTTATAACCAATTTGATTCCTTTAAACTACGATTTTTCTGAAATTCATACCAAATAAATATACATGACCTTCAACTTTATAACTAGCATACACGAACTTTTTGTTAACATGCAAAACATATATTCGTATATTTATTTTTCACTGTAAAACCAAGTTCTCTTTCTCAATGAACTTAATTTAGCATGCAACACATATACATATATATATATATATATATGCTAGTTGTATCAATTACAATTATAACTATTCAGGATTTCAAAATCAATTACATAAACATGATTTACAGACAACCTTTGTAAAAACTTATATGCAGTGAAGTTGAGTTTCAAGAAACACAGAGGCTAAATAGTTATACTATAAAACCTATGTTAAGATTATAACACATACCTTTTTGTTGCTTTTCAAAAACCTTTCACTGAGAATAGATTTGACGAACACAAAACCTTCTCTCTCAGTCACAAATTCTCAGACACTTTTCTTCTCTTTTCTTTCTCTGTAGTTTTTCTTAGGCTTAGGTTTAGACAATACAGACAACATGCTATAGCTAAAACTTAAAACAAATCAACGTACGCTTTCCAAAACATTTTTAAAACCGTCGTACACTAATTACCACTTATTAATTTATCAGTTATAAAACTATTATATATATATATATATATATATATATATATATATATATATACGTATTATATTTATATAACAATAATTCAAAAATTAAAACCAAAAGCCATACGGCTTTGTTTGGCAAATCATTTAAAATTAAAGGATTAATATACGTAAGCCTTGTTTGGCAAAAATCAAATTAAAATTACTTAAATTTATTTTAATAACTCTTTATAACATAGTTATTTGTCACACTTTATTTAATAACAATTTATTAAATAATTCACTTAATCACATAACTCAATCCACATAACACATTAATTATTTAACAAATAAATAATTAACTAAATCAAATCAATCAAATTGAACAATTATTTATCCCATAACAAACACACCCAATAAATATATATATAAATCAATAAATATTTATAATTCAATAAATATTTAAATATTATAACAAAAATCTGGATTGTTATATCAATTCTCTCTATTGCCTAACACAACTAGAATGATGTTCTGATAGCTAGTATGCGTAACATAAGAAAACATAAACTGATATGGCCTTAATAGCCATCATCAGTTATCAAAATAACGTCTACAACATATATCAATACGTTATATTTATTATTTATTTTATTTAAATTATTTACAAATTCAAAAATTAAAAATTCAAAAGCAATAAGGCTTTGTTTGGCAAATCCCTTTAAAATAAAATAGTTTATATCCTTAAGCTTTGTTTGGGTAAAACTAAAATAAACTACTTTAATTTATTTTAATAACTCCTATAACATAGTTATTTGTCACTCTTTATTTAATAATAATTTATTAAATCAATTACTTAATCACATAACTCAATCCACATAACACATTAATTATTTAACAAATAAATAATTAACTAATCACATTAATTATTTAACAAATAAATAATTAACTAATCACATTAATTGTTTAACAAATAAATAATTAACTAAATCAACTCAATCAAATTGAACAATTATATAATAAACACATCCAATAAATATTTATATAAATTAATAAATATTTATAACTTACATTTTAAAAAAATCTGGAATGTTACATCATTCCCCTCTTAAAAGGATTCTGTCCTCAAAATCACAACTCAAACAAATCATTCGTTACATTCTTCCCTACTTACAAAGATTCTGTCCCCAGAATCGAAGACACAGATTAAACAAATAACTCAGGGTAATTCTTCATCATTTCAGTTTCGAGTTCCCACGTAGCATCTTCGACATTGTCGTACTTGATCACATGATTGCAGTCGAGCTTGTTCGATCATCTCACTGAAACATGAAAAATATTTCGAATGCGCTCTAACTATGGAGGTAAGGCTAACTCAAAACCATCTTTCAACTTCATCAATGCTTCCTATACTATAACCGCTTTATACCCAATAGTTCATCAAACTTACCACACTTTGGAAATCCAGGAACTTGCCATAATCATATGAGTTTAGGAACTTATCCTAGTCAGACCATAGGTGTCCATTCGCTGAGGGATTCAAAACATACCATATGATTATGAGTCACGAACTTACCATATGCTTTAGTTTTAAGAACCGAACCTAATCCTAATATCATCTAACTAAATCTTAAAAACCTCTAGCTATTAAATATATACATGAGAGAAGAATCACTTTTCCACCACATATACCTTGATAGCACGATATCGATATTCCAATGATTATCAATGTGATAAACCAAGTACATGCACAAAACTTATGCCCATACTAAGGTTTGTACGACTTAGTCACCATATGAGTCCTCAGTTGAAATTCCACCTAACATTACCTTACTCTTAAATTATTTTAACTTACCCATAACTTGCTCAATATGGATTCCTCGTAGGACATTATCAAAAACTTCTCGTGCGCTTAGCACGTCTTTCGATGTTTGGACTTCCTTTTAGTTTGGCAATCGATTTGCAAACGATATGACATACTTCTTTCTAATTGTGTTCCACACGTTCTTGCAAACCCTTTTGAAAATTTGATGTAAATCGTGAATCTTGGTTCGACACAATTGACACAGAAACATCGTGTCTTGAAACGATTTCATAACTTCACACACTGCTCGATATGTAATATGCTAACTTTGACATACCAAAAATCTACCGCCATATCTTGCCACTAATAGTAATATTGAAGGCAATATATAATTTCGTGCTTCCTAGTTGATTCAATATATAAATTTTATGCAAAACTTCCTTTTTAAATTCCTGGTATTAGCGAAACCTAGTTTTTTCCTTCTACTTTCAACTATGACTATTTAGGACTTTGTATTCACAATCCTTGATCAACTCCTACTATCACTTCAACGCATGTTTAAATACCCCTATCTCCGAATCGTGAGTCGGATCCCCTTTTAATTAAAAATTTTAACTGACGTGATCTGTAAGAAATGACCCTGTCGTTCTGCCTAAACACACCGCCTAATACATGATACGATACGTCGGTATTCAACACAAAGTTTTCTGTACTATCTGGTAGAGACAACATAGGTGCTAACTAAATTCTTCTTCAATTCTTGAAAATTCACTCTATAATTTCTTGCCCATATAAATTCCACCGATTTCCTCCTCAACTTAGCTAACTAAGAAACTATCTTGATCTTCATATAACCCACAAATTATTTTCTTAATAACTTCTAGTTTTACAAAATCGATAAATAATTCTACTGTACAGACGTCTTATAGCTAAAAGAACAAAATACTACCTTTGACCTCCTCAGAGTCTTAAGATTATGCACTTTCTTTGACAATAACTTATCACCACATGATTTAACACGTGGCCTTTAATACAACACGACAATTCTACACATCAACTTAAAAGAAATCACTATTCACACTTTCTAATTTTAAAGGAATAATCTAACTCTTCCCGAAGCGAATCTAGTTTCTAAATTAATTCATCAGGCATAAATTAACAAGTGGCGGTTAAGTTAAATAACACGCAGCCGTATAGATAATTGATCAAAACCATACATTGCATTGCGTTCTGTATCTTCATGTTGGATGATTGTTTAGTTGGTCGACACGGCGGAGTTGACTCTACAATAACCAGTTTTCCACTGTCCCTTTTGCTTTCACTTCCTTTTCCTACCACTTTCTTTGGGCAACCTCGATCCAAGTGCTCCTTCGATCCACATAGGAAGCAGGCTCTCTTCCTCGGTCTTGAATATTTTGGTGCAATGTGATCCTTCGATCCGCAATTAAAGCACACACTTTTTCCCCTCAAACAAACACCTACATGATTCTTTCTGCAGTTGCTACACGCCTCTACCTTCTTCTTTTCCTTCCCACCTTATCATCTTCACTATTCTTTCCCCTAAATCTGTGACACCCCCAAATCTGGCCACTTCAATCCCACAGATTTGGTGTTCACTGTCCAATTAAATCATAACTAACTACCCATATCCAAAGGATAAATTTAAACTCAAAAGTTAAAATAATAAATCTCCCATTAAAGGGTTACATAATCTCAAATAAATCCCAGGTCATCTAACCTTTATTACAATCACCAACGGAAAATTAAAACATGATTATAATTAAATCCATTACATAAGCTTAATAAATAAAATATAAATTAAACGTTGTCGTCTAATCAAGCACTTTGTCCTTGCCCTTGCTTGTAGAAAGCTTTTCAAACTTCGTAACTTCATCTGCATTGTTTTGTGCAAGAATGAGCAAATAATTGCTCACAAGAAGGATAATATACAATAACGTTTTATGAATGACAATTAACTGAGCGTTCAATGGTAAAGTATTCTTATCGGAACAAGAAACTTTAATTCAACAGCAATGAGTTCAAATGAATAATGAACGTTTAAGTTAACAATAGATAACAACATCAAAGAATATACTGAGGGTCACAAGACCACGAACTCTATTCTAGGTTTACAAGTATTTCTACTTTAACCTTTAACAGTCTAAAAGACTATAATCATCATCTATGTCCTAGGTTCACATGTGTTTCTACTGTAACATTTAACAGTCTAAACGACTATATGGACCATCATCTCGTACTCCAGGTGATCAGCCCTTTGTACTATGTATTGCGCAAACATTTTAACGCTATTGCATATTTCTAAAATAATCCCCTAATAATAGGGTTGTTCATCTCAGCTTAGATCATCAGGTTCCAAACTAAATGAAGTTTGATTGGGAATTAGCTTTCAAGGAATTCTAGATCATTAGAATGCTCATCAACCAAGTACTGGTTGAATCAGATAGAAACAATTAACTATTCAAGTGTTTGATTATAATATCTTTATGAACAAGGTATATCAATGAATCAATAAGAGCTAGAGTATTAACAATTTCTAAATTGAACAAATGTTATCATCGACAACATGCTTTCAAAATTTGTGTGAGTACATATGCAAACCAAAGGAAGTTTGGTTTGGGTAGACTTCAAGGTTAATTTAGAGTTTAGAACATTCATCAACTAAGGATTAGTTGAATTGGTAAAGAATCACTAAGCAACTTAGAGTTCGGTACAATAACGTAAGATAGTACAGTGATATTGAAGAACGAAGATCAAACACCATTTATTAGTAGCTGAATAAACACACTTCTTACAATAATAATACAGACATTGAATAAAGAAACAAAGATTAACTAGCTTGCTCAACAATAAATGAGGGTTAAAGAACTTGCATGACAATAAATCGTTAAATAATAGATTAGAAATAGAGAATTTCCATAATTATAACATAACAGTGAAAAGTAACCTTGCTGAATAATAAAGTAGCAAATGTTAGGGAACTTGCCTCGTGCGTAGGTTAAACAATCACTACTCACGTTCACCACAAGTCCTACACATACCATATGTATTGACAATACACATTAGTTACACTAATATTAGTTTCATATAACTTCCTAACAATATCACATCTTTTCATGAACATCACTATTTAGCTTTATTACAACTGCTTAAGTGATCAAGTCATTGCACCACATACACATTAACAACGTGATACAACATCATATTACATGTCCAACATGTTATCACTAAGTTATACTAATACACAAAGGGTTGCACTTGCATTCACGCATCCCGACGCCCTCCGATTGGCTCTAAATACACAATAGTCCTAAAGATGGCCATTTTTACTACTGTACCACACCTCAAATTAGAACACTTAAAGCATGAAAGTTGTAGGTCTATTCGTTCTCGTTCCGGATCATCTTGAATCAACTCAATCGGAGTTCGTATGAGAAAGTTATGACCATTTTATTACAGGAGGTCAAAACGGCCCAACTCAGACAATTTTTCCGGCGCGGATCAGTGGCGCCAGGGCGCGAGTACCAGTTCTGGGGCACGAGTTCCAGCGCTGGGGCGCGAGCTACTGGTCCATTTTGGGTGCTAGGGCGCGAAATTTGGCGCTGGGGCGCGAACTTTGGCGTTAGGGCGCCGAAACTTAGAGAACCCAACGACGAAGAACATAACAACTAAATTTTGTACTCAGTGATACTGCTAACATCTAAATTTACACGAACAAGTAACAAAATTTACCCATAATCATAACCAATTATTCAGATACTAATTAACAACGACTAAACCAAGATTTTAGAAAACTTAAATTTTGAAAACGCGGTTTAAAAAAAAACTAAAACTCCATAGCTGATAACACAGTAAACACTGTGAATTCATTAATAGGTCAAAATACTTTATTCAACCTACGTTCCGTTCGTATCTCAATGAAATACCATAAACAAACATCAATTTACAGTTTCACAACCAAATTGGCCATTAAAATTGGTACTTACATGATTACATATGGAAACATACCAAGAATACATATACTTACAAATTTTCTTCCTACTGTAAACGAAATATGCATGCGATAATTGTTTAAACACCATATCTAATCACTATAAACATTTACAACTCCCATAACTTAGTTACATAACAATAATTCGGAAGAAAAACTAGAACTCACAGAGCATAGAAGAAATAGCATTCACAGAGTATAACAAAGCTTCACCGAAATACTCGTAAATAATATCAAAGCGGTAGAACATACCTTTTTCTTCTTAACAGAAATCCTTGCTACACACTGGAATTGTTCTTCTCTGCACAAGCTCTCTCTCAAATTCTCTTAAGTCTCAATTCTCTCTATTGCCTAACACAACTAGAATGAAGTTCTGATAGCTAGTATGCGTAACATAAGAAAACACAAACTGATATGGCCTTAATAGCCATCATCAGTTATCAAAATAACGTCTACAACATATATCAATACGTTATGTTTATTATTTATTTTATTTAAATTATTTACAAATTCAAAAATTAAATATCCAAAAGCCATAAGGCTTTGTTTGGCAAATCCCTTTAAAATAAAATAGTTTATATCCTTACGCTTTGTTTGGGTAAAACTAAAATAAACTACTTTAATTTATTTTAATAACTCTTATAACGTAGTTATTTGTCACACTTTATTTAATAATAATTTATTAAATCAATTACTTAATCACATAACTCAATCCACATAACACATTAATTATTTAACAAATAAATAATTAACTAATCACATTAATTATTTAACAAATATATAATTAACTAAATCAACTCAATCAAATTGAACAATTATATAATAAACACATCCAATAAATATTTATATAAATTAATAAATATTTATAACTTATATTTTAATAAAATCTGGAATGTTACATCCTTCATTATTCACCAATTGCTCTTCCCTTTGATTTCGATTCTGTCGTCTAGGCGGCATTATCTGATTTAAATAAAAATCTTACATCAATTCTCTTTCTCTATACAAATTCTTAACACAATAAGAATTCAACACATAGTTGTCATATAATCGAATATTTATTCAAATAGCACATAGTACATTTAGTACTTAACACATATTACTATCCCTTTTTAAATCATATCAGGATTAACAACACAACTTTACACAAAAAGTTGTAATTCTCCATTCACACATAACTATTCCCAGTTTAACAAACTTACCACACCTAGGGGTTCAAGAACTTGCCACAATTATATGAATTTATGAACTTATCCTAGTCAGACCTTTGGCGTCCATTCGCTGATGGGTTCAGAAACATTTCATATAAATATGAGTCATGAACGTACCATAAGTATGAGTTTTAAGAACACACAAATTAATCTTAATCTTATATTCATATAGAAAATAAAGATTTCATTCATACAAACATATATATTTACATATGTTCACACATCGTTCTCGATATTACAATCGTTAATATCATAATCTACTACCAAAAGATACTACTGCATATCTCTAAGTTGTCTATTGCTCACTCCCTTCAGCAGACATCTTCTTGATGGGACACTTGTTGAATCTGTGACCCGTCCTCCCACATGAATAACACTTCCTCATATTCGACTTAGGAAAATGTAGAGAAATATGTCCTTCCTGTTTACAATTGAAGCACATGTTCTTCCACATCATGCATTCTCCCGTGTGAGTCTTTCCACACTTACTACAGGCTTGCTTCTTCTTCGGGTTTGACTTTTCAAAATTAGGGCTGCCGTTGTCCCTCTTTCGCTTATTCTTGTCTTTCTGCTGCTTGATTGTTCCCACAGACGATCCACCACCTTCAGTCTTCATCCTCTCCACCTGCGCCTTCAGCTTGTTCCGTTCTTCAGTCATTTCGCGTAACGCTCGCTCCGTCTTCCACAACTCCTCCAAGAGAAATACTTTACTCCGGAGTTCCTGGACTTCTGCAGATAGTTGATCTTGTTCTCCAACTTTGATCTTATTCTTTTTCTCCACCCTAGCTTGCTCAGACTCTGCCTCCTCATCACCACTCAGATACATCTCGGGATAATCGTCAGGATTGCTCCTGTAAGAACCCGAATTTTTAGAAAATATTTAAATAAGAATTTAGTGAATAAAATTCTTAAAGCATGAGATGGGTTCGAACAAGAATATAAATGTGTTATGAGGTATGTGGTATTGTGTTACATAGGATAATATGAACAATGTAATATGTGATTTTTTTGATTAATAAATATATTATTTTATATATTTTTATTGATCGCAGAGATAATTCAGTTGAGATAAAAGAAGTGGATAAAATTTCTTATCGATATTAAATAGTTTATAGGATTATTTTATCATAGTAGGTGGATGACATTAATGTATAATTATCATTTTCTTGTGTATGTGTACTAATAACTGATATGATTATAATATAGGTTATTGATAGTACGTAAGTTATCCACGAATGAGTTTGGATAGTGAAACATGAGTTAGTTGAGAGAATTAACTAATAAGAATATATATTGGTTAATTGATAGTTGAGAGTTATGTTATGGAACAATATAATGTGTATGTTAAACCTTAAATAACTATGGTAATATAGAACAAGGTTTAATTTACTTAAGTAAATGAGTGAATTAATATGTGTTTTGAATATGTGATACTTTATATATGTTACTCAGAATGGTAATATGTGATAGAGTCTAATGTACGAATAACGTTAACTATATATATACGTTATTAAAGGGAGACATAAATCATTATATCTTTAAATGGATATTTAATATTTGAAGAAATTGTTTTGAGAACAATTTATAGAGGGAGAGAGAAATAATAATTATATATTTCTAATAGAGGATATTAAAATAATTCCTAATATTGAGTTATTTTAATAAAAGGAGGAAATGTTATTTTCGAATAATAATATTACCTTATATATTTTTGTATGAGGTATGATTAATAATATAGTAAATATATTAAAACATATTTGCTATATGTAAATAAATTGATTGAAACAATTTATTATAATAGAAAATAAACTTATTATCTATTTTCTATATATAATATATGTACATGTGTCGTACATATAGTTAATTGATATTATATTACGAATAATATCTTGAGACAATAAGCAAATTAATTTCTAATTGTAAATGTCTTTATTTGGAGAAAACATAATACTTATGTTATGACAAAATACATAATTTCTAATGTATTTTCAAAGGAGTTAATTAATAAAAGAAAACTAAGTTATTTTAATATATTAAATAACTTAAGTTATTATTTTATCGTGGATGTTATCATTTAAATAACTAATGGAATATATATTAATTATTATAAGCGTAAATGTTATACTTATAATTAATTAAGGTAGTTTAGCATTTAAATGCTTGAGTCACACAAATATTATATTGAAAGAATAATAAGTGTGGAGAATGAGAGAAGCTTAAAATCGAACTTGTGAAATATGTCTTGTGTGGCATAGTGATGAGATATATTGTCTTATAATATTAATTATTGTTATGGACAGTATGTTAGTATCTAGCAATTATTTGTTGGTATATTGAATTATTATTATTACGAGTGATAGCATGATAATAAGTATATTGGTTATAAATATTATAAGATTTATATTTATTGTGATAATTAACCATATAAATGCTAATCAATTGTTATAGAGATTAATAATTGATTTACGAGGAATGGATTAATTAATACTATTAATTAATTGATAAGATAAGTAATTTATTTATAACCTAAGTTATATGGGAAGAATGGTGTACATATATTATATAACTTAGTGTACTTATTATATGACTAAGAGTTGGGCATAAATGATTTATACTTACAAGTTACTGAGGTTTGTTTGTCCCGTATTAAGTGTCCAATTGCTCTTCCTTTTTCTCATTCACATGAACTCTAGAGACTAGCCTACTCTTCCCTCATTTTCTTCAAAGTGTAGCAAATAATTTCAAGGGGAGTGGGCAACATGATGGGATTCACCAACCACTCACCAACTCTTCCTTAACCATAATACAATTCTCATTCCCGTTGGTTTGAATTAGGGAGCAAAGCTATGGAATGTGTTTTGGGTTTTCTATATATAGAGCCTTCTCCTTCTCCTTTCATGTTTGATAAGTTGTCTGAGAAGTGAACTATAGAGAGTTGGGAGAATTGAGAGCAATGGGAAGATTGAGGACTTATAGTTAGCCAATTCCAAGCATTCAAGAGGTAATCTTTCTAACATTAATGCTCTTGAGTTCTAGGTTTGTAATTTCTTAGTAATATCATGAAATACTTGCTAAGTAAGTCCAAAATTAATGGCTAAAACTTGTTGCAATCCATGAATTTCTGTTAGATGTTGTTAATTTAGTTCAATACGAAATCAACAGAAGTTAAACGAACCAATTTGGTTGAGAAACGAATTCGTAGTGAACGAATTCGCTAAACTTTTCAAAATATGAAAAATTAGCATGAACATGAGTTATAGATTCATATTTGGGTTAGTTAATGTTTATGTTAATTGTTGGGTGTTTGGTATGTTGTAGTTTTATGAGTTACAAACTCATAGGACCAAAAATTGACTTATTTGGATGAGTATAACTCATGTTATGATGATTTGAAGAGGTTTTGGTCTGTGAAATTGTGAGGAGCAAAGCCTGAGGGTCTGTTCTATAAACTGGGGCGCAGCTGCACTGCCCCCAAGGCCAATTGGGGTGCAGCGGCGCCGAGCATCAGTTACTGGTGGACTTCTCTAACCTGCTGTAGTAAATTAGGCATAACATTTTCATACGAACTCTGGTTGAGGTGATTCAAGATGCTCCGAAACGAGAACGAATAGACCTACAACTTTTGTTCTTTAAGTTTTTCAATTTGAGGTCATTAGGAATTTTCAAAATAGTCATCTTTATGACTGTTACATATTCGGAGGTGATCGGAGGGCGTCGAACGAGCACATACGCAAGTATAGTGCTCTCAACGATGAAATATGTTATTCTAAGTGATGTAACATGAAAATGCATGATTTTAGGTATGACATATAAGATTCCCTTACTTATAGATGAATGTTTTATCATGATTTAGTATGTGTTTTCAAAAGAAACTTAAAGATTTTTGAAAATAAACTTTGACGAACTTGTGTACCTCTAACTCTAACCTTGATAACATATATATGAGGTCAAAGTACGCATGATGTAAGATTCAAAGCTGTATCATAGGTGTGTTAGATTACTTTGATTTGGTTAAAATGATTTTAAAGGCAAGCTCATATATCATTTGCAAACAAAGTTTTATAAACATGGAGTGGTTATATTTTGCCCTTGGAAACGTACATAGAAACATGTACAAACAAGTATGATGTGTGAGTTGAAGTTGCCTTGCATGATTAGTTTAGTATGACATTGACTTTGAAAATAAAGTTTTGAAGTTTTGAAACTTAGAGGGATGAAGTTAAAGTAACTTGTGGACTTGAAGTTCTAAGCATAATAACATACATACATGGCTTAGTTAGCTATGAAATGAGATTTAAAGTTTCACCTAGTTGCTTTAGCTTGGCCTAGCATGACTTTTAAAAGTGAACTCCTTGTGAAACTAAGTTTTTATAAACATGGCTTTCATGTGTGCTCATCTAGCTAGACACCATATAAGTCAAGCGAGTATGAATTGTAACGAGTTCTCAAATGATGAACTATACTAAAGAGTTGAATAAATACGAGCATACGCGTTATAGGCGATGAAATGGTTAAGGTAGTTCACTCCTTGTACATGAACCTACTTAGTGAAAATAAATTAAAGTAAAACACAAGAGACACCCAACTTGGGCTAAGACCTCTTGACATATGTATACTTTATGTGTTAACAGTCATGTATGCTAAGAACTAGGATGAAACCATAAATTAAAAACTTAACTTTGGACTGGCCAGGGGACGGCGCAGCTGCGCCCATCCCAGGCCTAATTCCAGCGCAGCTGCGCCACGGGGCAGTGTTGCCAAACTATTTTAATAGTCATCTGAATTTTAAAGCATATGTGTAATGAATGTCTAAAGCTATCATACTTGACATAGATGATGTTTTAAGTATATGAACAAGTGATGGTTATATGAAACCCAAATGTGTTAAAATCTAGTAAGTTTGCAAAATGTAAAGACGATGTAGATCGCGTATCTATAGACTTTAAATATGTGTCGAACACATAGCAAGTCAAGTGTGTGATAGAGATTTATGAATGTTGATATTAAGAATGTGTAGCTAAGGTGTACTATATACATAACTATTATAAGAGTTTACTAAGAAAGAAAAAATGGAAGGTTTTAAAAACCAAGATAGAGAACAATGTAACATTATTATTACATTGAGAATGTATGAATGTATGACTGATGGATATGAATCCATGATTATATAACTGTGTAGGAATACATGCAGTGCAGATAAACTTTAAGCAGTTACGTCGTAGTTGATAAACTACGAATCATGCAAGTCTTTCAGTTCCTATTTGATATATAAATTTGATAACTGTTAGTTGAGCTATATTATGATATGCAAATGTTGATGTATATATATGAAATGCATATGAGATATGTATGAAATGTGAAAGTTGACCTTTGATGATATGTTTGTGATATAAATCTTTCTACCTGTTATATGTGAGGTAACATGCGTAGTAAATATTAATTGTTTATGAATGCATGAACTGAGTATATTATTATATGTTATGTGGTGCATAAAAACTGTTAGAATTGCTGGGCTGTCGAGCTCACCCTTGCAAATAACCACTTTTGCAGGTTAAGGACTCACGGTAAGGATTTCATGCTACTTGATTGATTAATTTCAATAGTAATGAAAAAGATTGGTTTATTTATTTAATTACATACCCTTGAACTATGTTTAGGTTCTAGGAGATGTACATGACAATAGTTTATAATGTGTAGTACATGTTAAGTTGTACTATGTGATACATAGAGAAATTCGAATCGAGATGTAAAAATTTATACAGTAATTTGAATAGAATGAATCATAACATAATTTGATTCAAGGATATGTAATTGATTCAAGGTAAGATATCAATAAAAGATTTATTTTCAAAAGAGATTGAAAAAGTATAAATTATTCCGTATATTTATTTAATATCGAAGGTGATGTAATACAGGAATAGTAAATGACCAAGATTAGAAACTTATAAAAGTTTGGGGTCATTGTGTAGATCCTAGAAATGGAATGAATTTATATTCTAAATTGTAATAAGTAAAGTTTTATTCATTAAGTTATGAATGAAAAATATAAATAGTTTGACGATAGTAGTATCGTGGCGGACCGGATCCGTGGTTCGAATGGACCCGGATTTAGGGGCGTCACATGTTGGTATCAAAGATGTAGGTTATAAACTTAGGTAAGTGTACCTTAGGCTATAACCTGAGAGAGAGAGAAAGATAAAGATTTAAAATAATAAGAATATACGTTATTAAAGGGAGACATAAATCATTATATCTTTAAGTGGATATTTAATATTTGAAGAAATTATTTTGGGAACAATTTATAGAGGGAGAGAGAAATAATAATTATATATTTATAATAGAGGATATTAAAATAATTCCTAATATTGAATTATTTTAATAAAAGGAGGAAATGTTATTTTTGAATAATAAAATTACCTTATATATTGTTGTATGAGGTATGATTAATAATTTAGTAAATATATTAAAACATATTTGCTATATGTAAATAAATTGATGGAAACAATTTATTATAATAGAAAATAAACTTATTATCTATTTTCTATATATAATATATGTACATGTGTCGTACATATAGTTAATTGATATTATATTACGAATAATATCTTGAGACAATAAGCAAATTAATTTCTAATTGTAAATGTCTTTATTCGGAGAAAACATAATATTTATGTCATAGAGTTAATTAATGAAAGAAAACTAAGTTATTTTAATATATTAAATAACTTAAGTTATTATTTTATCGTAGATGTTATCATTTAAATAACTAATGGAGTATATATTAATTATTATAAGCATAAATGTTATACTTATAATTAATTAAGGTAGTTTAGCATTTAAATGCTTGAGTCACACAAATATTATATTGAAAGAATAATAAGTGTGGAGAATGAAAGAAGCTTAAGATCGAGCTTGTGAAATATGCCTTGTGTATCATAGTGATGAGATATATTGTCTTATAATATTAATTATTGTTATGGACAATATGTTAGTATCTAGCAATTATTTGATGGTATATTGAATTATTATTATCGCGAGTGATAACATGATAATAAGTATATTGGTTATAAATATTATAAGATTTATATTTATTATGATAATTAACCATATAAACGCTAATTAATTGTTATAGAGATTTATAATTGATTTACGAGGAATGGATTAATTAATACTATTAATTAATTGATAAGATAAGTAATTTAATTATAACCTAAGTTCTATGGGAAGAATGGTGTACATATATTATATAACTTAGTGTACTTATTATATGACTAAGAGTTGGGCATAAATGATTTATACTTACAAGTTGTTGAGGTTTGTTTGTCCCATATTAAGTGTCCAATTGCTCTTCCTTTTCTCATTTACGTGAACTCTAGAGACTAGCCTACTCTTCCCTCATTTTCTTCAAAGTGTAGAAAATAATATCAAGGGCAGTGGGCAACATGATGGGATTCATCAACCACTCACCAACTCTTCCTTAACCATAATACAATTCTCATTCCCGTTGGTTTGAATTAGGGAGCAAAACTATGGACTGTGTTTTGGGTTTTCTATATATAGAGCCTTCTCCTTCTCCTTTCATGTTTGATAAGTTGTCTGAGAAGTGAACTACAGAGAGTTGGGAGAATTGAGAGCAATGGGAAGATTGAGGAATTATAGTTAGCCAATTCCAAGCATTCAAGAGGTAATCTTTCTAACATTAATGCTCTTGAGTTCTAGGTTTGTAATTTCTTAGTAATATCATGAAATACTTGCTAAGTAAGTCCAAAATTGATGGCTAAAACTTGTTGCAATCCATGAATTTCTGTTAGATGTTGTTAATTTAGTACAATACGAAATCAACGGAAGTTAAACGAACCAATTTGGTTGAGAAACGAATTCGTAGTGAACGAATTCGCTAAACTTTTCAAAATATAAAAACTAAGCATGAACATGAGTTATAGATTCATATTTGGGTTAGTTAATATTTATGTTAATTGTTGGGTATTTGGTATGTTGTAGTTTTATGAGTTACAAACTCATAGGACCAAAAAATGGACTGATTTGGATGAGTATAACTCATGTTATGAATATTGAAAGGGGTTTTGGTCTGTGAAATCGAGATGAGTTGAGCCTGAGGGGCTGTTCTAGAAACTGGCGTGGAGCTGCACTGCCCCCAAGGCCAATTGGGGCGCAGCTGCGCCGGGCATCAGTCACTGGTGGACTACTCTGACCTATTGTAGTAAATTAGTCATAACATTTTCATACGAACTCCGATTGAGGTGATTCAAGATGATCCGGAACGAGGACGAATAGACCTACAACTTTTGTTATTTAAGGGTTTCAATTTGAGGTCATTAGGAAGGGTCAAAATAGTCATCTTTATGACTGTTACATATTTAGAGGCGATTGGAGGGCGTCGAATGAGCACATACGCAAGTATAGTGCTCTCGACAATGGAATATGTTATTCTTAGTGATGTAACATAAAAATACATGATATTAGACATGACATGTAAGGTTACCTTACTTATAGGTGAATGCTTTATCATGATTTAATATGTGTTTTCAAAAGAAACTTAAAGATTTTTGAAAACAAACTTTGATGAACTTGTGTACCTCTAACTCTGACCTTGATAACATATATATGAGGTCGAAGTACGCATGATGTAAGATTCAAAATTGTATCATAGGTGTGTTAGATTACTTTGATTTGGTTAAAATGATTTCAAAGGCAAGCTCATATATCATTTGCAAACAAAGATTTATAAACATGGAATGATTATATTTTGCCCTTGGAAACGTACGTAGAAACATGTACAAACAAGTATGATGTGTGAGTTGAAGTTGCCTTGCATGATTAGTTTAGTATAAAATTGACTTTGAGAATAAAGTTTTGAAGTTTTGAAACTAAGAGGGACGAACTTAAAGTAACTTGTGGACTTGAAGTTCTAAGCATAATAACATACATATATGGCTTAGTTAGCTATGAAATGAGATTTAAAGTTTCACCTAGTAGCTTTATCTTGGCCTAGCATGACTTTTAAAGTGAACTCCTTGCGAAACTAAGTTTTTATAAACATGGCTTACATGTGTGCTCATCTAGCTAGATACCATATAAGTCAAGCGAGTATGAATTGTAATGAGTTCTCAAATGATGAACTATACTAATGAGTTGAATAAATACGAGCATATGCGTTATAGGCGATGAAATGGTTAAGGTAGTTCACTCCTTGTACATGAACCTACTTAGTGAAAATAACTTAAAGTAAAACACAAGAGACACCCAACTTGGGCTAAGACCTCTTAACATATGTATAATTTATGTGTTAACAGTCATGTATGCTAAGAACTAGGATGAAACCAGAAAATAAAAACTCAACTTTGGACTGGTCAGGGGACGGCGCAGAGGCGCCCATCCCAAGCCTAATTCCAGCGCAGCTGCGCCACAAGGTAGTGTTGCCAAACTGTTTTAATAGTCATCTGAACTTTAAAGCATATGTGTAATGAATGTCTAAAGCTATAATACTTGACATAGATGATGTTTTAAGTATATGAACAAGTGATGGTTATATGAAACCCAAATGTGTTAAAATCTATTAACTTTGCAAAATGTAAAGACGATGTAGATCACGTATCTATAGACTTTAAATATGTGTCGAACACATAGCGAGTCAAGTGTGTGATAGAGATTTATGAATATTTATATTAAGCATGTGTAGCTAAGGTGTACTATATACATAGCTATTATAAAAGTTTACTAAGAAAGCAAAAAGAGAAGGTTTTAAAAACCAAGATAGAGAACAATGTAACATTATTATTACATTAAGAATGTATGAATGTATGACTAATGGATATGAATCCATGATTATATAACTGTGTATGAATACACACAGTGCAGATAAGCTTTAAGCAGTTAAGTCATAGTTGATAAACTACGAATCAGGCAAGTCTTTCAGTTCTTATTTGATATATGAATTTGATAACTGTTAGTTGAGCTATATTATGCTATGCAAATGTTGATGTATATATATGAAATGCATATGAGATATATATGAAATGTGAAAGTTGACCTTTGATGATATATTTGTGATATAAATCTTTCTACCTGTTATATATGAGGTAACATGCGTAGTAAATGTTAATTGATTATGAATGCATGAACTGAGTATATTATTATATGCTATGTGCTGCATGAAAACTGTTAGAATTGCTGGGCTACCAGACCACCCTCGCAAATAATCACTTTTGCAGGTTAAGGACTCACGGTAAAGATTTCATGCTACTTGATTGATAAAGTTCAATAGTAATGAAGGAGATTGGTTTATTTATTTAATTACATACCCTTGAACTATGTTTAGGTTCTAGGAGATGTACATGACAATAGTTTACAATGTATAGTACATGTTAAGTTGTACTATGTGATACATAGAGAAATTCGAATCGACACGTAAAAATTTATACAGTAATTCGAATAGAATGAATCATAACATAATTTGATTCAAGGATATGTAATTGATTCAAGTTAAGATATCAATAAAAGATTTATTTTCAAAAGAGATTGAAAAAGTTTAAATTATTTCGCCTATTTAATTAATATCGAAGGTGATGTAATACAAGAATAGTAAATGACCAAGATTAGAAACTTATAAAAGTTTGGGGTCATTGTGTAAATCCTGGAAATGGAATGAATTTATATTTTAAATTGTAATAAGTAAAGTTTTATTCATTAAGTTATGAATGAAAAATATATATAGTTTAACGATAATTGTATCGTGGCGGACCGGGTCCGTGGTTCGAAGGGACCCGAATTTGGGGGTGTCACAGCTCCCCAGATTGATCATAGGTTCATCTTCTCCCACCTTCTCAACTGATTCGCTTTGCGCTGGCACCTCAGCTTCTGGCACTGGTGCAACAGCCGCTTGCATCTCCTCACTCATTTGATCTTCTTTAGACATCCTACAATCAGTTTAAATAACTTAATTAGTACTTCATTAGTACAAACTTCTCACACTATGTGTCCAAATATCTCATTATTGATGCACTTCGGCAATCTCTCACTTAGAACTCTAAATGAGTTTTCTCTATCTGGCGTATGTTTATAATCCTAGGGTTTTCCCGCACCCCACTTAAGATTTATAACCTACAGCTTTGATACCAACCTGTGACACCCCCAAATTCGGGTTACCTGACCCCCGAGTTTAGTGCTCACGATCCACAATATAATAACATCTAACTACCCATTTATAGAGAAATAGTAATATATAAGTCATTAACAGAGCTTGTTAATACATTAGTCCCAGGTTCTCTAACCTTAACATTGCAAACTTACCCTTTAGATATACAAAAAGGGTTTACAATACAACCTAATAGTAATAATGTTCATTATACTAATTTATCACTATGCATTTTCCTTTATTTCTTCTTCACAGCACTTTCTACAACTTCGTCCCTAGCTGAAAAGTTTTATTTAGCAATGGTGAGCAACAAGTTTGCCCCGTAAGTTAAGACATACGATAAATGTATAGGAATAAATAACAATTCTTCTCACATTCTATGCAACAATAATCTGATAATGAAAGAGTATAACGCTTTCAAGGTTTTCTACGATATTCTGATGAATAATCAAGAATTAATTCTACGAAATAGCAAAGTGGAATATTTTCCATATTTATGGTGAGCGATCCGTTGGATCTTGAACTTCTCTTCTCGAGTAACTATCAAATATTTGATTGTGATATACCCAGGTGTATCAGATAACCACAAAGATTAAATCATACCCCTTTGTAAGTACTTAGAGCCGGCCAACTCCTTGTACCCTATATTATGCATAATACTTAATCGTGCGCAAAGGCCGAATATACGACCAATAAAATGTTTCCCTTTATATAAAAGGTTATTCTTCTTAGTCTGTGAATCAGAATTTGATTTAACAACAAAATATTATGATTTCAATATTTAGTCACTTCTCGATCTAGCCGAAATAGTTGGCATCGATCAGTCAATAATAATTGAATTATCTTCTCGAACCTATCAACTTCTAACAAATGTTCGTCTAGCCAGAATAATGAGCTAAGACATTTCTCAACATAATTTGACAATAAACATGAATTATTTGTATTGTCAATATTAGCTTCTACAGATATGAATATCCAACAACAGTTATTCTACGAATGTATATTTTCTGAATCAGTAATTTAATTTGAATTATTAAACATGCAGTAATTGCGAATAATCAACAATAAATTCTTGGACGTGGTATAATTAACAATAATTAACCACTATAATAATTGAATGAATATAACTCAAGGTTGAGTTAGAAAACTTACCTATTCCGCTGATTACAGCTACACAAAATACTTCTCTGCTTTGGAAAGACCTATAACTAATAATATCGGTCTCACAATTAGCACAATCATTTATAACACATATCACTGTAATTTACGGTCAATCTTTCTCCTAGGCACATTAACACATAACTACATCAGTGTTTATACCCTATATAAACACTTAACAAGTCTAACTAGTTCAGTCTGGTTGGACTTCGGTCTCATCTCTGTGTTCTGGTCACCCTATTCGACAATTAACACATTTATTGTCAATTAAATTCAGTCTCTGAGCTTCAATATTATTTTAGATAAGTCAAATATCATTTATAATATTTTTCGGAAGCTTTTAATAATTTATAAACAATTATTATAATTTATAATAATTTTTCAAACACATAAATCATTTTTAAATTATTTAATAATATAAAAAATATTAACGTTATACTTGTCAAAATATTAAAGTTATTATTAATAACTTAAAATATTTTTAAATCATCAATATTCTACTTATATGATTTTTAAATTAATTAAAACCATTTTTTAAACCATCACCATTAATATTTAAATATTAATGAAATTATCACCAAAATATCAAAAGTTATTAATTATAACTTAAAATATTTTTAAATCATTTTTCTCATTTTTAAATAATTTTTAAATCAATAAAATTATTTTTAATTCATTTATTTAATAAATAATTCTAATATCATTAATATTAATTTATTAATGAGAATTCTCCAAAAATATTAAAAATTATATTTTATAAATCAAAATATTTTCTAACACTTTATTCTCATTTAAAATGATTTTTAAAATATTAAAATCATTTTAACTTATTTATTTAATATAATAATTAAATAAATCTAATATCATTAATATTAAATTATTAATGATAATTCTCTAAAAATATTAAAAGTTATATTTTACCACTCAAAATATTTTTAAATACATTATTCTTATTTAAAATGATTTTTAAAATATTAAAAATTATTTTTCTCTAATTTATTTAATATACTAATTAAATAAATTAAATATCATTAATATTCAAATAATTATAAATATTAATGAAAAATATCCCAATTAATCAAAAATTAATTTTCATAATTTAAAATAATTTTTAAAACCATTTTTGGTAATTTTTATAATTTATTTCTATTTTTAAATAATTTTCAAAAAATCAGAAAATAAATATATTGAAAACCGTCGCTATAGGCCTTTAGCGACACTTGTCTGTCGTCTTAGGTGTTCTTGAGACTCAAGAACACTGTCAGACCAGTTTCAAGGGTCATGGTTTGATCAGCTTTAAATCACTAATTAAAAATGTTTCTGGTCCAGGTTAAGTATTGATCATGTAGTGTTTATGTAACACTACATGAATCAATCTTCATCTCGGTCATACAACATCATATCATGAAGTTATAGGCTCTCAAACTTACTGTTAGAGCGAATTTGGGTTTTCTAGGTAACCCAAAAACCCAGACAGCTTCGAGTTGACACTTTCAAGCTCGATTATTAAGGTGTTCTGGTTATGGTTCATGTTGTTTAATGGTTCAAAGTTATAGTCCTTGTGTCAAGGAACATTATTAAAACAACAGATCGATCTAACAACAAAAAAATCACAAGTTACTGCTTGGTCAAAGGCTGTCAGAAAAATTGCTTCTACCGTTTCTGGGTTTTCCAAAAATTGCCATCGTGATCGACAAGCCTAGTTTGACCATCCATTATGTTCGGTCAGTTACTTGTTTAAAGGATCTAAAGCCATTTATGTAAAGAACATATAACAGGCTACAAGTTGGATATAACGACAACATCAAATCACTTACGAACTGACAGATCTGGACGTTGCAAAACCTGTCAGACACTGATCTTACACTTTCTGGGTTACCCAAAAAGCTTCGGTCATGCCCGGTCAACTGGTTTTGACCGCTTATAACTTCAAATCCAGACATCTAATGGCTATACTACCACTTTCAGATGAAAGACCTCATACCAGACTATCTATCCAACACTTAAAACATCACAAATCATAAATAGAGATGAATCTGTAGCTCTTGACATTAGCTTGTCAGACCACATCTCAAGCTCAAGAACAATTTTAGAAAACCTGAATTTTTACCCACTTTGATGCTATTGATCCATGATGGATCTACATAGATCATCTAAAAACATCTTATAACACTTATAAAAACACAAAAACACAAATTTTAACAAAGCATACAAGATCAAAGGCTAGCTAGGGTTTATACCTTTCTTTTCAATATGCTTTGATATCTCCTTTCAAATCTGATCTTGGTGTTTCTAGGGTTTATTTTGTGACTGATCCACTTAAGGAATTCAGATGTTTAGGTGAGAGAGAATTGAGTTGAGAGTTTGAGAGAAAAATGGCCACGTTTAGTAAATTTCTCTCTCTTAGATCTCTTATAATTACATGGTGCAATGATTGATCTGATGTTGCTGTCAATACTAGGCTGATTTGCTGAGATTTTCAAGTTACAAATTCAAATTAGTTGGTCACCTACTAAAGTTTTGGCAATTTTTACAAGTTAACTTACTAAAATATTCAAAAAGGGTACTTTGGTCATTCTCCTTACATTTTTAATGGCTTGATTGTCAATTGCCCAAACTCTTAGGGTTTAACCCTAAGGTTCTAACCCTTAGGTTTTAAAATATTAGTTTATAAGATTTTCAATTTAGGGTTTTAAAAATAGGAAATTAAGATAATTAAAAATATAATTAGTGATTCCTAATTACATTAAATGTTATCAACCACCTTAAGACTTATTTAATTAGGATTAGGGTTCCTAATTAGGGTTTAGGAATCTCGGATTTTAAATTAGGGTTTCCCGACATACAATTAGGGTTCCTAACTATGCGTTAGGGTTTCTAAATATGAGATTAGGGTTTCTAATCCCTTATTAGGGTTTATAAAGTTTAAACCCTATCCAGTCAATTATTGGTCATTAAGTCCATACAGTACAACCACATACCCACGGATACTTTTATTATAACTGCAATTTCTGTCGAATCCCTATCCCAACTTATGGTTAGGGTTTCTAAAGCTGTTAAGCACAACTCTACTCCAATTTTTCTGTCAATACACAGATTGACCACTACTCAAGACTCGTGTCACAAATACTCCGCACAATATTAACAGTCAATATTAATATTAAATAAATAAAAATTTATTCGAAAAATTTAGATTATTCAAAATCCCTGGTTATCACAAGAGAAATCAAATAGAGATGGTAGGATTGCTAGCATGGGCAGTAGGAAAAGGTGGGGAAAGCAACAAAGATGAAGATTCAGACTCCAACAATTCAATTCCATTGATCTTCACTCCTGAACAGCAAAAATATGCGCGAGAATTGGATCAGAAAGTAGCTTCCCTCTCCCGTTCAATCCAAGATTTATGCCTGAGGCTCCCTCCCCCTGATATCTCCGAACGACTCCCTGACCAACAAGCGCACTCTCTCGCCTCCAACGCCGCTCTCGCTCTCCAATTGATTAATGCTCTCTCCGTCACCAAAGAACATGTTCCAAAAAAATACTCGGCTTCTCTCATCTGGGTCTTTGATTTCTAGCTGGGATTTCTCGCAGTCACCTATATATCTTTTGATTTCAGTGTTTTTCTTATGTGGGTCTGCCTTTTTTTAGATAATGAAGTTTTCTTTTCATTTGGAATTTTGAATTTGACACAAGTTTTGAATCAATTATAGGTTGCAGTACTTCTTAATTATTGCATTTATGGTAAGAAAAAATTATGTTTTTGATTAAAACATGCTACAACTCAGTTTCAAGTTTATATTCTGTTACTGAGGATCTGTAAATCATATCAGTCATGTTATCTACCATTAAATCATCTTAGAAATACATATAGATGTACACATTTGTTTATGCATAACCTTAGATCGAGTTGAGAGAAAGTGGCTCCATGACTTCTTTTACTTCACAAGCTTATTTGACCTTGTTGACACATTGAGATTTCTTCTGATGGATTTTGGAATTTTGAATTTAACTTTTAACTACAAATATGGTGTATTTTGTTGGTGGATTGTTAAATATTGGATATATACTTCTTTCTCGTATTCCCTTTGGTTCCCTTTTGCTTTAAATTTTGAATTTGTTTAATTTTGTTCTAGAAATGGTACAATTGAACTTCAAGTTCATGTGTCTTGGAGTAAATGTCTGAATACCTGATTAAGTTTGTAAACTTCAAGTTCTTGCTTTAAATTTGAATTTTGTTTGGGTTTGTGCTTTAGTTTTTTGTAATTTAGTTTCCTCAGCTGGATTTTGTTGCAGCCTCCAAATGCATGTTGAGTTGCATAATTTAGGTTTGTTCCTGTACTTGGCTAATTAACTCGAGTTTTGATTAAAAACTGAATATCTGGCCCTAAACTTTATGGAAGACACAACTTAGAGAAGTTACGTTACAAGAAGAAAATGGTGCATATGAAAAGGCTATATCAGATTATGAGAACAAAATACAGGAGAAGTTGCAGCAAGTAGATCTTCTGCAGAGTAAGTTAAAGGTTAGAGCTAAGGTTTCAGATTTAATTGTCTAATGTTGTTCTCATAATTGATATTTTTTAGTTTTTTTGGTCAACTTGGCCCAATGTTCATATAATTATCACCATAGACCTTTAGGTTAAATATAACTGTTTTAGTGGACTTTGTTTCTTTTGAATCCTATACAATTATGTTTACAAGTAGGAGCAGATGGTAGATTATCTTTTGAATCCTATACAATTATCTTTCTCTCTCTCTTTCTCAATTTAAGTTCACTAGTTTGATCTTTTCTTATTTTTCATCTCATTGAAATTGAATTTTGGGGTTTCTATTGCAGCATGAAGTTTACACGCCCAACCTTGATTTCCTTGAAGAAAATGATGATGAAGTGAACCTGACATGTCACACTTTATTCCTTCTAGTTCATTGTTATTCTTTCAGTTTTATTATGTTAGTTAATAAATTTTGTAGGTACTATAGTCCTTGGGAGATCAAGATACAATAATAAATTTTGTAGTTACTGTGACTCGAGTATTATGATCTATTTATATGAAAGTTTTGATTTTATTAGCTCTTTATTCATTAACTTATCAATTAGTTTGAAAAAGTATGGCAATATTTATATTTACTTGAAAAATAAATTTAATATTTCTTATAGAGATTAATAATAATAATAATAATAAATATGAAATCAATGATTTAAAAATCAATTACAACTTTCAAAGAATTTTGATTATTTAGGAAATAATTTTTTATTTACAAATTTATAATTTGTGAAGGAATTTTTCTCTCACTATTTTGAAGAAAGATTCTCAATTTATAATTAGTGAAGGAAAATACTCTCTCGTTAAATAAATGTGTTCCTCACAAATATATTATTTGTGAGGAAATCAAGTTATTCACTAATTTCAAATAGTCCTTCTTAAAATATTATTTGTGAACGAAACCAATCTTTCACTAAATAATAATATTCCATTACCAAGTACAATTTGTGAATAAAAAAGTTATTCACAATATATCATTCACAAAAAACATTTAGTTACTACTTAGCGAATGATACTCAATTGTGAGGAGGTCTAATGTGAACAATCATGTGAAGAAAATATTTCTTCGCAATAAATCACTTGTGAGTGATATATGGCCTCTAGTGAAGGATTTGTTCTTCACTAGAGGCCATTTTTGGTGTAGTGAATGTTTACTATGTTTAAATATTTGTTTTAACTGTTCATTCAATGTAAATCCATAATATTTGAATATGTGGACTAGATTTATCTAAATCTAGCCATATCTAACTTTTAACCGGTTCAAAAGTTGCAAAACAGGAACCGTTGAGCTAGAATGACTAAGATTTATTCAAACGTAGTTTTGTTTCTAGTTTTTTATTATGTGAGCCTAGGAGCCACGGGATCGAAGATCCAACTGACGGATCTAGATCTAGTTCTCATGATGGACTTTTTCAGCTGCATAATTAGCTTGTAAATCATATTTGCGGTATTTGGACATCCTTAAATGGCTTTCATGCCTGCAAGGAGCCCGAGACTTATATATATTATTTTGTCGAGGATGATTCGCATCTCGTGAATAAAATCAAATCAAGCCGAATACGTAATAAAAAGGAAGTATCAAAGGCCTCAATTACTATGTGAGCATAAGGGTTTGAAAACCTGTTTTCAAAACATCATTGTTGTATACATTGCTTAAAATTGAACTTTCATACAAATCAAACCCTTTGTATATAGGTGCAAATGAGGCATAACACTACTTCCAAATAATGCACTTAGGCCCAATAAATACACATACATTTCAAATAATTTAAGGAATTGAAAAGACACGGTAACCGTGTTTTCACAAAAGTCGGGGGGTGCCTAACACCTCCCCCACTTAATTAAGTCCCCCGAACTCTATGAATCTAGGTTTCCAAGGCCTGTTAAACAGAGTCCAACAATTGGGCCTTTGTGTAAACATTTTCAAATTCGGTTGAGTTGGTACAACCATTTCAAAATTACCAACTGGCGACTCTAAATTTTCAAATCGTCAACATTTTGTGTTAGACTCTTTTCAAACTCGCCCTTTCAAATAAAATTCAACACATAGAGAATATAAAGGGTAAAAAAGAGGAATTCCAAGAAAGGAAATTTTTCCTGACGTCGACAGGTGGCGACTCCGCTGGGGACAGTAAAGGGCTTAAGTTGTATTTCAAACTTTTCAAAAATTCCTTCTCATATGATTGTGTGTGAATGTTGTCTTTACATTGAATGGATGTAAATGAATGCTTTATTTACCGCACTTTAGTGCCTCGCACAATCTCTGCATATTGTATTAGTGTTTCGTACAATGTCAACATTTCATACGGTAAGACATGATGTATGTGAATGTATGTTATGTGATTCCTCCACCAGGAGGCAAACTCTTCGGTGTTTGATTACTGGACTCAACGGAGAATAATCCTGCAAGGCTCAGGAAAGGCACCACTCAGATCTACTCCAATTGAAAGATCAGATTAACTTCCCATCTAGTAAATTGCGATGATCTGGGGACCTACATGCCAAAAAGCCGCGAGAGTAGCCTAAGATAGGTTAGCCTCTGATAAACCAAATGCGAAGGGGAGTCTCTTCATGCCTTTCCCTTTCAAAATCCATGTAAATTCTGATTTAATGTAAAATATAAATTTCATGTAAATAAAAGAAAGATGTAAATATACATTTCATTCCCTATCAAAAACTGTCATGTTATCTTGTCATCAAAACAACTGACATCTGTTTTGCAGGAAAACATTAAAAAAATCCTAAAATAGACACCTTGCATAGCATGCAGACTATTAGTGTTTATCCAGACTAAACTACATAATCTTTTTGTAGAGAAACAATTGGTCTCGTTACCCGTTCAAAGTCCAAAAAGACACTAAGCCCACCTTTAGACATGGCTGCAAGTACCCTACCTGAATCTACTCCTATTTCTCTAGAGGAGTTCAAGGGACTAAGAAACCAGATAGCAAAATTAGCTGTCTTTTTCAAATAACAAAACAAAAAGACTCAGGGTCAATAAATACCCACTCAAACAGAATCCTCTGCACAGGTAGGTATCCAGGGTACTAACAAGAAAGAAAAGGAAGTACAGATACCTAAATCTGCAATCTATGAAAAATCCAACAAAACCCCTGAAAACACCAATCTTAAAAAAGATCAAGAAACTGGTGATATTCAAAAGAAAGTTCAGCAAATGGAAGAAACCATCTGGTCAATCAAAGGGACTGGAGCGTATGGAAGCTTGACTTATTCAGACCTTTACAACTTTTTTGGGGTTCATTATCCAGACAAGTTAAAAACTCCTAATTTTCAAAAATATGACGGATTAGGAAATGCTAACACTCATTTTAAAGTCTTCATTGGAGAACTAGAATCCTATGCTGGGAATGAAAAATTGAGAATATAGTTATTTCTGAAAAGTTTAACTGGAGAGGCCTGAGCATGGTATGCCAGATTGGACAATTCCAAAATCCATAGCTGGGAAGAACTAGCCCGTGCTTTTCTAAAGTAATACAATTTGTAATCACAACTGGCTCTAGATAGATATCAAATTACCAAAGTTAAAAAATAGAATAATGAGTCATTCAGAGAATATGCCCAAAGATAGAGACGTCGTGCTACTCAAGTAATCCCATCAATGACAGAAACTAAGATGGTAATGACTTTCATTGACATACAAGAAGCTCCATTTTATGAGTGGGTCTTAGTAAGCATAGGAAAATCATTCTCAGAAATAATTAACGGAGAAATGACTAAGACAGGGTTAAAGTATGTGAAGATTAAAGACCTCGCTGCTTTAGAAGCCGTGGCTGAGCACATTAAGCTAGAAATTATGGGACCATTGAAGGGTTCATGTAAGACCCCGAATTTTATGAAATAAAAGTGTTCAATTTTTCTTATAATTATTATTCAGTAAATGGTTAAATTGATAAAAAGTTAAAGTTAAGGGTGATATATGTAAAGTTTACAAAATACGCAAGTGGTTATATAATACTCATTGTTGTCGGGGAATATTCGTTTGGTTGTGAAATATTCTTGATGTCGGAGAATATTCGTACGACGGCGCAACCATTTGTGGGCCCCATAACAGAATAACTGTCGGATGAAGAAAATGACAAATTTGAGTTTTTATAAATAACGGCGTAATCGTTACCGTTAACACTGTTGGAATACCCAGTGGTTAAAGTACAGTAATATGCGTGGTTGCACAGTAGCTCACGGTATTGCACAGTATTTTTGAATTATTGATCCTTACGTAAGAAGGCACTACTCAATAATTATTGCAGTAATTATTGTTCAATATTGTATTGATTCAATAATTGATCCGTTAATATTTTATATTATTGTTATTTCAACAATTTTCACGGCACAATATTTCCCATTATCAAATCAATAATTCATATTATTTGAATAATATTATTAGATAGCATTATTGGCAATGTCTAAGGAAGTTCTGTCTAAGGAGAGGTTTGGTCATCTAATTGTGCGCCAGTAAGGAGAAATCCTTATTGGAAAGCCCCATCTTTCCTAGGAACAACCTGGTTGTCATAATTGTGATTCTGTATTATTATTTGTGAATAATTAATTATTAATTTATATGATAAAGAAATATTTATTTGATGTGGATATAAATGATGGATTTATTTATTTTATGTGGTTATAATTGAAGGAATTAATGCTGAGGTGTTTTATTAGTATTTTATCGGAATGGAGGTATTAAAAATCAAAACAGTATTCTTAACGCTCTATTGCGTGAGTTATAATTTTAATCCGATCGTTAGATCGTTGTGATTTTTGGATATGTTATACATATATAAGTTGAGTATATGTCCACAAATTTTGAACAGTTAAAAATTAACATATGATTTGTTATGAATTTTAAGAGGTGTTGAAAAACGTCCGTATGTGGATTTCGGACATTTTCTGTTTGGAATTTGAAAAAACTTAAAGCTTCAAAGTTGTAGAGAACTCGATTTCGTATGGAATGGACATAAAATGCGTATTTTTTTTTGATAAAAGAGCTATTTATTATGAATTATTGAAGTTTCAGAAAATAAATATTTTTATTAAAACATGGGAGGGCCCACTTTTTTTTTTATGGAAAATGCTGAATTGGAGGCTGCAAATTCAAAGTGGAATGTTGAAAATTTAATGTGGCGTGCTTGAATTAGTTTTATTATTATTTTATTAATTTAGTCTCCTTTGGCGTTCTAGCATTTTCCTATAAATAGGGTGCTTAGTTAGAATTAAAAATCACACCAGAATCTAAAGTTTTCTATCTCTCTATATATTATCGAGCGTATTTTGTGAGTATTTAGATACTTTGAGAATTGCTATTCAGTGCAAGTTTCCTTCGACTTTTCATCCGATATTCCAGTCAGAAATACCGCTCTTTTGAGGTAAGGGATTGTAAGGGTTATTATGTTTTTTAGTTTCGTAATTTTTCCGACCCTCAAAAATTCTAGAAAAATTTGAAATAATAATTTGATGAGTTTTCTAGATTGTGTCCAAAAATGACGATTTTTGGATGTATAGATTAAGAGTTATAAATTTTATGGGAAAAGACTATTTTAAAAGTAAACCTTTATAACTTTTTGTGATTAACTCCAAAATTGGTGAAAGTTTTATTGGAAGTACATGTATATAACAGCTGTATACTCTGTAAATTTCGGAATTTTTGGACTAAAGTACAGTTTATGATAAATGTCTAAATATTCGACAGTTTTGGTCATATGAAAAATAGAAAATGAATTTTAAAAATTCTGAGAAAAATATATGTTCAATATGGGACTATACTCTGCTAAATTCCAAGAAAAAATTTTTTTGGGACTGATTTGGTATTTTTCATGAAAATAAACTAGTTATGAGTAAATGAATTAAATATGTTATGTGAAGTAAGAAAAATTAAAAAATAGGATTTTATGGCTTGAGAATCCTATATAAGGTATATGCAGATTTTGATGAGGGTTTTGGTTATTGGTGATGAAATCTTATGAGTTTGGCATTTTAGGATGATTAAATGCATTAATTAGTAAAGTGTAAACAATTAAAATAAATTGTTTATAAGTTTAAGAAATGATTAAAATATTATTGTAATATTAATAATATTAGATTATGAGATTATTAAGTGATTTATAACATTTGGATTAAGGTGTTATGAAATCACTGATTTAAAATGTTATTTAATGATTAATAATATTAGTAAATGAGTTTAATGTTATTATATAATGAATAATATTAAATGGAGTTTATAATATAATGAATAATGTTATTATCTTCATTGAAATATTATTTTCTGTTCAAATCATTTTTGATATAATATTATTCTTGAATTTTACTCCACAAAGCAATATCATGTTGACAATTTAGATATTATTGAATTCTGGATAAAGTAAAAGGTTAAAGTCTTTAAAGTTTATCATTTATCTCATGTGATTGATTCTTTATATCCTTGTCATGATCGTCATGCTTATATTGTGATTAAAGTCATCTTTAGCCCGTAGTGCATAGATGGACTGTTGTTTATTAGTTTTATAGTTGTATGCCTTTGGTCTTTAGTCCAAAGAAGAACTGTGGATTGATATCTTTGGCCTGTAGTGCAAAGATGACCTGTTATTGAATATCTTTGGCCTGTAGTGCAAAGATGACCTGTTGTTGAATATATTTGGTTGTAGTGCAAAGATGAACTTATTAGTATGATTATGAACATGAACTGTGATTTGATATAATCATGATCTTTGATATTTCAGGTAAAGACAGGTGAAGAAAATTATCTTCGTCCTTGATGAGAAGAGGAATTTAGAACCACAATTATGATTATGAGTTATTCACATGATTGTGGACCGGAACTGTTGATTGATGTTACAGAAATAAAACATTGTTGGTGGACTTTTAACATGGAGAAGATAATAGACTTTATGGTCTATTTGACTCTTCTAATGGATTTCTCGTTCCGCTGCAACTATGGTTGAAATTTTTTTTCATCTACCATATGTTCTAAATCTCTGATTTATTACTGACGAAGGCTATTGATAATTTAATTATCTTTAGTCATGATATTCTTTATCGGGCTAGTTGTGCTCACCC
Source organism: Panax notoginseng (assembly GCA_016801055.1). Taxonomy (NCBI): domain Eukaryota; kingdom Viridiplantae; phylum Streptophyta; class Magnoliopsida; order Apiales; family Araliaceae; genus Panax; species Panax notoginseng. The sequence continues at coordinate 117,656,161 of CM029017.1, forward strand.
TTCTGCTTCACAATTCCTTTCAGGTAATAAAAGTGTAGTTGGGTCGAGCGGGGGTAACAAGGGAATAGAACGGTGGTCTCTAGTTGTGGAGGTTCTCCCTAAACAGTATGGAAATAACTTTATTGAGAACTTTAGAATAGTGTGTTGTATTTTATACATCATTTAGTGGTTATATATTTGTGAATTCAATAGGGTGGGGCGAACCTAACGTTGGAAGGGTGTTTTGCCACTGTCATACAAGATGTCTAATGACATGCGACTTCATGTTTTCATAAGACAGGGTTGTGAACATCCACTCGCTGAGTATATCTACGAGCACTACCTATATAACCTTGGAGTTTGGTTGAAGTATAACTCTCAATTGGAGACAATGAAGATAATTATATGTCAAGAGAAGACTCACCATTGGAAAGAACGTGATAGTAATCTTCTCGTTTTTTTGGGTCTATTGGGTCAACCAAGGATAATTCTGTGGGCATATGATATCTATCATAACCTAGACGCATGGCATCCCATGTAAAAAGGTTTCCTTGAGCATTTTTTGAAGATTTTAATTTCTAAAACAGTTATTGACTGTACCTTTATGTAAGGTACCACTGTAAGGTATCAATATGAGGTGATATCCAGATAAAGGGATGAGAGTCACAGTTGGTATCTATTTGTAGTAAAACTCACAACTTATGTGTCGTTGTATTTTTGCACGACAATTGTAATAATGAAGTTTGTATTTGGAAATTGCATTGAGTGTAGTTCGTGGCGACTCAGAATAGGTTGTGTGGATTGGATCTATTTTGGGGGCGTTACAGTTCATAAAAAGAAAGAAGAGGATGTATCCTTGGTGCTGCAAGGATGAACTCAAAGAGGCAATCAAAACTTTCCCATCTAAAGAACAAATTATTCCCCTTTTCAAGCATCTGCACAACCCTCAAATCCTTCATTGTAAAAAGTTGGAGAGGTCAGAAGTCAAAGATTTTTCACACCCTTAGGGGACTCATTGGAAAATATATTCAAGCTTCTAACATCACAGAAGAAAATTGTCTAGCTCCTTCCTCCTGCCAATTCAAGTAGAAAGAATTTTGATATAAGCAAGAAATATGCTTATCATTCTAGAGCTCCGAGGCATGACACCCAAGATTGCTAGTCTCTCAAACATAAAATCCAGGATCTGATAGACAGTAGTGAGATTGTGGTAACAAAACCAGAACAACCACATGTGCAAGATAATCATCTCCCTCGACACAAGGAAGAGAATGTCAATATGATCAGCATAGGGAATGAAGAAAGTTCCAATTACGTCAAATATATAGGTGATTCTCCCCAAACCAGCAAAGATAATTCTAAAAAGTGGGATTATTAAGAATTTAGATTTCTGATAGAGCAAGAAATGAAGTCTATCAAAGATCGGGTTGATCAACTGGTAGAACTGGTGATACATCAGGATCAAGTAACTCGGAAGGTGATCAGTCAAGGGCATACAAGTCTCCTTTCCCTTATCACAAGGAATCAACAACAAGTCCAAGAGAGTGAAACCTTAGAAGAAAAACTTGCAAGGAAAACAAGATCTTAGGCTCATCGAGATTATGCAAACCAAAGAAAGTTCACTCCTTTGGGTCAACCAATGGAGGAGATTTTGTAGATGTTAATCAATGAAGGGAAGATCACATCACTGTTACCCTTAATCAATCCATGTTCCAAGAGATTTGATGCTATCGGGGTCTGTCAATACCACTATAATACTCGGGGTCGTAGCACTAAAAGTTACTAGGCATTTCGTCATCTAATCTAGAATATGATTGACAACGGTGACCTGCAAATGGCGAATAATGATACTGTATTGCCTGAAGAAGAGAAGATATTTCCTCCAGGAACACATAGATGGAGGGAAGTTATAGCAGTCATATCCTCTAAAGGAGACTTGTCTGTAACACATCTTGCAATCCAAGGAATAAATGTCAAAGGAGTAAAGAACCCTTTGAAGGTGGCTGCACCAGAACCATTGGTATTGCCATACAGGCCGTAGTATCCGATTAACAGCCTAAAAAGAGTCCCATGGAACTATGGGGAGGATGAGGGATCAACTTCAAATCAAACTACTGCTATATTAAATGAAAACTCGCTGTATCTACCTTAACGAGTAATGAAGCTAGTCATCAAATCCAAGGGGAAAATGCCTGAGGAGAAAGTCGAAGAATTCCTCTGCATAATGGGGCATAATGAAGCCAAAGTGGTGCAAAGCTTGAAATAAGCACATCAATAGATATCTTTTATGGACTTGGTATTGTCCTATGAAGATCATCGCAAGGTCTTAGTGAAAGTACAAGAAGAAGCTCACCTGCCAAAGACGGTGGACACTGAAAAGTTTCATCATTTAGTAGATCACATTTTTAATAGCAATATTGTATCTTTCACTGATGACGACATACCACCCGAAGGGAATGGTCATTGCAAGTCATTGCACATAGCAGTGATGTCTTCAGGATATGTGGTCGGAGGTGTATTGATAGATGGATGATCTTCCTTAAACATTTATCCGTATGCCACGTTGGAAAGAATGAAGATCAATCCCAATAGAATCCGAAGCAGCCATATAGTCATAAGAGCCTTTGATGGATCTCGATGAAATGATGTAAGAGAAATTGAACTACCAGTGGAGATCGGTCCACATACCTTTTACATATCCTTTCAAGTGCTAAACATTACTATAGGATATAATTTACTGTTGGGTAGGCCATGGATCCGTATGGCTGGAGCAGTTCCCTCTACCCTTCATTAATATGTCAAATACATCATCAACGATAATCTAGTAATTGTCAATGCTGAACCAGAATATCCTGTTCATACACAAAGCGATATGCCTCTAATCAGTCTCAATGAGGGAATTGAGCCTGCCAATTTTCAAGCCCTTGAGCTGAGCAACACTCAATATCAACCTATCGGGGCCCCAACTATAAAGCCCAGAATCTCCACTGAAGTAATGTCGGCTAGTCAGGAAATGATATCATTAGGTTTCCAACCTGAACAAGGGTTAGGGAGAGTCAGCAAGGAATCAGAAGTCTAGTTCAAATTCCTAGCCAAACAGGGAAGGCTAGATTGGGCTATTCCTTTGGATCAGATCATCGGAACCCGCACAAGCACCTACCAATTTCTTCCTCTACAATTCTGCTACCTAATCTTACAGATGCATGATTTGTAATGCCAATGAGGAAAATTCCTATTTTCGTGGTAGGTATGCTGATTCCTAGGGCCAAGCCGGCTAGTGAGAAAGAAGTCCTAATTCCAGAACAAGAAAGCGAGGAAAGGAATCAGAGACTCAAACAAGAAGTGCAAAACCAATTATCAAAGATGTACTTTCTAGTGCATACTAAGGGTATGAATGAGGATATCCCAGATGATGACCGTTCAGAAGATCAAATCATGACCCCTCGCATAAATAGGGTTAAGGAGAACCGGTTAAAGGAAAATACTGACCCTAATATGAATTCAATTACGATCATCATCAAAGAGGAGGATGACATCAACTGTCCCTTCATCACAGCTTTCCACAAAGACTTAACCTTAGGCAATTGGAGCAGCACTCCTTGCATATGTCGAAAAGGGACTCCAGAGTTTGGTTTGTCTAGCCTTGCTAATGGAATGCCCAATCTCCACAATGACTACGACTTTGATGTAGAGTTGGACTTTGACTTGATGTGGATTGAGCAAGAAGAGATAGAGGACTATGAGGTGCCTGAGGAGATCAAAGAATGGGTAAAAGATAAACTTAAACCAAACCTTGATCAAACCACCTTTGTCAATATCGGAACCTCAGAAAACCCTAAAGAAATCCAGATAGGCATGAACCTTACCCCAAGCCAAAGAAAAGACATGATTGCTCTACTGACCCAGTTCCAGGATGTGTTTGCATGGTCACATGTGAACATGATAAGTTTGTCTACTGATATTATCATTCATCACCTGCCCATTAACGAAGGATTCAAGCCAGTCAAGCAGAAGCTCAGGCGACTGAAACCTGAGTGGAGTATGAAGTCAAAGAAGAAATTGTTAAACAATTCAAAGTCAACATCATCATGGTATCAACCTACCTTGAGTGTCTATCCAATATAGTTCATGTGCCTAAGCCAGGAGGGAAGGTACGAGTATGCGTGGATTATCGGGATTTGAACAAAGCTTATCTCAAAGATAATTTCTGAGTACCTTTTATCCACATACTAATAGACAACATGGCTTAGTATGAAATGTATTCTTTTATTGACTGCTTCGCTGGGTACCCTTAGATATTGGTTGCTGAAGAAGATAGGGAGAAAATAGCCTTCATCACTCCCTGGGGAATTTTTTGTTACAAACGTTTATCTTTTTGCCTTATCAATGCCGGTGCCACCTATCAATGATCCATGATGGCTCTTTTCCATGATTTGATGCACAAAGAAATATAGGTCTATGTGGATGACATCATCATAAAATCCCAGAAGGAAGATAACCATATCGACCATCTCAAAAAGCTTTTCAACTGATTGTACAAATACAACTTGAAGCTAAATTCGGTCAAGTGTGCCTTTGGTGTAAAGTCAGGCAAGTTGATGGGGTTTCTATTAAGCCACAGATGCATTGAAATGAATCCTGCCAAAATTGAGATAATCACCCAGATGCCTGTGCCCCGATTAGAAAAGGAAATACGGGGATTTCTAGGGAGAATTTCATCAGCAGATTTATCTCTCAACTCACAGCAACATGTGAGCCCATCTTCAAGCTGTTAACGAAAAATTCCTCCATGAAGTGGAATGAAGAGTCTCAAAAAGCCTTCATTTTCATCAAAAAGCAATTGGTCAAAGCTCCCGTCATGGTACCTTCAAGGGACAACGTTCCCATATTTATGTACCTGTCAATCAATGACAATGTTATGGGCTGCATGCTGGGACAAAAAGACGATAGAGGTAAGGAAAGAGCTATCTATTACCTCAGCAAAAGATTCAGTAGTGGCGAACAAAAGTATACTTTGATTGAAAAGACCTGTTGTGCATTAACATGGGTAGCTATGAGGCTACAATATTATCTTAATGGGCACATAACCTATCTCATATCCCGCATGGATCCTCTGAAGTACGTATTCAATAAACCCATGTTGAATGAAGACTGTCCAAATGGCAGTTGATCCTCCAACAATTCGACATCATCTATGTGACTTAAAAGTCCATCAAAAGTCAAGGAATTGCGGATCAATTTGTTAAAGCACCATTAAGGAATTTCAAACCCTTAGAAACGTATTTCTCAGATGAAGGAGTAATGACAATGAAAAAAATCCATCAGAAAAATATAATCCAATCTTGGAAATTGTATTTTGATGGAGCCATAAACATAGAAGGTGCCGGGGCAAGGGCAGTTCCGGTATCTATTTTGGGAGAACAATATCCCGTGGCTATCAAGTTGCAGTTTGTCAACACCAACAACACAACTAAGTATGAAGGCTGTATAATGGGATTGAAACTGGCCCAATCCATGGATGTCAAATGGTTAGCAATCTTTGGGGATTCCGTACTAGTCATCAAGCAAACCATTGGGGCATATCACACCAAAGAATTGCATTTGCCGCATTACCATCAACAAGTTATCAAGATGGCTATGAAATTCAAATAAATATCCTTCCTCCACATAACTCAGAATAGGAGTGATTTCGCAGATGCACTAGCAACCCTGGCTTCCTTGATCAGCATATCTGAAAGGGGAGGAATCCCATATATCAAATTTACAAGCCTATGGAAATTACATTAGAGAAGTATCATATGAACTGCCTCCCATCAAATATCCATGGTATCGTGACATCAAAGAATATCTTCGAGATGGATCTATGCCCATTGGGGCAAGCCAAGCTAAAAAAACGGATCCATAAAATGGCCATGAAATTCTACCTGAACGGAGACACTTTTTACAAAAAGGATGCGGGAATAGGCCTTCTAAGATGCCTAGACAAAGACCTAGCCCAAAGACTCATGGATGAAGTTCATGGTGAAGTATGTGGTCCGCATATGAGCGGTCCTTTACTTGCCAAGAAGATATTAAGAACAGGACATTATTGGGTCTCTCTCAAAGCCGAGTGTGATGATCACGTCAAGAGATTCTATCAATGCCAAATTAATGGAAATGCCATCCACGCTCCTCCAAATGAACTCCACAATATAAGTTCACCATGACCCTTTTCAATGTGGGGAATGGATGTGATTGGGCCAATAAAACCCAAAGCCAGCAATGGTCATCGGTTTATCTTCACCATGATCGATTACTTCACCAAATGGGTAGAAGCGGCCTCTTTTCCCAAATTCACCAAAGAGCTAATCATTGGTTTCATCAGAAACAATGTCATTGGTCGATATGGACAACCGGATGTGATCATATCAGACAATACCAAGAATCTAAATAACCAGATGATGGAGGAATTATGCAGCAAATTCCACATCAAACATCTTAACTCCATCATTTATCGTCCCAAGATGAATGGTGTTGTCAAAGCAGCCAATAAGAACATCAAGAAGATCATGCAAAAGATTCTCACCAATCATAAGGGATGGCTTGACTTATTGCCTCTGACTTTGCTAGCATACAGAACGTCAATGCACACTTCTACTGGGGCTACCCCCTACTCATAGGCTATGGCATAGAAGCAGTGCTCCCCATAGAGTTAGAAATTGAGTCATTAAGAGTGCTGATAGATGCTCAAATGGAGGAAGACCAGTGGTTGCAAGACCGGTACCACAAATTATCTCTGATAGATGAGAGAAGGGCTACAACTATCTTTCATGGTCAATTATATAAGTAAAGGATTACTCATTCATACAACAAGAAAGTTCAGCTTCGGCAATTCAAAGAAAATGAATTGGTATTAAAGAAACTCATTGCTAATCAAGATCAATCTAAAGGAAAGTTCGCCTCAAACTGGGAAGGCCCTTTCATTGTCAAGGAAGTGTTGACGGGAGGAGCTCTCAGATTGCAAGAAATGGATGGCGAAGAATTTCCCCAGCTTATCAATTCAGACACCGTGAAAAAGGTATTATATATGAAATCACCTGCAAGCCAACATTTTGGTTCTGAAAAAAAATAAATCAAATTAATCAAGTCAATTTAGGTTTTCACTACAAACCCGAAACTACGTAGACCTAATCTCCCCTCATTAATGGGAGTACGTAGGCAACCAACTGTGGTGCGGTCTAACCCCAACAAAAATCCAAAAAACCCCTTCAATCAAGATTAAACTCTAATAAATACTTTTCAACCTTTCAGCCAAAGCCTGAACTACGAAAGACTTAATCTCCCCTCATCAATAGGAGTACGTAGGCAGCCAACTATGATGCGGTCTAACCCTTGCAAAAATCACAAAACCCTTTAATGATTCAACAATCACAGGATACAACTCTTAAACCATTTAAGCTAAGCCTGAAATACGTAAGACCTAATCTCTCATCCAGGGGAGTACGTAGGCGACCATCTATGGTGCGGTCGAACCATCAAAAAGAAAGCCAAATACTTTGCTTAAGCCTTAACCATATTCAAAGACCAGTCCCAAGACACCAAAAAACTAGTACACCAGAAAAACCTAAAGATCAACGACCCATTCTAAAAGATCCTAGGATATCTCAATGTCAATCCATCAAGGATTAGTTCGGGACACATCAAGATAGCAAGTCATAAAGAAAATGGTAACTATAAAGTAAGTGACAAGATATATCTAAAATGGAAGTGAATCAAAATATATTTCCTTACCATATAATGCTGCTTGATATATATACAATGTATCCTATGCATGACAAAAATGGCTAACCTAGTCTATGCAGGAAAATGAAAGCCAGTCTATAAACCCATAGATAAACGGGACATCAAGTCCAACATGGCATCCTTCACAGGAGATGGAAGTGAATCTATAGGCTCCTGCCCTAGGGTATCCATGTGAGCTAGAAGATCCATGACCATCTGCATAGTACTACCATAATCGTCTATAAATGCAATTATATATGCAATAATGCTAGCCGTGTGGGATCTAAGTCCAATGCTATCAGCAATGGAAGCATCTCGGGTAGCTCGAGCCTCATCATGCTCAACATAAGCGGCATCCCGGCTTGCTTGAGCGTCATCCCTCTCAAAAAAGCATCATCTCTACCAGAAAGAGTTGTCAACATCAGAGCCCTAGCCTAATCCCTCTTAAATGTCATCAGATGTAACCTCTGCTCCAAATACTCTAAAGAAGGTGGAGCCATAGTAGTGGGAAAGCTGGGGGAATCATCGACCAGAGCTACTGTCAAAGCAGCAAATAGCTCGTCCTCAATAGGAGAATCAGGATCCTCCATAGGCTCCTCGTCATCAGAATCAATACTCGGTTCTGAGTGAACAACTATAGCCGATGCAATATCTTCCTCCAATAATGCAAAATTCTCCGAAGAGCGACCTAGATGACTAGTCAAAAAATTAGCCCTCTCTCAACGAGTCCAATAATCATAAATCCTGGTCAAGTCATCTGCTAACAAAAGTCGAGCTGACAATTGATGACCTAAAGCCCTGTCAAAGGGGTGAATATCTTGAAACTGATCAAAATGTCCCGTGATAGTCAGTGGGTGATACATGGTCACCCTTCTCAAACTAGCCAGGGGTAGATAATCCATGCCAACTACATAAGTAATAAAGCTATAAGGAGAGCTGAGTCCTGAACAATGCAAGATTGCAAATAGATCCTCAATCCCTGTCAGAAAAGCCAACTAGGATGCTGCACTAGTACACTAAGCCGGGTAAAAGGAGTAAGGCATTGCTATCTCATTAGTAAAGCAGTACCCATGACGTCTAATGGTGTCGATCGGTCTCAAATGTGTCATGAACCACACATACAACAAGACGACACTGCCTCTGAAAAACCCCACAGGGTGGGTATGACAAAATATGGCCGACCTCAAGGTCTTCGCCAATATCATGGGCAAGATGGTGCAACCCTGTTGGGTGTATTCTAATTAAGTGCTACGCGCAAGTATAAGTGATCAACAAGTAATATAATGATAAGTCAAGTACCGTTCCCATAGAGACAAGTATTAATTTTAATCTAACAATTACCAGCTTTATATTATTTTAATTTTATTAAACTAATCGAATTAATGGTTTAAAATAATGAAAGACTAATAAACTAGAAATCAAAACAAATTAATTTAACTCGTTACTGCAAATTTTAATCAAATAATAGAGAATTAAGCCTACAACTTCACTAAGATTATCACACTTCTTTTCAATTCAATTGACTATCCTAGTTCATTAATCAAAAACACAAAAGTAGAATTTGCCATCTCTCAATAAACTTACACCATATTAACTTAAATCCATAATTGATAGAATTAAGCCAAACACCATAATTAACTAATTCACTATATCTCTATGTGAATTACAATTAAAGAAGGTTTCAATTGTAAGTTCTTACACGATTACATGCGATGTTAGGTATATATTTATCCTAAACATACATCAAGAATTCCATCAAAATGCAGAAATCAAGAACACATGCTATTATGACTAAGTCTAGATTCATATCCCATATCCCGAATCCATACAAATCCACAAAGAATTGGTGATCAAACAATTCATAAATTAAACACAAATCACAATAGATGAACTAAAAAGATTGCTTTATTGAACTGGAATCAAAGTATGATAATCATTGTTCCACTCAAAGATCCATTGCAAGCTTAATAAGAAATTTAGTTCATAATGAATGAATTAAACACCAAGTAGATTAAATAATACATCATCCAAATTACAAAAACTAAAACAAAGATTAAGAATAGTATTAAACCACCCTTCTCTGCACCTAGTTCTAAAATCTTCGTGATCCTTCTTCTTCACTCTGCTCCTCCACAATCTTCTCCAAAATTAGGGTTCCAAAAGTTATAATTGATGATTTCTTAAATTTTCAGCCTAAGTCTCTATAATATCAGATAAAAACGCTCCCCATCTAGTCCCAATTGAAGCCAATTTCATTCAGTCTACGCTAGTAAAGTGATTGAATTGCATCCAAACTCCTCCTTCTATCCGTGCACCCCTGCCCAGCGGGATATTAAGCCTTGAGAACCCCCGCCCTGGCGGGGTGCTAAATTCTTTTTCCACGTGTACCTCCGCCCTTGTAAGACCCCGAATTTTATGAAATAAAAGTATTCAATTTTTTTTATAGTTACTATTCAGTAAATGGTTAAATTGATAAAAGTTAAAGTTAAGGGTGATATATGAAATTTTTTTCAAAATAAGCAAGTGGTTATAAAATAATCATTGTTGTCGGGGAATATTCGTTTGGTCGTGGAATATTCTTTCTGTCGGGGAATATTCGTACGACGGCGCAGCCATTTGTGGGCCCCATAACAGAATAACTGTCGGGTGAAGAAAACGATAAATTTAAGTTTTTACAAATAACGGCGTAGTTGTTACCGTTAACACTGTTGGAATACCCGGTGGTTAAAATACAGTAATACGCGTTATTGCACAGTAGCACACGGTATTGCATAGTATTTTTGAAATTATTGATTCTTACGTAAGAAGGCACTACTCAATAATTGTTACAGTAATTACTGTTCAATATTTTATTTTATTGATTCAATAATTGCTACGTTGAAATTTTGTATTATTGTTGTTCAATAATTGTTGCTGCACAGTATTTCTCATTATCATATCAATAATTCATATTATTTGAATAGTATTATTAGATAGCATTATTGGCAATGTCTAGAAAGTTCTGTCTAAGGAGAGGTTTGGTCATCTAATTGTGCGCCAGTAAGGAGAAATTCTTATTGGAAAGCCCCCTCTTTCCTGGGAACGGCCTGGTTGTCATAAATGTGATTCTGTAATATTATTTGTGAATAATTAATTATTGATTCATATGATAAAGAAATATTTATTTAATGTGGATATAAACGAGGGATATATTTTTGTGGTTAAAAATGAAGGAGTTAATATTGAGGTTTTTATCCGTATTTTTGTCGGAATGGAGGTATTAAAAATCAGGGTTTTTGAGAAATATTGCGGGTGTTATAATTTTTAATCCGACCGTTGGATCGTGGTAATTTTTGGATATGTTATACATATATAAGTTGAGTATATGTCCACAAATTTTGAACCGTTAAAAATGAACGTATGATTTATTATGAATTTTACGAGATGACTGGTTCAGAAATTGTTGAATTTTCGGAGTTTATCATTTTGGTAGAAAATTCTAGAATTGGTGGGCCCCACTTGTGGTTGGTGAAGAAATGTGCTGAATTATATTTCAAATGTGGTGGGTGGGAATAGTAGCAGGTAAAGCCATCAGGTTGCAGGTCAAACCTACCAAAATTTTCCTATAAATAGAGGGCTAAGTTAGAATTGAAAATCACACCAGAAACATAAGCTTTCTCTCTTTCTCTCTCTATATTATGAAGCATATTTTGTGAGTTTTTAGATACTTGGTGAGTTGCTATTCATTAGTGCAAGTTTCCTTCAGCATCATATCCGATATCCAGTCAGAAGTACTGCTCTTTTGAGGTAAGGGATAGTAAGGGATAGTAAGGGATTTTAAGGGTTGTTATATTTTCCAGTTTCGTAATTTTTCTGACCTTCAAAAATTCTAGAAAAATTTGAAATGATATTTTGATGAGTTTTCTTGATCGTGTCCAAAAATGGTGATTTTTGGATGTATAGATTGAGAGTTATGAATTTTATGAGAAAAGACTATTTTAAAAGTAACAGCTTATAATTCCTTGTGGTTAACTCCAAAATTGATAAATTTTTTATTGGGAGTACATGTATATGATAGAAGTATACTCTGTAAATTTTAGAATTTTTGGACAAAAGTATAATTTTTGATAAAAGTCTAAATATTCGGCTGTTTTGGCCATATAAAAAATAGTAAATGACTTTTAAAAATTTTGAGAAAAATATATGTTCACTATGGGACTATATTATGCTAAATCTCAGAAAAGAAATATTTTTGGAACTGATTTAGTATTTTTCATAAAAATGGTCTAGTTATGAGTAAATGAATTAAATATGTTTTGTGAAGAAAGAAAATTGGAAAATAGGATTTTATGGCTTGAGAATCCTATATGAGGTATATGCAGATTTTTGATGAGGGTTTTGGTTATTGATGATGAAATTATAAGAGTTGGCATTTTATGATGATTAAATGCATTAATTAGTAAAGTGTAAACAATTAAAATAAATTGTTTATAAATTTAAGTAATGTTATTCTTTCAATATCATTATACCGAAATATTGGTATGGATTTTATTGTAGAATTTCTATATTTTGTGTCTGTGTTACTATTCATGAGTTACTATTCACGATTTACTATTCATGAGTTACGAATATTACTCTTGAGATTAAAACTATATGTTGATCATATTATTTTTATCATCATATATAACATTTTTGTAACCCTGATGTTGAAATTCTCTTTCACTGGAGTGTAAAGATGGGTAGATTATTGGTATGATCATGACTAGGGTTCTCTTTGGCCTGTAGTGCAAAGTTGAATTGTGACTGGTATGATCATGACCATTGAATTTATAATTGAATATCTTAAGCTTAAGTGCAAAGGTGAATTGATCAACATGGTTATAATTATTGTTTATATAAATTCTGAAATGATTATATATTTCTTTGAGATATGAATATATTTGGCCTGTTGTGCAAATATAAATTGTTGATGAATATCTTTTGCATGTAGTGCAAAGATGGTCTGTTGATGAATATCTTTGGCCTGTAGTGCAAAGATGAACTGTTGTTGAATATCTTTGGCCCGTAGTGCAAAGATGGTTTGTTGATGAATATCTTTGGCCCGTAGTGCAAAGATGGTTTGTTGATGAATATCTTTGGCCCGTAGTGCAAAGATGGATTTGTTAGTATGATTATAAACAGGAATTGTGATTTGGTATAACTATGATCTTTGATGTTTCAGGTAAAGACAGGTGATGAAAATATTCTTCGTCCTGGGTGCGAAGAAAAATTTAGAGTCACAATTATGATTATGAGTTATTCATATGATTGTGGAAAGGAACTATTGAGTGATGTTACATGGATAAAACATTGTTGGTGGATTTTTAACATGGAAGAGATAATGGACTTTATGGTCTATTTGACTCTTCTAATGGATTGCATGTTCCGCTGCAACTATGGTTGAAATTTTTTTATCATCTACCATATGTTCTAAATCTCTGATTTATTATTGATGAAGACTATTGATAATTTATTTATCTTTAGTCATGATATTCTTTACTGAGCTAGTTGTGCTCACCCTTTTGCTTCACAATTCCTTCCAGGTAATAAGAGTGTAGCTGGGTCGAGCGAGGGTAACGGGGAAATAGAACGGTGGTCTCTAGCTGTGGATGTTCTCCCGAAGCAGTATAGAAAAGTTCATTTAGTAGTTATATTTGGTGAATCCAATAGGGTAAGGTGTACCCAACGTTGGAAGGGTGGTTTGCCACTATCATACAAGATGTCTAACGACATACAACCTCGTGTCATCATAAGACAGGGATGTGCTCATCCACTTGCTGAGTATATCTATGGGCACTACCTATATAATCTTGGTGTTTGTTTGAAGTATAATTCTCAATTAGAGACAGTGGAGATAATGATAAGTCAAGAGAAGACTCACCATTGGGAAGAATATGATAGTAATCTTCTCGTTTTTCTTTGGGGTCTATTGGGTCAACCAAGGATAATTCTGTGGCCATATGATATCTATCATAACCTAGACGCATGGCCTCCCATGTACAAAGGTTTCCTTGAGCACTTCCCAAAGATTCTAATTTCTAAAACAGTTTTTGACTATACCTTTATGTAAGGTGTCATTGTGAGGTGATGTCCACGGTTGGAACATGAGTCACATTTGGTATATATCTGTATCCAAACTCACAGCATATGTGTTGTTGTATTTTGCACGACAATTGTTGTAATAAAGTTATAGTTGTTTTCTGTACCATGTATTTGGCGACTCAGAATAGGTTGGATGGAATGAACCTATTTTGGGGGCGTCACAGCCCTGGCGGGGTGCTAAATTCTTTTTCCACGTGTACCCCCGCCCTAGCGGGGTACCAAGATGCTATTTACTGTTTCCTTGATTTTCCTTGCTGTTTTTTGCCACATTGCAACCATTATACCATAGCTTATATTTAATGAAACCTGCGAACCAAACAAACACAAACACGTAAAATAATGCTAAAATAGACGGAATAAACACTGTTTAAGTCCAAATAGGAACCCGATTTGTAGGTATGAAACCCACTCATCAAACTCCCCCAAACTTATTTCGTGCTAGTCCTCGAGCACAACAATATGCAATGCAATGCAACTAACTATATGCCTACGAATCCAGCTATAGACAGAATAAAGTTTATTCACATGGCCTCAGAGAAATCACAGTAGACATGGCAGTATATCATATCAAGACAAATCAATAACTTCTCAATCAATCATCAAATCTTAACCTGTTATAACTGATATAGTACGTGTGTGCTCAATAACCATGCTAGCTGACATAAATTCAAATAAAACACATAATAAACCTCTTCGAAGGAATCATACAGTGTAAAGTCAAGAAATCAAATAATAAACAAGATCCGACTAAAATCAAACAGTTACCAAATTTAAAGGTCAAAATGGGATACTTATGCTTTATTTTTTGCATACAGGGGCTTTTCGCTCTTTTTCCCATTTTTCACTTTTTATTTTTCTCATGACTGTGTAATGTCTAGTCCTCTTAGGCTTTTCAGTGCTACCCCTTAACGAGTTTTTAACCAACGACTCCCAAATCGTCAGGCTTTAAGGCGCTAGATGTAGAGACATCCCCTCGGGCGTACTTACTCAAGCAATACAGGCCACAAAACTAGACTAGCCACGGTGTTTATTCATATATTTTTTTAGATCCCAAATTTTTTCCCAAACTTAAGTTCATGTCTAATCTTAAGAATTAAATAATAATAATAATAAGACTCCTCTTATTAATTTATATTTTATATTTTCAAAATATTAAATAATAAATATTAAGTTATTTAATTTATTCTATCACTATAGATTAAATTAAATATACTTAACGTATTATTACGATTATGTCATTAACTTCTAAAATAATTATTCTTTCTTTTATGGTGTGACCCTTTAGGTTCTCCATATTAAACCGATTATGAATAAATCAATTAGAACAATTCTAATCTTATTTAAATAAATAAATTAAATTATTAATTTATTTAAATAAATAATATTTATTCTACAATAAGGATAAGTCTCCCTAATGATTAACGATTTTCTAGATAATATAGATTTTAACATTAATCATAAAAGAACCTTTGAGTAAATAGTTACCATACAATTCAATCCTTCCACCATATAATGTCCCAATTAGAAATAAGAGATAGAATTACTTTCAAGTCTTATTTTATTTAATTATATGTATTTCGATTCTTAAATGCACAACTCCAACTAATACAAATTAAAAACTCCTTTCTAATTTCATTCTATATTGGCCAAGGGCTACTGAGTTGTCATTTATCGAATCACATAGGACATTTCTCTTCTTTTACTAGAAGCGATAAATTTTTTATTGATCATACATTATCTTCATGTACAATTTATTATACCCAAGCATACCTTTTGATAAACCCTAAGGGTCTTAAGGAATAAGTCAAAGTATAATTCATCATACACAAGATACTATGATGATCTCAAGTCCAAGGATCACTTGTACTACTATCACTACAGGAATTCCTATTGACAGGCAAGTAAAACTCTATTAGGTTTTCCTTAATGGGCCACATTCAGTGTACTTATTCTCTAATAAGCACCTACATACTTGCTTTATTCTCTCCATACAAATGATCATGAAATCAATCATCCTCATCCAATGAGCAAGCAACGTATGTACCAATCTATTCGGATTCACTAATCCCCAATTTAGTAATCTAACGATTGGAAACTATTTTAGTTTTTAAGCTTTCTAAGAATTTAGATCTCATTAGAATGATCATCATCATTATTCTAAAAACATTGCTTAAAATCATGGGTTTATCACATATTATAAAGAAGCATCATGTACATAATTAAAAGCCTTTATTATATTAATACTTTTAATTAATAAATGAATAAGAATGTTACAAAGTATATATTTTATAATCAAACATGATTGACTTGTGTGCATACTACTTTCAATCTCCCGCTTCCACTAAAGCCAATCGCCATTATATCTCATACCCTTCTTCTCTAAGTGACAATTATCCTACTGTTGGATAAGCTTCAGTAAATGGATATGTAATGTTGTTCTTAAGGGTCCACTATCTCTATAGTGATTTCTCATCTTTTCATGATTCTTATAATCCAATGAAAGTACCACAACACATATTTAGGTCTAAGATGAGACTTAGAAACTATTCCTAGTTCTGTAATAAACTTTTCATCCAAACAATCAACTTGCAGCTTCATTTATAGCTATATGCTCTGTCTTTAACACTAAACCAACAACTCTTTGCTATTTGAAACTTTTCCAATTCACTGCACCACCTTTTAAGGCAACGCTTTACCTTAAAGTGGATTTTTTGTCGTCGTTGGTATGTCTGAAAAACTTGAGTCTGTTAAGTCTTCTAGTTTTAATTTAGATCCACCATAAATATGATCACATCCTTAGTTTCAGTTAAGTTCTTTAAGATGTTTTTCACTGTCTTACAATGATCTTCTCCAGAATATGACCGATCAACATCAGGTCTCATACATTTCATTGCATACATGATAATTACTTATGCGATCTCTCTTTTAAGAGTCCATGGGGACTATTAAAAGAGATACACTCCATGGCTCATCAACATTAGACATCTCTTGGAGTTTGCCATGCTAAATGGCTTTAACATCAAATGAATATACATTTCTTAGGTTAAGCCGAGTATCCTTTTAAATCTATCTATATAGATTTGTATCCCCAGTAACTATACTCTTCCCAAATTATTCGTGGAGGGATGTTTAGATAACATTATCTTTACTGATTGTAGCATTGGTATGACATTCCTTATCTGTAGTATATCAACATATAATACTACGAATGTCACAACGCTCCCACTAACCCTTTTGTACACACTAGGTTCATTTTTGTTTTTGATAAAATCAAACTCTTTTGATTATCTCATCAAATCGAATGTTCCATTTTTGAGAAGCTTGCTTCAATTCATTTCTCTAAGTGTCTACAACTCTTACCTCATCGTATGTAACTGGATCATCATCTTTATGATGCATACCTCATCATCATCATCATCAATGATGAATCCATACCTCCCAGGTATCTTCGATACTATTCCAAATTTACGGTTGTGGTACAATAGATTTATCTATAAGTTCTTCTTATTTGATTTATAGTACTTTGTGGTTCTTGAACTCTTTAAGATTCTATTATCCTCTCACAGCCCCTTCAATGATAAACACCTTTATCTTAGAAGGCAGTGTGTTTAGTAACAAACACCTTTTGCTAAGTAGGATTATAGAACATATACTCTAAACTTACTTTAGGATATTCCACAAATCTGCACTTGTCAAATCTTATCCCAACCTTATCCTTTGAAACCTTTTTTCAAATAAGTTGGATAACCTCTTATCTTAACATGCTTAAGATTAGGAATCCTCCTTGACCATAAATTTTATGGAGTCTTGATGTCGGATTTTGAGGTTACCTTTTCGTAGATATGCATTCATTTCTAGGGCATGACCCTAGAAGGATACTTAAATGTTGGTAAAATCATCATGGACCGCACCATGTCCAACAAAGTATAATTTTTCCTTTCAGATACATCAATCTATTATTGCGTATCAAGAGGTGTCCATTGTGAGAAAACCATTTGAGATAATCTAGAAACTCATTGCACAAGTATTCCTTCTTTGATTCGATCAAAAAATCCTAATACTTTGCCAATTTGTTTCACTTCTAAAATTTTTAAATTTTCAAATAATTCACACTTGTATTTCAACAAAGACACACATTCAACTCTTTGAATGATCATCTCTTTTTCTTATGCTAATTTGTTCAATATGCAAAATTATTAACACGTAAGTCAAGTATACAAAATCCATTAAGTAATATTCTAGTTTTATATAAAACATTATTATTATAAATAGAACAATTGTTCTTAAATATAATACCAAAGATTTCATTGTCCAACAATAAAATGAAAATAATGTTTCCAACAAGAACTGGAATACAATAACAACTTATTGACTTAATAGATTTTCTCATAGGCAATGCTAAACTATAAGTTTCTATGGCTAATGCAGCAACCTTTGCTTCATTTTTCACACATAGGATTAATTACCTTTGTTTAGCTTTCTACTTCTGCTTGGTCCCTTCATAAATTAATATTTATTATAACCAAAGTCGGTATCCAAAACCCAAGTTGAACCTTAACTTGAAGAAAATTTATTTTAAATCGTGAACAAAATTATATTTGTAACCTAAACATCACTAAACTTCTTCTGGTTAATCCTTGCAAGATGCTTCTTGCAGTTACTTTTTCGTGTCCAGGCTTATTGCAATGGAAGCAAACTCCTTTGCTATCCATATCAGTTTTGTTCTTATTTTCCTTTGTTTTTTCCTTTCTATTTACCTTCTTTGAATTGTTCTTCTTTTTAGAAGATCCTTTTACCCCTACCAGCAAGACTTGGTCTTTCTTGGTTGGAAAGTGACCCTCAGCTGTTTTTCAATATGTTAAGCAAATCAGGAAAGATTATATCTAGCTTGTTCATATGAAAAAATCACAATAATTTTGAAAGGAGTCCGGGAGTGAGTGCAAGATCAAATCTTGGCTCAACTCTCCATCCATGACAAAACCTATTTTTTCTAATTGTTCAATCAAATTGATCATGTTTAGGACATGTGTCTGTACTATAGTATCGTTTGTCATTCTAGATCAAAAGAGCTTTTTAGATATCTGATATCTATTAGTTCTACTTTTCTCACCACCAACTACTTGACGTGCAGAAGTATAGTAGGAGCATCCATAGTTTCTTGCTAACGCTGAAGCTCGTTACTCATGGATGCGAGCATGATGCATTGAGCCAACTTTGCATCATCTAGCCACTTTCTAAAAGCAGCAATGTCTTTCTCAAAGGCATTATCTACAACCATTGCAGAGATAGACGTATTATGGACATAAGATAGCTTTTCAGCCGTGAGAACTATTCTCAAATTCCTTTACCAATCCGTTTAATTCGGTCCGGTTAATTAACATCTAATATGTTTCGCAGTGATAGTAATTTAGACATTGTAAAATTATGTAAATGAATTTATAATTTAACAACATTATATCATACCTTCTTTTATTAATTACCAAAATAATTTAGGTCTTATTTTAATTGGTATCTCCCACTATTTTCATCAAACTATATTACCTTCACTTATATAGTTCGACAAAATTTAATTAAAGATTTGCTAGTGAGAATAAGGATCTCATTTCAAATGTATATAGCCTTGTGGTGACACAACAAACTATATATAAATAAATAAATAGACAACTCTTGTCAATTACATCATCATGTAACTCCTTTTAATTTACCTCTTAGATTATTTTGATCAAGTAGTGGCACATGTGAATCAAAATTATTTAATTTAAGTCCAACCTAACACTTCTATATATTCAAAAAAGTAAAACATTGTCCTTGTGGTGACACAAAAAAACAACATTGTTTAATTTTCTTTATAAGCACCAAATGTGATAAAATTAACATCTCAAAAAATTAAGATAAGCCTTGTGGTGACACAACAAACTTATAATAATTAATTGATACTCTATTATTTTTTATTATGGTAGAAGGCGACATTCAATATTCTAAATATCTTTGAACGTTTAGGACTTAATATAAAATCTTTGAGGGGTTTGTTATTAATTTGTCTCATCTTGTTTAGCGCACATGCGCACACACACACACGCACACACACACACACACACACACACACACACACACACATATATATATATATATATATATATATATAAACAAAACCGAGATAACTTTCTACCGATAATTTTGAAAAATGGGTAAGTGGGGGTCCATATAAAAAGCAAAATTTACAACAAATAATTCATAAAAATCCCATCTATTTATCTCAATTCACTTGACTTCTCAAAACACATTTGTAATAACATTTATTCATCATTATTATAACTCGCAATATTAACAACCAGATCATTCCCAAGAAAGATGGGGCTTTTCGATAAGGATTTCTCCTTATTAGTGCGTAATTAGGTGACCAAATCCATTTCCTCAATAGAACTTTCTAGACATTGTCAATAATGCAAATAATAATATGAATAACTTTGTCGTCTCAATTATTGATTTAATAATATAAAATACTGTGACAATAATTGAATCAATAACGTGAGATAATATGCAATAATTACTATGGCAATAATTGAAATAAACCGAGTGACTTCTCATGTAAGTATCAATAATCAAAGACACTATACAATACCGTGTGCTACTATGCAACCACGCACATTACTGTACTTTTATCACCGGGTATTTCAACAGTTAACGGTAAAACTTTTGCCGTTATTTTCATAAAAAGTTATTTCTGTCATTTTCTAACTCCGACAGTAATTCCGTTGTGGGACCTACCAATGATTGTTTCGTCGTACGAAAATTCCCTGATAAAATGAATACTCCCCAACCAATCGAATATTTTATAACAACTTGCTTGCTTTGCAAAATTTGTAATTATTACCCACAAATATAACATCATAACAAATCCACACCATAATACTCAAAATAACATTTAGAGAAAATTAATTCTTTATTCATAAAAGTTGGGGTCTTACATTTGATGTTTTTGCTGGTGGGAAAAACTTAGCAAGGAATTTTTGAGCAAACTCGTCCCAATCTGTGATTGATCCCGGTGGCAAAGAGTGCAACCAACTTTTCGCTTTATCTCGTACTGTGAACGGGAAAAGTCTTAACCTTACTGCTTCCTCCGTAATATTATTAAACTTGAACGTATCACAGATCTCCAAGAAGCTCAGGATGTGTTCATTAGGATCATCAGTCAGACCACCCCCAAACTAAACTAAATTCTATAGCATTTGAATGCTACCCGATTTGATCTCAAAACTATTTGCATTGATCGAATGTCTGTCACAGTTGGCATGCATATAATCCCTAAGTGATTTTTGTTCGTCTGTCGCCATGTTAATTGGAATTTCAGTTTCCTCTGCCAGTTTTTCTTTCATATTTACTTCCTTACTAGTTAATCTCAGTTTCCATAACTCTCTCTTGATATTGTCGGCGTATAACAAAAGTTCTTTCTTACCCTTTGATCTAGTGTGCATACACGGATGAAAAACCTACAAGAAGAAAGAAAGAAATAATTAAATAAAAATGTTTAAAGTAAGATCGAATTGATTGTAACTAATATGAAATTAATATTAAATACAAAATCCCCGGTAACGACGCCAATAACTTGTCCGATTTCATAATCAACAATTATTTGCAAGTGTAAGACCCCAACTTTTTATGAATAAAGATTTAATTTACTTTAAATATTATTTTGAAATGTAAGGTGTTGATTGATATAATGCTATAATTATGGGTGATATGTAAAAATTTTCCAAAGTATGCAAGTTGTCATAAAATATTCGTTTGGTCAGGAAATATTCTTTTTATCGGGGAATATTCGTACGACAGCGCAATCAGTGGTGGACCACAACGAAATAACTATCAGATATAGAAAGTGATAGAAATAACCTTTTTATAAAAAATAATGACAAAACTTTTACCATTAACTGTTGAAATATCCGGTGATAAAAGTATAGTAATACGCATTGTTGCATAGTAGCACACGGTATTGCACAGTATCTCTTATTATTGATTCGTATGTAAGAAGTCACTCAGTATTCAATAATTGCCACAGTAGTTGCTGCATTGTATCTCATATCAGTGATTCAATAATTGTTATAGTAACATCTGCACAATATTTTATATTATTTGAATAATATTATTATTTAGCATTATTGGTAATGTCTAGAAAGTTCTGTCGAGAAAAGGGGTTAGGTTATATAATTGCGCGCTGATAAGGATAAATCATTATCGGAAAGCCCCCTCTTTCCTAGCAATAATCTGGTTGTTAATATTGTGAGCTTATAATATTAATTGTGAATAATTATTATATGGTAAATATTGCTTCAATTTTGATATAAATAAAGGAATTTAGCATGAAACATTTGTTGAAAGTTTGGCATATTTTTCTATGGAATCACAATTATCTTCTTCGATAAAATATACATTCAAATATATTATTATAATATTACATTATAATAGTATAATGTGATAATATAATAATATAATTTTGTATAATTTAAATGGTAATATTATTATTATAATATATAATTTTTAGCATGTGAATAAAAGTGGAGTGAAGGTTAACATTTTGATTTTGAATTCTTTCTTTTCAAAACTTCCGTGCACTTATTTTTTCCCAATTGGTGACAAAACCATCTCCTGCAATTCTTTTGTTTTCCAAATTTAGTGGGCCCTCAACCATTGGAAAATGATAGGTTAGACAGAGAAAGAAAGAAAGTTAGGTAGAGAAGAAAAAAAAGGTTAGGCAAAGTTAGGCAAGTTCATTTGATTTTCTCCCTCAGTTGCACTATAAATATGGTACTCGGATGACCAACTAAGACACACACCATCATAATATCAGAAATTCTTATTCTATAATATTGTGAGTATTTATCTTGAATAAAAGGATTCTTTGAGTGTAGTTAACAGTGCAAGATTTTCATAAGATAATATCTGATATTCTAGTCAAATATAGTTTCTACTAAGGTAAATGATTTATTTTCTTTCAATACACGTAAGGGATATCATTTTTTTTCATACTCCATATTATGTAAGTGATATTATTTCATTTTATATTCCTAAATTTAAACTTACTAGGGTAATTATTGCTTCTATAATTCCTAAAATGCTTAGAAATTACTTAAGGTTTGCGCTTCATCTCATATCATTTCACTAGAATATTGGTCTGAACTTTATTATTAAATTTTAATCTTTTCATGTCAGGGTACTATTCAGCCGGGTATTGTAGACACTCGAAATTTCGTTGTCCTATTACTAATTATGCAGGAGGACAAAACCGTTTTTTTCACACTCTAGAGATAACCTTGGAGGACCACAACATCTGTTCCAACTCCAGAAATAACCCTGGGAGATCCAGTCAATCATAGAGATAACCCTGAGGATAGTCAGAGTTAATAGCAAGCCAATCTCAGAGATAACCCTGGGAAAAGACTGCTACGACTGCGCCAAAGCTGGGGACAACCCCGGGAGGGGAAAAATGGTTATTTTACCAAATCATCTTCAAATTAACTCACTTCAACTCAATCTACTTCAAAAGAAGTCCCACAAGAACCATATCTTAACTTTCGAGTGCAATATACGCAAAATAACTCAATAGACTGTCTACGGAGAGCCAAAAATTCTATTTCAATCGTGGACCCATCTTCCCAGAGTCAGAAAAGTGAAAGACCTATGTCATTGCATAGCTCTCAGAAAGTGCTTTCCGGAATGGTATGGCACGCTTCCATCGGACTCCCGAACTTAATGTTATAAATGTTCGAGCGGATATCGTGTCGTCTGAGTGCACGTACTTCAAGACGATGGGACCCACAATGCTCGAGGTAGCCCGGGCAGCCGCGGATAGACCCGCTGCTACCGTGGGTTGACCTGCGGCACTTTTGGTCTATAAATAGACCCCCCCATCAGCCATAAAATGTAAGAAAAAAGGAAGAAAAGAGAGAAAACTCTATCAATTTCAGTTTGTAACCTCTTCTAGAGTGTTCCAAACTAAGTGATTCTTTTTTTCTAAATACTTGTAAGCTTGTGTTTTGTAACATACTGAAGTTTAACCGGTGGAAACCGAGTTTTCAAGCCTCAAAAACTATCTGAACTCTTCTTTGCAGCCCACTGTAAGATTTTTCAGATTTTTAAGCTTTCTACTACTTCTATATATATATATATATATATATATATATATATATATATATATATATATACACCGCTTTTATATAAATATCTGCTTTAACTGCTTTCATAATGTAGATATTTAATCTTTCAGCCTGCGTGTGACGCCCCCAAAATAGGTATACATCACCTATTCTGAGTCGCCAATACATGGTACATAATACAAAAGAAATAATACCCCTTATCTTAAGAAGAAGAATACTGGATATATGACTAGTGCAGTAGCAGAATACTTTTCTTCTTTCTCTCTATAACTTCTTTCTCTAGAGTTTCAGTGAATTCATAAGAAATAATGAAGGAATGCGCTTCTATTTATAGAAGAATGGACTGCATAGTAACTAACGCATGAACGGTCCAGATTGATTTACTTTAATCTGACGGTCCATATTTAAAGCAAAATCTTTTAAATAAAATATAATATATTCTATTTATAATCTTATAAAACGAATAACTTTATAAAAGATTTTACTATGCAAATACTATGCAGGCACTATGCAAACACTATACATAATAAAATATAATATATTCTAATTATTGTCTAATAAAATAGATAACTTTATAAAAGTATTCTGTTTTATATAAAAAGATTTTACTATTAGCCTAATAAAACGAATAACTTTATAAAAGTATTCTGTTTTATATAAAAAGCTTTTCTGTTTCATTACATTAATAATACCAATAAAACAAAACTGAGTGACTTATCACGTAAGCATCAATAATCAATACCATGTGCTACTATGCAACCATGTGTATTACTGTTCTTTTACTACCGAGTAGTTCAATAGTATTAATGGCAAAACTTCCGCTGTTATTTTCATAAAGTATTTTTGTCATTTTCTCAATCCGACAATAATTTCGTTGTGGTGTCCACCAATGATTGTGTCGTTGTACGAATATTTCCTGTTAAAACGAATATTCCCCGACCAATCGAATATTATATAGCAACTTGCGTACTCTGCAAAATTTATAATTATTATCCACAACTATAACATTATATCAATTTCACTCCATAATATTCAAAAATGATATTTATAGAAAATTCATCTTTATTTATAAAAGTTGGGGTCTTATAACATCCCCTTCTTATGAAATTTTGCCCTCAAAATTAGGGTACGTACCTGGTATATCGAAGAGGTAAGGATACCTTGACTTCATTTCAGATTCTAACTCCCAGGTCATTTCCTCGACATCGTGGTTTCTCCACAAAACTTTGACTTGAGGTATAACCTTGGAGCGTAGAATATATTCCTTCTTATCCAAGATTTGAATAGGAACCTCTTCATACGTTAAATTTTCGGCTATTTTGTCTGGTTCTAACTCAATAATGTGGTTCGGGTCTTCCACATATTTACGTAACATGGATATGTGAAAAATATTATGAACATGAGATATACTTGGCGGTAAAGCGAGTCTATAGGCCACAATTTCTACTCTATCGAGGATTAAAAATGGGCCAATAAATCGAGGATTGAACTTTCCTGTCTTTCCAAATATCGTAACTCCTTTCCACGGAGCAACTCGTAACAACACATGCTCTCTTATATCAAATTCCACGTCCTTTCGATGAAGATCATCATAACTCTTTTGTCGATCTTGTGAGATTTTTATACGTTGTCGAATCGTTTGAATCTTTTCCGTAGTCATACGTACCAACTCCGGTCCCAATAATGTTGCTTCACCCACCTCATCCCAGCATACTGGAGAATGACACTTTCTTCCATACAATGTAACGACCCCACAATCTATACAACTTAAATCCTGACTTCGGTCGTTAACCATACATTGAACCTCTAAATAATACATCATTATTCGATGTTAAACTTAATAAAATTGCGGAATATTTAAAACTTTTATACATTTCCTTCTTTCTTGCCCTGAATCGCAACCATTACATTACATCTCTTTGATTCAATCTTATGTCATGAATCGTTACAACAAAATAACTATACAAAGTCTTACATCATAACTAAATATCCATATACATTAGATAGCTCAACTTACATTTCAACAACATGTTACGTTCAAAATATGAAATACATTTCTCATAAAACATAAGTAATCTTCGTGAATATAGATCTCTATAACTCATATAGCACGTATCTTTACCTTAAAATCTTGACCTGCAAAAGTGGTTATTTGCAAGAGTGAGCTCGACAGCCCAGCAAAGTCTAAGAGTTTTCATGCATCACATAACACATAATAACATGCTCGATATACATCTCATTAAAGTAACATGGCATACATGCTTTTAATTCACATAGCAAATATAAAGATTGAGTTCCTTACTCAATCATCATTACTTAGCCAAAACAATGCAGTCATATATTGACTTTAACATTTCATTATTCAACATGCATAACATATCATGCAATTTAAAACAGTTCATCAAGTCCACGTAGAAAATAGGAACTGAAAGACTTGCCTTGATCGTTGTTTACCAATAATAGTTTAACAGCTTACAGCTATCTGCACTTCACGTGCCCTACGTAATTATATAATCATACACATCAAATATTAGTCACATAACAACACATAGTAATTGTAATGTAAACTCTACTCTACGTCTCATATCCCTTCCTATCATAATACACAATGTTCAACTTAATTGTGTTAACTTTCAACTTATATCTCCCTATATTTTATTTTCGCAGTTCATTCAAGTGCTTAAGTCTTGCTAGGACTACTTATTGGTTTTATATTAAACCCATTCCATATCTTATAATATCCATTTCAATGGAATTGAAACACTTTTTAAGTTCATTAACACTTGGCACGGCGTTTCGACGTTCATTCGTTACACGCCAGATTTGCCTCTCTTGTGTATGCTTACTATGCTTCTATAACTCATCTAATAAATCATATATTAATGTTAAACATCATTATATTTACTATTATTCATGTTTTGTAACTTAGGACAACATCTTTTATGGTCTGGAGCACGACACATGCATATGTGCATGTCCGACACCCTCTGATTGCCTCCGAAAACACAATAGTCCTAAAGATAACCATTTTTACCCATCCTAATGACCTCAAATTGAAAAACTTAAAGAACGAAAGTTGTAGGTCTACTCGTCCTCGTTTCGGATCATCTTTAATCACCTCAATCGGAGTTCGTATGAGGAAGTTATGGCCATTTTACTACAGGAGGTCAAAACTGTCCAAGTCAGACTTTTGTCCCCGCACTGGGGCGCGAGGACTAAGCCAACTAGTGGCGCTGGGGCACGAGATTGGCGCTGGGACGCGAATTTCAGCGCTGGAGCACCAACTTCTGGCGCTGGGGCGCGAATTTTGGCGCAGGGGGGCGATTTTTGGCGTTGGGGCTCAAATTTTGGCGCTGGGGTGCCGAAACTTGCAGAAGCCAACCACGAAGAATAGAACAAAGCTACTGTCTTTATTTTTTAACAGTAATTAACCCCAATTAACATGTATAACCTAAGCCAATTACACATATACACATTACCCAACATGTATATACTAATTTAAACCATTAAACAATAATTTTAAAAACTTAAATCATTGTACGCACTGCTTTAAAACCAAAACTCTATTATCGATGTTTGTTTACAAAGTTCAACACTGAAATTCTTATTAGTCATCAACTTAGTCCATTCCAACTATAATCTCATCGTTTCTTACCAAGTTAATATATTCAGTGTTCAATTTCACCATTAATTCGCCACCAAACTATTACAGACAATTACATTATATTAATATTTGGTATTTTTACCAGTCATTTTTGAACATCTATAAACTGCAAACAGTTTCTTCCTTTCAGAATGAGACTAGCGTACAATCCCTTATCTAAACATAAACTCTAGCATTACAATTACCTACAAGTGCAATTATTCAGTTTATACAACAATTCAAGAGAATTTTAACTTCACATAGAATTTGTAAAGAATCTTTACACAGTGAAACTCATGAAAAATTATGTCGTAGCATATATATTAAGGGTTATATAACATACCTTCAATTTGCTTAGACAATTCTTGCTAACTCTTGTAATCCTTGCTAAAATTGCCAGAAATTGCTTAACTTCTCTCACAATTCTCTCAACTCTCTGTAATCTCTAGGCTAGCAAGCTAGAATACGTAAAAAGAACAACTGATAGCTTTAAGGCGAAAAACCAAAACTGTTAATCCTTAATACGTCAAACTTAATAAAATAACAGTTACAAAACTAACGTATATAATATAAATATATTATATTTATTATTTTATTTATTTTATTGAAATTCAAAAATTAGAAATTTCAAAAGTCATAAGGCTTTGTTTGGTAAAATACTTTAAAATTAAAGACTTAATATATTTAAGCCTTGTTTGGCAAGATAAATTAAAACTACTTTAATTTATTTTAATAACCACTTATAATATAGTTATTTGTCACACTTATAATTAATTAAGTTTTCATATTTAATTTAATTAATTCTAATAATAATTCATTGCATAATATAATAATTTATTTAATCATTATAAACTCTCTAACTTAATTGTTAAATTAAATTAGATTACTATTTCAAAATAATTACTTTCCTTAACGCATTAATTATTTATTAAACAAATAAATAATCAAATCACATCAAATCAATTAAACAAATACTTATTCAACGATAAACACATCCATTAAATATTTATATAATTCAATAAACATTTAAATATTATAATTAAAAATATGGATTGTTACATCATTCCCTCCTTATAAGGATTATGTCCTCAGAATCACAGCTCAACCACTCATTCGTTACAATCTTCCCTACTTACAAAGATTCTGTCCCCAGAATCGAAGACAAATTAAACAAATGACTTAAAGTAATCTTTCATCATTTTATCTAAATATAAGTTTTATATTTTCTACTACATTCATTACCTTAACAAATTCTAGGTTTCGTTTCATAACTTTCACTTGAACTCAATTATATTCTGAGTATTATACATCTTTTAACCCATTCATTTCCTTTTCTAAGGATCGTTATCATCAACACTCGGGATATTACATTCACCCTTTCTTCTAAGAATTTCGTCCTTGAAATTTTATTTATTAATCTTTATTCATTCAATCTATCAAAGTAGATTTTTACGTCACTACTTCATTCATTCATTGGCTTCTATAACCACTTTCTTTTCACAAACATCATTCTACAATTATTAAACTTTTCTATTAAAAGTTTCACATTATTCTTTGATAACTCACATCCTTCTCACTTCAAAATATCTTTTCTCACTTATTCAACATATTCATCATCCAGTGTCGTATTCTATGACTCACTTCTTTCTAAGGAATATCATCCTTACCACATTCACCTTTTAGAATATCAAGAATCTTCCACAATTGCTCAATAATTGGGAAGCGATATGAATAACAGGAATTTAAAAGATTCCAAATCATGCTGAGGGTCATAAGACCATGAACTATGTCCACAGTTGCAAGTAATCTTTCAACTTCAGCTTTAACAGTCATAAGACTATAAGGACCCCCGTACTTAGGGTGTTAAGCCCTTCGTACAATGTATTGTGCACAAACATTTAAACGTTATGCGTATGTCCATAGTTATAAGTAATCTTTCAACTTAAACTTTAACAGTCATAAGACTATAGGGACTCTTCGTACTTAGGGTGATCAGCCCTTCGTACAATGTATTGTGCACAAACATCTCAACGCCTCCGCGTATTCCCCTATAAAAGGGTTGTTCATCTCAGCTTTTCAACATCTGAATCCGCACCAAAACAATTTGGTTTGGCATAACTTCCCAAGAAACTCTTGAATTTCATGAACATCTTTTAATATTTGTCTAGCTGAATCAAATAGCATAGACCTCTACAATAACTCGGACATTAACCGAAATATACATATACATACATACATATGTATTCTCATATATCAAAGAAATCTCAAAAATCTTTTTATGACGTCATGATACCGCACTGTATTTACAGTCCGTTGAGGATTTCGTCATTTGGTGACTTTATCATACTACATCATACCATAGTGGGCTGACGATCCTTAGATCACATCCAACACTAGGTAATACTGCATTGATGACTCCATCGTTTTTATCATCTTTGCACCAGGTTACATGATGCATTAATGATATAAAATACATTTTGATATATTGCAAATCATTTTTGTCTAGCCGAAGTAATTAGCATAGACATACGAATAACAGTATTATTGTTAAAACTCATTGGTTCCATCATTTGATCTAATGTTTTTCAAGAAAATAAAAGTGTAAACATCAGCACGAAGTCAATAAATTTTGAAAGTCTAGCATAGCTAGTAGATTTAGAATATCCATGCTTCCACCATCAACTCCACTTTCTAATAATGATCCATTTCTTAATAGGTCTATCTATTCCTATCATCCTCAAAACTCCATTCACACGTAATTATACCATAGTTCATCAAACTTACCACACGTTATGAGTTCAGGAACTTGCCACAATCAAATAAGTTTAAGAACTTATCCTAGTCAGACCATAGGCGTCCATTCGCTGAGGGGTTCAAAAATATACCATATAATTATGAGTCACGAACCTACCATAAGTATGAGTTTTAAGAACTCGCACTTCACCTTATAATATTCTCTAACTATACTCTACCTATCTGTTATACACATGAGAAAAGAATCACCTTCTCAACAGGCATATAGCAAATAGTGCGACATAAACATTCCAATGATTATCAATGTGATAAACTGAGTGCAAGCACAAAACCCTCGCCCATACAAAGGTTTGTACAACTCAGCCATCATATGAGTTCTCAATTGAAATCCCACCTAACTCGATCTTTCTTTTAACTTGCTCTTTGCTCGATACGAATTCCTCGTATTGCATCATCTATAACTCCTCATGAGTTATCTCGTACTATTTCATAGTACACCATCTTTATAGCATTAAGCTATAATCATTCAAACATTACAGACCATCTTTCTTTTATAACTTAAACAGACCACGTCGTGACCTTATTCTATAATCATCTCCCTTAAAATTCTTTTCTTAACTCGTGATCGTTTTGTTTTTACGATCCTCTTTCTTTTCCCCCTTTTTTCCCATCATTTACGACATTATTCGTTATCTTGGCTATTGGAGTTAGGAAACTCCCATTTCTTATCTTTATATCTCTTCAAGATTCTTCTTTGAATCTTCTTGTTTATATAACAATTCTTCTTTTAAGAATTTCTAACTTTCTAACTTCATTTACATCGCTCAAAATTTCATTCGAGTTACACACTTGGTACACATCGAGTCTCTAACAGTTTCAATATGGTACGCTGAGTGGTTTCCCACAAACAACCAACAAACTAGGTTCCGAGTTGCTAGTTTGTATATACCTCCGCTCCATGAAGGAATCGTTTAGCCCAGATACCATACATCAACTACTAAAGAGTACAATTGTATCACACTTAGACATAACTCTCTATTCATAACTTCTTTACCATTGTCTTTTTATAGACATTGTCTATTTATTATCACCTTACATTCTTATTATTGGAGTTGGGTAACCCCACTTTTATATTCCTTATAACTCTGCGAGATTCTTCTTTGAATCCTTCCACGCAAGTTTTAATCTCTTATTGTTCAAACTCTATTTGAGCTTATTCGTTCATTATCTTCACATCTCATCTCAAAGGTTATAGCCTAAGGTACTCTTACCTAAGGTTTCTAACCTACAGCTTTGATACCAACTGTAACGACCCCACAATCTATACAATTTAAATCCTGACTTCAGTCGTTAACCATACATTCAACCTCTAAATAATACATCATTATTCGATGTTAAACTTAATAAAATTACAGAATATTTAAAACTTTTATACATTTCCTTCTTTCTTGCCCTGAATCGCAACCATTACATTGCATCTCTTTTATTCAATCTTATGTCATGAATCGTTACAACAAAATAACTATACAAAGTCTTACATCATAACTAAATATCCATATACATTAGATAGCTCAACTTACATTTCAACAACATGTTACGTTCAAAATATGAAATACATTTCTCATAAAACATAAGTAATCTTCGTGAATATAGATCTCTATAACTCATATAGCACGTATCTTTACCTTAAAATCTTGACCTGCAAAAGTGGTTATTTGCAAGAGTGAGCTCGACAGCCCAGCAAAGTCTAAGAGTTTTCATGCATCACATAACACATAATAACATGCTCGATATACATCTCATTAAAGTAACATGGCATACATGCTTTTAATTCACATAGCAAATATAAAGATTGAGTTCCTTACTCAATCATCATTACTTAGCCAAAACAATGCAGTCATATATGGACTTTAACATTTCATGATTCAACATGCATAACATATCATGCAATTTAAAACAGTTCATCAAGTCCACGTAGAAAATAGGAACCGAAAGACTTGCCTTGATCGTTGTTTACTAATAATAGTTTAACAGCTTACAGCTATCTGCACTTCACGTGCCCTACGCAATTATATAATCATACACATCAAATATTAGTCACATAAAAACACATAGTAATTGTAATGTAACTCTACTCTACGTCTCATAACCCTTCCTATCATAATACACAATGCTCAACTTAATTGTGTTAACTTTCAACTTATATCTCCCTATATTTCATTTTTGCAGTTCATTCAAGTGCTTAAGTCTTGCTAGGACTACTTATTGGTTTTATATTAAACCCATTCCATATATTATAATATCCATTTTAATGGAATTGAAACACTTTTTAAGTTCATTAACACTTGGCACGGCGTTTCGACGTTCATTCGTCACACGCCAGATTTGCCTCTCTTGTGTATGCTTACTATGCTTCTATAACTCATCTAATACATCATATATTAATTTAAACATTATTATATTTACTATTATTCATATTTTGTAACTTAGGACAACATCTTTTATGGTCTGGAGCACGACACATGCATATGTGCATGTCCGACACCCTCCGATTGCCACCGAAAACACAACAGTCCTAAAGATGACCATTTTTACCCATCCTAATGACCCCAAATTGAAAAACTTAAAGAATGAAAGTTGTAGGTCTACTCGTGCTCGTTCCGGATCATCTTGAATCACCTCAAACGGAGTTCGTATGAGGAAGTTATGGCTATTTTACTATAGCAGGTCAAAACTATCCAAGTCAGACTTCTGTCCCCGCGCTGGGGCGCGAGGACTAAGCCAACTAGTGGCGCTGGGGCGTGAGATTGGCACTGGGGCGCGAATTTCAGCGCTGGGGCGCCAACTTCTGGCGCTGGGGCGCGAATTTTGGCGCCGGGGCGCGATTTTTGGCGCTGGGGCTCAAATTTTGGCGCTGGGGCGCCGAAACTTGGAGAAGCCAACCACGAAGAACAGAACAAAGCTACTGTCTTTATTTTTTAACAGCAATCAACCCCAATTAACATGTATAACCTAAGCCAATTACACATATACACATTACCCAACATGTATATACTAATTTAAACCATTAAACAATAATTTTAAAAACTTAAATCATTGTACGCACTGTTTTAAAACCAAAACTCTATTATCGATGTTTGTTTACAAAGTTCAACACTGAAATTCTTATTAGTCATCAACTTAGTCCATTCCAACTATAATCTCATCATTTCTTACCAAGTTAATATATTCAGTGTTCAATTTCACCATTAATTCGCCACCAAACTAGTACAGACAATTACATTATATTAATATTTGGTATTTTTACCAATCATTTTTGAACATCTATAAACTGCAAACAGTTTTTTCCTTTCTGCACGAGACTAGCGTACAATCCCTTATCTAAACATAAACTCTAGCATTACAATTACCTACAAGTGCAATTATTCAGTTTATACAACAATTCAAGAGAATTTTAACTTCACAGAGAATTTGTAAAGAATCTTTACACAGTGAAACTCATGAAAAATTATGTCGTAGCATATATATTAAGGGTTATATAACATACCTTCAATTTGCTCAGACAATTCTTGCTAACTCTTGTAATCCTTGCTAAAATTGCCAGAAATTGCTTAACTTCTCTCACAATTCTCTCAACTCTCTGTAATCTCTAGGCTAGCAAACTAGAATACGTAAAAAGAACAACTGATAGCTTTAAGGCGAAAAACCAAAACTGTTAATCCTTAATATGCCAAACTTAATAAAATAACAGTTACAAAACTAACGTATATAATATAAATATATTATACTTATTATTTTATTTATTTTATTTAAATTCAAAAATTAGAAATTCCAAAAGTCATAAGGCTTTGTTTGGCAAAATACTTTAAAATTAAAGACTTAATATATTTAAGCCTTGTTTGGCAAGATAAATTAAAACTACTTTAATTTATTTTAATAACCACTTATAATATAGTTATTTGTCACACTTCTAATTATTTAAGTTTTCATATTTAATTTAATTAATTCTAATAATAATTCATTGCATAATATAATAATTTATTTAATCATTATAAACTCTCTAACTTAATTGTTAAATTAAATTAGATTACTATTTCAAAATAATTATTTTCCTTAACTCATTAATTATTTATTAAACAAATAAATAATCAAATCACATCAAATCAATTAAACAAATACTTATTCAACGATAAACACGTCAATTAAATATTTATATAATTTAATAAATATTTACATATTATAATTAAAAATCTGGATTGTTACATACAACGCCTCGAATTGAGCCATGCTCATACTTGTTTGATAACTGTTGTTGTAGAAAAACTCCACCAATGGTAAGAACTTATCCCAACTTCCCTTGAAGTCAAGGACACAAAGTCTTATTAAATCTTCAAGAGTTTGAATAGTCCTCTCTGATTGTCCATCCGTCTGGGGATGATATACTGAACTAAATCGTAAATCCGTGCCCATAGCTTTCTACAAACTAACCCGAAATCGTGAAGTGAATCTTGTGTCTCGATCAGAAACTATGGATACTGGCATACCATGCAGTCTTATAATCTCGTTTATGTACATACGAGCAAGACGTTCAAGTGTATAAGTTTCTTGTATTGGTAAGAAATGAGCAGACTTGGTCAATCTATCAACAATGACCCAAATTGCATCAATGTCTTGAGAAACCTGGGGAAGACCAGTAACGAAATCCATGGTAATGTGCTCCCACTTTTTTCTGGAATTTCAAGTGGTTGCAATGGACCTTTTGGTACTTGATGCTCCGCTTTGACTCGTTGACAAGTTGGACACCTTGAGATAAACAACGCTATCTCTCTCTTCATATTGCTCTACCAAAATGTATGACGAAGATCATGATACATTTTGGTACTCCCAAGATGGATTGCAAACGGTGTGTTGTGCGCCTCCATCGTGATTTTATACTTTAAATCATGGTCGTTAGGAACACAAAGTCTGGAGTTAACTCGAAGTATTCCTTCTTCATCGATTCTTGCTTCCGGCATAGCACCTTCTTGAACTTTCTTTCTCATACGCATCAGCTCCAGGTCTGTAGCTTGAGCAGCCTTAACTTTATCAATTAAAGTCGGTTCTACTCGTATATTCACCATCATCACATGGGTCCCTAGAGTCTTTAACTCTATCTCTATCCTTTGCAAGTCACACAAAATGGGCCTTTGCGTTGACAATATTGCACTCGTACTTGCATATGATCTTCTACTCAATGCATCAGCTACCACGTTCGCTTTTCCAAGATGGTATTGGATGGTATGATCATAATCTTTTAACAGTTCCAGCCAACGTCGTTGTCGCATGTTGAGTTCCTTTTGAATGAAGAAATATTTGAGACTTTTATGATCCGTAAAGATCTTCACTTTCTCCCCATACAAGTAATGCCTCCAAATTTTAAGTGCGAAGACAACAGCTGCCAACTCTAGATCATGAGTAGGATAATTTTTCTCATATTCTTTGAGTTGTCTTGAGGCATAGGCTATGACTTTCCCATGTTGCATGAGAACACATCCCAACCCTTTGCCCGAAGCATCAATGTAGATGACAAATCCCTCCGAGCCAGATGGTATTGTCAGATCAGGTGCTGAAATGAGTCTCCTCTTGAGTTCTTGAAAACTCTTCTCACATTCTTCGCTCCAACAGAACTTTGTATCTTTCTGAGTCAGCTGAGTTAATGGAGTAGCGATTCAAGAAAATCCTTTCACAAATCTCCGATAATAACCAGCTAAATCGAGAAAGCTACGTACTTCGGTCACTGATTTAAGTTTCTCCCAGCTTTGAATTGCTTCAATCTTTGCCGGGTCAACAGATATTCCATGACTTGATACTACGTGCCCAAGGAATGCTATTTCCTCAAGCCAGAACTCGCATTTCTTCAACTTGGCATAAAGCTTGTATTCACGAAGCTTTTGGAGTGTCAGCCTCAAGTGTTGCTCATGATCTTCACGGCTTTTGAAATAAATAAGGATGTCATCAATAAAGACGACCACAAAGTGATCCAAATATTCCTTGAATACTCGGTTCATCAAATCCATGAAGACAGTAGGAGCATTAGTCAATCTAAAAGACATGACTAAGAATTCATAATGCCCGTACCGAGTTCTGAAGGCAGTCTTTGGAATGTCCTCAGTTCTAACCTTTAGCTGATGATATCCAGAACGAAGATAGATTTTTGAAAAGAATTGTGCTCCTTACAACTAGTCAAACAGGTCATCAATACGTGGCAATGGGTACCTATTTTTGATGGTGACATGATTCAAGTCCCGATAATCAATACAAAGTCGTATACTCCCATATTTCTTCTTCACGAATAGAACAGGAGCACTCCAAGGAGAAGTACTAGGACGAATAAAGCCAATGTCTAACAATTCCTACAGTTGGGTCTTTAACTCTTGAAGTTCAATAGGAGTCATTCGATATGGGGCTTTGGAAATGAGTTTTGTACCAGGTTCAAGGTCAATACAAAATTCAATTTCACGCTCTGGGAGTAGGCCAGGAAGTTCTTTAGGGAATACGTCAGGAAATTCATTAACAATAGAAATATCATTCAAAACTGAAGTATTTTTGTTTAGATCCGTATCATGAGCTAAGAAAGCTTAACATCCATTTTTCAATAAATAAATAGCTTTATGGCTTGAGATGACAGTGATTGATTTTAATGGTTTAGTTGTTTGAATTCGCATAATAGGTTGATTAGGAATATGAAAGCTAACAACCTTATGAAAATAATTAATTTTTGCATGATGAGTAGTTAACCAATCAATCCCTAGAATTACATCAAATGCAAGTATTTTCAATGAAATAAGATCGAAAGGTAATGTGAGGGTACCGATTTGAACCAAATAAGACCTATAAACAGTGGATGTAATGAAGGTTTCTCCCAACGGAGTTTCCACAGATAAGTCAAAGTCTAATTTCTTCGAAGTCAAATTTAATCGTTGAGCGCAAATAGGAGAAATAAAAGAATGGGTAGAACCAGTATCAAATAAGGTATAGACTTCGCTAGAGTTTATGATAAGCTTACCCGTGATAACCTCATTCGTGTTCCTTACTTTCTGGGAGGTCACAACAAACGCTCTCCTTTGCACTACCGGTTTTGACTTTTCTGGGACGTCCTTTGGTGCCTTCATCCTAGCTGAACTTGTCTTTGGTAAACGATAAAATCGGGCTAGGTGACCTTCTCTTCCACAATTATAACATGCTTTGGATGGCATCGCGCAGTTTGGACTGATGTGTCCCTCCCCTCCGCATTTGAAGCATATGATCAGTGGTCGTTCTCCTTCCTGAACCACAGGTGCTGGTACTGACGTCTTTCCATCATTGTTGAATCTCCTCTTCTTGAAATGTCCATTCTTATTATTTTGGCCATGATTACCACCGAAGTGGTTACCATTTCTGGCATGTTGATTCCCTCCACGCTTGTTGTCACCGCTTCGATGACTGCTTTCACTGGTATTATCATTTTGCCTGTTGCTCTCTTTAGGTTGCGTTGACTCGTTATCGCGCTCCACTAACTGAGCCCAATTTACAACATCTGAATACAAACACATTTTATGAGCAATAAGATGTTGACGTATCTCCGGCTTCAAACCTCTTAAAAACATCCGCGTCATTCTCTCTTCATTATCCACCAAGTGGGATGCAAACCGGGACAACTCGGCAAACTTAGCTTCGTACTGCGACACAGTCATATTATTCTGCTCCAACTTGATGAACTCTATCTCCTTCATGTGACAAATACTTTCGGGAAAGTACTTGTCATTGAATAGTTCTTGGAACTTCTCCCAAGACATCTTCAGTGCAACATGTTGAGTACGCTTTACCGATTCCCACCAGTAATCTGCCTCTCCTCACAACATAAAGGTGGCAAAGGGAACCTTTTGCTCCTCGGCGCATCCCAAGACATCAAATATCTTGGTGATCTATTTTATCCACGTTTCCGCCTTAAGTGGTTTTGGTTCTCCAATAAACTCCGGTGGTCCCAGCTCGTTGAACTATTTAACGGTGACTGTCCGTGAGTTTTTAGTGTTTCCACCTACATTTTGGACAGGAGCCGCTCTCGCCTGCTGTTGCATGAATTGCATAAAGCCTCTGAACATTCCATCATTCATCATTTGGTCAGTGTTGTTGTTTGCATGAGGATTATCGCCTTCTTGATGCACATTATCCTGATTATTGATATGTGGTGAATCAACGGTCGTCTGTGCTCCATTGCTATTCTCAACATTCTCGGATGTGATTTTTAAATACTGCCACAAAATAAGGGTTAAATCACATATCACATATTATCTCTATACTCTGACCGACCAATTAAATAACAAGTAAACTTAGGTAGGTCATATTAGCGAATGAATTCCCCGTCTCTCCCCTCCTAGTTCTTATCTCATATCTCAGCCAGGGATCATATTCCTAAGCTCTGATACCAACTGTGACGCCCCCAAAATAGGTATACATCACCTATTCTGAGTCGCCAATACATGGTACAGAATACAAAAGAAATACTACCTCTTACCTTAAGAAGAAGAATACTGGATATATGACTAGTGCGGTACCAGAATACTTTTCTTCTTTCTCTCTATAACTTCTCTCTCTAGAGTTCTAGTGAATTCGTAAGAAATAATGAAGGAATGCACTTCTATATTATAGAAGAATGGACTGCATAGTAACTAACTCATGAACGGTCCAGATTGATTTACTTTAATCTGACGGTCCATATTTAAAGCAAAATCTTTTAAATAAAATATAATATATTTTATTTATAATCTAATAAAATGAATAACTTTATAAAAGATTTTACTATGCAAACAGTATGCATAATAAAATATAATATATTCT
This sequence comes from Panax notoginseng, assembly GCA_016801055.1. NCBI lineage: Eukaryota > Viridiplantae > Streptophyta > Magnoliopsida > Apiales > Araliaceae > Panax > Panax notoginseng. The sequence goes on from CM029017.1 coordinate 117,695,425, forward strand.
AATTATTGTCTAATAAAATAAATAACTTTATGAAAGTATTCTGTTTTATATAAAAAGATTTTACTATTAGCCTAATAAAACGAATAACTTTATAAAAGTATTATGTTTTATATAAAAAGCTTTTCTGTTTCATTACATTAATAATACCAATAAAACAAAACTGAGTGACTTATCACGTAAGCATCAATAATCAATACCATGTGCTACTATGCAACCATGCGTATTACTATTCTTTTACTACCGAGTAGTTCAACAATATTAATAGTAAAACTTCCGTCGTTATTTTCATAAAGTATTTTTGTCATTTTTCCAATCCGACAATAATTCTGTTGTGGGATCCACCAATGATTGTGTCGTCGTACGAATATTCCCCGTTAAAACGAATATTCCCCGACCAATCGAATATTATATAGCAACTTGCGTACTTTGCAAAATTTATAAGTATTACCCACAACTATAACATTATATTAATTTCACTCCATAATATTCAAAAATGATATTTATAGAAAATTCATCTTTATTTATAAAAGTTGGGGTCTTACACTGTGGGCTAGATTTGCCTAAATCTGGCTACTTCTAACTTTAACTGGCTCAAAGTGACTAAATTGGAATCGTTAAAGCTAGAATGGTTTAGATTTTCTCAAATCTAGTTCTTTTTTCTAGCTTTTGTACATACCGCTCTTTCATGTGAGCCTAGGAATCATGTGATCACATATTCAACTTCTGAATATAGATTCGGTTCTCGTGATGGACATTTTGCAGCTGCAGCCAGCTTGTAAATTATCTACAGTGTCTGGATATCCTTAGATGGCTCTCATGCCCATAAGGAGTTCGGCACTGCTATGCATCTTATTTTCTCGAAGATGCCTCACATCTCAAAAATAAAAGCAATCAAGCCAAACACATAATAAAATGGAAGTATCAAAGGCTCAATTACTATTGAGCATAATGGTTTGAAAAACCTATTTTACAAAACTTCACTGCTATATCTTATTAAAATTGAACTTTTATACAAAAGTCAAACCCTTTGTATATAGGTGCAAACGAGGCATAGCACTACTTCTAGACAATTGCACATAGACCTAACTCATACAGACACATTCATAAATAAAAGTTAATGAAAAGTGGCAGTAACTGTGTTATCACGAAAGTCAAGGGGTGCCTAACACCTTCCATCCGCTAAATCAAGCCCCCAGACCCTAACGAATTTTGGTTTCTCAAACCAGTTAAACAGTGTCAAATCACAAGGTCTTTGTGCAAACCTTTTCTCGGTTGAGTTGATGCAACCATTTAAAAATACCAACTGGCAACTCTAACAATTAAATCGTTGACATATACATGTCGAACCTTTTCAAACTTATTTTTTCAAACAAATCTCACCTAAAATAAGAACACCAAAAGACAAGCGCAGAAAAGGACAAATAAAAATCCCAACATCGACAGGTGGTGACTCTGCTGGGGAGTCTAGTAAGAGGGCTTAAGCAGCTATTCAAGCTTTTCAAAACTTTTGTCTGCTTATGTGTGAATACTGCATTTACATTGAATGGATGTATACTAATGCTTTATTTACTGCACTTTAGTGCTTCGCACCATATCTTCCTGTGATATTAGTGTTTCACACATGTCATCATTTCCATACGGTGAGACGCGATGCATGTGAATGTATGTTGTGTGATTCCTCCTCCAGGAGGCTAACCCGTCGGTGTTTGATTAGTGGACTCGTAGGAAGACTAATTCCACGAGGCTAGGGAAAGGTACCACCTAGATTCGCTCTAGTTGAAAGATCGGATTAACTTCCCATCGAGTAAATTGCAATGATCTGGGTACCTTCATGCCGAAAAGTCCCGAGAGTAGCCTAAGATAGGTCAGCCCCTTATAAAATAAATGCGGAGGGAAGTCTCTTAATACATTCCCATTTTAATTACTTGTAATTTCATTTCCATGTCAATCTCATTGTAATGGAAAATATAAAGGAATATGTGAACAAGCATTCCTTTTTCATATCAAGACCTGTCACGATATCCTGTCATCAAAACTACTGACATCCGTTTTGTAGGAGAACCTTAAAACACTCCTAAAAACGGACACATTACATAACATGTAACATTTCCTCGTTTTCCCAGACTAAACTACATAGTTTTTTTGTAGGGAAACAATTGGTCCTGTTACCCGTTCAAAATCCAAAAAGGCACTAAGCCCACTTCCAAACATGGCAACAAGTGCCCAGCCTGATCCTACTCCTGTTTCCAGAGATGAGTTCGAAAGATTAAGGAATCAAATAGCAGAATTGGTTGTCTTTCTAAAAGAACAAAGTAAAAACACTCGGGGCCAAACAATGCCTACTAAACCAGAGTCATTCACTCGAGGGGGCAGTCAGGGTATTAACAAAAAGATGGAAACCCAGATACCTAAACCTCATTCCAATAAAGGAACCAACAAAACCCCTGAAATCATAAAACTCAGGGATGATCGAGAAAATGGGGATATATAAAAAAAAGTCTAATAAATGGAGGAAACCACTCGGTCAATCAAAAGGACTGGAAACTATGGAAGTGCCACCTATCCAGATCTCTGCATATTCCCAGGGGCTCGATATCCTAACAAATTCCAAGTCCTAGAGTTTGAAAAGTACAATGGGGCAGGCGATTCCTATACGCATCTGAATGTATATATTGGCGAGCTGGGGTCTTATGCAGAAGATGAAAGCCTCAGAATGCAGCTTTTCCAAAAGAGCCTCACTAGAGAGGCTAACGCCTGGTATGCCCGACTTGACAATGCCAAAATCCACAACTGGGAAGAATTGGCTCATGCCTTTCTAAATCAGTACATTTTTCAGTCACAATGGCACCGAATCGATACCAAGTAACTAAAGTCTAAAAGAAGAGTACTGAGTCTTTCCGAGAATATGCCCGATGGTGGAGACGTCTGGCATCGCAAGTCATTCCATTGATGACAAAAACTGAGATGGTAATGACATTTATTGATATCCAAGAGGCACCTTACTATGAGAGAATCCTAGTAGGCATAAGAAAGCCATTCTCAGAAATGATCAAACACGGCGAAATGACAAAGATGCGCCTGAAGGCAGGCAAGATTAAAGACTTCACTGTCTTGCAAGCAGTCGCCAAGCATATACAGACGGGCAAGTATGCGAGCGAGCCCAAGAGGGTACCTGATAAAGGAAATGAAGATGTATCCCTCGTTTTACAGGGGTAAGCTAGGAGACCAACCTACAGCCCCCCCTTGCCCATTTGGAAAAACAAGACAATCTGCCATTTCAACAATAGGCTGCATTCAACCAATGCCAGGACAAGAAGAGAAAATTTAAAAGAACAGAAAATTGGGTGTTCACTCCACTGGGTGATTCCTTTGAAAATGTATTGGCTATGTTAATGGATCACAAAAAAATCACTGAACTGGCTCCACCTTTGGAACTAGGGAGCAAAAGATGCAAACCAAGCCAGAGATGTGCTTGCCACTCAGGGTCTCCAGGACACGACACACAAGATTGTTGGTCCTTAAAGCATAAAATTCAAAATCTGATCGAAAGTGGTAGTACTGTGGTCCAACGACCTTACCAGAAAATGTCAACACCAACCTTCTGTTGCAGCATGATACAGAGGGTGTAAACATGATCGGGTCAGGAAGCGCTAAAATGTATCCAAATTGTAAGTACATGCGAAGGACGGAGGAATACCCCCAAAGGCACAGAACAAATGTCGAAGTGTAGGAAAACTCGAAGGAGGGTATGACAATAATGCAAAAATTAGAGACGATCCATAATCAGTTAAATCTGCTAGCTAAGCTGATAGTGCGCCAGCATCAGGATACGAGGCAGTTTTTCACTCAACTATCAGAAAGCCAAGAGAAAAAGGAGGTTAACCGTACTGCAAGCCCATATCTCCCCAGGATGAGCCAACTAAATGAAAAAGATCAAAGCAGACTGAAAGGACAAGAAAAGGGGGATGATAAAATTGCTAGAAGATCTCATCAACGGATAAATCGCTCGGGGGAATGCGAAGTCTCAAAGAAGAAAGATCAAACAACCTCTAAAAGAGGCCAAAAATTCACCCCTCTAAGCAAATCAAACGATGAAATGCTACACTTTTTGATAAGCGAAGAAAGGATTACTGAGTTGTTGCCTCTTATAAATCCCAAGACAAAGAGTTATGATTCCACCAAGATATGTCTCTACCATTCTAACTCACCTGAACATGCGACTGAGGAATGGTGGTCTTTGCAAAATGGAGAGCTGAAGATAGAATTCCCCATGACCAAAAAAGGCGAAAAGGAAATAAAAATCTTAAGATGTCCACTCGAGATAGGTAGTTGAAAGGAGGTGAAGGTTATGAGCACTAATCCTAGCAAAACACAAGGTGGGTTGATCATAATGCAAGGAATGACAGAGGAGACAAGAGAATCGCCAAAAGAGATTCCTCCGCCAACATCAAACATCCTGTGGCCCAAAGATAGCAACCACGTTCATGATTTTATCATCTTGGATGATGAGGAGAAAATACTAATCCTTTCTAAAGAAGAAAAAGCCAAAAAAGAAAATTCCTTGCAAAAAATACAACAATAGTTCGGGGGAGATTTCATAATCAAATCCTCTCAAACCTATGAAGAAGGTGAAGGAACAGATGAAGAAAAAGATGGTGAGGTCATCGGGGAAGCCAACCCATTGAAGAATAAAGAGTGCATCCCTTTTTGTGATGGGTCTAGTATTAGCATCTCCGAGGGATGTGCTGAATTAGGAGGCAATCAAGTTATGGACATGAGTGAAGATATTCAGAACCAAGATGTAACCTTTATCACGGGCCTTAAAGGCAACATAACCACTGACAACTGGACTATCAGGCCTCAGCTAGCCAAGAAGATATAGATCCAGATAATAAAGTTATGAGTTCCAGGAAATGTTGGCACGATATCACTTTCTTCGCAATATGCCTTTTATTTTCCAGGCATGAACATATTCAAAAAATTAAAAAATTAAAAAATCAAAAATTAAAATAAAAAAAAATCAAGTCAGTCAAGTCTCAGCCAAAAACCTGAACTACGAAAGACTTGATATCCCCTCATCAATGGGAGTACGTAGGCACTCATTTATGGTGCGGTCAAACTAAGCAAAAACCAAAAAAACACTTCTCAAACTGTTTAGCTCATCACGTAAGAACTAGGAAAACCTGATCTCCCGCATATACAGGAGTACGTAGGCAGCCATCTGACCCTCAAAAGAAACATCCAAACCCAACCATCAATCCCAAGACAAATAGCAACAACCCTTCAATGTCATTCCATCAAATCTGGCAAGACCCATAAAGGAAGAAATAACAATACACCAAGACAACCAACAGCAAGGATCTTTAAAGAGCCAACACCCTCAATCACAAGTCTTCATTAAATCAGAAGAAAATCATCAAGGCCGATTGCGCGGACAAGTCAGGAACAATGATTGAAGGCATAAAAGCCCAAATCCACTACCTGTTCACCTTATGGTATAGAGATAAAAGCCTCTTACGATCTCAGCATCTTATCAACCCATCTGTCCAGACAATAAGCAAGTTTGGGGCAATTTCAAAATCGGTGACAACCCAATATTGGGACCCTTACAACAAGAATGGGGCAATCTCAGAAATAGCGATAACTTAATACTGGGGCATTTATCAACCATCCTAAAGAGGAAAATGCACAAGTCAGCACCATCAACATGGTCCCTCATCATCAGAGCTTCCCTCATATCATCTCACTGGCGATTCGGTATGATCATTTAGTCTTTTCTAATCATATTGTTCTCAGAATGAATAATCCACATGTGAGGTATGACTCTTTCATCTCCTTATGAGCTTTCATTCTCTTTTTACATGCATTAGCGATAATATGCATGTTATGTTTTTTCTTAACTTATTATGAATGGGATTGATTCTAATAAGCGTCCGTGGAGCAAGAATCACGGGAACGATTAGAGAATTAAGACTATTCAACCCTTTTAATTGGGCACGACATCCTCGTTCAAAGCGCTTTTGGAACAGACTTGACCTTATATGCATGTCTGCACTTTGCGATTGCCCTGACTCTTAGTTGTGGGGTATGAAGCTATGGCAAAAATAATGGCAATTAATGAAAAGATGAAAAGATAAGTCCCCAACCTACTGTCTCGAATTATGGCCTAGGTTGCTCGAGTTATTAAGCATGAGGGGGTGTCTTTACACCTGGTGCCCTAAAGCCATCTGATTTGGGAGTCATCGGCCCAACGCTCGTTACATTGGGTAACTTAGCGCCTAAGAAAATGAGCATTGAAAAAAGAAAAGGCAAAACCTGAGCAGATTCGAATCGTGGCATAGGTTATTCGAGTAATTAAGCACGAGGGGTGTCTTTACACCTGGTGCCCTAAAGTCAACTGGTTTGGGAGTCACCGGCCCAACGCTCCCTACATGGGTGACTTAGAGCCTAAGAAAACGGACCTGTCAAGCTCAGGAAAAAAGAGTGATCGCCTGACTTATCTTGAAGCATGGCCTTTATTACTTGAGCCAGTAAACCCGAAGGGGTGTCTTAACACCTAGTGCCTGAAAGCCCTCCAATTTGGGAGTCAATGGTGCAAAACTCGTTACATGGGTAATTCTGAATAGCCTAAGAAAACGAGAGAAGATTATGTGACAGAAAAGAAAAATTTGCAAAGGCATAGAAGTGAAGCCCCTACTAAGAGTTTCATCACTCATAGGGCTTGTATCATATGAAGTCAATTCTACGATGAATAAGGTCTAAAGTGAAGATGAAGTATCTTTGATATAGGGAGATAAGTCTTTTGAATCTAATCCTACCCATGTATAATGACCATAGATGTTTCAAAATTTCCTTGCGATTTCATAACTCATAAACTTTTACTTCAAATGCCTTATTCACAAGAGTGTACTAATTCTGATGGCCTAGCCGTCAAGCTTTTGGTGCATTTTTTTCTTTTGATATGCAGGATATTGCTCACTCGCGATTTAGTCAACAAAGAGAGTTTCTCATATGAATCCCTGACATCAACATGCGAAAGGACTGGGGCACTTTCTAATTCTAAGAAATGGAAGGAGTTTAAGGCGGGATCAAGCCTCTCATCAAAAGAAAGGGGAGAACTCCTAAAAGAAATCATGGCGACATAAGCTTGCCCCTATGGAAGAAGGGAAAAATTCTCAAGAAAGACCTTAACTCAAGAGCAAAAGCTCAACGACAAAAGGTCTAGCGAATGAAATCTACACCATTAAACATGTTAACCTGCATCAAGTCCTCACAAGTTGAGGCCTCTACACCGAAGTTCAAAGTCGGGCAGTGGAAGAATGAGCCGCACCCTCCAGGGATGTCAGCGGCACTCAGGTCATCAGTCCAGTCAGGTTGCGAATCAAAAACATAAGGAAATGAGGCACAAGCACCCAACTGCGAAAAGAAACTCCAAATCTCCTCAGAAAGGGTGAGGTAAGTTTTTGTAGGTTTTTTGGCACATAAAAGCAGCGGAATATAAAATTTTTCAAAGCAATTTCTGAAACCCTAAAACAGGATCCATGCGAAAACACATTAATTCAGTGGTTTAGAATTTATACTGATTATAGAAAACTCCAAAATCGCTTCGAATCTCCAACGCAATCCAACCGAACTACGTCTCTATGGTATCCACACGAACGCCCCGCGAATCATCGCATGATCTGCAGTAAAAGGAGCATCGGTACTAGCCACCAAGGATTATGATTTTTCAATACTTTTTCTCTGTAGTCTCTCTCTAAGAGCGGCTAGGGTTATTGGGTTAATGATGTAATCCCTAAATGGCTAATATGTTATATATATAGCAGTTAAAAGGAATTAATCAAAAACCTAATCTAATTAAAATAAAATCCAAATATATATATATATATATATATATATATATATATATATATATATATATATATTAAGTCTTACTTAATAAATATACATATATACAAATTATCATTTTAATTTAAATTCGTGATTTAAATACTATCAATCATATTGATATATTTAAATCCTTACAATTTAAATTAATTCCCTTTTTAATTATGTTCTATGTGTGTGAACCTATAAGTTATTATTACATTGATACTAATTTTAAAATCATATTGTAAAATTATAAACAATGAGCGACATCTAGTAATGTATCACTGCTACTCTAGTAATAATAAGATCGATGATTCGATGCAACCTTTTCGTGACCAATGTTTCAATGTAATTTAATCATTTTAACCTTGATATCCTAGATTAAACTCAAGTTATGGAATGTGTCATACTCTTCATAATTCAATCTGAGTTTTCTTGATTAATGAGTAGACTATATGAAATAAATCACTATTTGAGCATGACCATGCATTTCATAGTCCTACTCAATCAAGAGGCCTACGGATATCACCCCTAATATATAGGAGAGTTAAATTCCATCTAGATCACTCATATTCCTCTCACGATTCATGATGTACTGAATAATCACCTTTATTGTCCACCCTATTATAGGTTACTTTTGATGATATCAAAGTACATAAATTCATGTGTAGTAATATAGTGATTTCAGGTTGGAGGATCATTACATCATTGTCACTGTGAGAATTACTAATGACACTTTGCATAATGCTCCACTTAGAATTCTCATGGTGGGTCTGTACAGTACATCGTTCTCTAACATGTACCTATGCATTGACTCAATATCTCATATATTTATCACCAATGAGATTTAGTCATCAGTCAATCCATATACTAGTCTCAATGTATCATTATTGTCCCATTAACAATGATATTTGATTAGGGACATTTAAGAGCAATGATACTAATTGTAATTATATAATCTCATGTTCAAGTCACATACTTGAAGCTATATAATTTGTATTATTATTCGAAGAACTTTTATTATGCTAACATTTATATAACGCAGTAAATAAAACCATAATTAAATATTTCATTTATTCAATCAAATATAATATCAAAATATTAAGCAATTATATCAAATAATTGGCGTCTAGGGCATAAACTCTAACAGTTTCTACTCTAGACAATTTAAAATGTGCATCAACCTAGGATAATAGACTCCTAAGGATAAATCTAGGTTATCACATCATGCATGATCTGCACATGTGCAAATGCGCTACATCAGTGTACATCTCCATCAAGATTATTTAAATATGTGTGCACATTAAATGCCTAGATTAGACGAAAATTTCGTCGCAGACACCGTATGGTATTATAAGCCATTGGCATCAATCCAGCGTAACATCAGGCGGAGTTTGGTGAAGTAAGACATTGAATATTACTTCAGCGAAGGTATCGAAAGATCCAATATACTAAACCATTGGCATCAATTCAGCGTAACATCAAGACAGTTCAACGATGAAAGCCATGCATACCACCGTTTGAGTAGGAATCGAAATAGTTTGGTTATGCTAGCGTAGTCAACTACCAACAGGGTAGGATCCGTTGTCAAACTACAAGCAGGGTAGGCACCATTGTCAAACTACTAGCAGAGCAGGCACCGTTGTAAACCACTAGCGTATACATCGGGAAGGTCATGTGATTTCAGAACGTCATTCACAGTAGAGATGTAGAGAACATCTCAATTTATCTTCATCAAAAAAGCATCGGCAATGTGACGCCTCCAAAACAGGTATATATCACCCATCTTGAGTCTCCAGATACACACTACATAAATCAAATACAAACTTCTTTTATGCAACTATCGTGTAATATATACGACAAAACATATCTGAGAGTTTAAACATGAATATTGTCTTCTAGATAGTATCCACACTCAATGGAGTCCTCATTACAATTATTATCACAATATTTTATAAAAATAGTGAGGACTACTAAAGCCAACATCTGTATCATCACTCTATTCCCCGACTCGTCCCAGCTATATTCTCATTTCCTTAAGAGAATAGTGAAAGAAAAGGGGGAGCTCAACTAGCCCAGTAAGAAATATTATGACTAAGATAATGAAAAATAAATTGTACTTAGCCTTCAACTGTATAACAACTGATAAAATACAATAGACAACAAGTTTTAGATCAACAACTGTAGTGGAATAAGCAATCCATTAGAAGAGTCAAGTAGACCATAATGTCTACTATCTCCTCTAGATTAAAAGTCCATCGTTAATATTTCATTCCTGTAATACTCATCAACAGTTCTTTCTTATAATCAAGACAAAGAGAACACTCATCACCTGTCTTCACCTGAACCACCACAGATGATAATTAAATTCAAAATTTATATTTATAATCAGGTAAATCAACAGTCCATCTTTGCAATACGAGCCTAAGACATACAATTGTAAAACCAATAAAGCTGAGACTCAACTCAATAGTATCACGACCACGAATTATCCATGCATTATGGGCCAAGAATATTCATGTTTTCACCAATGGTCATGATTATACCGAATAATCCCTGGTCATAATCATGCCAATCAACTGTCCATCTTTGCACGTAAGCCAAAGAGGATTTTTTACCACATTATTTGTAACATTACGGTCATGATTATACCGAATAATCCCTGGTCATAATCATACCAAGTCCATCAATGCACTACGGACCAAAGATAACTTTTACCGCATCATTTTTAACATTTCGAGTCATAGTTATACCGAATGATACCTGGTCATAATCATACCAATCAATAGTACATCTATGCACGTAAGCCACAGATGGCTTTTATCACAATATAAACATGAGGATGATGACAATGATATAAGCATTAATCAAACGAAATCAAGGATAAATATTAAAGACTTTAAATTTATCTAGAGTTTAAAAATATCCAAATTGTCAACATAATACTGCTTTGTAGAGTAAAATTCAAGAATAATATTCATGTATCAAAAATAATTTGGACAGAAAAGAAATATATTTTTTGGGTGAATAGTACCCCATGAATAGTATCATGTGAATAGTACTTCGAGAATAGTACCCCGTGGATAGTACCCTAGAATGAAAAGTGTCCTAAATATCCGAATGAATAATATTTGAGTGAATAGTAACTGGGTGAATAGTAACACATGAATAGTAACTCGTGAATAGTACTCCGACACGAAAAGTGCCCCGAATACCTGAGTGAATATTATTTGAGTGAATAGTAATCGGGTGAATAGTAACCCGTGAATAGTATTCCGTCATGAAAAGATCAGTAATTATCAAGAATGCTCAGAATAATATTTCTATGAAAAGATATTGGATGAAGCGCATATATCAAGGATATTCTACTAATATCATGGAATATAGAAACAATACTTCAACAAAATGAGTGTAGAAGTAAGAATACAAAACGAAATAATATTACTTGCATACTACTGAGTATGAAAGAAAATATTATTTCATACTAATATTGAACGAAAATAATATTCATACGAATATGAAAAATAATATCTCTTCAGAATATGAAATAAATAATTCCCCTTATGAATACGAAAGAAATAATACCCCTTGCCTCAGAAGAAGACTGGATACTGGAATAGTGAAGTAGCAAACTTCGCTTCTTCTTTCTCTTTATAGCTTCAATTCTCTCTCTATAGCTTCTCTCTCTATAATTGCTCTTGTGAGACTTAGTGAATTGGTGAGAATGAAAGAAGAATGAGCTTCTATTTATAGGAAAAAATAGTTTCTATAATTGCACGTTTTGGGGCTTGATATGTTACAGTACAATACCTTCATCTTTTTCTTCATTTTTAATTTATTCCTGCAAGTATTATCAAACGTACAGCACCTCCCCTAATAGTACATCATGTGAATCAATAGTAAAATCATGTGAATCAAATAATTACAGTATAGTACCTTCATCTATACCTCTATTTTTAATTTAGTCACGCAAGTATTATCAATCTTGCACCACCTCCCCTAATAGTACATCATGTGAATCAATAGTATAATCATGTGAATCAATAGTAAAATCATGTGAATAAAATAATTATAGTATAGTACCTTCATCTATTCCTCCATTTTTAATTTAGTCACGCAAGTATTATCAATCTTGCATCACCTCCCCTATTAGTACATGCATGTGAATCAATAGAACACACATCTGAACACATAGTTATAAGCATGTGAATTAATAGTAATTAATTGCTCATTTATCTGATTAATTACCCGATTGGTCAATATAACCTCCAGACAACAATTATTATCGGAATAGATGTCGATTTCCACTAACATTAATAATCCCAACATAATGGAAAATATCAATTTCATCTTTAAGCAATACGAACTTATTCATCATTAATATTACAACTCACAATATTTAACACCCAGATCATTTCCAGAAAAGAGGGACTTTTCGATAAGGATTTCTCCTTATTGGCGCGCAATTAAGCGAGTAAACCTCTCCTTGACAGAACTTCTAAACATTGTCAATATTACAAATAATAATATAAGTAACTTTGTCGTCTTAATTATTGATTTAATAATATAACATATTATACAGATGATATTGTGACAACAATTGAATCAATAATATGAGAGATATGATGCAGCAATTACTGTAGCAATAATTGAGTATAACTGAGTGACTTCTTACGTAAGCATCAATAATCAATACCGTGTGCTACTATGCAACCACGCGTATTACTATACTTTTACTACCGGGTATTTTATTACAACTTGCTTACTTTGAAAAAAAATTCAAATATCACCCTTTAACTTTAACCTTTTATCAATTTAACCATTTACTAAATAGAATAATTATAAGAAAATTGAATACTTTCATTTCATAAAATTTGGGGTCACACAATCTCCCTCCTGATGAAATTTCGCCCTCGAAATTTACGTTCCTGGTAGTTCGAAGAGTTGAGAATACATTGCTTTCTTTTTAGATTGTACCTTCCCGATTATTTCCTCACTATCATGATTTTTCTATTTCTCACCTCTTGTATTTCGGTTATCATTCTAGAATATATTTTCAAAATAAGAGTTAATTGACATGCCACATATTATCCATATACTCTGACCGATCAATTAAATACCAAATAACTTAAGTAGGTCATACTAGCGAAGGAATTCCCCGTCTCTCCCCTCCTAGTTCTAGTCTCACATCTCAGCCAGGGATCATATCCCTAAGCTTTGATACCAATTGTGACCCGCATCCAAGACTTGGATATCACCTCACAATGATACTTATCAACTTGCCACCGTTACTCACGACGTCCCCTACGGAAAGTCTGGCTTCGGTTCATCCCAAGACTTGGAAGTCACAAGATAAAGGCTCGGGGCTATTTTCTATGGCTTTGATACCAACTGTGACGCCCCCAAAATAGGTATACATCACCCATCATGAGTCGCTAGATACACACTACATAAATCAAATACAAACTTCTTTTATGCAACTGTCGTGTAATATATACGACAAAACATAGTTGAGAGTTTAAACACGAATATTGCCTTCTAGACAGTATCCACACTCAATGGAGTCCTCATTGTAATTATTATCACACTATTTTATAAAAATAGTGAGGACTGCTAAAGCCAACATCTGGATCATCACTCCGTTCCCCGACTCGTCCCAACTATATTCTCATTTCCTGAAGAGAATAGTGAAAGAAAAGGGTGAGCTCAACTAGCCCATTAAGAAATATTATGACTAAGATAATGCAGAATAAATTAACCTTAGCCTTCAACAGTATAACAACTGATAGAATACAATAGACAACAAGTTTTAGATCAACAACTGCAGCGGAATAAGCAATCCATTAGAAGAGTCAAGTAGAACATAATGTCTACTATCTCCTCTAGATTAAAATTTCATCGTTAATATTTCATTCCTGTAATACTCATCAACAGTTCTTTGTTATAATCAAGACAAAGAGAACACCCATCACCTGTCTTCACCTGAACCACCATAGATGATAATTAAATTCACAATTTATATTTATAATCAGGTAAATCAATAGTTCACCTTTACAATACTAGCCTAAGACATACAACTGTAAAACCAATAACGTTGAGGCTCAGCTCAATAGTATCACGACCACGAATTATCGATGCACTACGGGCCAAGAATATTCGTATTTTCACCAATGGTCATGATTATATCGAATAATCCATGGTCATAATCATACCAATCAACTGTCCATCTTTACACGTAAGCCAAAGAGGATTGTTTACCATATCATTTGTACCATTACTGTCATGATTATACTGAATAATTCATGGTAATAATCATTCCAAGTCCATCAATGCACTACGGGCCACATATGACTTTTACCACATCATTTGTAACATTTCGAGTCATGATTATACCGAATGATCCATGGTCATAATCATACCAATCAATAGTACATCTATGCACGTAAGCCACAAATGACGTTTATCACAATATAAACATGAGGATGATGACAATGATCTAAGCATTAATCAAACGAAATCAAGGATAAATATTAAAGACTTTAAATTTATCCAGAGTTTAAAAATATCCAAATTGTCAACATGATACTGCTTTGTGGAGTAAAATTCAATGATAATATTCATGTATCAAAAATAATTTAGACAGAAAAGAAATATATTTTTTGGGTGAATAATACCCCATGAATAGTATCCTATGAATAGTACTTCAGAAATAGTACCCCGTGAATAGTACCCCAGAATGAAAAGTGTCCTAAATACTTAAATGAATAATATTCGAGTGAATAGAAACAGGGTGAATAGTACCGGGTGAATAGTAATACGTGAATAGTACTCCGGCACGAAAAGTGCCCCGAATACCCGAGTGAATATTATTTGAGTGAATAGTAACCCGTGAATAGTATTTCATCATGAAAAGATCAATAATTTTCAAGAATGCTCAGAGTAATATTTCTATGAAAAGATACTGGATGAAACGCAAATATCAAGGATATTCTACTAATATCATGGAATATAGAAGCAATACTTCAACAAAATGAGTGTAGAAGTAAGAATACAAAACGAAATAATATTACTTACATACTACTGAGCATGGAAGAAAATATTATTTCATACGAATATTGAACGAAAATAATATTCATACGAATATGAAAAATAATATCTTTTCAGAATATGAAATAAATAATACCCCTTACAAATACGAAAGAAATAATACCCCTTACCTCAGAAGAAGACTGAATACTTGAATAGTGAAGTAGCAAACTTCGCTTCTTCTTTCCCTCTATAGCTTCAATTCTCTCTCAATAGCTTCTCTCTCTATAATTCCTCTTGTGAGACTTAGTGAATTGGTGAGAATGAAAGAAGAATGAGCTTCTATTTATAGGAAAATATAGTTTCTATAATTGCACGTTTTAGGGCTTGAAATATTACAGTACAATACCTTCATCTTTTCCTTCATTTTTAATTTAGTCGTGCAAATATTGTCAAACTTGCACCACCTCCCCTACTAGGACATAATGTGAATCAATAGTACAATCATGTAAATCAATAGTAAAATCATGTGAATAAAATAATTACAGTATAGTACCTTCATCTATACCTCTATTTTTAATTTAGTCACGCAAATATTATCAATCTTGCACCACCTCCCCTAATAGTACATCATGTGAATCAATAGTACAATCATGTGAATCAATAGTAAAACCATGTGAATAAAATAATTACAATATAGTACCTTCATCTATACCTCCATTTTTAATTTAGTCACACAAGTATTATCAATCTTGCACCACCTCCCCTAATAGTACATGCATGTGAATCAATAGTACACACGTGTTAACACATAGTTATAAGCATGTGAATTAATAGCAATTAATTGCTCATTTATCCGATTAATTACCCGATTGGTTAATATAACCTCCAGACATCAATAATTATCGGAATAGATGTCGATTTCCACTAATACTAATAATCTCAACATAATGGAAAATATCAATTTCATCTTTAATTAATACGAACTTATTCATCATTAATATTATAACTCACAATATTTAACAACTAGATCATTCCCAGGAAAGAGAGGGCTTTCCGATAAGGATTTCTCCTTATTGGCGCGCAATTAGGTGACCAAACCACTCCTTAACATAACTTTTGGACATTGTCAATATTGCAAATAATAATATGAATATTTTTGTGGTCTCAATTATTGATTTAATATTATAACATATTATACAGATGATACTGTGATAACAATTGAATCAATAATATGAGAGATATGATGCAGCAATTATTGTAGCAATAATTGAGTATAACTGAGTGACTTCTTACGTAAGCATCAATAATAAATACCGTGTGCTACTATGCAACCACGCGTATTACTGTACTTTTACTACTAGGTATTTTATGACAACCTTAACTTTAACCTTTTATCAATTTAACCATTTACTAAATAGAATAATTATAAGAAAATTAAATACTTTCATTTCATAAAATTTGGGGTCTCACAGGCAACGCCGACAAAAAGCCAAGCCGTTGGAGTCAACACCAGCATAGACATCTGCAATAACCGGTAAAGGTAAAGCAATTTACGATGTGCGAAGTACGAAGTGCGATTTACGATTTGCGAAATGTGATATGCGAGTTACAAAGTGAGATTGGCCAAATGCGAAGTGCGATTTACGAATTGCAATTTACGAAAGCATTTTTAACATTCATTACATTACGATTTGCATCATTATAAATACCTTGTCATATTTTAAGTGTCTAGTAATCTTTGTCATGTTAATTCCATTGCATTATATGAACATGTTAACGAGGTGCATCTGTAGACACTCAAATTTCATTTTCCTGTTACTAACTATGCAGGAGGACAAAATCATCTTTTTCACACTCCAGATATGACCTTGGAGGATCACAACATTAGTTCCAACCCCAGAGATAACCCCAAAAGATTCAGTTTCCAACCCCGGAGATAACCCCGGGAGATCCAGTCAACCTCAGAGATAACTCTGTGGACAGTCAGAGTCAACAGTACGCCAATCTCAGAGATAACCCTGGGAAAAGACTGCTACAACTGCGCCAAAGCTGGAGACAACCCTGGGAGGGGAAAAATGATCATTTTGCAAACTCAACTTTAACTCAAATCAAATCAACTCATTTCAACTCAAACTACTTCAAAAGAAGTCTCACAAGAACTATATCTTAACTTTCAAGTGCAAACTACACAAAATAGCTGAACGGACTGCATACGAAGTCCCAAAAATGACATTTCGATCATGGACCCTATTAGGGGATTGCATAATTAAATTTGATGTTGAAAGTAAATATTCATGATTATAAGTAAAGTCCTTAAAGGAATATATGTACAAGGACTTAGTGGTAGATCAAAATTGTTAGGTTGATATGAGTTGTTAATGTTTATCATTCTTTAAATGAATGTATAGATGAAAAGATCAAAGCTGTTAGGTTGATCTATATCTTGAGATGTAATAGATAGGCTTCAACAAAATCGTAGTCTATCAAGCTGATCAAGAGATTACAGAAGCTAAGGCAGGATCATAAAGCATCCTAAATCAGTGTGTCTGCTTTCGAGGGCCTCTCTAAAAATCGTAGAGTGGTCCAAACGCTTGCCGATCCAACTCAGAGATCGTAGTGTGCTCTCGAAAGCGTAGAGTATACAAGTCAAGCAAGTGAAGATCGTAGTGTGGCAGTACTTAAGAGAAATCGTAGTGTTCTCGTTTGCTAGTATCGGATCAAGCACCAAGGTGGAAAGACACCACTATCAGAATCGTAGAGCTTCATCTGTCTGTGTCAAAAGCATCGAGCCTCGTCCATTTGTGTTAAGAATAAATCGCAACAAATATGGAATGGGTTATAGACATTGAAGTCCTCGGGAGTCCCAATGACACAACAGTCATCCTTAGTGTATAACAAAGAAACGTATTAAAGAAGCTAAGGAAAGTACGTTGGGTCAGCAGAAAACACCTTTTCAGGTGTTAGGTGAGACATCAGTCTGCTATGTCAGTGGGCCAGACTGCATATCAGAAGTTGCGTAAAAAGTCTCCATCAAAGTTCAGAGATGTCAAACGCATTTAATGCTTCAACGGATGTCTTCAACGGATACATTTCAAAGGCCTCATATATGCAAAACATCAGCAGATGAAAAGATTCAAGCAAGCACTGAACAAAAATGTTGAAGAACACTCAACGCTTGACTCTACAATCTCAAGAAGAAAGATTGCTCAGCTACTCAGTTCTTTCGAACACAAGCTTAACAGCAACTGACTAGCACCATTCACGAACTCAACTATTATTAAGTGAAGTAAGAAGTTCCAAGTCAGAAGGACTTGAAGAGTTCTAAGTGAACTGAGAAGTACCAAGTCTGCTGGACTTGAAGAGTTTAAAAGTGAACTAAGAAGTTTCAAGACTGTTGGTCTTGAAGGAATCTATGAGATTCAGAAAGTGTAAAGATATCCTTAGTGAATTTCCTACTCGAGGAGTGGAAGAGTGGACTAGGAGCTTTAAGTGTTCTAAACCATGTAAAACATTGTGTCCCTTATATTTTTGCTATAACTGCCATAACTGCTTAACTCCTATTAATTTGTTATATCTTAAAGGGAGAACAAACAAATCACAATTCTGTTGTGTTTAAGTCATTATCAAACTAACAAGTATTTCGAAAAGAATTTAAAATATCTATTCAACCCCCCCCCCTTCTAGATACCTATTATGCCTCTAGGAACTAACAATTGGTATCAGAGCAGGGTCTATCAAATAGCCTACAAAGCTTAAGTAGATCCAATGGCACATCTGATAAGCGAATCAAAGACTGGAGGAGGCAGCAAGCCCACTATGTGCAACAAAGACAAATTTGTCAACTGAAAAGTTCGTATGCAAGCCTACATGGATTCAATAGATGAAGATCTATTTGAAACTGTTTAGAATGGGCCCTACATTCCTACAAAGCTTGCACCAACTTTAGACGACCCAAACAGAATCCAAATCAAGGCTAAAGAAGAATGGACTGACAACGAAAAGAAAGATGTCCAACTCGACAAAAAGGCCAAGAATATTTTGTTCCAAGCTTTAGAAGATGACCTGTTTAAGAATGTGGTTAATAGTAAAACAGCAAAGGAAGTATGGGAAGCATTGCTCATCATGATGAAGGGACAGAAGAAGTCAGAGAAAATAAGCAATCTCTCCTGACTCAGCAATATGAAATGTTTGCACACGTTCAAGGAGAAAATGTCACTTCCACCTACGAAAGATTCAATACACTGCTCAACTTTCTCCGAGCCTATGGAAAGATCTATCCAAAATAAAGATCTAATCATAAAGTTCATGAGAGCTTTACCTAGCAAGTGGGATGCTAAAACCACTGCCATCAGAGAGTCAAAGAATCACCATGAAATGACTGGTCAACAATTATATGGAAACCTTCTCACGTATGAACTGGACCTGACTCAACGAACAGAAACTCTATATTAAGGAAGAAAGAAGGACAAAGGGGTTACTCTCAAAGCAACAGATAACATCTCCAAAGCCAACACTGAAAATGACTCTGACTATGATGAAGATGATGATGAGTAATTTACAATGCTGGTAAGAAGACTCAAGAGGTTCATGCGTTAAGGCAAAATAAGCAAACCAAAGAAAGTTAACAACTGCAGCAGCCAGGAGCAGATAAATAACTTATGCTACAACTGCAAAAAGCCTGGCCACTTCATTGCAAATTGCAACAAACCTCTTAGAGAAGAATTGATAAGGAAATCAAATTCAAAGAAAGAATTTAAAAGCAACAAAAGACCTCTGAAGAAAGACAAAGGTCTTGTGGCCGGAGGATCGTGGAGTGACTCAGATAACGACTCCACTCCCGAATCTGGAGATGATGAAGATCCTCAAATGGCAAATCTTTGTCTGATGGCCAAACATACAAAGGATAAGAAGAGCTCTGACATTCATGAAGTAAGTATATATGAGGTATTTGACTTTAACTCTCCTAATATAAACATTGATGATTTAAGAACTGCACTACATGGCATAACATCTGATCTGCATCAATACATGAAATGGTTCAGAATTCTGTCCAAAGATTATTCTCTTCTTCAAAAAGAGAAAGAAAAAGTTTAGGAAGAACTTGAAATAGCTCTTCTAAGTACTGACTCTATCTCTCTAAGTTTGAAGATGAGAATAAGCTCTTAAAACAGACCAATGAACTCAATGCACAAAGAGAGTCAAGTCTAACCTCTAAAATTGAGGAACTAGAAAGGACAATCTCTACATAGAATAAATCCTCTTCATCCATGGACTCCCTGATCTCCCGTCAGAGAAATGCATCTGACATAACAGATTTAATTTTTGGGGAATCCACCTCAGAATCATATGTGGAAAAGATTAAGGAAACTAGCTCTAATAATGCTTCAAGTTTTAGTACAAGCATTACATTTGTGAAATCCTCACAGAAGGAAGAATCAGTCCAACCCTATTCTTCTGATCCAATCCATATTCCAAGGAATAAAGGATCCCATATTGGCCTAAATTTTAAAAAAGAGAAGAATAAATTAGTCACTACTTTCCAACCTTGAAGGATCGTAGAGTCGAGTAAAATTAACTCCACGAACTAACTGGGAAGGAACAGTAGAGTTAAGCTTCACTCCTCACAAATCATGAAACACAAGGACACATGGATAAAAGAGAACCAGTATAAAGGAAGGGTTATTGAGAATCCACATAAGTCCAAATGGAGGAAGAATCCACATACACACATAAGCATGCATCATATTAGATGCTTTATATGTAATAAGGTTGGTCATAAGTCTGCAATATGCTACCATAATCCTATGCATGTGAGACCCAAAATCAAGCAGATTTAGGTTCCCAAGGGTACTAATAAAGTAGGACCTATGTAAGTATGGGTACCAAAATGAAAGTTTAATATTACCACAGGAATAGAGCTCCACGATCACAACCTGGTATCTGGACAGTGGATGCTCAAGGCACATGACCAACAACAAAGCCCTTCTATCTAACTACATAAGGTCCTTCAGTCATCTTCGAAGACAATGGCTTTGGCAAGACAAGAGGATATGGCTCAGCTAGAAATGGTGCAGTGTCATTCAGTAAAGTAGCCTATGTGGAAGGATTACAACACAATCTTCTAAGCATAAGCTAACTCTACGACAAGGGTCATCAAGTCACCTTTCTCAACAATCAATGTCAAGTCAGAGATCTAAAGACATCATCTATAAAGCTGACCGGAACAAGAGAAAGAAATGTGTACACTATTAATCTTGGTCAACTGAGCTCGGACGAAACAATATGCTTTCTGGCAAAAGCATATGAAGAAATGAGCTGGTTATGACATAGAAAACTATCTCATCTCAACTTCAAAAGCATGTCTAAACTGGCCTCCAAGGATCTAGTAGCAGGTTTACCCAAATTCAGCTTTGTCAAAGAAAAGCCATGCAATGCCTATCAACTTGGAAAGCAGACGAGAAGCTCATTCAAGAGCAAAATTGTCAACTCAATTGACAAGCCCCTGCAGCTGTTTCACTTGAATTTATTTGGGCCAATTCCAACAACAAGCCTTGGAGGGAAGAGATACTCTCTGGTCGTGGTGGATGACTGCACCAGATTCACATGGGTGTTCTTTCTAAGCTCAAAAGATGAAATGAGCTCCCAACTAATCAAGATGTTCAGACTGGTGATGAACGAGAAAATGGAGAAAATCAAGGCTATAAGTAGTGATCATGGCAAAGAATCTGACTTCTCTGAGATGGACCAGTTATGCACAAACAATGGCATTAGTCACAACTTCTCAGCTCCATTATTCCTCAACAAAATGGAGTAGCTGAGAGAAAGAACAGAACATTGATAGAGGCTAGAAAAACTCTACTAGCTGCAGCCCATCTGCCTAAATACTTCTGGGCAGAAGCTGTCAACATTGCATGCTACACTTAGAACAGATCGCTTATACACTCTACGATGAAGAAGACTCCCTACGAACTATAGAAAGGAAGAAAGCTAAGTGTCAGCTACTTTTATATATTCAACTGTGCATGCTACATTCTTAACAATGGGAAATGGTATCTGACAAAGTTCCAACCCAAGTCAAGCGGCGTAATCTTTCTTGGATATGCCACAGACAGTAAAGCCTATAGAGTGTTCAACAATAAAATGTTGAGTGTTGAAGTCTCGAATCACATCATCTTTGATGAAACAGACTTGGACAAACTAGTGTCTCAATACACTACAAACGATAATTCAGACACTACGAACAAGGTCGTCGAGCTTAACACCACGATCGTAGACCTAGAAAATAAAATCGTCGAGCATGGAGAGGAGATCGTATAAAGAACTACACATGACAAAAAAACTCCATATCAAGAAGTAGAAATTGATCTTGAAGGTCTCAGACAAGAAGGCATCAGGATAGATGTTCCAACAAAAAATAGATGGGCAAAAGATCACACGCAAGACTTAATCGTTGGAGATCCAAATGTAAGAGTCAAGATAAGAGCTGCCACCCAGAATGAGTGTTTCTATCCAAGCTTTCTGTCACAAATGGAACCCAAGAAAATAGAAAATGCTATGGAAGACTCCAGTTGGATAGAAGCCATGGAAGAAGAACTAAATCAGTTTGAAAGAAGCAAAGTATGGAGATTAGTTCCAAGACCAAGAAGCCATCCAGTCACTGGCACCAAGTGTGTCTTCAAAATAAGATAGATGAAGATGGAATAATAACAAAGAATAAGGCAAGACTAGTGGCCAAAGGTTACTCTCAAGAAGAAGGCATTGACTACGACGAGACCTTCGTATATGTTGCCAGATTAGAAGCCATCATAATATTTCTTGCCTTTGCTGCTCACATGAAATTGAAAGTCTTTCAGATGGATGTCAAAAGTACATTCCTGAATGGTGAACTTCAAGAAAAAGTATGTGTCGAGCAACCTCTAGGTTTTATCAATCCAACTCTCTTTAATTATGTCTATAGATTAGACAAAGCATTATATGGTCTTAAACAAGTACCTAGAGCATGGTATGAAACACTAACAAATTTTCTCATTGAAAATGGATTCACTAGAGGTAGAGTAGATACCACATTATTTTTTAGAAAGCATAAAGTCAAAGTCTTATTAGTTCAAATATACATTGATGACATTATCTTTGGCTCTACTGATGAAAAACTATGTAAGAGATTTGCCAAGCTTATGCAGAGCAAGTTCGAAATGAGCATGATGGGTGAGCTGAATTTCTTCCTTAGATTGCAAGTAAAGCAGACTGATGAAGGAATTTTCATAAACCAAGCTAGGTACATTGAAGACTTACTCAAAAAGTATGGCATGGAATCAGCCTCTCCCATGAAAACACCAATTGCTCTATCAACCAAGCTTGATAAGGATGAAAAAGGTAAAAGTGTTGATATAACTCAATACAGAGGTATGATAGGCTCTCTTCTATATCTAACTCCCAGTAGACCGGACATAATGTTTGCAACATCCATATGTGCAAGATTTCAAGTTAATCCTAAGGAATCACACTTAACTGTTGTAAAAAGGATTTTCAGGTATCTCAAGGGTACACCTCACTTGGGACTTTGGTATCCCAAGGAGTCCTCCTTTGAACTGATAGAATATACAGATGCTGATTTTACAGGTTGCAAAATAGATAGAAAAAGTACCAGTGGCACCTGTCAGTTGCTAGGAAACAGACTGGTGTCCTGGTTTAGCAAGAAGCAAAGCTCAGTATCTACTTCAACTGTAGAAGCTGAATACATTGCTGATGGCAGCTGTTGTGCTCAAATCCTATGGATGAAAAATTAGCTAGTAGACTATGGGTTTGATTTCAAATCTATACATGTTCATTGTGATAACACAAGTGCCATAGCAATAACACACAATCCTGTCATGCATTCTAGAACTAAGCATATAGAAATAAGATATCATTTTATTAGGGATCATATTCAAAATGGAACCATATATTTACAATACATCCCTACTGAAAATCAACTTGCTGATGTCTTTACAAAGCCTCTAGATGAATTCAGATTTAATAAATTGATAAGCGAGTTAGGTATGCTAAATCTACAACCATAAAATATATGCTCTAGTTTATACTAACCATGCAGATACAAAGGCTATATTCAAAATCGTGGAGATAACTAAAGAAAGTCCACGATCGTAAAGATGTCTTGACATGAAGGACCACGATCGTAAAGCTTCCTCGACATGACAAAGAAGAATTTTGTGATGATAGCATCTCCAACAAATCCAAGCAACCCCTCTGTCAAGCGCCTCAGGGACAAGCCTGGTCCTTAGTTTATCCTAAGAGATTGGCCCTTCTTGAGCTACCTTGACTAGGAAGGGATGCCGAGTCAAAATTCAGCACAAGGACCAGGGCAGATAACGTTCATAGAGCAGATTCAGCAATGAACTCAACGATCGTAGTGCAAACCTCAATGACCGTAGTGCTACCTCGATGATCTCAGTCCTCCCAAAGGATACAGTAGCTTAGGAGGAACTAAGGGTAAATCAGAATATACCACATCAGTTAAAATCGTGGAGCCAAGTAGAACATAACACATGCCCCCACTAAGCAGATAGAGAGGAGGGAAGTTATAAGTACAGTTTAAAAATATATTTTTGAATATTAATCTCAGAAGTTCAAAAAGGCTATTCCTATTTCTCTCTCTCTACAGGCAAAAATCCTAGCTTTCTGAAAAGCTCAGCCAACCTCGGTGCAAATAAATCATTAGTGGCCTCAAATGTTATCACTGGTTACAGACTCTGCTTCGACGAGTTCAAGACACCTGACCCTCAATTTCAAAAGATTCTGTGTGACAACCCGAAAATTCGGTTTGTCCAGAATTTAAGTTTAAAGAATTAGTTATTAATAAAATAAATTTTTATTAATACTATTATGTGCTAAGTGTTTATTAATCGTTCTATAACCTAGAATGATTATTAATTGGGAGGATTCTGGCTACGAGCTAGATTGAATGAGTAAGAATTTTCAAGACAAAAATGAAATTTTTCCGGGAACAAAATATTTTTTGGGAAAAAAGACGAAATAGGCACTATTCATCCGTTTCTGCTCGGAGATTTATTTTGAAATTCCGAGAAGTTATAGATTACATTTAATTCTGAGACGTGATGGAATATTCAATAATATTTCAGTTATGGCAAAAACAAAGTTTTCGCCTGCGGACTCAAAACCTAATTGTTTACAAAGTGAGTTCCGAGAATATTATGATCGCGTATAATAAATAGGATTATTATGCGTGAGAAATATGAGTATAATACGAGTTATTATATGAGTATAGTATGAAGATTAGTACGACGTATAATACGAATATCATACGAATAATATACGAAGAGAATACGAGAATACGAGAATGGAATACGTAGAATGCGTTTAGTCTTAATGGACTTTGTGTTCATGGACTTTGTAGAATCCAATTGGACTTCGATTATGTCAAGCCCAATGATTTGTGAAGTTAAGCCCAAGTTAGGCCCAATAAGAATTAGGGTTAAGGTCCAAACCAAGAAAAGAAACTGCGGATCATACCGGTGGGTAAACGGATGAGTAATAACCAATAGGGCAACCCATGGGGTGACCCATGGGGCAAGAGGGGCGGCCACTTGGCCACCAAGTAAGGGTGGTGGCCAAGTTAACTTGGTGGCTAAGTGTTGGAGGAGGTGTGAATAGTAAGGAGGTAGGGGGCGAAATGACTAAATTGCCCTAAGCCTTGAAAATCTATAAATAGGAAGCTTAATCTCATTTGAATGGGATTTTGAAAATCCTACACTTGAGAGAGAGAGAGAGAGCTCAGTTGGAAGAGGAAGAGTAAGAGGAAGAGGAAGAGAATGAGCATGATGCTCGGATCAAAAGTGATCGAGAAATATAAAAGCTCGCAAATCGTCGGCTTTATCTAACGAAAGAAGATTAAAGAAGAACGGTAATCCGAACCCTAGTTCTTCTAATATTTTTCTTTAAGTTTTTATGTTCAAAAACATAACTTAATGAACATAAGAAATAGATGAAGTTAAGAATGATTTCATATGGTTGAAATCATGAGAAAATGAAGAAATAAGAATTAGAAATTTATTTTATAAATTTATTAAGGAAGTATAAGATTCGTAAGGATTTTGAGCGATCCAAATGAATTTTATAAATGAGTAGGTCAGATAAGTAAGGAATGATGTTCTATAACATCAAATTCCAAGAAAAAGTAGAATCGTAATCCAAAATATCGATTAAAAATGAAGAACGAACGAAGAACGCGAAGAACGCGAAGAACACGAAGAATGTTGTTGATGGACAAATTTAAAACCATCGTAGTGTAATTGTTCTTGATGGACAAGTTTAAAACCATCACGTATAAGTTATTTGCTTATTGGCTTGGTTAGGAACGATAGAAATGTTTATGAAGGAACGGATTAAAACGGAGCTATAACGAAGTTATGGCGAAATTTTCGTAAAAGACAGAACGAAAATTTGGAAGTTAGTAAATGAACATGAACGTGTAGGGTTTCATAAGAATGTAAGAGAACGTATAAAATGTGAGTTGCAGACTCAAGAACGAATGAATTCTGAGTTCGGATGACCGAATTACGGACGAACGAACGAAGAACGTTAAAAACGTTAAAATGAACGAAGAGTGAAGTTCAAGCCAATTGAATGGCATGTTAACGGATTCAGAATGAATTTCTATTTGTGGGTAATCGAAGTACGTAAGATAAGGAAGAGAATGGCTTTGGAACAACTTCGTTCCGAGTTATAACGAAGAAGTTATGAGATTTTGAAACCGACGTCTTAAGCTTGTAAAAGACTTAGAAAAAATTTTCTAAGTTTCATGCTCGGCGCCGCAGCGTGAGTCGTGCCTCAGAGGCCGGCGCCGCAACGCGAGATCGGCCATAACCTTCTGGAGAGTGGCGCCGTAGTACGAGAGATAACAAAGGACTTGGCGCCGCAGCGCCAGGCCGGGAAGAGAGGAGAGAGAAGTAGGTCGCACCGCAGCGCGAGAGGAAAGGAAGGGCACGGCGACGCAGCGCCGGTGCAAGTCAATACCCAGAAATGAGATTTTTAGTCCTCAATTTCTCGGGGGATGTGTAAAAAAGAAGTATGAACATATAGTTCATGTAATGTAACACTTAATCAAGTGTTTTAAACCTTTAATAAAGGTTGAACGAAAAGATTAAACGAGATTAAAAGATAAATAATGTAAACGCTAGATTACGTAACCGATATCCGGGGACCGTAGTCGTAATGAACGAACGTGAGGGATTGCTATGATTGTGATTCCTTAGACGTTGAGTGATGAATGTAATGAATAACATTCCGATGTTATGACATGGCATTGTAAGATGAACGTAAAGCGTATAGACGCTGTGAACGCAACGTTGTTGCGAAGAATGATCGGTCTTAGCATACAACGAATAGTATGGCTTTGACATCAAGAAAGAATAATGAACATGGGGTTCATGGGATGGATAACAATTGAAAACGATTAAAACCTTGAATAAAGGTTGAATGAGAGATTAAGAGACGAGCAACGTGAACGTTGAATACGTAAATGATCCTTGTGAATCGTATTCGCGTTGGACGAACGTTCTAAGTATATCCCAGTTGTATGACATAGACGTTAATGAAGGTAGTAAGTAAGATACGAATGGTATCAAGAGAGCCGTAACGAACGGTAATAAGATTACTGAAAGCCGAATATAAGTCGGATGAGATGATAGAATGAAAAGTAAGCGCTGAACACTTTAACCAGCGTAAGGGTTAAGTGTAAGCGAGTGTTAAACAGGCAGAACCTACTCTCCGTGTATGGTTTAACCGTAATGTAATGAAGACTAAGTTTAGCCATGAACGGTGAAGAAATTAAGTTGAAGATAATAACGTATAATGTTAAGAAGCCGAGTTAATAAGTATAACTTGGATAAACGTTCTGAGTGGAAGGAACTGGACGTTTGAAGATATGAATAAATTCATATGAAATGGTTAACGCTATGACCTCATAGTATTGACATTGAATGATCGTTCCGAGTGTACAAAAGACTGTATGACTTAGACGATAAAGAATGAATCATGAGGTATGGCATTTAGTTACCAGAAAGCTATAAGGAATATAAGTTTGACTTAACGAACATTATAGTTTAATGGTTCGTATAAGTTAAGAGAAGTTAGGTTGTAGTACAATCGTAACCTTTGATGGTTGACATATGGGAGCTGGGCTAAACAATTCCTTCAGAGAGCGAAGGTATATATGAAACTGGCAACTGATCTAACTCACTGTGATGGCAGTGTAGATGAGACGGGAACTTGTTTGTTGCTTGTTTGTGGGTAACCACTCAGAGTACCATATGGACTACTAGCAGAGAAGCGATGTGTACTGAGTCCTAAGAGAAGTATAAGAAGAAGATAAGAATGTAAAACATCAAAGATGATTAATGTATGAATAAGACATCTCAGTATGTTATAAAGCCGTAATCTGGTAATGAAAGTTAGTCGTGTAAGCTTAAATTACAAAAACGCGAACCTTGAGAAGTAAAGTTAAGTAAACCAATGCGTAAGTCAAGTATATGACTAATTGGTGTACGTGTTATTTCCTTATGTGTTATATAGGGATTTGGAATGAGAAGTTCAACGTAAGCTGTAGCTATGCGTAAGGCAAGTTTCCTAACTTCATTCATATTTTAAATGAATGCTAGTTTCTTAAACTTATCAGATGTTGGAATTGAGAAGTTCTGTATGTGTGTGAATGTGTGATATTTGAACAAGGTGGTAGAATGTATGAGGCCTTGTGCCACAATGTGAGCACTTCAGTGTTTCTATGAAATGAACTGTTTTGTGATTGAATTGTTCAATACAAGTATGCTCGGTTTATTCATGAACCGTTATTGTTAAGTCTGTGCTGATGATTCTAGCCAGACAGAATGTGTATGAAAAAGGTAGAAGAATGAAAGTATTTCAAAGTGAAAGTGAGTATGGTGTTAAGATGATAGGAATCGAGATTATTCCTATTATTCAAGTTGCTTCATAACCTTTGTTCGGTTATTGAAGTTCTAAAGAAATGTTTGAATTCTGAACTTGTTTGTTCAAACTGTGATGACTTGCTGGGCAATTGAATGATCACACTTGCTTTAAATGAAAAACATTTTCAGCGGACGATGTTAGAAAGAACTTCAGGATCCCGTAAAGATCAAGCTAAGCGGTATCTAGACGAAGTGCCATTCAGTATGTGAATGTGTGTGAAGATCAAGTGAAGACTTGTAATGTAGAAAGATGAATTAAGCTATAGATTAGTTTAATGAACTGTATGTATCCTTGGTGACGGATAAAAGTCACTCTTGTAAGATGAAAGGAATAATGTAATTATCATTATTTGTAATGAGAAAGGTTATAAGGTTTCAAGAACCTGGGAATTGAGAATGTATGTTGTTATATTTCAGTATATAATGACGTATGATTGGTAAGAAGTGAGACCGTGACGCACGGAGTCCAGGTGTGAAGATAGACCGGATTTCGGGGCGTTACATTCTGTCACTGTTAAAGAAAGCAGGTCTAGAAGAAGCTCTAGGTACCAGTATGTGGATCTACCCTAAGCTAGTATAAGAGTTCTACAGAAATGGAGTGTTTAAAGATGATGTTATCACCACAAGAGTCAAGGGCGTGGAAATCAAACTCAAAGCTGAAGATATAAACCTAGCCCTAGGTTTCAAATCAAAAGGATTTCCATCTATAGAGATCATCGACTTCCACGAAGGACTGAAGAAGATGCATCATAAGAAGTTTCTGACTGTCAAGGGGTACAAAAAGAAAGTGTTTCCCTAAAGGTATAAGTTTTTGGCTGACATTATTGGGAAATGTATATGTTGTAAGAGCTCTGGCCATGACTCTATGAATGAAGTGCAACTTAAGCTCATGACAACAATCTGTTTTGGGGTTCAACTCAACTATGGAGCCCTATTCATCGACTAGATTGGGAAGTGGATTCTCAGTTCGAAGAAATCAAAGAGCTCTGGAAAGATGCTCTACGGGCGATTTATAAGTATCATTCTGCAATCAGCACTTGGTGACAAGATTAGGGATAATGAAGGAGAATCTATCAATCCCAACAGAAGGATGACCCATCAGCTGTTTAAAATTGGAAAAGAAATCCAGTAGAAAATGTCAGGATGATGTCTGAATCCAGTGGAAGAATTGGTGAAGTGAAGGAGTCTTGGCTATCAAGAAATATATCCGTTGTAAGGGAAGCTGAAGAAGAAGAAGAAATCAACAAGGAGGAACCCATTAGTTTGATCAGAAAAAGCAAGGGTAAGAGAAAAATGAAAGCTCAAATGACAGAGGAGCCACAAGGTTCAACTACTGATGCACCTCAAGAGAGTTCAGGCACTAAAACCCTAACGAAGTTAAAGAGAAAAGAGTAGCCGTCTGAGGAAAAAGAAGGTAGAGCTACCATCTCTGAGCTGCTGAAGAAAGGGAAGCACAGCCACAAGTCAAAGAAGTCTTCTTTCTCTTCGATCATAAAGACTCTACCGATCGTAGAATCTAGACTTAACCCCACTCCAGAAGAGGATACTGCAATAGCCTCTTAGCCTGATCA
The DNA here is from genome assembly GCA_016801055.1 of Panax notoginseng. Classification (NCBI taxonomy): domain Eukaryota; kingdom Viridiplantae; phylum Streptophyta; class Magnoliopsida; order Apiales; family Araliaceae; genus Panax; species Panax notoginseng. Next base: position 117,725,894 of record CM029017.1, read on the forward strand.
ACCTTTCAGAGATAAAGCTGAGGAAAGTGTTGAGACAGTGGCTCAGCCTAGGAAGCCAAAGAGAAAGCTAGTCAAGAAGTACATTCTTATTAATGAAGGAGTGCTAAAGGAAGAAGACAGAAGGTTAGCTGCTGAGAAAAGGCTACTTGAAGCTGAGAATGAACTACCCGAAGCCAGTAAGGAGAATATAACTCAAATTGAGGGGGAGCTTCCTGAGGCTCTTACACTAGATAATGTGTTGATCGATTTCGCAATCAATGAATAGGTGCAAGTATACATGGTCAACAAGTAATAAAGTGATAAGAAAAGTATCGTTCCCACGAGGAATTATTTAATAAAATTTACCCAATATCGACTTCATATCGCTATAATCTTATTCGAACAATTAATTAAAGCAAAATATAGATAGATAAAGAACTAAGAACACAATATCCACACACAAGCATTTTGTCAAACACTTGGCGTGCATCATTTTGTTCAAATCTCTTAACTCTTTTTTTGATCATGGCAACCACTATGAATTGGAAACATATAAATTATGCATATACATAATCACATAAACAACCCATTCGTATGACACCAATCAAAAGGAAAGCAAATAGAAGTTTAATTCATAACAAATAAATCAAACTATTCCAAATATTTGGTAATCATCCAATGGATAAAACAAGTATCAAAGAAAAGCTATAAGTTTAATTCAATTCCTTGCCTCCATAGGTGTTACAAGTGTTTGCACTAGATCCCCAAGAATGAGTTCTAGCCACTAGAGGAAAAAAATAAAGAAAGAAATGATGGCTTCCCTTAGTTGTTGGTTGAAGCTCCTCCATTGATGTTGTTGAAGCTCCCACCATTGATGCTCCTTGAAGCTCTTGAAGAACCATGGCCAAGAGCCATGGCCTCCCTCTTCTACAAGTCGCCACCTCTCTCTTTTTCTCCTCTAGGTTGCAAGTAGAAATGAATGATTATGTTTTTGGGTCATTAGGTTGAGCATTTAATAGCTGAAAACTGTCCAAAATTCGTGTCTGGCGCTGCAGCGCCATGATTTGAATTGAACGGGGCGCTGCAGCGCGGAAAGGGGGCTGGGCTACTGCCAACTGGCGCTGCGGCGCCGAAAATACACTAGCAAGTCGCGCTGCAGCGCCGGCTAATTTTCTGCTTGGACATCTTTTGGGAAAATGGCCATAACTTCTTCATATGAACTCCGATTGATGCGATTTAAGATGATCCGGAAAGAGGAGAAGCAGATAACTTTCATTCTTGGAGTTCTTCGAAATAATGGATAGATCAATGTTCAAATTGTCCTTGAAGTGACTGCTATGCAAATAGCAGTTGGTAGTTTCCAGATTTGACACCCGTTGGGAAAATGGCCATAATGCTCGTATCCGAACTCCGATTGAGGCGATTCAAGATGATCCGGAAAGAGGAGACGTTTATCTACAACTTTCATTCTTGGAGTTTGGACAGATAATGGCCGGAGCATGGCACAAATTGGGCTTTATGGGACTGCTATGTCAATGGGAAACCGAAAATGTAAATTTGGCGATTCCAACCATCGACCCAAATGACGTTCCATCCGATTCCTACAAAACAAAGTAAAAACACATCAAACTAATACAAAAATACATAAAAGTAATATAAAACTATATTACACAATAATACAATGAAAACACATAACTAGCTTAGAATTAACACATTATCAAACTCAAAAGTACCTAATTTGTGTATATAAAACACACTCATCAAATGCCCCCAAACTTGAATCTTTGCTTGTCCTCAAGCAAAACATTAAGAACAAAAACTATAAAAATAAATTCTAACAATCAACCACTTGAGCAATGAATCAATAAGTTTGAACAATGGCCTTAAAGATGTCAAAACATGATAACTCTAGAAAACTTTCAAAATGTCAGAACGTCTAGGATTTCAACTTGCTTGCCAGTCATACCTTGCTTTAGATTCTTTCTCTCTCTCTGTGTGTGTGTGTATCCATTTGCACTAAACCAATTATTGCTCGGATTAGCTTATACAACCATATTACCTTATGAAAGAAATAAACTTCAAAAACTACATGCTTAACACATCACTCATCGCAATTGTAGACAAATCACACATTCCAAAAATTTTAGATCAAAGGACTCTTAGGTGAGTGCATTTTATGCTCCATCTTACCCTAAGTTCGTTTTTATGGGCGAGTGCGTTTTACGCTCCATCTCACCCTAAGTTCGCTTTTATGGGCGAGTGCGTTTTACGCTCCATCTCAACCCACCGCAAGATTTTTGATATATATACTTTTTTTATATAGGTGAGTGTGTTTTACGCTCTATCTCCCCTCAGCATGTGTTTATGAGTGAGTGCGTTTTACGCTCCATCTCAACCCACCACATGATCAATAAATCAAACTTAAGTATATTGCTTCGAGTGATGTTTAAACGAGTTCTAGAGCTTCTTGATATCTCCCACAAGCATTCAGTCATATAAGCCTTCTCTAAGTATACAACTAGTTCATTACAAATGGATGAGTGCTCAAAAGTAGGAGTCATAAGCAAAGCAATAACCAAGAACAAGTCGATCACCCCAAACTAAGCGCAACATTTATCCATTTTTCATGAGTTATAACCTTAACAATCATTTGCCTGATAATAAATAATAGCTTAATTCAAATTAAATCAATGCTCAAGAGACACAGCCTATACTAGAAATGCAAATGCAGTTAAACCCCAAAAATAAAAATAAAATAAAACATATCAAAACAAAACGTAGAAGACCCCCAAACTTGAAACTGATAATGTCCTTACTAAACGTAATAAAAGAATTCAACGCAAAGGACTTCCGTGAGCATTTATCAGTTGTCGCCTTCCGCAACTGACGTCTACTATTTGCTAAGATATAACATAAAATTGAAATTTTTTAAAAATTTTAACTAATATGCACTACTAAACATAAAGACATCAAAATAACTGACATAATAATATAATACCAACTCAAGTACTAAGAATATCACAAGTACCCCCAAACTTAAGAAGAACATTGTCCTCAATGTAAAGATAGATAAAATAAAAACTAGAGGACTTCCCTGAGAATATGTTAATCATCATCGACATCATTGATTGAAATCAATATTGGACAATATTAGATAATAACTCCCCGACAACGGCGCCAAAAACTTGTTGATCGATTTCGCAATCAATGAATACGTGCAAGTATACATGGTCAACAAGTAATAAAGTGATAAGAAAAGTATCGTTCCCACGAGGAATTATTTAATAAAATTTACCCAATACCGACTTCATATCGCTATAATCTTATTCGAACAATTAATTAAAACAAAACATAGATAGATAAAGAACTAAGAACACAATATCCACACACAAGCATTTTGTCAAACACTTGGCGTGTATCATTTTGTTCAAAACTCTTAACTCTCTTTTTGATCATGGCAACCACTATGAATTGGAAACACATAAATTATGCATATCCATAATCACATAAACAACCCATTCGTATGACACCAATCAAAAAGAAAGCAAATAGAAGTTTAATTCATAACAAATAAATAAAACTATTCCAAATATTTGGTAATCATCCAATGGATAAAACAAGTATCAAAGAAAAGCTATAAGTTCAATTCAATTCCTTGCCTCCATAGGTGTTACAAGTGTTTGCACTAGATCCCCAAGAATGAGTTCTAGCCACTAGAGGAAAAAAATAAAGAAAGAAATGATGGCTTCCCTTAGTTGTTGGTTGAAGCTCCTCCATTGATGTTGTTGAAGCTCCCACCATTGATGCTCCTTGAAGCTCTTGAAGAACCATGGCCAAGAGCCATGGCCTCCCTCTTCTACAAGTCGCCACCTCTCTCTTTTTCTCCTCTAGGTTGCAAGTAGAAATGAAGGATTATGTTTTTGGGTCATTAGGTTGAGCATTTAATAGCTGAAAACTGTCCAAAATTCCTGTCTGGCGCTGCAGTGCCATGATTTGACTTGAACGGGGCGCTGCAGCGCGGAAAGGGGGCTGGGCTACTGCTAAGTGGCGCTGCGGCGCCGAAAATACACTAGCAAGTCGCGCTGCAGCGCCGGCTAATTTTCTGCTTGGACATCTGTTGGGAAAATGGCCATAACTTCTTCATATGAACTCCGATTGATGCGATTTAAGATGATCCGAAAGAGGAGAAGCAGATCTACAACTTTCATTCTTGGAGTTCTTCGAAATAATGGATAGATCAATGTTCAAATTGTCCTTGAAGTGACTGCTATGCAAATAGCAGTTGGTAGTTTCCAGATTTGACACCCGTTGGGAAAATGGCCATAATTCTCGTATCCGAACTCCGATTGAGGCGATTCAAGATGATCCGGAAAGAGGAGACGTTTATCTACAACTTTCATTCTTGGAGTTTTGACAGATAATGGCCGGAGCATGGCACAAATTGGGCTTTACGGGACTGCTATGTCAATGGAAAACCGAAAATGCAAATTTGGCGATTCCAACCATCGACCCAAATGACGTTCCATCCGATTCCTACAAAACAAAGTAAAAACACATCAAACTAATACAAAAATACATAAAAGCAATATAAAACTATATTACACAATAATACAATGAAAACACATAAAAACCAAACAAACTAGCTTAGAATTAACACATTATCAAACTCAAAAGTACCTAATTTGTGTATATAAAACACACTCATCATAATGCTCTAGTTGAAGGGGAGCTGCCTGAAATTCAGATGGATGATCGAGTTGAGGGGGAGCCTCATGAAGTCCCTATGTCAGAAGAGGCTGCAGCTGAGAAGGAATTGTCAAGAGATCATCATGAATCTCCCTAAGTCCCTCAAGAGACTCTAGCTTCAGAAAATATAGAAATGGGAAGGATTGAAGCTGTGGAGGATGAGAGAGCAGACAAGCAAAGAAATCAAGTGGAGATAATTGATGTGGTGGAAACTTCACATGAAGGCAGAGAAGAAGAAAAGGATGATGAAGTTGAGATTATAGTTGTGGTTTGTGATGGTTATAGGAGAGCCAACTACAATCAACTGTTCTCCTATCTACTTGTGATGCCCTTTCACAAAGCCCAAATTCTCAACTCCTAGGATCACATGTTCTGGACCTTCAAAGCCTATCCAACAATCTTGGTGTTAGATCATGGATTCCCAGGTAACCTTAACTTTGCCCGAAAGTTGATCATAAATAGCCAGTATTCCGAAAATGGGCATGAGGTACAAGCTATTACCATCTCTTTCAGGGTTAATCACTGTCAACCATCATTTTTCAACCAATTCTATGAATTACCAAGATGGTTGGAAGTCATACGTCATCCACTCAATCAATTTCCAGTTACAGAATCTTAACATTCTGTAATTGATGAACCAAATGTGTCCAACTTTATATTAATCCAATCTCCTATCATCTCTCACTCTACGATTACTGATCCAAATCCAATCGTAGAGTCACATGCTAAATTCGTAGAGTCACCTCCTCATGAAGCTAAACCTCACACACCTGCCCCTTCATCAGATATCCCTTCCTCATCAACAAATGAGTATTTCAATCTTGATCTTGCTCTCTACAATATGCAATATCAATACACAAGAGCATCTCCTCCAAATAATCAGCAACTCCTTGAGCTCATATCAGATTTTCCCACCAAAATGGAGTTGTCTGAAGCATCTAAGAAAATAACCAAGGACATACAAGATGATCTTGAAGTTCACTTAGACCTTGTTCACCTAAGGCTAACTCATTTGATAGATGCTGCCAACATGCTCCCTAGCAACCTAAGTTCTGAGCTTTCAAAGAAGCTTAGGGAGATCATAAAGGAGATGATTTAGAGTATCAATGAAAGGGATCAAATCCACTTTCAAGCAGCCAAGAAACCCAAGGAAGCTGTTCTTGTCTTGCAGAATACTCAGGAATCCAAGAATAAACTTATAATGGAAAGTCTCACGAGTCTACGAACTTCAATGAATGAATTTCAAGGATTCTCCATGGGCCAAATATAACAAACAAAAACTGCCTTGAACATTCTATAAAAGAGAGAAGCTCGAACTGATTCTCTGATTCAAGAAAATCATGACGACATTGCTCACTCCAAGAATCAGCTCAACGAGCTTGTACAAGGCATGACTCGACTATCTGAAGATATTGAACCCTTGATGCTGACATAAAGGGGGAGAATAAAGGGGAAGGAGAGATAGGCAAAGGCAGAGGCAAAGGCAAATTCATCGCTCAATCGTCAAGGAGCCCTCCTACAAGACAGCCTCGCCATCAGACTCTATGACCTGAATAGCAGCAAATTCTCATGCCTCAACCGCTAAGAAGTCAAGAGCCGTGCTCACAAGGTGCAACCACTACACACTTATACTTTCCAATTGGAGATGCTGCATTCATGAACAGACGCGATCATAGGCAACTGCTAAGTCAAAGCGAGCTAGAAGATATAGCATGGAGAGATGAAGCTAGTAGGAGAAGGAGAGCTGAAGAATATGCCAATCCTCCAAAGAACAAAAAGCAAAAGAAATATAGATAAATTGAACTCAATTCCTATTGATGTAACTAAGCTTATTTGGAATATATATCTTTACGCACATCAATAAATTCATGCTTATTCTCTAGAAATTTCGGTTGCTCACTGAAATACTAAGCCATATTTACTTTCTAGCAATAACATCTAGAAATTGATAATCATGACACAAATTTCCTTGGTTATGTCAACATCAAATAGGGAGAGATTGTTGGGAGATTGCATACTTAAATTTGATGTTAAAAGTAAATATTTATGGTTATATGTAAGTCCTTAATGGAGTATATGTACAAGGACTTAGTTGTAGATCAAAATTGTTAGGTTGATCTGAGTTATTAATGTTTATCATTCTATAAATGAATGTATAGATGAAAAGATCAAAGCTGTTAGGTTGATCTATATCTTGAGATGTAATAGATAGGCTTCAACAGAATCGTAGTCTATCAAGCTGATCAAGAGATTGCATAAGCCAAGGTGGGATCGTAGAGCATCCTGAATCGTGGTGTGTCTGCTTTTGAGGGCCTCTCTAGAAATCGTAGAGTGGTCCAAACGCTTGTCGAGATCGTAGTTCGCTCTCGGAAGCGTAGAGTCTGCAAGTCAAATAAGTGAAGATCGTAGGGTGTCAGTACTTAAGAGAAATCATTGTGTTCTCATTTTCTAGTATCGGATCAAGCACCAAGGTGGAAAGACACCACGATCAGAATCATAGAGCTTCATCTATCTGTGTCAAAAGCATCGAGCCTCGTCCATTTGTGTTAAGAATAAATCGCAACAAATATGGAATGGGTTATAGACGTTGAAGTCCTCGGGAGTCCCAATGACACAACAGTTATCCTTAGTATATAACAAAGAAATGTATTGAAGAAGCTAAGGAAAGTATGTTGGGTTAGCAGAAAACACCTTTTCAGGTGTTAGGTGAGACAGCAGTCTGCTATGTTAGTGTGCCAAACTACATATCAGAAGTTGTGCAAAAAGTTTCCATCAAAGTTCAGAGATGTCAAACGCATTTAATACTTCAACGGATGTCTTCAACGGATACATTTCAAAGGCCTCATATATGCAAAACATCATCAAATGAAAAGATTCAAGGAAGCACTGAACAAAAATGCTGAAGAACACTCAACGTTCAACTCTACGATGTCAAGAAGAAAGCATGCTCAGCTACTCAGTTCTTTTGAACATAAGCTTAACGGCAACTGAGTAGCACCATTCACGAACTCAACTATTATCAAGTGAAGTAAGAAGTTCCAAGTCAGAAGGACTTGAAGAGTTCTAAGTGAACTGAGAAGTACGAAGTCTGCTGGACTTGAAGAGTTCAAAAGTGAACTAAGAGGTTCCAAAATTGCTGGTCTTGAATGAATCTGTGAGATTTAGAAAGTGTAAAGATATCCTTAGTGGATTTCCTACTCGAGGAGTAGAAGAGTGGACTAGGAGCTTTAAGTGCTCTGAACCACTTAAAACACTATGTCTTTTATATTCTTGCTATAACTGCTTAACTTCTATTAACTAGTTATATCTTAAAGGGAGAATTAACAAATCACAATTTCGCTGTGTCTAAGTCATTATCAAACTAACAAGAATTTCAAAAAGAATTTAAAATATCTATTCAACCCCCCTTCTAGATAACTATTGTGCCTCTGAGAACTAACAGATCCATTTTCCCAGAGTTGAAAAAGGGCAAGCCATATGTCATTTCATAGCTCTCAGAAAGAGCTTTCTGAAATGGTATGGCACACTTCCATCGGACTTCCAAATTAAAATTTATGAAGGTTCGAGCAGATAGTGCGTTGTCTGAGTGTACGTACTACCAGATGATGGGACCCACAATGCCCGGGGCAGCTGCAGGTAGACCCGTTGCTGCCACGAGTTGACCCGCAACACTTTTGGTCTATAAATTGACCTCCCCCCATCAGCCATAAAATGTAAGAAAAAAAAAAGAAAAGAGAGAAAACTATGTCCATTTCAGCCTGTAACCTCTTGTAAAGTGCTCCAAACTGAGTGATTCTTTTTTCTAAACACTTGTATTGTGTTTTGTAACATACTGAAGTTTAACCTGTGGAAACCTAGTTTTCAGGCCTCAAAAGCTATCTGAAGTCTTCTTGGCAGTCCACTGTAAGATTTTTTAGATTTTTAAGCTTTCTACTATATATATATATATATATATATATATATATATATATATATATATATCATCGAACTTAGATTGGATTGAGCCTAGATATAATATCCACTACGTTTACAGCTTTTATATATTTAGCCTGGATATATTATCCACTGCGTTTACAGCTTATATATATATATATATATATATATATATATATATATATATATAAGCGGTAAATACTTCGTGGCCATTTATCACATTTATATAAATATCTGCTTTAACTGTTTTTAAAATGTAGATATTTAATCATTCAGCCTACGGGCTAGATTTGCCTAAATCTGGCTACTTCTAACTTTAACCGGTTCAAAGTGATTAAACTGGAACCGTTAAAGCTAGAATGGTTTAGATTTACTCAAATCTAGTTCTTTTTCTAGCATTTGTACATACTGCTCTTTTATGAGAGCCTAGGAATCATGTGATCACAGATTCAGCTTCTGAATCTAGATTCGGTTCCCGTGACGGACATTTTACAGCTGCAGGCAGCTTGTAAATTATCTACAGTGTCTGGATATCCTCAGATGGCTCTCATGCCCATAAGGAGTTCGGCATTGCTATGTATCTTATTTTCTCGAAGATGCCTCGCATCTCAAAAATAAAAGCAATCAAGAAAAACATATAATAAAATGGAAGTATCAAAAGCATCAATTACTATTGAGCATAAGGGTTTGAAAAACCTATTTTACAAAACTTCATTGTCATATCTTGTTAAAATTGAACTTTTATACAAAAGTCAAACCCTTTGTATATAGGTGTAAACGAGGCATAGCACTACTTCCAAACAATTGCACATAAACCTAACTCTCACACACACATTCACAGATAAAAGTTAATGAAAAGTGGCAGTAACCGTGTTATCACGGAAGTCGGGGGGTGCCTAACACCTTCCCTCCGCTTAATCAAGCCCCTGGACCCTAACGAATTTTGATTTCTCATACCAGTTAAACAGTGTCAAATCTCTAGGTCTTTGTGCAAACCTTTTCTCGGTTGAGTTGCTGCACCCATTTAAAAATACCAAATGCCAACTCTAACAGTCAAATCGTTGACATATACATATATGTCAAACCTTTTTAAACTTATTTTTTTAAACAAATCTCACCTAAAATGAAAACACCAAAAGACAAGCACAGAAAGGGACAAATAAAAATCCTGACGTCGACAGGTACTATTCATACGGTACTATTCACGAAGAAATTTAGTTTTTTTTTCTTTGTCCAAATTATCTTTGAAATATGAATCTTAAATATCATTCTTGAATTTTACTCCACAATTGGTTATTATGTTGGCAATTTGGACATTCTTGAACTCTGGATAAATTAAATTATAAATCTCTAATATTTATCCTTGATCTCACTTGATTGATTCTTTATATCTTTGTTATCATCCACATGCTTATATTGTGTTGAAAGTCATCTTTGGTCCGTAATGCAAAGATGGATTGTTGATTGATATTATTATGACCAGGAATTGTGTATTTGTATAATCATGAACTTTAATGTTACAGATAAAGGTTTGTGGTGAATGTCCTCTTTGGCCAGTTGCGCATAGATGGACAGGTGTTTGACATGATCATGACCACTAGTGATGCAAACGATTATCTTTCGCCCATAGTGCATAGATAAATCGTTGATTGGAAATAATTATTGATTAGTGTTACGGGGATAAAATATTGATGATGAACTTTTAAATCATAGAAGATAGTAGACAAAAGAAGATATTGGTGATGCTAAATATTGATGAAAATCTTTAGCCTTGCAGTTGTTGATCTAAAACTTGTTGTCTATTGTATTCTATCAGATTTTTTTTTCTTGTTGAGGGCTAATGATAATTTGTTCTACATTATCCTAGTCATAATATTCTTTACTGGGCTAGTTGAGCTCACCCTTTTCCTTTTGATTCCATTGTTATTCTTAGGAGTTGAGAATATAGCTGGGACTAGTCGGGGAGTGGAGTAAAGGTCCAAGATGGTTATTATAGTAGTCCTCACTATTTTGTAAAATAGTGTGACAATAGTTGTAATAAGGACTTTATTTGAGTTTGGATATTGTCTACGAGACAATATTTGTATTGAAACTCACAGCTTATATTTTGTCGTATTTTACACGACAATTAATAGTTATATAAATGAAGTTGTATTTGAATTGTGTGCCATGTATTTGGCGACTCGGAATGGGTTGTGTGGACTTATTTTGGGTGTGTCACAACAAATATACATGATCAACAAGTAATAAAGTGATAAGATAGAGTGTCGTACCCACGAGGGATCCTATTTAATAAATCCCAACTGCTAGTTTTATATCAATCCAATTTTATTTAAACAACCGAATTTTGTGATTTTCCAATTAAACAAATTAAAACTAATTTTAACACAAAGATTTTGTGACACCCCCAAATCCGGTACTTCCATTTCCACACGATTCGGTGTTCACGATACAAATATCATCTATCTATCTACCCATAATAAATGCAAACCATGCAATAGATAGAATTAAAATCTTCCCTTAAGGGTTACAACATCTGAATAATAATAATACAATCCCAGGATAAATTAACCTTAAACATCTGTGCGGAATCATAAACAAATAAGTTTTAAACAATAACATTAACTCAAGTCTTAAACAAATACATCGTCAAATAAAACAACAGGTCTTCGTCACTTGCTAACTTTGCCCTTGCCTTTACTAGTGGAAGGTTCATCAGTTCTTTCGTTCTTAACTGCAATGTTATTATTTAAGCAAGAGTGAGCACAAATGCCCACAAGTATAAAAATGAAATAACAGTATAATAACATGCGAATAAATCAAAGACACCTGAATAAAATCTCAACTTTTGAATCAAGAGTGAATAACAAGAATCAAAAGGATTCTGAGGGTCATAAAACCTTGAACTATGTCATAGGTTAACAAGGGTTATACTTGAAACCTTTAACAGTCTTAAGACTATGGACCATCTTCTCGTACTTAGGGGGATCAGCCCTTAGTACCATACTGTGCACAATATCTTAACGCTAAAGCGTAAATAATCCCCTATACAGGATTGTTCATCTCAGTTTGACATTCGAGTCCGCACCAAAGGAAGTTTGGTTTGGATAATTCATCAAGGGTTCTGAAATTTAGAACGCTCATCAACTATGGACTAGTTGAATCATTAAGGTTTCACTAGTCTAATAAGGTTCAACAATAATGATATTCAATTTGAAATAATAATCTGAAGAAGTATACAATAGAACAATTATTGTATAACTAAATCATAATTTGAAGAGATAATCAATCTTTAATAAATCATTTGAACTTGAATAATAGTAACGATAGTTTATTCAAGGTAAATAATAAGCTTGAACAATAATGACAAGTAGGGTTAGGGAACTTGCTCAAATTTAAGAGTTTAAGTTTAGGAAACTTGCATCGTGCGTAGATTACACTTTAACTAAGCACGTTCTTTGAACTAAATCCTACATACCATTCATATACACAATACCAGTTAATTATAAATTAAGTAATCAACATAAACTCATTCTTGTTGTCTACTTTAATTATCGACTATACTTAGTCAATTTATCTCATTATCACATAATTTGTACTTCATGAATAATAATCTAATTACGAATTCAATAATTTAAATCACATATAATTATGTTATTTACACGTTTAAACAACTATTTTTATTATCACATTATTCTTCTAACATATTTACATGTTTATTACATCAATTCACTAACACTTGTTAAACTTTAATATTTAAAAAATCTCATTTCTGAATTTTCTAGAGAGTGGCGTTGCGGCGCCACTAATACACGTGATCTTCACGCTGCGGCGCGGTGGCGCTGCAGCCGGACACTTGGCGCTATGGCGCTGTGGCGCCATGGCTCGAGTCTTGGCGCTGCGATGCGAGACCCCAGATTTTGTTTCCCAGTTCGCGAAGAACACAGAGTTCGGCGAATTACACATTTCATAGTCATTAAACTCACTAATTTAACATACCCACATGTTAATATTCACGTATAATCATTACCCAACCTCTATAGAGTGATTTTAACCCATCTAAACACTTAATAACAGATTTAAATCATGTAAAATGGGACTGTTCTTGATGTTCTTGAAGTTAATGAACAAAATCATATAATTTAATACTACGGATTCGTTATAACACCGAATCCGTTCGTTTAAGGCTTGGTCTCTTCATATCAACATGCATAATCAAATAAAAGTATAAATTTTATGAAAACCTTTATGTTTGACATACTAAAATCACGTATAAGGCCTTAAGGCCAAAAATCCAAACTCAGTATATTTTTTTGAAATAGCAAGTCATCAGATTACGAAATTTAGGATATGGAATCGTGCAATATATATATATATATATAACATGTTATGCTACTCGTATTATTACATATATCCATATAATAATTCAATTCCCAATTCACAGAGATTAACAGAAGTTTTGAATGCCATTTTTATGAAACTTGAATACGTGAAATAGAAATTTAGGAAGGAGAGATTACCTGAGAACAATCTAGAGGAGATGATTCACAAATGATCCTTTGTCAACACTTGTTAATTACACACTCAATTTTCTCTCAGACAATTCTCAACTCTCTCTCTGAATATTTCTTCGACTTAGAAAAATAGAAAATAAAAGAATACGTAATATAACAGAGGGAGAAGGGAACTGATGCGCGTAATGGTCAGTTAACCCAGTATTGGGTAACTGCTCCAACTCCCACTAAGGCCATGTTTGGCTAGGCTTAATAGATTTCAAAACCATTTAATTTAATAAAGCTTTATCATATAGTTTGAAAATGTCACACTCCTTATAAAATAAATCCCATATTTTATTTAATTTACTTTAAATAAAATATAATAATTTCTCATAGTCACATAATTAAATTTCTCATTAATAAATAATGTCAACTTATTAAATCTCTAATTAATAATTAAATTAATTAAAATACCAATATGCTTATTAAATATTTCTTTTAATACAATAAGCTCACATAATCACATACTTTGACAATAAAAATTCTTTACATTAATTTAATAAATGTAACACATATAATTAAATTAATCTACCATAATTGCGTCAAATAATTATTTAATCCAATAATTAAATCATCGAAAAATATTTATTTAAATCAATAAATATTAAAATTAAATTACAAAATTCTCGTTCGTCACATCTTTCCCCCCTTAAAAGGATTCTGTCCCCAGAATCACAACTCAATAATTTTGACCCGTATAACGCTTCGCAAGGCGGCATGCCTATACTAGCGTGGTAACTGTTGTTGTAGCCAAACTCTACTAATGCTAGGTGATCATCCCAATTTCCTTTAAAGTCCATCACACAGGCTCTTAGCATATCTTCAAATGGCTGAATTGTTCTCTCACTCTGTCCGTCTATTTGAGGGTGGTAAGCTGTACTCATTCGCAATTGCGTACCCATGCATTCTTGAAGACGTTTCCAAAAATTTGATGTGAAGCGCGGATCCCTATCTGAAATAATTGATACCGAAACTCCATGCCTCGAAATAATCTCTTTTACGTATATCCTGGCCAACTGATCTAAGTTGAATCTTATTTTGATCGGAAGGAAGTGTGCAGATTTCGTCAGTCGGTCAACGATAACCCATACTGCGTCGTAGCCTTTCTGAGTCGTCGGAAGGCCAACCACGAAGTTCATTGTAATATGTTCCCATTTCCACTCTTGATTCTCTAACGGTTGTATCAATCCACTCGGTCTCTGATGTTCCGCTTTCACTTTCTGACAGGTCAGACACTTGGCAACACATTCTACAACATCACGCTTCAAATTCGGCCACCAGAAATGTTGTCTAAGATCTTGGTACTACCAGGGTGAATCAAATATCGTGAACTATGAGCCTCGCTTAAAATATCTTTCTTAATCTCTTGTACTGGCGGTACCCAAATTCTACTCTCAAATCTCAGTATTCCTTCCTTATCCATCTTAAATCTCAGTTCGGTTCCTTCAGATATCTTCTTTGTCACCTTTTTGCATTCATCATCCTGAAGCTGAGCCTCCATCACTTTATCTAGTAGGGTTGTACCAGATTGCATATGAAATAGCTTCTCATCAATCTCTATTGGATACTTCACTTCCAATTCTAGTTTCTCCATTTCTGTGATTAGCTCCTCCTGAGCAGTTAACATCATCAATTTCTCACGACCCTTTCTACTTAAGGCGTCGGCAACTACATTCGCTTTACCCGGATGGTATAAAATCTCACAGTCGTAATCCTTAATTAATTCTAACCATCTTCTTTGACGCATATTCAAATCCTTCTGTGTGAAAATATATTTCAGACTCTTGTGGACCGTATATATCTCACACTTCTCCCCGTAGAGATAGTGCCTCCAAATTTCTAAAGCAAAAACAACTGCAGCTAACTCCAAATCATGGGTCGGGTATCCCTTCTCGTAATCCTTCAATTGTCGTGATGCATACGCGATGACTTTACCGTTTTGTATTAGCACACAGCCAAGTCCTTTATGCGACGCATCACTAAAAACAACAAAATTGCCTGTATCATCCAGAAGAGAAAACACAGGTGCCGTACTCAACCTTTTTTTTAATTTTTGAAAGCTCTCCTCACACTTCTCCGTCCAAACAAATTTCACAGCTTTTCGAGTTAAATTCGTTAACGGAGTTGCGATCTTGGAAAAATCTTGAATGAATCTTCTATAATATCCCGTCAATCCAAGAAAACTTATTACTTCTGACCGCGTTCTCGGCTGATCCCAGTTAATCACGGCTTCTACTTTGGATGGATCTACCGAAATTCCGTTTTTATCAATCACGTGACCAAGAAATTATACTCACTCGATCAAGAATTCGCATTTCAAAAATTTAGCGTACAACTTCTCCCTTCTCAATACTTCCAACGTTAACCTCAAATGTTCTTCGTGTCCTTCTTTGGTTTTGGAATATACCAGAATGTCGTCTATAAATACCACCACGAATTTGTCCAAAAATGGTTTGAACACACCATTCATTAGTCCCATAAATGCTGCAGGAGCATTCGTTAGACTAAACGACATTACTAAAAATTCGTAGTGACCGTATCACGTTCTGAACGCTGTCTTCGGTACATCCTCTGGCCTCACCTTCAGTTGGTGATAACCACTCCTCAAGTCTATCTTGGAAAAGTATCTTGGTCCCTTTAATTGATCGAACAGATCGTCAATTCTTGGTAATGGATATCTATTCTTAATCGTGACCTTGTTCAGTTCTCTGTAGTCAATGCAGAGCCGCATCGATCCGTCCTTCTTTTTCACAAACAACACCGGCGCTCCCCACAGCGATACGCTCGGTTGAATATACTTTTTGTCCAGCAATTCTTGTAGTTGGACCATCAGTTCTTTCATCTCTACTGGTACCATTTGGTATGGTGCCTTCTATATTGGAGCGGTTCCGGGCGCCAAATCGATCACAAAATCTACCTCTCTATCTGGTGGAAGTCCTGGCAAATCGTCTGGAAATACATCGACGAAGTCCCTCACAATCGATATTTCTTCTACCTTCAGATTCTCTTTTTGACTGTCGACTATGTAAGCTAGATATCCTACACAGCCTTGTCTTAACAACCTCCTGGCCTGCATCATCGTCAGACAACTCGCTTGTCTAGGCGACTTGCTACCATAAAACACAACCTTTGATGGAGTCATAAGGTTAATACGTTTCTTCTGGCAGTCAATTACCGCCCCACAATTGGATAACCAATCTATACCCAAAATAACATCAAATTCCCCAAGCCGAATAGGGATAAGATCTACATTCATGATATTACCCTTAATATCCACCCTACAGTTCTTAAACACGTACTTAACATGAATTATCTCTCTATTCGCAATTTCTATATTCATGGGATATTCCAACGCATCCATAAGCAAATCTAAACTATTACCAAAGTCTTCGGATATAAAAGAACAAGTAGCACCCGAATCAAATAAAACATAAGCATTAATTTCATTGATCGGAATGATACCTGACACCACCTCACGGGACTGGATTGCGTCCTGCACTGTCATATTGAAAGTTCTGGCGGTCGGTCGGTTTGTTACGGTTGGTCCGGTGATGGTTAAGGTATTTTCGTTGCTATTTCCACGGTTACCTCCTTGCACTGCTCCTCCTGAACCCTTCTTGGGGCAATCTCTTGCTAGATGATCCTTTGAACCACAGTTAAAATAAGCACCCTTCTTTGGATTTGGACAGTTTGGTGCTGTGTGGCCTTCCTGACCACAATTGTAGCACACTTGTTCCCTTTCATGCAAACTCCCAGATGAGCTTTTCCATAGTTTGAGCACGCTTCAATTTTCTTCTTCTGCCCTCCTTGTTGACTTCCAGCTGATGAGTTATCCGTCCACTTCCTCTTCTGATTATGACTACCCCCAGTGTTACTTCCACCAGTCTTGTTATTTCCTTCACCTTCACTCTTCTTAACTTTGCCAACTCATCGAATTTAGCCGCGTATTCAGGTACGCTCATGTTTCCTTGCTTCAGTTCCAGAAATTGAATTTTCATCTGATTCTGCGAACTAGTTGGGAAGTACATTTCGAAAAACATTTTTTTAAATCTCTCCCACGTAATTACACCTTCACCTCCTCGTACTTTGTTTGCTTGCCACCAGTAGCTAGCCTCAGACTTCAGCATAAACGTTGCGAAAGCGGTCTTCTGGTCGTCTCTAACCCTAGCAACGTCGAATACTTTCTCCATTTCCATGACCCATGTTTGAGCCTCGATTGGGTTCCTGGAACCTTTGAACTCTGGCGGTCTCACCGCCTTAAAGTCTTTAAACGTTGTGTTTGGTGGAGCTTGAGGTTGATTGTTCATTGCTCCCATCAGTAAGTTCACCAACTGCTGAACAGGATTAGCGTTGGCGTTATTGTTATTATTGGTTGACTCTTCCTGAGCCGGTTGACGTTGTTGTCTTCTCCTTGGCGGCATATTTCTGATAAAATAAACGCTTATTAGAACTTTATTTATTTCTCTAAATAGTTAAGGCATTACTCAACAATTTAACACATCATCTCAAACAACTTAATATATTTAATTCAACTCAAAGTTTTAACATCAAACTATAGCATAACTGTTATTTACATAAACTATCCTGGAATTAAAAAAATCCACAGGATTTAAAATATTAACATATTCCTTCGTTCACAAACACATCGAAATTTACATACAAAAACTAATTAAGTCTTTCACATAATTAAACGGATTCTAATCCTGTCTATCAAGGTGCTGAATAGCCTTGGCACGCTCCTCATCCATGATACGAGACATCATCCTGCGATCCAGCATATACGACGGAAGTCCTTCAAACTGGATGGGGTATCTCAAAACTCGTTCTTGAGCCTCATCCATTGTATGATTAAGTGTGGAGTATGTCTCTTCAAGCTTTGCCTTCTTTGCACGACTATCATCTTCTGCACGATCAGCTCGACGTGATTCTCTTACCCATCCTTCCTCTGCTATTTTCAGTCTTCCGGAGGTTCTTTCAGTTCCTTTTTCAGCTTCTCTATCTCCTCGGTCTTATCTTCGGTTTGACCCTTCTCATGGAACAAATCCCATTCCACATTTCCCAATCGTGTGTGAAGAGTCAAAATCTCCCTCTCCTTCTCCTCTAAAGTAGACTGCTGAACAGTCGCTCGCTCAGTCAATTCCTAAACCATGTCTTGTAATTCCACGTTACGGTCGTATATCGTGTCATACATCTCTGCATCAACGGTGTACCGTGGTAACTCCTCTTCTTCCTCTTCCTCATGAAACTCCTCCTCAGGAACAGTCTCGGGCTCATGCTCCTGACCAACAACGGTGATCAATGGAGATGACTCCCTCTGAACTAATTGTTCCCTAACAACATGTATGTCTCGGGGCTCCTCCTCTGTAGGTACTATAGGTAATCGGGGTTCTTCCTCCCCAGCTTGACTAGCTTCTCCAACATTCGTCATTCTGACAACAAAATTTTAAGTTTTAGTTACTAAATCGTACTAACGAGCACATAAATTAACACATAAACACATAATATATTTTATTATCTTTAATGAATTACCAAAAATTCATTTCTTAAAACTCGATAAGAGTTTTCCTTTACTATCTTCTTTCTATAAGGATACTACGTAAGGCTGTTCCCCCACCTAAGGTTCATAACCTACAACTTTGATACCAACCTGTGACACCCCAAAATCCGGTACTTCCATTTTTACAGGATTCGGTGTTCACGATACAAATATCATCTATCTATCTACCCATAATAAATGCAAACCATGCAATAGATAGAATTAAAATCTTCCCTTAAGGGTTACAACATCTGAATAATAATAATACAATCCCAGGATAAACTAACCTTAAACATCTGTGCGGAATCATAAACAAATAAGTTTTAAACAATAACATTAACTCAAGTCTTAAACAAATACATCGTCAAATAAAACAACAGGTCTTCGTCACTTGCTAACTTTGCCCTTGCCTTTACTAGTGGAAGGTTCATCAGTTCTTTCGTTCTTAACTGCAATGTTATTATTTAAGCAAGAGTGAGCACAAAAGCCCACAAGTATAAAAATGAAATAACAGTATAATAACATGCGAATAAATCAAAGACATCTGAATAAAATCTCAACTTTTGAATCAAGAGTGAATAACAAGAATCAAAAGGATTCTGAGGGTCATAAGACCTTGAACTATGTCATAGGTTAACAAGGGTTATACTTGAAACCTTTAACAGTCTTAAGACTATGGACCATCTTCTCGTACTTAGGGGGATCAGCCCTTAGTACCATACTGTGCACAATATCTAAACGCTAAAGCGTAAATAATCCCCTATACATGGTTGTTCATCTCAGTTTGACATTCGAGTCCGCACCAAAGAAAGTTTGGTTTGGATAATTCATCAAGGGTTCTGAAATTTAGAACGCTCATCAACTATGGACTAGTTGAATCATTAAGGTTTCACTAGTCTAATAAGGTTCAACAATAATGATATTCAATTTGAAATAATAATCTCAAGAAGTATACAATAGAACAATTATTGTATAACTAAATCATAATTTGAAGAGATAATCAATCTTTAATAAATCATTTGAACTTGAATAATAGTAACGATAGTTTATTCAAGGTAAATAATAAGCTTGAACAATAATGACAAGTAGGGTTAGGGAACTTGCTCAAATTTAAGAGTTTAAGTTTAGGAAACTTTCCTCGTGCGTAGATTACACTTTAACTAAGCACGTTCTTTGAACTAAATCCTACATACCATTCATATACACAATACCAGTTAATTATAAATTAAGTAATCAACATAAACTCATTCTCGTTGTCTACTTTAATTATACTATACTTAGTCAATTTATCTCATTATCACATAATTTGCACTTCATGAATAATAATCTAATTATGAATTCAATAATTTAAATCACATGTAATTATGTTATTTACACGTTTAGACAACTATTTTTATCATCACATTATTCTTCTAACATATTTACATGTTTATTACATCAATTCACTAACACTTGTTAGACTTTAATATTTTAAAAATCTCATTTCTGAATTTTTTGGAGAGTGGTGTTGCGGCGCCACTGATACACGTGATCTTCGCGCTGCGGCGCGGTGGCGCTGCAGCCGGACACTTGGCGCTGTGGCGTTGTGGCGCCGTGGCTCGAGTCTTGGCATTGTGGTGCGGTGGCGCTGCTGCGCGGGACTTCAGTTCTAGAGTTGGCGCCGCGGCGCGAGACCCCAGATTCCGTTTCCCAGTTCGCGAAAAACACAGAGTTCAGCGAATTACTCATTTCATGGTCATTAAACTCACTAATTTAACATACCCACATGTTAATATTCACGTATAATCATTACCCAACCTCTATAGAGTGATTTTAACCCATCTAAACACTTAATAACAGATTTAAATCATGTAAAATGGGACTGTTCTTGATGTTCTTGAAGTTAATGAACAAAATCATATAATTTAATACTACGGATTCGTTATAACACCGAATACGTTCGTTTAAGGCTTGGTCTCTTCATATCAACATGCATAATCAAATAAAAGTGTAAATTTTACGAAAACCTTTATGTTTGACATACTAAAATCACGTATAAGGCCTTAAGGCCAAAAATCCAAACTCTGTATATTTTTTTTGAAATAGCAAATCATCAGATTACGAAATTTAGGATATGGAATCATGCAATATATATATAAAACATGTTATGCTACTCGTATTATTACATATATCCATATAATAATTCAATTCCCAATTCACAGAGATTAACAGAAGTTTTGAAGGCCATTTTTATGAAACTTGAATACGTGAAATAGAAATTTAGGAAGGAGAGATTACCTGAGAACAATCTAGAGGAGATGATTCACAGATGATCCTTTCTCAACACTTGTTAATTACACACTCAATTTTCTCTCAGACAATTCTCAACTCTCTCTCTGAATATTTCTTAGACTTAGAAAAATAGAAAATAAAAGAATACGTAATATAACAGAGGGAGAAGGGAACTGATGCGCGTAATGGTCAGTTAACCCAGTATTGGGTAACTGCTCCAACTCCCACTAAGGCCATGTTTGGCTAGGCTTAATAGATTTTAAAACCATTTAATTTAATAAAGCTTTATCATATAGTTTGAAAATGTCACACTCCTTATAAAATAAATCTCATATTTTATTTAATTTACTTTAAATAAAATATAATAATTTCTCATAATCACATAATTAAATTTCTCATTAATAAATAATGTCAACTCATTAAATCTCTAATTAATAATTAAATTAATTAAAATACTAATATGCTTATTAAATATTTCTTTTAATACAATAAGCTCACATAATCACATACTTTGACAATAAAAATTCTTTACATTAATTTAATAAATGTAACACATATAATTAAATTAATCTACCATAATTGCGTCAAATAATTATTTAATCCAATAATTAAATCATCGAAGAATATTTATTTAATTCAATAAATATTAAAATTAAATTACAAAATTCTCGTTCGTCACATCTTTCCCCCCTTAAAAGGATTCTGTCCCCAGAATCACAACTCAATAATTTTGACCCGTTACATATTTTATTCAGATGATAAAGGATTAAGACTACAATATTCCCAATTATGCAATATAAACTAATTACCCAATTTCTCCAATTATTAAATACATGTGAGTTGTTAACGGGAATTCAATATATTTATAAGTCATTTTCCAAGTGATCAAATAAAAATATCTAATTCAATCAATTCTACGATATTCCCATGCAAAATAAAAGAATTAAATTCATTAAGTATCAATTTCTAATTGTTACATGCAATGAAAAGAGATATCCATATTCAATTCACAGCCCTAATTATTTATCTTATGCAAATAACTAAGAATACATGTTATCACATTCAGTTCTAACACTAGATTTCATCTCCCGAACTCATCTAGTGTAATATAGTAATTATTGGCCAAATAATTAAATAATAAGCATGGAATATGATAGACACCTCAACTTGAATAAATAGTTGGATTAATACGAATAATCAATTCATAAGCATAAAAGGTTCAATTGTAATCTTAATTAAAAAGTTATTTCATGCTAGAGATAAAAACTAGAAATCCCAAATTAAACATCATCTTTGAATTACGAAACTGAGAAAAACGAGTAAAGATAAACTCAATATAATTATTCTTCAATCTTCAATCTTCAATCTCTGTCTTGCTCTCCTTTGAATGCTCCTTTCATTTTTTAATTCTTTCTCCAAGCTCCCAATTTGAATCCTTGTAACTTGTTAGGGTTTAAGCTTCCATATAATAATATATTTATAGTCTCACAGCAATCCCAAAGTCTTAAGGAATCTTAATCCAAATATGCTACAAAATCGAACTTGGAAGCTGAATATTTGTTGAGTTGGCCCCGACCTTGCGCACTAGGTTTCTTCTTTCAAGTGGCATTGTCGCGCCAATCAGCATACCCTCTATTAAATCTATGGATCATTCGCGCTACCACGATGTTTGTTCTTATAGCACTGGCGCTGTTATAATATCTTTTTACTTCCTTTATTATTCCTTTGCTCCCAAGTCCTCTTCTTGTCAAAGTTTCCTATAAAAGCACCCAAAAACAACTAAAAGTAAACATAATACTTGAAAATAGCAATCAATTAAAGCTTAAATGCAATTAATTCGCAGGTGCGAAACCTACTTATCAAAGGGCAAAACTATAATTTTCCTGGAAAACTCTCTAGCGTCGAGGTGCTCAGTAAAGGAAGGAACCCAGCGCCTGGGTGCTGGTCATCAGTAGAAGTTGACCGAATTTTTAGCCAAACAAGGAAAGGAAGTTAATTTCTAATCAGAATAGGAATATAATAGGAGGCTGACTTGAAGGGACCAAAGGATATATAAGGTAGACGGATTTTGACATACAACACACACAGAATTTGAGACAGAAACTGGAGATTGGACTTGGAGATTGCAAGGGAACACACAAGGATTGCAAATTAGAAGTTGAAGACCGGAGTCAATTATCGAGTTTTTATTCTTCTTCCCTATTTGTAATTTATTTATAATATTTTCTATAGGATTTAGAGGATCAACTCTACTACAGAAGTTGTTTTAATTTTTAGTATGAACTAATTTTTTCATTAAGACTACAATTGAACCTTTTATGCTGATGAATTGATTATCTAAATTAATCCAATTATTGATTCAAATTGAGTTGTCTATCATATTTTATACTTATTGTTTAATTGTTTGGCCAATAATTACTATGTTACACTAGATGAATTCGGGAGATAAAATCTAGGGTTAGAACTGAATATGATAGGATGTATTCTTAGTTATTTGCATGAGATAAATAATTAAGGTTGTGAATCGATTAGGAATATTTCTTTTCATTGCATGTAACAATTGGGAATTTGTACTTAATGAATTTGATTCTTTTATTTTGCATAGTAATATCGCATAATTAATTGAATTGAAAAATTTTATCTGATCACTTGGAAAAGGGCTTATAAATACTGTAAATTATTGTTAACAACTGGAGTGGATTTATGTAAGACCCCAAATTATATGAAATGAAAGTATCCAATTTTCTTATAATTATTATTCTATTTAATAAATGGTTAAATTGATAGAAAGTTAAAGTTAAGGGTGATATTTGAAAATTTTGCAAAGAAAGCAAGTTGATATAATATATTCATTATGTCGGGGAATTTTCGTTTTAACAGGGAATATTTGTAGGATGACACAATCATTGGTGGACCCCACAACGAAAGTATTGTTGTAGATAGAAAACGACAGAAATATCTTTTTATAAAAATAACGGTGAAAGTTTTACCGTTAAACTGTTGAACTACCCGGTGGTAAAAGTACAATAATACCCGTGGTTGCATAGTAACACACAGTATTGATTATTGATGCTTACGTAAGAAGCCACTCAATTTACTTAATTATTGCAACAGTAATTGTTGCATAGTATCTCACGTTATTTGATTCAATTATTGTCACAGTATCATCTACATAATATTTTATATTATTAAATCAGTAATTGAAACAACAAAGTTATTCATATTATTATTTGCAATATTGACGATGTCTAGAAAGTTCTGTCGAGGAGAGGTTTGGTCATCTAATTGCACGCCAATAGGGAGAAATCCTTATCGAAAAGCCCCCTCTTTCCTGAAAATGATCTGGTTGTTAAATATTGTGAGTTATAATATTAATGATGAATAATTGTTGATGTATTAAGAATGTGTTTATTGAAGATGAGTGAATTACAAAAGTTAGAGGGGGAATAATACAAACTTGGAAAACTTTATGGGTACTAAAGTGTAATAAGTTAAATCAATTTGGACCATTGGTGGTGGTTTTAATAGTAATCAATCTGGACTGTCGATGCTGGTTTTAATAGTAAATCAATCTAGACCGTCGGTGATGGTTTTAATAGTAAATCAATCAAGACCGTCGGCGGTGGTTTTAATAGTAAATCGATTTGGATCGTCGGTGGTGGTTTTAAAAGTAAATCAATCTAGACTGTCGATTGTGGTTTTAATAGTAATCAATCTGGACCATCCGTTCTAATAGTAAATAAATCTGGACCGTTCATGAATTAGTTACTATTTAGTGATTTCTCCTATAAATAGAAGCTTAATTCTTCTTTCATTCTCACCAATTCACGAAGACTCACAAGAGAAGCTATAGAGAGAGAAACTATAGAGAGAAAGAAGAAGAGTATTCTACTACTTCACTATTACAGTATCCAGTCTTCTACTAAGGTAACATAAGGAATACTATTTTTTCTTATTCATCGTTTAATATATCGGAATAACCTGTCTACGCGGATTATGTACCGTATGACAGGTGAAAATCCATTTGCAGTTTTGTATGTTAATTTTTTTCATATTCTTAAATCTAAACTTACTATGGTAAGTATTGCTTCTATAATCCTTGAAATTAGAGGAATATCCTTGAGTTTTGCGCTTCATCCAGTATCATTTCTTTAGAATATTGATCTGAACTTTCTTATTAACTATCAATATTTTCACCAAGGTACTATTCATGGGTTACTATTCACCCGATTAGTATTCACTATAATATTTTTCACTCGAGTATTCGGGGCACTTTTTATGCCGGAGTACTATTCACGAGTTACTATTCACCCGGTTACTATTCATTATAATATTATCCACTCGGGTATTCGGGGCACTTTTCATGTCAAAATACTATTCACGGGGTACTATTCCCGAAATACTATTCACAGGATACTATTCACGGGGTATTATTCACCAAAAAATTTATTCATTTTCTGTCCAAATTATTTTTGATACATGGATATTATTCTTGAATTTTTCTCCACAAAGTAGTACCATGTTGACAATTTGGACATTATTAAACTATGGATAAATTTAAAGTCTTTAATAATTATCCTTGATTTCGTTTGATTAATACTTATATCATTGTCATCATCCTCATGCTTATATTGTGATGAAAGTCATCTTCGGCCAAGGGTGCAAAGATGAACTGTTGATTGGTATGATTATGACCAGGGATCATTCGGTATAATCATGACCCGTAATGTTACAAATGATGTGGTAAAAGTCCTCATTAGCCCGTAGTGCATTGATGGACAGTTATTGGTATGATTATGACCAGGGATTATTCGGTATAATCATGACCATTGGTGAAAACACGAATATCCTTGGCCCGTAGTGCATGGATAATTCTTCACCGATAAAATATTGATAATAAACTTTTAATTCGTAGAAGATAGTAGATATCATGCTCTACTTGACTCTTCTAAAAATACAGTTGCATGTCTTTGGCCTGAAGTACAAAGATAAACTGTTAATGAATATCTTTAGCCCGTAGTGCAAAGATGAATTTATTAGTATGATTATGAACATGAACTGTGATTTGGTATAACCATAATCTTTGACGTTTCAGGTAAAGACAGGTGATGAAAATTATCTTCATCCTGGGTGCGAAGAGAAATTTAGAATCACAACTATGATTATGAGTTATTCATATAATTGTGGACAGGAACTGTTAATTGATGTTACAGGGATAAAACATGGTTGGTGTACTTTTAACATGGAGAAGATAATAGACTTTATGGTCTATTTGACTCTTCTAATGGATTGCTCGTTCCGCTGCTACTATGGTTGAAAAGTTTTATCATCTACCATATGTTCTAAATCTCTGATTTTTTACTGACGAATGCTATTGATAATTTAATTATCTTTAGTCATGATATTCTTTACTGGGCTAGTTGTGCTCACCCTTTTGCTTCACAATTCATTTCAGGTAATAAGAGTAGCTGGGTAGAGCGGGGGTAACAGGGGAATAGAACGATGGTCTATAGTTCTTGAGGTTTCCCCTAAAATAGTATGGAAATAATTTTTTTGAGAATTATAGATAAGTGTGTCGTATTTTATACGTCATTTTAACCATTGATTTTGGTGAACCGAATAGGGTGAGGTGAACCCAACTTTGGAAGGGCGTTTTGTCACTATCATACAAGATGTCTAATGACAGACGACCTCGTGTTATCATAAGACAAGGTTGTGCACATGCACTTGCTGATTATATCTATGAGCACTACCTATATAATCTTGGAGTTTGGTTGAAATATAATTCTCAATTGAAGACAATGGAGATAATTATATGTCAAGAGAAGAGTCACCATTGTAAAGAACATGAGATTAATCTTCTCATTTTTCTTTAGGGTCTATTGGGTCAACCAAGGATAATTCTCGAGTCATATGATTTCTATCATAACTTAGATGCATGGCCTTCCATGTACGAAGGTTTCCTTGAGCATTTTCTAAATATTTTAATTTTTAAAATAATTATTGACTGTATTTTTATGTAAGGTACCTTTGTAAGGTATCACTGTGAGATGTTATCCAAGTAAAAGGATGAGTGTTACAGTTGGTATACACAACATATGTGTTGTCGTACTCTGCACGATCGTTCAACAGTTGTATAAATGAAGTTTGTTTTTAATTTTTGTAGTGTGATATCTGGCAACTCAAGATGGGTCGTGTAGACCTATTTTGGGGGCGTCACAATTTAATAATTGGAGAAATTGAGTAATTGATTTATTTTGCATAATTGGGGATATTGTAGTAAGCCTTTATCATCTGGATCAAATCTCTATGTTAAAATTAGTTTTTAGTAATTTAATTTACTTTTAATTGAAAAATCACAAAATTCGGTTGTTTAAATAAAATCGAATTGATTTAATACTAGTAATTGAAATTTGTTAAATAAGGTTCCTCGATTTTATCACTTTATTACTTGATTGGCCGTATCTACTTGTACGTAATTGTTGATTATGAAATCGGACAACACTAATCACAACTGCTACATTTATCAGACCTGATTATTCAATATATATAATTTACGGACAAAACTCCCATATATTATAAAAGAGAGGTGAAAGTAAAAAGAAGAGGCAAAAAGCAGACTTTAGAGGAAGAAAGTGGAGAAGAGAAGATGACATATGAGAGACAAATAGGTAGAGTTGGCGTGAGATGCCTTATGGAAAATGACTTAAACGAGTAGAGATCAGTAAGTCATTTTCCTGATTTTAGTAGGCTTTTTTCATTGACTGAAAAATGGTTTTCGTTGACTATTTTCATGCAAGTACTAAACACCAAAAAATAGCGAAAAATATTTTTCGAAAAAAAAATTCTGTGAAAATTCTATTTGTTAGTTTTTTGTTCCACAAAAAAAAAAGTTATGTTTTTACTGACTGTAGCATAAAAACAAATGAGAAAAAGTACCTTTACCCCCACTGTGATTGTAGTGTTTTAAGCAATTAGCCACTGTGCTTTTAAAATATTCAATTAGCTCAATGTACTTTTTAAAAATGTTAAATCAAGCAATTCCGTCCAATTTCTTGGACGGTTGTCAAATAAGTACACACGTGGCATTGAAAAAAAAATCAAAAAATCATTATTTTCTGATGTGGCAACACAAAAAAATAATAAAATAAAATCATTGATTATGTGGTAAAAAATAATAATAAAATTAAAATAAATATTTTAATTCATTTTTTAATAATTTTTTCATTTCCTATTTTCTTTCTCCTTCAAAATGAATAAATAAACCTAAAATAAAACAATAAATAAAAATACAATTTTGCCATGTACAATACATATTGACTTTATATTTGACGGTATAAGACCAAAATTTTTTTTTGAAATTTTTAGACAAAAAAATAATAATGCAAATTACAAACATAAATAAATAAAACATTATTTTTCCTACTGTTCATCTTCTTCCTGATAGAAAGATAAAGAAAAGAAAAAATAACTAAACTCAAACCCTACTGTTCATCTTCTTCCTCACCAAAATTGAAAATACAATCAGATCTTAAGATTAGCTAAATTGCAAATGATTTTCAATGTAAACCACCGGCAATGACACCGGAAATAGAAAATTCATAAAAACGAAAACATCCAAATCAAGACATTAAGAAATATGTAGAAAACACATAATACCTAGATCGGAAAGTTATGAGACCACCAGTCAAAATCCAAACGAGAACAAACAAGCCCAAAACTTAAACTAAAAGCCAACAAGGACAAATTGATGCAACGATTTCGTAGTCCCAAACACAAATCAAATTAAAGGAATAATAAATCAACAATATAGAATAACCGATTATCAGATCTGAAAAGTTCCTTCAACCAAAATCGTAACCAACCCCAGAGCAAATCTAAGAATCCTCTTATTAGATCATGACTCCTGAACTCATCAAAGGAAGCGGACAATGATTTTGAATGAGGCTCCTCCTTCGACTATAAATCGTGGATGTATGTTCGTCATTAAAGAAATTAATTTGTTGAATTTTTAATTGTGGAATAGAGGAGACATTAATTTGATTTAAAAAAAATCTATGGTAGGAGAAAGGTTGAAGATGAAGTTTAGAAGGGAGAGAAAGAAAGATTGAAGATAAGTTTAGAAGAGAGAAATAATAAATCTACGTGCACTCACCTAAATAAAAATATAAACCATGTCAGTATTTATCTATTTTTTTTAAAAAAAAGCCATGTCTGAAAATATTGAAAGAAAATTGACGTCCGTGAGCAAAATTGGACGGAATTGCTTGATTGAACATTTTTAAAAAGTACAGTGGGCTAATTGAATATTTTAAAAGCACAGTGGCTAATTTCTTAAAACACTACAACCACAATGGGGTAAAGGAGCTTTTTCCCAAAAACCAATTATGTACTTAAGTTTACTATTATAATTTCATTATTATATCATTATCTCTGAATTAATAATATACAATACAAAGAATGAATGTGAAATAAAAATGCTTGGCTAATATTTTTAAAACTTGCAAATGAAACTCGTTGTGTAAAACAGTATAAGGGATTATTTCCGTGATAGTGAAAATCATAAAAAGTCTCCATCAGATGCATGTTCAAAACTCCAAGCTATGGTTGGGGTTAATAATAATAATAATAAATTCTTTCTCACATAAGTGTGAGATCAGGGGCGGAGTCGGTGGTAGGTTTTTAGGATTGTAGCCTAGCCCAAAATTTTTTTTACCAAATATACTATATAATTAAATGGGTTCTTTACACTACTATACAATAATTAGAAAATAATTACAAGATTAGTTCATCCACAAAATAATTACATAAAAAATACAACACAATAACCAAACATATTAAACCCTACACCTCCCATCTGCCCATTCTCTCACCGCCTCTTCTCTCCTCCCCTTCATCCTACTCCCCTGTCGCCTCCTCTCTCTCCTCCCTTACTTCCTCTTCCTCTGTTGCCCCTTCATCCTCCGATCCTCTACAGCCTCCTCTATCCTCCCCTTCATCCTTCTCCTCTGCCGCCAATAAGAACTCGAAACCGTTGTCCAAAATTCCAATGGAAAGAAGGAGAAGATTCGTCCCACAAGCAAAGAGAGCCTCCGCCGAGCAAAGAGAGCTCCGATCGGAGGAAGAAACGACTGCAAACCATCAATTATTTGTGCAGGAAGACGAGATGGCCTTCTAGCTTTAGTATCCTCTCGACGACTTTTCGTTCAACCAAGGCTAAATTTTTTTTATGAGTATTTGGTTACCCTTGAAAACTTAAATGGTTACTTTGTATGAAGGTTTGGCTATCAACTGAACCTTTTTATTGATGTAAGGTAGCCGAGATTGTGCTACACAATATTAAATAATATTTTATATTATTTTTCTTATTACATTAAGTAAGAGGAAAACCACACGATTACTCTCTAATTCCATCATGATTTAACATGATAAAGAAAATAAATATATGTAACACTTGGCAACTGTTCTGAATTTTTTTTATGACTATTTAGTTACCCACAAAAACTAAAATGGTTACCCTTATATGAAGGTTTGGTAACCAACTGCACCTTTTTGTTCATGTAAGGTAACCAAGATTATGTTACACAATATTAAATAATATTTTGTATTTTTTTCTTCTTACATTAAGTAAGAAGAAAACCACATGACTACTCTCTGATTTTATCATGGTTTAATAGGATAAAGAAAACAAATAAATGTAACACTTGATAACTGTTCTGAATTTTTTTTATGACTATTTGGTTATCCACATAAACTAAAATGGTTACCTTTTTATGAATGTTTGGTTACGAACTGCACTATATACAGAATACACAACTACTCGGGTTTGACATGCAATTCAAATTGTCACAGCGGAGAGAAATAACCGGGAACAGTTACATAATTACAAAACTGATTTGCCACATCAGTAATCCATTAAAACACCCAACTAAATTAAAGGGATACCAAATGCACTAATTTTATAAATAAAATATTAAAAATGTATTAATTCTGTAAATATTTTTTGAATGCACTTTTGTTGTAATTTTTTCTAAAAATGTACTAGAAAGTGTAAATAGCCCATAATTATATGGGTTCTTTACACTACTATACAATAATTAGAAAGTCTTTACAAGATTAGTGTATCCACAAAATATTTACCAAAAAAATACAACATAATAACCAAACATATTAAACCATACACCTCTCATCTGCCCATTCTCTCACCGCCTCCTTTCTCTTCCCCTTCATCCTCCTCTCTCCTCCCCTTCATCCTACTCCTCTGTCGCCTCCTCTCTCTCCTCCCCTACTTCTTCCTCCTCTGCCTCCCCTTCATCCTCCGATCCTCTACTGCCTCCTCTCTCCTCCCCTTCATCCTCCTCCTCTACCGCCAATGAGAACTCAAAACCGTTGTCCAAAACGCCAATGAGAAGAAGGAGAAGATTCGTCCCACAAGCAAAGAGAGCCTCCGCCGAGCAAAGAGAGCTCCGATCGGAGGAAAAAACAACGGCAAACCATCAATTATTTGTGCAGAAAGACGAGATGATTTTCTAGCTTCAATATCCTCTTGACGACTCTTCATTCGAATGAGACTGAATTTTTTATGACTATTTGGTTACCCACAATAACTTAAATGGTTACTTTTATATGAAGGTTTGGCTACCAACTTCATCTTTTTATTGATGTAAGGTAACCGAGATTGTGTTACACAATACTGAATAATATTTTGCATTATTTTTCTTATTACATTAAGTAAGAGAAAAACCACACAACTACTCTCTAATTCCACCATGGTTTAACAAGATAAATAAAACAAATATATGTAACACTTAGTAACTGTTCTGAAATTTTTGTATAACTATTTGGTTACCCACAAAAACTAAAATGGTTACCCTTGTATGAAGGTTTGGCTACCAACTGTAC
This sequence comes from Panax notoginseng, assembly GCA_016801055.1. NCBI lineage: Eukaryota > Viridiplantae > Streptophyta > Magnoliopsida > Apiales > Araliaceae > Panax > Panax notoginseng. The sequence continues at coordinate 117,757,817 of CM029017.1, forward strand.
CTTTTTGTTGATGTAAGGTAACCGAGATTGTGTTACACAATTTTAAATAATATTTTGTATTTTTTTATTCTTACATTAAGTAAGAGAAAAATCACGCGACTACTCTCTGATTTCATCATGGTTTAACAAGATAAAGAAAACAAATATTTGTAACACTTGGTAACTGTTCTGAATTTTTTTTATAACTATTTGGTTACCCACATAAACTAAAATGGTTATATTTGTATGATATTTTGGTTACCAACTGCACTATATATAGAATGCATGTAACGCCCCCAAAATCAGGACTATTTTCCTTCCCGATCTTGTGCGTTAATATTATCATGTTCTAGCTTTAAAACATTATTTAATGATAAAATAGCTAAAAAAGCGGATTTTTTTTAATTCATTCCCTGAATCGCAACCTTTACAATTCTTCTTTATACTAGAATCATATTTATCATATGACTTATTTAGCCTAGGTAGATATATATATATATATATATATATATATATATATATATATATATATATATATATATATATATATATATATATATACAATTCATTCTTTCAAGCATATCCCCTTTTTAGAACAAATAATCTTCATCTATCGAATAATTCAAAATTTTACACATCTATGATTTACACATGAAAATACCATCAAATGATTCAACATAATCTCAATTAAATCTGTAACGGGTCGAAATATATTGAGTCATGATTCTGGGGATAGAATCCTTTTAAGGGGGGAAAGATGTGACGAACGAGAATTCTGTAACTTATTTTAATATTTATTGAATTAAATAAATATTTTCGATGATTTAATTATTAGATTTAATAATTAATTGATGCAATTATGATAGATTAATTTAATTATATGTGTTACATTTATTAAATTAATGAAGAGAATAATTTTATCAAGGTATGAAATTATGTGAGCTTATTTAATTAAATAAATTATTTAATTAAGCATGATGTTATTTAATTAATTTAATTATTAATTAGAAATTTAATAAATTGACATTATTTATTAATGATATAATTAATTATGTGACTATGTGAATTTCTGAGAAATTATTATTAAATTAAATAAGATATATGAGTTTATTGTATAAGTGGGTGTGACATGATTGAACTATATGATAAAAAGATTTTATTAAAATAAAGAGTTTTGGAATTAGTGGCTAAACAAACAAGGCTTTAGTGGGAGTTACCACCAGTTTCCCATGACTGGGATAACTGGCCATGATGCGCACCAGTCTTTATTATACGACGTATTCTTTTTCTATTTCTTTCTCTAAGTCTGATAAGCATCACAGAGAGAAAAGATTGAGAATTTCAGAGAGGATTGAGAAGTCTGGGAGATTAAGTGAGTGTGTAATCAACAGGCTTTTGAAAAAGGGACATTTGGAATCACTCTTCTAGTTTGTATTCTGGGTAATTTCTCCCAAACCCAATTTCTACATTTACGTCTTTTAGTTTTTATAAATTGGCTTTCAAAACTTCTGTTAATCTCTGTGATTTGGGAATTGTACTATTATATGGATTTATGTGATAGTAAGAATAGCATAACATGTTTTATATATATATTACATGATTTCATAACATCAAGTTCATGAAAACATGTAGTAATCTGATGACTTGTTATTTCAAAATAAACAGAGTACGTGATATGGCCATATGGCCTTATATGTGATAATTGATGTATTGATCATATATTATCCATAAATTTTACACTCATATATTATTATGCATGTTGATACGAAGAGACCAAGCTTTAAATGAACGGATTTGGCTTTATAACGAATCCGTGGCGTTGAATTTTAGGAATTTATGTTAAAAACTTCAAGAACTTCAAGAACAGCCCATTTTACATGATTTAATTCTGTGATTAAGTGTTTTAAATAGTTAAAATCACTTTATATATGTTGGGTTATGATTATACATGGATCATAACATATGGGTATGTCTGAATTCGTGTTGTAATATTTAAAATTGAAATTTTTGGCTGTGTTCTGCAATTTTCGCGAATTGCAGAACTGTTTCTGGCTTGCCGCGCCGCGGTGCCAGTCCAATGCTTTAAGCCCCGCGCCGCAGCGCCACCACGCCACAGCGTCCGAAGTCCAGCCGCAGCGCGAATCCTTAGTTCAATAGTGGCGCCGCAGCGCCACTCCCCAAAAAATTCAGAAATGTATTTTTAAAATGTTTAAGTCTAACAATGTGTTAGTGGATTAATGTAATGAACATGTAAACATGTTATAGGTATAATGTGATATTAAAATAGATGTTTAACATGTAAATAACATAATTACATGTGATTTGAATTATTAAATTACATAATTAGTTTGGTAATTCACGAAGTACAAATGATGTGGCAAAGTGAAAATTTGACTAAGTTTAGTCGAATAATTAAAGTAGTCAACGAGAATGAGTTTATATTGATTAGTTAATTTATAATTAACTGGTATTGAATGTGAATGGTATGTATGATTTAATTCAAAGAACGTGCTTAGTTAAAGTGTAATCTACGCACGAGGCAAGTATCATATCCCTAACTCCATTCTATTGAGCAAGTTTATTTAAACTTAAACGTTACTTTTATGTTGAGCAAGTTTCCCTAACCCTACTTGTCATTATTATTCAAGTTTATTATTTATCTTGAATAAATTATCCTTGTTATTATTCAAGTTCAAGCATAATATTAAAGATTAATTATCTTTTCAAAGCATGATTCAGTTATACAATAATTGTCCTATTGTATACTTTTGAGGTTATTATTCAAATCGAATATCAATTATTGTTGAACCTTATTAGACTAGTGAACCTTATTGATTCAACTAGTCCATAGTTGATGAGCGTTCTAAATTTCAGAACCCTTGATGAATTATCCAAACCAAACTTCCTTTGGTGCGGACTCGAATGTCAAACTGAGATGAACAACCCTGAAAAGGGATTCACTTATGCGTTAGCGTTAAGATATTGTGCACAGTATGGTACTAAGGGCTGATCCCCCTAAGTACGAGAAGAAGGTCCATAGTCTTATGACTGTTAAAGGTTTCAAGTATAACCCTTGTTAACCTAGGACATAGTTCAAGGTCTTATGACCCTCAGTATTCTTTTGATTCATGTTATTTATTCTTGATTCAAAAGTTGAGCTTTATTCATATGTCGTTGATTATTCGCATGTTATTATACTGTTGTTTCATTTTTTTTATACTTGTGGGCATTTGTACTCACTCTTGCTTAATAATAACATTGAAGTTAAGAATGAAAGAAGCGATGAACCCTCCACTAGTAAAGGCAAGGGCAAAGTTAGCAAGTGATGAAGACTTGTTATTTTAATTGATGATGTATTTATGTTTAAGACTTATGTTGTTGTTTAAGACTTATTTGTTTAGAATTCCCCACAGATGTTTTAAGGTTAGAGTAACCTGGGATTTATTTATGTTTCAGTTGATGTAACCCTTAAGGGAAGAGATTTTATTATGATTTCTATCTATTGTATGGTTTTATATTATTTATGGATAGATAGATAGATGATGCTTGTACAGTGAACACCAAATCCCGTGGAATCGAAGTACCCGGATTTGGGGGTGTCACAAAATCACTAGTCTTCTTTTCATGCGCTCGTAATCACGATAGATCGCATCATAGATTTAACCTGCAAATTAAGCAAGATTGAGCACGACAGCCCAACAAGTCTAACAGTCTATCATGCATCACGTAGCACATATGTTTCACATTCAGTTCATGCATTTTATATTCTTGGTGTTTAAGCATATTACAAATGCATTATCGCATTTATATCCTGCTGGTAGCAACATACATACCATAGCATACTACACATGTCATGTACATGTCATTCATTGCACATATATATTGAGTTGCCCGACTCAATTAAATAATTAGTCATAATTTGACCTTCATCATTCACAAAGCAAATAATGCAGCTCATAGGTATTACATTCTTATAAACATAAATCATGCTAATAGTTATCTATAGCAATTATAAGTCCACATAAATAAACTGAGAAACTTGCCTTGATTGAAGATTACCGTTAAACTTAACTTAGCTTCTTTCCAAAATTCATACACAATCGTGTTTACATATACACACATATTAGGTAACCATTAATGTAACAAAAACATGGATGCATATATATTAACCATGATTATTAGTATACATAATCTTGGTTTATTAAGAAACTTTATTCATTTTAACCTTTTTATGCACAATAAAGGTCTCTCACACTTTTAATATGTAAATATTTTACATCTTGAAGCTTAAATCATCCATATTCCATTTTAGGAATATCTTATGCCTTTACTCATTAATTCGGGACTTAAACAGCTAATAAATAGCTTTTTTTTAATAAAATTCAATTTACTATATTATTCCTTTAATATAAATAATTTTTATATTATTATTTTACATGTTCATGAGTTAGCTCGAATCATTATTTCATATATAAATATTTTATCCCGCTAACACATTCGCTTTACTCTTCATTTTGCAGATATTTACATTTTCACTATATATGTCGGGGAATATAAAATATTCATTATTGTCGGAAAATATTCGTTTGATCGTGGAATATTCTTACTGTCGGGGAATATTCGTACAACAGCGCAGCCTTTTGTGGGCCCCATAACAGAAAGCGATTGGATGAAGAAAACGATAAGAATGAGTTTTCTAAAAATAACGACGTAATTGTTACAGTTAACACTATTGGAATACCCGGTGGTTAGAATACAGTAATACGTGGTGTTGCACAATAGCACACGGTATTGCACCAATTATCAATACAGTAATACGCGGTATTGCACCAATTATCAATAGCCTACAAGATCATCCGTATGTGGATTTCAGTCATTTTTCGTTTGGAATTTGGAAAAACTTTCTTCTACAAAAGAGAATTAAATTTCCTGTAGAGTAGACATAAGATTTAAATTTTTCTAATAAAAAGACTATTTATTATGAATTATTGAAGTTCCATAATATTGGGTTTGAATTGATTTTATTGCATTAAATGATAAAAACATGTTTTGTGTGTTGGTGGGCCCCACTTGATGGTGCAAAATTCTAAAATTAGATTTTCAAAGTATGCGTAGGAAAATTTTTAATAAATATTATTATTTTATTAAATTTTCTACTTTGGTGTTCTAAGCGTTTTCCTATAAATAGGATGCTTAAGTTAGAATTGAAAATCACACCAGAAACTGAAGTTTTCTCTCTCTTTATATTATCGAGCGTATTTTTGTAAGTATTTTGATACTTTGAGTGTTGCTATACGGTGCAAGTTTCCTTCAACATTATATCAGATATTTCAGTCAGAAGTACTGTTCTTTTGAGGTAAGGGATGTTATTTTTTTTCGTAAATTATATTATTTCTTTCAATATCATTATATCAAAATATTGGTAAGAATTTTATTATGAAAATTTTACCTTTTCGTGTCGAGGTTACTATTCACGTATACGGCACTATTCACGTATACGACATTATTCACGAATACGGTACTATTCATGAGTATTGTTCATGAAGTATGATTTTTCTTGTGAAATTTTTGCATTTTCGTGTCGGGGTTACTATTCACGTATACGGCACTATTCACAAATATAACACTATTAACAGAAAAATAAAATTTTCTCTTCTTTATCCAAGATGTCTATTATGGTTACTATCTTTGATTGTATCCATATTTTGATCTTTATTCTTGAATTTTGCTCCACAATTGATTATTATGGAGTATTTTTGAACTTGGATAAACTAAAGTACAAATCTCTAATCTTTGTCCTTTTATCTAACTGGATTCGTTTTCTTTAAAATATTTTCATCATTCTCAGTCCAAAATGGTGATATAACTGAATATCTTTGGCATATAGTGTAAAGATGAACAATTACATGACGAATATCTTTGGGCCGTAGTGCAAAGATGAACATGAGAAACTGGGGATACGAATGAATATCTTTGGCCCGTAGTGCAAAGATGAATATTTTATTCATGATGTATATTGATTGATGTCATAGGGATAAAATATCGATGATTGACTTTTAAATCATAGAAGATAGTAGACTTCATTCTCAACTTAACTCTTCTAATGAATTATTATTTTCGCTGCAAACATAGATCTTAAACTTGTTGTCTATTATATTCTATCAGATTTTTCCTTGTTGAAGACTAAGGATAATTTGTTGTACATTATCTTAGTCATAATATTCTTTACTGGGCTAATTGAGCTCACCCTTTTTATTTTTGTTCCATTTTTCTTCTCAGGAGGCGAGAATATAGCGGGAACTAATCGAAGTGTGGAGTGATGGTTCAAGATAGTTGTTTTAGTAGTCCTCACAATTTTGTAAAATAGTGTATCAATAATTGTAATGAGGACTTATTTGGGTGTGGATATTGTCTAGAAGACAATATTTGTATTTAAATTCACAGCATATGTGTTATCGTATTTTGCGCGACAATTGCAATAATGAAGTTGTAGTTATTTTCTGTACCATGTATTTGGCGACTCAAAATGGGTTGTGTGGACCTATTTTGGGGGCATCACAAACAACCACCTCCTGAGGGGTCTACTAACAATAATAACGAGGCCAACGCTAATTTGGTTCAGCAGTTGGTGACTTTGTTGACGGGAGCACTTTCGAATCAACCGCAACCTCAAGCTACGACTTTCAAGGACTTCAAAGGAGTTGGACAACTGGTGTTCCAAGGGTCTATGAATCCTGTTGAAGCCCAAACCTGGATCAAGGAAATGGAGAAGGTGTTCGACGTTGCCAGAGTCAATGAGGATCAGAAGACCGCTTTTGTAACGTTCATGTTGAAGTCTGAATCCAGTTATTGGTGGCAGGCGAATAAAGTTCGTGGGGGATAGGGAATAATAGCATGGGATTGGTTCAAAGAAATGTTTTTCAAAATGTACTTTTCGACTAGTTCTCGAAATCAGTTGGAAGTTCAGTTTTTGGAATTAAAACAAGGAACCATGACTGTGCCAGAATATGCCACGAAGTTTAATGAGTTGGAAAGGTTTGCCACTTATCAAGTTAATACCAATGAGTGTAAGGCAAGAAGGTTCGAACAAGGGTTGAAGCCTTGGCTTTATAGCAATGTTTCAATGTTCCAGTTAAACACATTTACAGCTGTACTGGAAAAGGCAATTATCACAGAAGGTGGAAGCGATGCCTTAACCAAGTATAACCAAGAATAGAAGAAGATAAAGAATGAGAATGAAAATAAGGTTAGTGGAAGCAATAGTGGAGGTAACAACCAGCAAAGGAGATGGAGTGAGAATTCGAATACGGGAGGAAAACAAGGAAGTCAACAAAAGAAAAAGTTTGAAGCTTGTGCTACTTGCGGAAAGAACCACACTGGTGTGCTTGAAGGGAAAGCGAGTGTGTTTTAACTGTGGCCAGGAGGGTCACATTGCACCGAACTGTTTTAGGCCAAAGAAGGGAGCATGTTTCACCTATGGGTCAAAGGATCACATGGCTCGTGATTGCCCTAAAAAGACAGTGGGAAGTGCAAGTGGAGAAAAGGGAAACAACAATGAAGGACTTTAACTATCACTGAACCAGCACAATCAAGCTGACCTATTGTGAGGACTTTTAAAATGACCGTGCAAGATGTTGTGCAGTCAAAGGATGTGGTATCAGGTATCATTCTGATTAATGGTATTAATGCTTATATGCTATTTGACTCGGGTGCTACTTGTTCATTTATATCTGATGAATTTGCTCAGAACCTAGATTTGCCTCATGAAGAATTAGATTTCCCTTTAAGCATAGAAATTTTGAATAGGGAAGTGATTCCTGTTAGGTTTATATACAAGAATTGTAGAGTGGTTATAAAAAGGTCATGAAATGATGGTAGATTTGATACCAATTAAACTTGGAGAATTTGATGTCATATTTGGAATGGATTGGTTACTCAATTATGGGGTAGTAATTGATTGCCAAAAGAAATGTGTTAACCTTATGACTCCGTCAAAGGAGGTGTTCTATGGCAGCAAATTTCCTCGACAAGCAAGTTGTCTGACGGTGATGCAAGCCAAGAAGTTGTTGAGACAAAGATATGTAGGATACTTAGCCTACATAGTCGATACACAGAAGAAGAGTGCAAAGCTGGAAGAGATACCAATCATTAGAGACTTTGCAGACGTATTTCTAGACGATTTTCCTGGACTTCCGCCAGATAGAGAAATCGAGTTCGTGATTGACTTACTACCACAAACAACCCCAATATCTAAAGTACTATACAAAATGGCCCCAATAGAGATGAAAGAGTTGATGGTACAGTTGCAAGAACTACTCGATAAGATGTATATCCAGCCGAGTGTATCGCCATGGGGAGCGCCAGTATTGTTTGTTAAGAAGAAAGATGGATCGATGCGACTCTGCATTGATTATCGAGAATTGAATAAGGTCACGATTAAAAACAAGTATCCATTACCAAGAATCGATGACTTGTTTGATCAACTGAAGGAAGCAAAATATTTTTCAAAGATAGACTTGAGGAGTGGTTATCATCAGCTAAAGGTGAGGCCAGAGGATGTACCGAAGATGGCATTCAGAACTCGGTATGGTCATTACATGTTTCTGGTTATGTCATTTGGTTTAACCAATGCACCCGCGACGTTCATGGATTTGATGAACAGAGTGTTTAAACCATTCTTAGATAAATTTGTGGTGGTGTTTATCGATGATATATTGGTGTATTCCAAAACCAAGGAGGAATATGTTGAACACTTAAGAGTCACGTTGGACACATTGAGAAAAGAGAAGTTATACGCTAAATTCTCAAAAATGTGAGATTTGGTTGGAACGTCTACAGTTTCTCGAACACGTTATTGATAAGGACGAAATTTCAGTAGATACATCAAAAAGTGGAAGATGTAATAAACTGGGATCAGTCGAAGATACCGTCGAAAGTAAGAAGTTTCTTGGGATTAGAAGGTTACTATAGGCATTTTATTCAAGACTTTTCCAAGATCGCAACAATGTTGACGAATTTAACTAGGAAGGCAGTTAAGTTTGTTTGCACGGAGACGTGTGAGGAAAGATTCCAAGAATTAAAGAAAAGATTGAGTTTAGCACCTGTGTTATCATTGCCAAATAATAAAGGGAATTTTGTGGTGTATAGTGACGCATCGCGTAAAGGACTAGGCTGTGTGCTTATGCAGAACGACAAATTTATTGAATATGCATCACGACAATTGAAAGATTATGAGAAAGGGTATCCAACTCATGACATAGAGTTGGTTGCGGTGGTGTTTTCCCTGAAGATTTGGAGACATTATCTTTATAGAGAAAGGTGTGAGATATATATCGACCATAAAAGTCTGAAGTATATCTTTACGCGGAAAGATTTGAATATGCGACAAAGAAGATGGTTGGAGTTGATTAAAGACTATGACTGCGAGATTTTCTATCATCCCGAAAAGGCGAATGTTGTTGTTGATGCCTTAAGTCGAAAAGGACATGAAAAGTTAATGATGTTGACTGCTCAAGAGAAGTTAGTATCGAAAATGGCAAAGATGAAGATGGAAATTAAATATCCGACAAAATCGGACGAAAAATTGTTCTAGATGGGGAATAGTTCAACGTTGGTAGATAAGGTGAAGAATGCACAACTTCAGGATAAGAATTGTGAAGCGATAAGAAGAAAAGTATCTAAAGGTGAGGAAAAAAAGTTTAAAGTTGATTCGGAAGGGTTACTTCGATCCAAAGGGAGAATTTGGGTTCCGCCAGTACCAGAAGTTAAAGAGGAAGTTCTGAGTGAAGCTCATAACTCAAAATATTTGATTCACCCAGGAAGTACGACAATGTACCAGGATCTTAGACATCATTTTTGGTGGCCGAATATGAAGAAGGACGTGGCTGAGTGTGTGGCAAAATGCTTAACGTGTCAAAAAGTTAAAGCTGAACATCAAAGGCCAAGAAAATTATTGCCACCGTTGAAGATACCAGAATGGAAATGGGAACATATCACAATGGATTTGATGGTAGGTCTTCCAACGACTCAGCAAGGTTACGACGCCATTTGGGTGATTGTCGATCGATTGACGAAATCGGCACACTTTTTGCCAATCAAGATTAGATTTAACCTAGATCGGTTTGCAAATTTGTACGTGAAGGAAATTATTTCAAGACACGGTGTCCCAGTGTCCATTGTATCAGACAGAGATCCACGTTTCACATCAAATTTCTGGAAACGACTACAAGAATGGTTGGGAACGCAGTTGAGAATGAGCACAACATACCATCCTCAAACCGACGGACAAAGTAAAAGAACCATCCAGACACTAGAGGATATGCTTAGAGCATGTATCATGGATTTCAAGGGAAATTGGGATGACCATTTACCATTAGTTGAATTTGCCTATAATAATAGTTATCCTGGGAGTATTGGTATGCCGCCTTATGAAGCATTATACGACAGGAAATGCAGAACTTCGGTATGCTAGGATGAAGTTAGAGAACGTCAGCTATTAGGTCCAGAATTGGTACAATAGAATGTCGAGATCATCAAGGTGATTCGGACAAGATTGATAGCTGCACAAGATAGACAAAAGAAATATGTCGATCAACACCGACAAAATCAGGAATTCGATGTCGGTAGTTTTATTTTCTTGAAAGTGTCTCCCTTGAAGGGAAAATTTTGGTTTGGTAAAAGGGAAAATTAAGCCCTAGGTTTATAGGCCCTTTTGAAGTGCTATGACGAGTTGGTGAAGTGGCATACGAGATAGCTTTACCTCCAAAATTAGGATATATTCATAACATTTTCCATGTTTTGGTATTAAGGCCATATAAGCCTGATTATAAGCATGTTATAGAATATGAGCCAGTGCAGTTTGAGAAAGACTTGTCGTATGAAGAAGTCCATGTTCAAATTATCGATAGGAAAGAGCAAGTACTAAGAAATAAAGTGATACCTTCTGTTAAGGTAATCTAGAGAAACCACAATGCTGAAGAAGCTATGTGGGAACTTAAAGATGTTATGATAAGGAATTATCCTCAGCTATTTGCTTAAAATCTTCTATAGCGATTCTGGGGACAGAGTACTGTTAAGGAGGAAAGAATGTAACGAATAAATTTATTGAGTCGTGGTTTTGGGGATATAATTCTTTTAAGAAGGGAAGGATGTAACGATTGGAAAATTTTATAAATAACTTAAATATTTATTAAATTAAATAAATATTTTAAATAAGTTATCTATTGAGAAAAATAAATATTTGAGAATTCAGTTTCATGTTACGTGAATGGGTAGGATAATTAGGTTTTAAGTTAAAGATTATAGACTTGATTGAAATAAAAACTAAACTAATGAAATTAATGTTAATATAACTAATTGGTATTGTGATTCTAATGATATATGTAGGATATTTGGTGAACATTTATTATACTTGTGTAGCTTGCGCATGAGGCAAGTTCCCTAACTTCATTCTCCTTATAATGAATGCAATTTCATAACTATGCTTACCTTTTTATGTTAAGCAAGCTTTTTATTCCTAATTTATCATTTTGCAAGTTCCTAAATCTTATATTAATGTTGAACAAGCCTATTGATTCTATCTTGTGTATGATTATGCAAGCTCTTGTAATCTAATTCATTACATCGAGCGAGTTTCACTTTACTAAATCTTGTTCTTATTATTCAAGACATATACTGTTTAAATTCATTGATCCAAATGAGATTTTTCTAACTCTTTTGGATGTAGCACTTTGCATATATACCATGTCTATTCCATTGTATATTTTCAGTATTCGATCTTTGACTTAAATATCATTGTTCAAGCCTATATTATTATGTTGAACCTTTAAATAGCAAGCAAACTCTTATTGATTGAACTAATCTATACTTGATAAGTGTTCTAAAATTCTAGAACCACTGATAAGCTAGTTCCAAACTAAACTTTCTTTAGTGCATAAATTCTAAAGCCAAACTGAGATGAACAACCCTAATATATGGGATTTTGTATGCGTTAGCATTTAGATGTTTGTGCACAATGCATGGTACAAAGGGTTGATCCCCCTAAGTATGTAAGGAAGGGTATGTATAGTCTAAATGACTGTTAAGGTTAAGGTAATAATACCTAACTACCAGGGACATAGTTCGTGGTCTTAAGACCCTCAGATATAAATCTTGACATGTTCTCTATTCTTGATTCGCAGAACAAGTTCCCTATTATCCAGTAACCATTATTTTATCTCATGTTGTTACTATTATTATTCTTTATATTATTGAGCAATTGTTTACTCACTCTTGCAATTAACACTACAGCTAAAGTAGAAAGAGTTGATGAACCGTCTTCCAGCAAAGGAAAGGGCAAGATGTCCAAGTGATGAAAATGTACTTTAATGATTTTATGTTATAAGACTTACGTTATCTAGCGATGTATTCCGCAAACTTATGTAATAATTAAAGGTTAGATTACCTGGGAATGTTTAAAATTGATGTAACCCTTTAATGGGGAAGATAATTTTTTAAGTTATTTTAGTTATGTCTTTATCCTTTGTTATGGGTAGTTAGATGTAATTATTTTGGTTAGTGAACACCAAATCTTGTGGGAATAGAGTACCCGGATTTGGGGGTGTCACAGGTTGGTATCAAAGCTTTAAGTTATGAATGTTAGGAAGTAACCTTTAAGAAGACAGAAAGTAACCTGACCAGAGATGCACTCTACAAAAGAGATGCATGATTAGGTCTCCTCCGATGTCTAGACAAGGACCAAGCTCAGAGACTCATGGATGAGGTCCATGGTGGAGTCTGTGGCCCGCACATGAGCAGACCTGTAATTGTAAAGAAGATCCTCAGAACAGGACATTATTGGCTCTCTCTCAAAGCTGACTGCAATGACCACGTCAGGAGATGTTATCAATGCCAAATTTATGGGAATGCTATCCACGCCCCTCCACGGGAGCTCCATAATATGAGTTCACCTTGGCCCTTCTCAATGTGGGGAATGGACGTAATCGGGCCCATCGAGCCTAAAGCCAGTAATGGGCATCGATTTATCTTCACCATGAATGACTACTTCATCAAGTGGGTAGAAGCAACATCCTTCCCCAGGGTTACCAAAGAAGTCATCATTGCTTTCATAGGAAACAATGTCATTTGTCGATATGGACAACCAGAGATAATTGTATCAGACAATGCTAAGAACCTCAACAACAAAATGATGGAGTTATGCAACAAATTCCACATCAAACATCTTACCTCCGTCATCTACCGTCCAAAGATGAATGGTGCTATTGAAGCGGCTAACAAAAACATCAAGAACATCATGCAAAAGATGTTCGCCAACCTCAAAGGCTGGCCTGACTTATTGCTTCTTACTCTGTTAGCCTACAGAACATCAATGCGCACTTCAACTAGGGCAACCCCCTACGCATTAACCTATGGGATGGAAGCAGTGCTCCCCATAGAAGTCGAAATGGAATCCCTCAAAGTGTTAATAGACGCTCAGCTGGATGAAGACCAATGGGTACAAGATAGGTATCATAAATTGTCTGTAATAGATGAAAGGCGAACTAGGGCTATCTTCCATGGTCAGTTATATCAACAAAGGATCGCCCGATCCTACAATTGAAAATTCCGGCTACAGCAGTTTAAACCACATGACTTGGTTTTGAAGAAGATCATCGACAACCAAGATCAGTCTAAGGGAAAATTTTCCCCTAACTGGGAAGGCCCATTTATTGTCAAGGAGGTATTGACAGAAGGTGCTCTCAGATTGCAGGAAATGGACGGCGATGAATTTCCACAACTCATCAACTCGAATACCGTGAAACAATACTATGTCTGAAGTCACCATCAAGAAAATTTCCTGGTGTTGGATCATCAGATCACCAGTCATTCCAGTTCTTTAACCCTTCACTACATAAAACTCTTTTTCCACACTGAGCCCCTCAGGGAAACACACTTTTCAAGCCAGCAGTCTGGTTTTCAGATCGCCAGATCATTTCCTCTCCACTTGGTTTTTTAACCCTTACTCAACTTCGGTTATCCCACTAGGGATTGAACCTTTCACACTTGCAGTTTGTCCCCAGACATGGGATCAAACTTTTCATACATGCAGTTTATCCTGAACTTAGGATTAAACTTTCCTCCCCAGCAGTTTGTCCTCCACATAGGATCAAACTTTTTGTTGGCTACTAATCGTCCTGAGGGGAGAACTACGTCGAACTGATCTCCCTGATACACGGGACTACGTAGGCAACCATATTTTATATGGCCCGGTCGTAATAAAGCAAAAAAAACAACAAAAACACTTCTACACCCTTTTCTTTATAAAAACAAAAACAACAAAAACATTCCTACACCCTTTTCTGCCACAAACAGCGTTGAACCTCTTACACCAGGTTCGAACTATGCAGACCTGATCTCCTCTTCAATAGGAGTACGTAGGTAGCCATTTATGATTTGGTCTAACACCCTACCAAAACACAAACACTTGTCAACGGTACTTGGATCAAACTTCAATCCACCACATTTCACTGGCTTCAAACCAAAGGGATGGAATTACCTGATTTCCCCACGTAAACAAGAGACTCGGCGACCATCTAAGCTGCGGTTGTACCTTAAAGAGCAATACTAATTCATAAGAGATGAAATTAACTAGGCTCCTCCTAAATAGGAGTGTTGGTACGGTCAATCTTGGAGAGGAAAGCCACACTCTTCTCCACATTTCCATGCAAAAACTAGTCCCAAGACACCAAAGATGGTAGGGGTACATACAGATCAATGATCCATTCTGAACTGTCCAGAGAGAACTCAATGTCCATCCAGCAAGGAGGAATTCAGAATACATCAAGATCACAAGCCCTGAAGAAGCAGGCAAATATCAAACAAGTATTCAGGCATATGTAAAGGGAAGTGATCAAAAAAATATTTCCCTGCTATATATAATACTGTTTGATATACACAATGTAAACTGTACATGACAAAATGGCTAAGCTAGTTTGTGCAGGAAAATATAAGGCTATCTACAGATCGGTATGCATGCGGGCTAGTAGATCTAACAGAGCATCTCTATCCATAGAAGGAGGTAACGTTGTGGTCTCCTGTATAAAGATATCCACATGAGTCAGCAAGTCCAAGGCCATCTGCATGGTGACGTGATGCTCATCTATATATGCACTCATCTCGGCAAGCATACCAGTGGTCAGGGATCTCACTGAAGTACTGTCGGCAACAACTACATCCCTATTAGATAGGGCAGCGTCCCACTCCACGATCACTGCATCTCTGGCTGATCTGGCCTCATCCCGCTCAGCAACAGCGGCATCTCTATGAGCTAATGCCTCGTCTCTCTCTAACAGAGTTGTGTCCCTCCCATCAAGAGCTGTCAACATCAGGGCTCTAGCCTGATCTCTCTCAAAGGTCATCAAATGAAGACTCTGCTCAAAGTACTATGCTGAATATTAGATCACAACAGTACTAGTACTGGGAGAATCTAAGATAGATGTTGGCAATCTAGTGAATGGCTCCTCCTCGGTGGGATAATCAATGTCCTCCACGGGCTCTCCACCATCTGAGTCACTATTCAGCACTGTGGATACTGCCACAGTCGATGAAGTCTCTGTCTCCATCCACGCAGAATACTCCGACGAACAACCCATATGGCTAACATAAAAAATAGCTATCTCACGATGATCCCAACAAGTATACACCCGGGATCGGTCCTCTGCAGAACGTGGCCGACCTCAGCATCTCTGCCATAATCATCAGAATAATGGTATGACCCTCCGTAAGAGCTCTCACTGCCATGATGACGCCGATGTCAAACTCATCCATGTATCATGGCATGTACACGTATGATAATACACACAGCAGCAATACATCAATCCTGGACGAACGCCACTGGTCCTCTGGTATAGTGAAATCCCTAAAATACCAAACATAGCTGTCCTCATAGCCAAATCTGTCAATCAAAAAATGCTGGGATATCATGTGGCCGGATGTGATCTCATCCTGCATAACTCGCTGCCTCAGCCCGGTGAGAGTCATAAACTGCCTGCTCATGTCACCAATGGCCATATGCACACAAGGTCTTTCAAGTGGCAGCATCATCAAACGTGCATACTCTTCCAAAGTCAGAGTCAACTCCTGGGTCCCAATTAGAAAAACCTGCCTCTCTGATACCCAGTGCTCTGGCATGCCCTCCACAAATCCTGCGGGAACCTGAAACATCAAAAGGGTTATGGTATGCTGCAACAGCTGATCTACGGTCACCCTATCTGGGGGTGACATGCTTTCATACCAGGATCTCAGACGGGATGCCACCAATACTGGTGGGGTGTGATCTATGCGGCTAACTGTCGAAGAAGACATCTGTATGAGTCGTATCATAATACCATCCAGGGGTTAATGTTGAATATCTCTGGACATACATACATATGCATAACATGATACATGCATAACAGATAATAGATGGCAATATGATGCAGGGAATAGAAGATAGTACATACATTCCTAAATACATCATCATCTATATACATCATCTCTGTACAGCTAAAAATACAGGGAAATGGGGCACAAACGCCCTACTACTAATAGAGGCCTATCAAAAGATATAGCGAGAATGGGGCACATCCACCCAATATCTAACAAGAGGCCTATCAAAAGAGATAACGAGAATAATCATCAAAAGAAGACAATGGTGTCAATATCTACATCATCGATCCTGTCCACCTGATGTAACTCCTCCTGAGTCACTGGATCTCTATCAACAGGGATGTCAGGCCTATACAAGGGAGGATCTACACCAGCAAAGCCAAATGAGTCATCTGAGGGGCCAGCTCTTGTGCTAAAAGGATCAAACAAATCTGCCTCTGCCGGATCTCTGCCCAAAAATCGGATAAAGAAATGTGCCCGGTCCAGTCATTGGGTCAAGCTGTTAATCTGTGTCACATGAGTCAGATCTCGGATACAGGCTAGCCAATCTGTCATCATCACAGATCCTAGAACCATATCCCCCATGAACTGAGTGGCGCGGGTCTGAGCTCCAATTGTATGAGGGATCCACCAACGCTGGAATAAATCCTGAGTGCAGGGACCCTCTGACGATGCAAAACTGTTAACACCCAACAATGGGATATCAATGATGGGTGACTACGACACAGGCCAATAACGCCTGGCAGGAGGCAAGATCGGTACACGAATCTCTCCTGTGGTGCTCCTAATAGCACGCTCTCCTAAAAAGAGCTCCCATCCTCCATCAGGAAAGAGAGGAACCCTACGGGTGGAAATCACGTACTCGACACTAGTCGGGTATCCATCCTCAAATCCAGTGGCCAAGTGCTCCCCAGAATAGGGAATCCATGTGATGACATCAGCTGTCAACAACTCCAACTGTAGGCGACAATGAGTGAAACCCTCAGCTACAGGGACCTCCGCCAGTATGGAATGATGCCATCATCGTCCTTGTGGATAGGTATCCAACCCTAATACACTCACAGGACCTAAACATGGAAGCCTCTTACAAGCCCAAAACTGCCAACACAAAGGCAAACATCTGCTGTCAGTTAACACTCTTAAACTATACATGGTAAATTACAAGAGAAATACTCACTAGCAGAAATGGGTAGAATCCTAACCAAGCCTCGGTCAAGCCCTGCGAGAGCATACGCATGCCCTTGAGGAAATATGCAAAGGCATATGAACCCCAATCATACTCTCCAATACGGTCCATATGTCGAGTGGCACTGATCAAAGGGAACGACACCTTAGAAGAGTTATCTGCTATGAAGCAGCCCCTAATGATCATCAGGAACAATCGCCGAAGAATGCGATCCTTGACTCTGACATCAGCTGGTTTGGGCTCACTCAACAGCCCACTCATAGCATCTACGCTCAAAGGACCCGTACGGACAGTCCTGCCCTTGAACGCCTCTGCCAGAACTCCTAATAAGGATCTGACGGTAGTCAGGGTAATATCCGTCGTGCAAGGCACTGGTGCCCCTCCAAACTCCATACCTATGATAAACTACCAATCCATTAGCGTCATCATCACCTCACAGTCCAGCAAATAGAGTGACTGAGTCTGGCGAAACCAGTGCTCAGACAATGCCCTGAGGTAACCCCAGGGACAGCGGTGGGGAAGGATGGAAAAGAACGCCCAAAATCCCCAATCATGCATAATCACTCTATAGTTAGGATGCAGAGCTTGGTACATGGAGTGAATGCTGAACTAGTTCCCTTGAGGTTGTGTAAAACGAGGAACCTACATGAAATGCAGATCGATATCAAAATCCATTACTCCTCATCAATAGGAAAGAAGGAAGATTAAGATCTAACTTGATACCTCGTTAGCGTGCAGATACATCGAGGGATGTCGACTCAAATCACCCAGAAGCTCTGGGTTTGCCACCTGAATACTCAGGAGGTCCCTACGGGGAACATGTGCAGCAGGAGCGGGTTCCATAACTGGAACATCCTCCTCTTCATCCTCGACGTCCGGTACATCAACCTAGACTGGACGTATCACCGCCTCCACCAGACGATGAGGCTGTCTAACAGAACAGGGTCGAGGCACTTCAGAAGCCTCCTCCGCACACTAGAAGTGGTCCTGCGTGAACTATTCGGCTGATCCAGATCCATAATATCTGGACAAAAAGTCTTCAAATCACCTCAGAAAGGGTGTGGTAATTTTGAAACCTGGAGCTTTCTTTTCAAAATGCATTTTTATGCTTACATTTTGAAAATTTTTGTCATAGTTTCCTCTATAAATAGGACTATCCTCATGCACATAGGCATGAATAGGTGGCCATCCAGTAGCACACCTGCCCACAGTCATATATATACTATGTGCATTTAAAAAGTGAAAGTCATCAATCCATAAGGATAGCCTAATTACCAGGATTACTTTGCTTTACCACCTTTGCTCATTTGTCCTCAAATAGGATAAAAAATAGAAGAAAAAAAGGTGCCAATTTGACTGTTGCAAAAGTCAAATTTTTTCACATCATTATGTTCAGCATGGTTTAATACTAACATTTACTATATTGAATATTTTTTATCACATCATTTGAGCATGCATATTCACTACTATGTGTTTAGATGCATTTCATGTGATAATTCATTTTCTAACGGATAAAAATTGGAAAAGAAGACATGCATACGTTACTAGGACAGTGTAGAACACTTGTACGGTGACAGAATTTGCAGAAAGTCGCCCGAACTCAGTAGATCTGAAGAAGAGCTCTCGGATTTCCTATGCAATGCAACGTAAAATGACTTACAAAAGCAAACCAGCCTATTAATAACCATCCACGGTTGGCCACAGGTCCACCAACGGCTGTTGCAGGTGTACCTACGGTAGCCCTACATGGGTCCCACCCCTTCAACTCGGTCCAATTTGAGTTGTAGAGGAGTTTTCACAAGCTGAAAAGGCCAAATCTGGGATAAAAACGCTACGCGATTAAACAAAATAGCCTGAAATCCTGGTTTTCCTGGACCCGACTGTGGCTTTCATATCATTCATTGGCATTTGCCTAAACATAGGGTATACTATACTGATGATCTCAGTAGTTGCAGATCACATTCGGCAATAACGTATAAAGGTCTAATGCCGTCAGTTCGGGGTCATTATTCCCAAAGTATATCCCCGGTGGGGGTTACAACGCATAGTCATCTGTCCAAATACAGACTCCCCGGCGGGGGTATCACGCATTCTACAATACGCATCCCCGGCGGGGGCAGCACGCATTCTCAAATAGTTCCCCGGCGGGGGCAGCACACGTTTTCATATGTCAAAGTGCATATCCCCGGCGGGGGTATCACGTATTTGTATCCACTGGTGCACATAACAACGAAGGTCAAGCAACCTTGACATCAGTTCAGCCGTTGACAGGTAAACCCAACGAAGCATCGAAAGCCATCCGATGATTGCATCAGTGGATACACATCAACAAGGTCAAACAGCCTTGGCAGTTATCCCTTGCAGGGATTTTATCCGTTGATGTACACGTCAGCAAAGATCAGGTATATCCCCGACGGGGGTTACAACGCATGGGTATCCATTGGTTCACACATCAATGAAGGTCAGGCAACCCTGACAATAAATGTTATTGGCGGTAAATCCAACAGAACATTGATATGTCTTGGCGATACAAACCATGAAAGATCAACATCATCGGGGGAGGATCGATGATGGAATATGTTATACACATCCTCAAATAGACAAAAGCTTTATCCCCACAGATCTCTTGTACACGAGAGGCGCATCTTTGAAATAAAGTCTGTATCAAGGATTCAGGACTTTGGTGATAACCCCAATGTCAACGATCCTAGATATTACTGTTAGCTATGGATCGCACGTCCATGACAGGTCATTAGGCTGCTTATTTATTGCCATCACCGGTAGAAGCAATAGGGAGCCGGCAGTCATCCCCAGCATGTGGGAAAACAATCCATATGCATCATACATTTGTATCATGTTACTACACATAACATTATGTTTATCTTGTTGCATTTCAAGAGCCTAGGATTCTTTATCATATCCATGCCATTAGATTGCATGAATATGATAAAGAGGGGCATCTGTAGACACTCAAAATTTTCTGCACACCTGTTAACGACATTGCAAGAGGGTAGATTCGTCTTTCATAGATAACCCTGGAAGACAACTTATATTCAGTCCAGATACTATCGAAAGTTTATTCTCAACCTCAGAACACAAACCGGGAGTATCAGTTCCAACCTCGGAGATAACCCCGAGGAATGCAGTTCTAATACTGAAAATTCCACCGGAGAAGGCCGATTCATCTCGGAGATAACCATGAGATATTCAGTCTCAGTCTCGACACCGGGAATAGCAGTGCCAACCTTGGAGATAACCCCAAGGAATGTAGTTGCAATTCCGGAGATAACCCCAGAAATGCTTGTTTTAATGCCATGCAAACAACTTCAAAACACTCGGCACTCATACCGAGGTACTCAATACAAGACCCGGAGATAACACCGAGAAGACAGGCACACCACAGAGATGACACTGAGGACATTCAACACTTACAGTAGTTCAATCTCAGAGATAACCCTGAGCAACGTCTACTTTATCAGTCCAAACTGGAGATAACCCCGGTGGGGGGAAAAGTTGTCATCTTGTCACCTTGACGCCACATCATGCCGTCTTAACATCTTATACATACATTTCTATACAACAATGTCCCACAAGAACAAAGGAAGTCCAATCCCGAGTGACTATTGCGCAGGATAATAGATAGAATTTGAAGCTTGAAGACCGGAGGGCATGGTCCCATCTTCCTTACTTCGTACAACCTTTAATCCCATGTCATTACGTAACTCTCGACAACGGCTGTCCAAAATAGGTCTTATACAACTCAGTCAGATACCCAGATTGAAGTTCTAAAAGTTCAAGTGGACATCATGTTGTATGCGTGCATGTACTTTGAGACGGCAGGACCCGCGAAGCCCGGGGCACCCCGGGCAGCAGCAGGTACACCTGCGGCTACCCCACATATAAATAGAGGGCTTGGGGTGGCCATTTTGTAAGAGAAAAAGGCGAGGAAGCCCTATTCAATTTGCTCTGTACACACCCTAAATTTAGTATTTTCTCATTTTAAACACTTGTAAGCTCATATATAGCTACTTTTTACCGACGGGACCCAAGTGTTCATCCACTTAAAGCTATAGAAGTCTTCTTTAGCGGCCCACTGTAAACCTTCTTACACATTTTAAAGCCTCTCTCTTCATCTTTGCACACACTATTCTTCACGTTGAGGGTCGTGTTGCGTGTGTATGTCCGAACTTCGGTCTGTGATTTCATTTCAGTTTATATATATATATATATATATATATATATATATATATATATTTCGTTTCGCCTAGAGTTTACTTCGTGGCAGTTGACCGTTTTTACTACCTTATTTACGTTTTGTCCCACCTGGAGTTTACTTCGTGGTGGTTGATTGCTTTTATAGTTTTATTTACATTTTTGATCCCCCATGGAGGTGCTTCGTGGTGGTTAATCATGTCTATATATATTATCAGTTTTATATATTTACATTTTTGATCCCCCATGAAGGTGCTTCGTGGTGGTTGATCATGTCTGTATATATATTTACAGCTTTTATATATAAATTACTTACAGCTTTCATATAAATTGCAGCATCATGTAAGCCTAGGAATCATGTGATCACAGATGCAGTTTATTGAATCTAGATTCGGTTCCCATGATGGACATTTTTAGCTGTAAGTAGCTTGTAAATTTATTCACGGTGTTTGGATTTCCTCAGATGGTTTTCATGTCCACGAGGAGTTCGGCACTGCTTTATACATTATTTTCTCGAAGATGCTTCGCATCTAAAAAATAAAAGCAATCAAGCCGAACATTTAATAAAATGAAAGTGTAAAAGGTCTCAATTATTATTGGGCTTTAGGGTTTGAAAAACCTCTTTTATAAAACTTCACTTCTATATCTTATTTAAAACTGAATTTTTACATAAATTCAAACCTTGTGTATATAGGTGCGAACAAGGCCTCGCACTACTTTCAAATAACAACACATTGACCCACACATACACACACATTCATATAACAGTTTCTTGAAAAGTGGCGGTCACCGTGGTAACACGGATGTTGGGGGGTGCCTAACACCTTCCCTCCGCATAATCAAGTCCCCGGACCCTAATGAATCTCGGTTTCACAGACCCGTTTAGCAGTGTCACATCACTGGGTCAATGTGAAAACCTTTTCTCGGTTGTGTTGGTACAACCAGTTAAAAAACCAACTGGCGACTATTATAGTCCAATCGTCGACATATACAGGTCGAACATTTTTCACTTGTTTTTTCAAACAAATCTCACCTAACATGAGAACACAAAAGAACAAGAACAGAAAAGGGACAAATAAAAATCCCGACATCGACAGTCACATAATTAAATTTCTCATTTATTAATTATGTCGAATTATTAAATCTCTAATTAATTATTAAATAATCCATTTAATTCAATGAGCTCACTTAAAAACATACCTTGAATAATAAAATTCTCCACATTAATTTAATAAATATAGCACATATAATTAAATTAATCTACCATAATTTTATTAATTAATTATTTAATCCAATAATTAAATCATCGAAAAAAATTTATTTACTTCAATAATATGAATTTATATTTTAATTAATTTAATAATTAACTAGAGATTTTATATTTTATTTAAATTAAATTAAATAAGATATTTGATTTATTGTGTAAATAAGTGTGACATTATTAAACTATAGTATAAGGGATTTATCAAATTAAATGGGAATGAGCCTGTTAAGGCTAGCCAAATGGAGCCCTATTGGGAGTTGGGCAGTTAACCACGAATTGGATTAACTGACCACAACTGCGTCAGTTTTTAAAATTATATACGTCTTCTTTCTTTTATTTTGCTAAGTCTTTTATTTTTCTAAGTTTGACAAAACTAGTCATAGAGAGAAATTGAGAATCAGTGAAATTAAAGGAGAAGAATTAAGGAAAAATTAGAAGTTGTTATCAATCTTGTATAATCCAAGCAGAGTAATCAAGGGTAAACCCTTAAATTCAAGTTTTAATTTACGTCATTGAAGTTTTTATGAAAAATTATTGTAAGTCTGCAATTGAAAATTAAAGTCTCTATAATTGGAAAGAGTAGCGATTATGTGTATATATGTGATAAGATGTTATCATAACATGTTTTACTATATATTGTATGTTTTCATAACATCAATTTCATAAAAATATGTCGTATTTAGATTTTTGAAGTTACAAAATATAAAAATATGGCCATATGGCCCTTACATACAAATTTAATGCGGTAATCATATGTTGTATCATAAATTTACACTTGTATATGCTTATGTATGTTAAAACGAAGAAAACAAACTTTGAATGAGCAGATTCGGTGTTATAACAAACCCGTAATGCCAATTTTTCTTTTTCATGTTCAATATTTTCAAAATCACCAAGAACACTGAAATTACATGAATTGATTCAAGTAATTGTCTATTTTAACCTGTTAAAATCATGCTAGGAAGGTTGAACAATGATTATGTGTATATTATAATGTCTGGGTAAGTTTAAATTCATGTATGAATAAAGAAATTGGTAGATTTTTTGGACTGTTCTGTGTGTTCTTCACGAACTGCAGAATCTGGGTATACGTCGCAGCGCTGCCGCGCTGCTCCAAAGAACAAATGGAGCGCGCCCGCGTCGTGTAGCGCGCCCGCACCGCTTCAAAGAGTTATTTTAGCGCGCCCGCGCTGATCCATAGAGCAAATGTAGCGCACCCGCGCTATACCTGCTGAACTTCAGAAATTTTTCTAAGTGTTCAAGCTTTGAAAATGTGTTTTTAAAACCTAATGTAATGAACATGAAGAAATGTCAAGCATATAATAATATGTTAATTAACTTACGTTATGTGATCAATTAATAAGACTTAAAGTCCAATAATGTATTCAAAGACCAATGTTAGGATTCGATAGGTATATCGAACTATTGATTTATGGGTATTGTGAATGTATTGATATGTAGGATTTAATAAGGAACGTGAATTAATCGTAGCTTGTGCAAGAGGCAAGTTTTCTAACCTACTTGTTATCGTTATGCAAATTTATAAACCTTACTTCTTTATATTGAACAAATTCTAGATTCATATTCTATATCGAGCAAGTTCTTGTTAATTATATTAAAGGTTATTAATCTTTTTAAAGTATGATTTTCGTTATACAATACTTATTCGATTGTATACTTCTTGAGTTTATTATTCAATTTGAATATGAGTTATTGTTGAACCTTCTAAGACTAGAGAACCCTTATTGATTCGACTAGTCCATAGTTGATGAACGTTCTAAATTTCAGAACCCTTGTTGAATTTATCCAAACCAAACTTCTTTTGGTGCGGACTCTAATGTCAAACTGAGATGAACAACCCTATATAGGGGATTACTTATGTGTTAGCGTTAAGATATTGTGCACAATATGGTACTAAGGGTTGATCCCCCTAAGTACGAGAAGAAGAGTCCATAGTCTTCTGACTATTAAAGGTTTCGAGTATAAACACTTGACAACCTAGGACATAGTTCAAGGTCTTATGACCCTCAAAAGTCTTTTGATTCTTGTTATTCATTCTTGATTCAAAAGTTAAGTTTCTTATTCCAGAAGTATTTGATTCACTCACATATTATTATATTGTTGTTATATTATTATACTTATGGGCAATCGTGCCCACTCTTGATAATAATAATATTGCAATTAAGAACAAAAGTTCCGACGAGCCTTTCACTTGCAAAGGCAAGGGCAAGATTAACAAGTGATGAAGACTTGTTGTTTATTTGTTATGTTATGTTTCAAACTTATGTTTAATTTGTGTAAGACTTAATATTTAATTATGTTTCTGCATTTGAGATTTAAGGTTAGTATGATCTGGGATTATTGTATTTAGTTTCAGATGTAGTAACTCCTTAAGAAGAGGATAAAATTCTATCTATTTTATGGTTTTCAATTATTATGGGTAGAAAGACATATGATGTTTGTACACTAAACACCAAATCTCGTGAAAATTAAAGTACTCGGATTTGGGGGTATCACATTAACGATATTAAATTTATTTAATAATTATATTAAATAAATAGTTTAAAAATAGTTTTATTAATTTAAAAATCATTTAAAAATGATATAAATGGTTTAAAAATATTTTTAAGTTATAATAAATGACTTTTAATATTTTGATAAATAATACTTTAATATTTAAATATTAATAGTAATTATTTAAAAATAATTGTAAATGTTTTAAAAATTATTTAAGGGTAATATTAATGTTTTAAAAATATTTTGAGTTATTATAAATAACTTTAATAATTTGACAATAATTTCATTAATATTTTAATATTATTTAAATATTAGTGATAATAGAATTATTTAGTAATTAAATCATTTAAATATGATTCCAGTGGTTGAAAAAACATTATAAATTATAATAATTATTATAAGCCACTCAAAAATAATATGACTGATATTTAAAATATCCAGAATAATATTGAACTACAAAATAGAGTTTAATTAACATAAACTCAATAATTACCCGATAAAGCCGTCGGTACACCGAAATATTTTAGAAATTGATATGGACTTAGATAGTTTGACTTGACAGGTGTTTGTATATGATCCAATGCCTGTTATAAATATGTGATAATATGATTAAGTTATGTGTTGACTTCAAATAGCAGTACTATGTGTTATGATATATTATTCTAATCGAAAGAATAATCTTATCAATGATAGGTCGTTGTATTAAAGATAAAACTGAGTTGTGTAACTGTGAGTAACAGACCAGGCAAGTATCCTATCTTTGCATTTATTTTATGCAATGGACATGCGTAAGTAAATATCTGAACTATTCTCTTCATTATGCAAGTATCTAACCTTTGCATTTACTTTATGCAATGGATATGTGTAAGCCAGTTTCAGAACTATATTGTTATTATTATTATTATTGTTCATGTATCTATACTTTTGTAGACATGCCATTTCTTAAATTCTATCCGATCATTGTTTATCGTTACAGTATTATTATATAATCCAGATATATATTATATTCGTTAATTTCTAAATATTGTTATACAAGTGTCCTCACTTAGATAATTATTGTACCTATTGATACATACTTATTAAATTCTGGTATGTATACATTAATTAAAAGCTGTCTAAGCTATTTGACTCGGCTAGATATAGATTTAAAAATAGCATTGAGATATGTCTTGGCTAATTTTTATGGCTAAACGAACATTTGTTAGAACTTAATAGGTTCCAGAAGAGAACTCAATTATTATTGACAGGTCGATGCCAATTGTTTCGGCTAGATTGAGAAAGCGATTAGATATTAAAATCTTAGTATTTCGCTGTTATAATTCAAATTCTGATCATAAGACTGAGAAGAACAACCTTTTTATATAAAGGGAACTGGTCGTAAATTCGGTCGTTGTGCTCGTTTAAGTATTATGCATAATATAGGGTATAATGAAGCTGATCACTTATTATACTTACAGAGGGGTATGACTTAATCTTTATGGTTATCTGATACACCTGGGTATATCAAAGCAAATCTTTGATAGTTACTCGAGAAAAGAAGTTCAAGATCCTTAGGGATCACTCAGCATAAACTCTGGAAAATATTCCACTTTGTTATTGCGTATAATTAATTCTTGTTGTTTAATTGAATATCGAAAATTGAAAACAAAGTTTATAGTGTGTCGACTGCTCTCCATTTATAGTCAGTACGTAGTTTCAAAAATTTTGATATAGAATTGATATGTTGTTATTATTGGTTCAGCTTACTTCACAACTGTTGATTCATTGTATAAGTGTCCTTCAAAGAAAATATTTAATTCTTTCAGCTAATATTTATTGTTGCTATTACTTGCTGGGTAATCAAAAGCTCATTCTTGCTTTAAATTTAAATGTTTTCAGCTAAGCGTGATCAGCCTGAAGGTTCAGGCAAGAACAAGGGAAAAGGAAAGCAAACAGAATAAACTTATGGTATCTTACGTAATAGTTCGACTTTATTCAGACAATGATATTTAATAATTATCATGTAATGAATGTATAAAAGTCGCATACCTGGGATTAGACAACTCTGATATATGTAAATTATGCTTGATATTTATATTATTATTATTATTCCGCTAAAAAAATGGTATCGTGAAGCACCGAGTTAAGGATTTCAAGTACCTGAATTTGGGGGCGTCACAATTTTCCTTTAAGCATAGAAATTGCAAATAGGGAAGTGATTTATGTTAGGTTTATATACAAGAATTGTAAAGTGATTATAAAAGGTCACGAAATGATGGTAGATTTGATACCAATTAAACTTGGGGAATTTGATGTCATATTGGGAATGGATTGGTTATTCAATTATAAGGCAGTAATTTATTTCCAAAAGAAATGTGTTAACCTTATGACTCTGTCAAAGGTGGTGTTCTATGGCATTAAATAGCCTCGACAAGCAAGTTGTCTGATGGTAATGCAAAACAAGAAGTTGTTAAGACAAGGATGTGTAGGATAGTTCGCCTAAATAGTCGATACACAGAAGAGGAGTGCAAAGCTGGAAGAGATACAGATCATTAGAGACTTTACAGACGTATTTCCAGACGATTTTCCTGGACTTCTGCCAGATCGAGAAATTGAGTTTGTGATTGACTTACTACCAGGAACGGCCCCGATATCTAAAGGACCATACAGAATGACCCGAGTAGAGATGAAAGAGTTGATGGTACAGTTGCAAGAACTACTCGACAAGAAGTATATCCAGTCGAGTGTATCGCCACGGGGAGCACCAGTATTGTTTGTTAAGAAGAAAGATGGATCGATGCGACTCTGCATTGATTATCGAGAATTGAATAAGGTCATGATTAAAAACAAGTATCCATTACTAAGAATCGATGACTTCTTTGATCAACTGAAGGGAGTGAAATATTTTTTAAAGATAGACTTGAGGAGTGGTTATCATCAGCTGAAGGTGAGGCCAGACGATGTACCGAAGATGACATTCAGAACTCGGTATGGTCATTATGAGTTTCTGGTTATGTCATTTGGTTTAACTAATACACCTACGACGTTCATGGATTTGATTAACAGGGTGTTTAAACCATTCTTAGATAAATTTGTGGTAGTGTTTATAGATGATATATTGGTGTATTCCAAAACCAAGGAGGAACATGTTGAACACTTAAGAGTTACGTTGGACACATTGAGAAAAGAGAAGTTGTACGCTAAATTCTCAAAATGTGAGTTTTCGTTAGAACGTGTACAGTTTCTCGGACACATTATTGATAAGGACGGAATTTTAGTAGATCCATCAAAAGTGGAAGCTGTAATAAACTGGGATCAGCCGAAGACACCGTCGGAAGGAAGAAGTTTCTTGGGATTAGCAGGTGTTTTATTCAAGACTTTTCCAAGATCGTAACTCCGTTGAGGAATTTAACTAGGAAGGCAGTTAAGTTTGTTTGGACAGAGACGTGTGAGGAAAGTTTCCAAGAGTTAAAGAAAAGATTGAGTTCAGCACCTGTGTTATCATTGCCTGATAATATAGGGAATTTTGTGGTGTATAGTGACGCATCACATAAAGGACTAGGCTGTGTACTTATGCAGAACGACAAAGTTATTGCATATGCATCACGATAATTGAAAGATTATGAGAAAGGGTATCTGACTCATGACTTAGAGTTGACTGCGGTGGTGTTTACCCTGAAGATTTGGAGACATTATCTTTATGGAGAAAGGTGTAAGATACATACCGACCATAAAAGTCTGAAGTATATCTTTACACAGAACGATTTGAATATGCGATATAGAAGATGGTTGGAGTTGAGTAAAGACTATGACTGCGAGATTTTCTATCATCCCGGAAAGGCGAATGTTGTTACTGATGCCTTAAGTCGAAAGGGACGAGAAAAGTTAATGATGTTGACTGCTCAAGAGAAGTTTGTATCAAAAATGGCAAAGATGGAGTTGGAAATTAAATATTTGACAGAATCGGACAAAAAATTATTCCAAATGGGAAACAGTTCAAAGTTGGTAGATAAGGTGAAGAATGCACAACTTCAGGATAAGAACTGTGAATAGATAAGAAGAAAAGTATCTAAAGGTGAGGAAAACAAGTTTAAAGTTGATTAGGAAGGGTTACTTCGATTCGAAGGGAGAATTTGGGTTCCGCCAGTACCGAAAGTTAAAGAGAAAATTCTGAGTGAATCTCATAACTCAAAATATTTGATTCACCCTGGAAGTAAGAAAATGTACCAAGATCTTAGACATCATTTCTGTTGGCCGAATATGAAGAAGGATGTGGCTGATGTAACGACCCCAAAATTCATACAATTTAAAATCTCAACTTCGGTCGTTAACCATACATTAAATCTCAAATTTTACATCATTATTCGATAATAAAAACACTAAAATAGCATAATATTTAAAACGTTTATACATATCCTTCTTTTTTTCCCTGAATCGCAACCTTTACACTACATCTCTTTGATTCAATCTTATATCATGAATTGTTACAACAAAATGACTATACAAAGTCTTACATCATAACTAAATATCCATATACATTGGATAGCTCAACTTACAATTTAACAACATATTACGTTCAAAATATGAAATACATTTCTCATAAAACATAAGTAATCTTCGTGAATATAGATATCTATAACTCACTTAGCACATATCTTTACCTTAATATCTTGACCTGCAAAAGTGGTTATTTACAAGAGTGAGCTCGACAACCCAGCAAAGTCTAACAGTTTTCATGCATCACATAACACATAATAACATGCTCGATATACATCTCATTAAAGTAACATGGCATACATGCTTTTAATTCACATAGCAAATATAAAGATTGAGTTCCTCACTCAATCATCATTAATTAGCCAAAACAATGCAGTCATATATTGACTTTAACATTTCATGATTCAACATGCAAAACATATCATGCAATTTAAAATAGTTCATCAAGTTCACGTAAAAAATAGGAACCGAAAGACTTGCCTTGATCGTTGTTTACCAATAACAGTTTAACAGCTTACAGCTATCTGCACTTCACGTGCCCTACGCAATTATATAATCATACACATCAAATATTAGTCACATAACAACACGTAGTAATTGTAATGTAAACTCTACTCTATGTCTCATAATCTTTCCTATTAATAAATATACAATGTTCAACTTAATTGTGTTAACTTTCAACTTATATCTCACTGTATTTCATATTCGCCTTTCATTCAAGTGCTTAAGTCTTGTTAGGACTACTTATTAGCTTTATATTAAATCCATTCCATATCTTATAATATTCATTTCAATTGAATTGAATCACTTTTTAAGTTCATTAACACTTGGCACGACGTTTCGACGTTCATTCGTCACACGCCCGATTTGCCTCTCTTGTGTATGCTTACTATGCTTCTATAACTCTTCTAATACATTATTTATTAATGTTAAGCATCGTTATATTTACTATTATTTATATTTTATAACTTAGGACAACATCTTTTATGGTCAGGAGCACTACACATGCATATGTGCATGCCCGACGCCCTCCGATTGCCTCTGAAAACACAATAGTCCTAAATATGACCATTTTGACGCATCCTAATGACCTCAAATTGAAACACATAAGGAATGAAAGTTGTAGGTCTACTCGTCCTCGTTCCGGATCATCTTGAATCACCTTAATCGGAGTTCGTATGGGGAAGTTATGGCTATTTTACTACAGGAGGTCAAAACTGTCCAAGTCAGACTACAAATCCGGCGCTGGGGTTCGAGGACTAAGCCAGCTAGTGGCACTGGGGCGCGAGATTGGCGCTGAGGCGCGAATTTCAGCACTGGGGAGCGAATTTTGGTGCCGCGCTAGGGCTCAAATTTTGGGGCTGGGGCGCCGAAACTTGCAGAACCCAACCACGAAGAACATAACAAAGCTACTATCTTTATTAAATAAACAGTAATTAACCCCAATTAACATGTATAACTTATATAAATTACACATATATACACTACCCAACATGCATATACTAGTTGAAATTACTAAACAATAATCACAGAAAACTAAATTCCTTGAAAACCTTATTTTAAAACAAAACTCCATGTTTGACATTTGTTAAACAAAGTGAACACTGTAATCTCTAATAACCACCAATTTGATTACTTTTAAACTACAATTCTCTGTAGTTCATAACCAATTAACATACCCTACTTTCTATTCTATAATTAGAATACAATCAATTACTAATTTTGTTATCCTACAAAACATGTTCATACTCATATGTTTTTACTGTAAAAACTCATTTCTTTCTTTTTTTGATCGTAATTCACATAATCACGTACATGTATATTCTCTTCATACAATCACCTATATGTATATGTAGGATATTTATACTATTACAACTTCATAATTTCATACTCAACTATAATATATGAATTACCGAACTTTATACTATAAAACACAGTGAATTTCAAAAACACAGAAACTAAGGAATTATACTATAAAAGATATATGTTAAGATTATAATGCATACCTTTTGTTGTTAAGAAATTCGTGTTAAACTCTAATAATAACTTGAAGAACTCAGCTCTTGTTGCTTCTCTTTCTCAGACTCTCTCAAACCTTTCTGAACATTTCCTTTCTTTGACAAAACTTCTTCTCTTTTCTTACTTAGGCTTTAGCCAAATAGAATATACGTAAAATAAAAACACAAACAACGTACGATTTTTAAAATGTCTAAACCGACGCTATACTTAATATACTAATAAATTATCAGTTACCAAATTAATATATATATTATATTTATATTTTGTTTAATTTAATTTATATTACTAATAAATCAAATTTAAAAATTCAAAAGCTATAGGGCTTTGTTTGGCAAAATTATTTAAATTTAAAGACTTAATATATTTAAGCCTTGTTTGACAAAATAAATTACAACTACTTTAATTTATTTTAATAACCACTTATAATATAGTTATTTGTCACACTTCTAATTAATTAAGTTTTCATACTTAATTTAATTAATTCTAATAACAATTCATTGCATAATATAATAATTTATTTAATCATTATAAATTCTCTAACTTAATTATTAAATTAAATTAGATTACTATTTCAAAATAATTACTTTTCTTAACTCATTAATTATTTATTAAACAAATAAATAATCAAATCACATCAAATCAATTAAACAAATACTTATTCAACAATAAACACATCCATTAAATATTTATATAATTTAATAAATATTTAAATATTATAATAAAAATCTGGATTGTTACATCATTCCCTCCTTACAAGGATTTTGTCCTCAAAATCACAACTCAAGCCACTCATTCGTTACAATCTTCCCTACTTACAAAGATTCTGTCCCCAGAATCGAAGACATAAATTACACAAATAACTCAGAGAAATCTTTCATCATTTTATCTAAATATAGATTTTATATTTCCTACTACATTCATTACCTACCAAATTCTAGGTTTCATTTCATAACTTTCATTTGAACTCAATTATATTTTGAGTATTATATATCTTTTAACCCATTCATTTCCTTTTCTAAGGATCATTATCATAAACACTCGGGATATTACATTCACCCTTTCTTCTAAGAATTTCGTCCTCGAAATTTTATTTATTACTATTTATTCATTCATTCTATCAAATTAGATTTTGCATCACTACTTCATTCATTCATTGGTTTATGTAACCACTTTCTTTCCACAAAGATCATTATACAATTATTAACTTTTCTATTAAAAGTTTCACATTATTCTTTGATAACTCATCTACTTCTCACTTCAAAATCTCTTTTCTCACTTATTCAACATACTCATCATTCAGTGTCGCATTATACGACTTACTTCTTTCTAAGGAATATTTTCCTTTTTCACTTCCATCTTGCAAAATAACAAGAATCTTCCACAATTGTTCAATAATTGGGAAGTAGTATGAATAACTCAGGAATATAAAAGATTCCAAATCATGCTGAGGGTCACAAGACCATGAACTCTATTCTCTAGGTTTAATAATGCTTCACCCCCGGTTCTTCACACTTTAAACCCTCTTTGGCAGAATGTTTATCAATCACAAAGACTGAAAACACCCTCCGTAAGTACTCTAGGTGATTAACATATTGTACATGTATTGTGCATAAACATTTCAGCGCAAAGTATAAACTAAGCGTAACCTCTAATAAAAGAGTTGTTCATATCAGAATTTAGAGTGCAAGCATACAACTGAGGGTCTAATGACCACGAACCTTGTCCACAGTTATAATTAATCTTTTAACTTTAACTTTTATAGTCAGACTATAATGACTTCAAGGTACTTAGGGGATCAATCCTTCGTACATGTATTGTGCACAAACATTTCAGCGCAAAGTATAAACTAAGCGTAACCCCTAATAATAGGGTTGTTCATCTCAGCTTTTCAACATCTGAATCCGCACCAAAACAATTTGGTTTGGCATAACTTCTCATGAAATTCTTGAATTTCATGAACACCTTTCAATATTTATCTAGCTGAATCAAATAGCATAGACCTCTACAATAACTCAAACATTAACCGAAATACACATATACATACAAACATATGTATTCTTATATCTTAAAGAAATCTCAAAAATCTTTTTATGACGTCATGATACCGCACTGTATTTACAGTCCGTTGAGGATTCTGTCATTTGGTGACTTTATCATACTACATCATACCATAGTGGGCTGACGATCCTTAGATCACATCCAACACTAGGTAATACTGCATTGATGACTCCATCATTTTTATCATCTTTGCACCAGGTTACATGATGCATTAATGATATAAAATACATTTTGATATATTGCAAATCATTTTTGTCTAGCCGAAGTAATTAGCATAGACATACGAATAACAGTATTGTTGTTAAAACTCATTGGTTCCATCATTTGATCTAGTGTTTTTCAAGAAAATAAAAGTGTAAACATCAGCACGAAGTCAATAAATTTCGAAAGTCTAGCATAGCTAGTATATTTAGAATACCTAAGCTTCCACCATCAACTCCACTTTCTATAATGATCCATTGCTTAATAGGTCTATCTATTCCTGTCGTCCTAAATACTCCATTCACACTTAATTATACCCTAGTTCATCAAACTTACCACACGTTATGAGTTCAGGAACTTGCCACAATCATATGAGTTTAAGAACATATCCTAGTCAGACCATAGGCCCATTCGTTGAGGGGTTCAAAAATATACCATATAATTATGAGTCACGAACCTACCATAAGTATGAGTTTTAAGAACTCGCACTTAACCTTATAATATTCTCTAACTATACTCTACCTATCTGTTATACACATGAGAAAAGAATCACCTTCTCAACAGACATATAGTAAATAACGCCACATAAACATTCCAATGATTATCAATGTCATAAACTGAGTGCAAGCACAAAACCGTCGCCCATACAAAGGTTTGTACAACTCAGCCATCACATGAGTTCTCAATTGAAATCCCACCTAACTCTATCTTTCTTTTAACTTGCTCTTTGCTCGATACGAATTCCTCGTATCACATCATCTATAACTCCTCATGAGTTATCTCGTACTATTTTATAGTACACCATCTTCATAGCATTAAGCTATAATCATTCAAACATTACAGAACATCTTTCTTTTATAACTTAAACAGATCACGTCGTGACCTTATTCTATAATCATCTCTCTTAAAATTCTTTTGTTAACTCGTGATCGTTTTGTTTTATGATCCTCATTCTTTCTCTTTTTCATCATTTACGACATTATTCGCTATCTTGGCTATTAGAGTTAGGAAACTCCCATTTCTTATCTTTATATCTTCAAGATTCTTCTTTGAATCTTCTTGTTTATATAACAATTCTTCCTTTAAGAATTTCTAACTTCATTTACATCGCTCAAAATTTCATTCAAGTTCTAAACTCTCATCATACGTGTCCATTTCTACACTTGGTATACATCGAGTCTCTAACAGTTTTAATATGGTACGCTAAGTGGTTTCCCACAAACAACCAACAAATTAGGTTCCGAGTTGCTAGTTCGTATATACGTCCGCTCCATGAAGGAATCGTTTAGCCCAGATACCATACATCAACTATTAAAGAGTACAATTGTACCACACTTAGACATAACTCTCTATTCATAACTTCTTTATCATTCTCTTTTTATAGACATTGTCTATTTATTATCACCTTACATCCTTATTATTGGAGTTGGGTAACCCTACATTTATATTCCTTATAACTCTGCGAGATTCTTCTTTGAATTCTTTCACGCAAGTTTTAATCCCTTATTGTTCAAACTCTATTTGAGCTTATTCGTTCATTATCTTCACCTCTCTTCTCTAAGGTTATAGCCTACGGTACTCCTACCTAAGGTTTATAACCTACAGCTTTGATACCAACTGTAACGACCCCAAAATCCATACAATTTAAAATCTCAACTTCGGTCATTAACCATACATTAAATCTCTAATTTTACATCATTATTCGATATTAAAAACACTAAAATAGCGAAATATTTAAAACGTTTATACATATCCTTCTTTCTTGCCCTGAATCGCAACCTTTACACTACATCTCTTTGATTCAATCTTATATCATGAATTGTTACAACAAAATGACTATACAAAGTCTTACATCATAACTAATTATCCATATACATTCGATAGCTCAACTTATAATTTAACAACATATTACGTTCAAAATATGAAATATATTTCTCATAAAACATAAGTAATCTTTGTGAATATAGATCTCTATAACTCACTTAGCACATATCTTTACCTTAAAATCTTGACCTGCAAAAGTAGTTATTTGCAAGAGTGAGCTCGACAGCCCAGCAAAGTCTAACAGTTTTCATACATCACATAACACATAATAACATGCTCGATATATATCTCATTAAAGTAACATGGCATACATGCTTTTAATTCACATAGCAAATATAAAGATTGAGTTCCTTACTCAATCATCATTACATAGCCAAAACAATGCAGTCATATATTGACTTTAACATTTAATGATTCAACATGCACAACATATCATGCAATTTAAAACAGTTCATCAAGTCCACGTAAAAAATAGGAACCGAAAGACTTACCTTGATCGTTGTTTACCAATAACAGTTTAACAACTTACAGCTATCTGCACTTCACGTGCCCTACGCAATTATATAATCATACACATCAAATATTAGTCACATAACAACACGTAGTAATTGTAATATAAACTCTACTCTATGTCTCATAATCTTTCCTATTAATAAATACACAATGTTCAACTTAATTGTGTTAACTTTCAACTTATATCTCACTTTATTTCATATTCGCAGCTCATTGAAGTGCTTAAGTCTTGCTAGGACTACTTATTAGCTTTATATTAAATCCACTCCATATCTTATAATATTCATATCAATTGAATTGAAACACTTTTTATGTTCATTAACACTTGGCACGACGTTTCGACGTTCATTCGTCACACGCCCGATTTGCCTCTCTTGTGTATGCTTACTATGCTTTTATAATTCATCTAATACATTATTTATTAATGTTAAGCATCATTATATTTACTATTATTTATATTTTGTAACTTAGGACAACATCTTTTATGGCCAGGAGCAATACACATGCATATGTGCATGCCCGACGCCCTCCGATTGCCTCTGAAAACATAATAGTCCTAAAGATGACCATTTTGACCCATCCTAATGAGCTCAAATTGAAAAACTTAAAGATCAAAAGTTGTAGGTCTACTCGTCCTCGTTCTGGATCATCTTGAATCACCTCAATCGAAGTTCGTATGAGGAAGTTATGTCTATTTTACTACAGGAGGTCAAAACTGTCCAAGTCAGACTACAAATCCGGCGCTGGGGCGCGAGGACTAAGCCAACTAGTGGCGCTGGGGCGCGAGATTGGCGCTGGGGTGCGAATTTCAGCGCTGGGGCGCGAACTTCTGGCGCTGGGGCGCGAATTTTGGCGTTGGGGCGCGATTTTTGGCGTTGGGGCTCAAATTTTGGCGCTGGGGCGCCGAAACTTGTAGAACCCAACCACGAAGAACATAACAAAGCTACTATCTTTATTAAATGAACAGCAATTAACCCCAATTAACATGTATAACTTATATAAATTACACATATATACACTATCCAACATGCATATACTAGTTGAAATTACTAAACAATAATCACAGAAAACTAAATTACTTGAAAACCTTATTTTAAAACAAAACTCCATGTTTGACATTTGTTAAACACATTGAACACTGTAATCTCTAATAACCACCAATTTGATTACTTTTAAACTACAATTCTTTGTAATTCATATCCAATTAACATACCCGACTTTCAATTCTACAATTAGAATACAATCAATTACTAATTTTGTTATCCTACAAAACATGTTCATACTCACATGTTTTTACTGTAAAAACTCATTTCTTTCTTTTTTTGATCGTAATTCACATAATCACGTACATGTATATCCTCTTCATACAATCACCTATATGTATATATAGGATATTTATACTATTATAACTTCATAATTTCATAGTCAACTATAATATATGAATTACCGAACTTTATACTATAAAACACAGTGAATTTCAAAAACACAGAGACTAAGGAATTATACTATAAAAGATATATGTTAAGATTATAATACATACATTTTGTTGTTAAGAAATTCGTGTTAAACTCTAATAATAACTTGAAGAACTCAGCTCTTGTTGCTTCTCTTTCTAAGACTCTCTCAAACCTTTCTGAACATTTCCTTTCTCTGACAAAACTTCTTCTCTTTTCTTACTTAGGCTTTAGCCAAATAGAATATACGTAAAATAAAAACACAAACAACGTACGATTTTTAAAACGTCTAAACTGACGCTATACTTAATATACTAATAAATTATCAGTTACCAAATTAATATATATATTATATTTATATTTTGTTTAATTTAATTTATATTACTAATAAATCAAATTTAAAAATCCAAAAGTCATAGGGCTTTGTTTAGCAAAATTATTTAAATTTAAAGACTTAATATATTTAAGCCTTGTTTGGCAAAATAAATTACAACTACTTTAATTTATTTTAATAACCACTTATAATATAGTTATTTGTCACACTTCTAATTAATTAAGTTTTCATACTTAATTTAATTAATTCTAATAACAATTCATTGCATAATATAATAATTTATTTAATCATTATAAATTTTCTAACTTAATTATTAAATTAAATTAGATTACTATTTCAAAATAATTACTTTCCTTAACTCATTAATTATTTATTAAACAAATAAATAATCAAATTACATCAAATCAATTAAACAAATACTTATTCAACAATAAACACATCCATTAAATGTTTATATAATTCAATAAATATTTAAATATTATAATAAAAATCTGGATTGTTACAGCAGAGTGTGTGGCTAAATACTTAACGTGTCAGAAAGTTGAAGATGAACACCAAAGGCCAAGAAGATTATTACAACCATTGGAGATACTGGAATGGAAATGGAAACATATCACAATAGATTTTATGGTAGGTCTTCCAACGACTCAACAAGGTTATGACGCCATTTGGGTGATTGCCGATCAATTGATGAAATCGGCACACTTTTTGCCAATCAAGATTAGATTTAACCTAGATCGGTTGGCAAAATTATACGTGAAGGAAATTGTTTCAAGACACGGTGTCCCGGTGTCCATTGTATCAGACATAGATCAACGTTTCACATCAAATTTTTGGAAATGACTACAAGAATACTTGGGAACGCAGTTGAGAATGAGCACAGCATACCATCCTCAAAACGATAAACAAAATGAAAGAACCATTCAAACACTAAAGGATATGCTCAGAGCATGTATCATGGATTTCAAGAGAAATTGGGATGACCATCTACCATTAGTTGAATTTGCCTATAATAATAGTTATCACATGAGTATTGGTATGCCACCTTACGAAGCGTTATATGGCAGAAAATGCAGAACTTCGGTATGCTAGGACGAAGTTGGATAACGTCAGCTATTTTGTCCAAAATTGGTACAACAAACTGTCGAGATCATCAAGGTGATTATGTGACAGCCCCGAATCCGGATCCCAAATCACCACGAATCTGGTACAATCATTCTATAACTAATGCAGAAGATATAAACATAAATTGTTTATACAATACATATTACACACTATTTTCCCAAGGTCGAGTAACCTTAACTTATACACAATTCATAACTTGACTAACACATAACATTATTATCATACAATACTATTACAAATCCAATCGCACACATTAACTTTAAGCTGGAACTGTCTTTAATCTTTTATTGTATCTGACACATTCGCCTTAATTTGTAATGTTTTATCATGATGTAGCAAGGGTGAGCATAAGATTTGCCCAGCAAGTTTAAGTTCAATAATTTAACGATATATCATGATTGAAAGGATTTAAATAATAAGCTGGCTATAATTTAATAATATAATTGCGAACTAGCACGAATAAACTTTTGACTGAACAAGTATTAAATATGAACAAATATATCTGGACCGAATGGTAATGAAGGTGATCAACCTTTCATACCTGACTTATACATGCAATATGTACATAGTACAATTCTACAATGACAATCAGCAATGATTATCCATAAGCATATCTAAATGAAATAACTCTAAGTAGAGTTAAGTAAAACTTGCCTGAACCGTTGATTATCGCTACACAATTTATAACGCTTTATCCAAAAACCTAATATTAGTAATATAGATATCCAATATTAGAATAATATCATCACAATATAATATAATTATATATATATAGATATACATAGAATAACCTAAACACAAAACACATAACCCTATCAGTCTAAACAGT
The DNA here is from genome assembly GCA_016801055.1 of Panax notoginseng. Lineage (NCBI taxonomy): Eukaryota > Viridiplantae > Streptophyta > Magnoliopsida > Apiales > Araliaceae > Panax > Panax notoginseng. Next base: position 117,798,212 of record CM029017.1, read on the forward strand.
ACATAGGACACGAAATCAAGTCAAACATTTGCAGTCTGAGTTGAACCCGACATAAATCTGACATCCCGACTGTATAGTCAAACTTTTATCGAGTCTAAGTTCAATTAAACTCTGCCTAAACACTTAACAATTAACTTAAATAATTTTATTAATAGTCAAAATATTTTTCATAAGCTCGCAATAATTTTTAAATAATTATTACTATTTATTATAATTTTTCAATTATTAAACTCGTATTTAAGTGAATTAAATACCACATAATTCTTTTATTATTAATATTTATATAATACCAAATATTAATGAATTACATCACATAATATTATAATATATTTATAATATCACAAAGTATTTTTAATACTTTAAAATCACCTTTATATGATTTTTAAACAATTAAATTCTTTATCCGATAATCGATTTTAATATTAAAATATTAATATTTTCATGGCAAAATATCAAAAGTTATATTTTATAACTTAAAATATTTTTATAATCCTTAAATCATTTTTATATGATTTATAAATCATTAATTCTATTTTTTCTTAATTTATTTAATATATTTATTAAATAAACTAATTATCATTAATATTGATTAATTAATGAAATTCATCACAAAATATTAAAAGTCATTAAAAATAACTTAAAATACTTTCTTATACCATAATATTATTTTTCATGATTTTTCATGTATTAAAATTATTTTTAAATAATTTATTTATTATTATAATTAAATAAATTAAATACCATTTATATTCCAAAAATATTAAATATTTATGAAATATACTCAAAATAATAAAAAACTATTTTTTAGACTTTAAAATAATTTTTCAGAATTTATTTTGTATTTTTAATAATTAAAAACCATTTAATTCGATTTATATACTAAAAATAATTAATTGTCGCTATAGAGGCCTTAGGCGACGAATTCGTCGCTAATGGTTCTTGGCCTGTTCTTTAGCCTTCATCGCCAGTTTGCAGGTGCCTAGTTTGACCAAGTGTAAATCTTTGTTGTTTATGTTTCTTGGAGGTTGTATGTGTTACACATGTAGTATTGATGCAATACTATAATTAAAAACTGATTTCAGGTCCATAGAACAACACCTCAATGAGATCAAAGCCTCCAAATATTCTTACAACACTGTTCTTCATTTCTGGGTTTTCCAGAAAATGAAGAACAGTCGAGGGTACTAGTTTTCGATCCTCATAACTTGTATCCTGTAAATTGTTTGGGTGAACTATTGGTTCAATACTGTAGACCACATGTCAGCGTACAATTGTATAGCAACCGATAATCATAACAACGACTAATTCACAAGATTCAAGCCAGTCAAACCATGTCAGAAATACGGGTCTTGAAGTTTTCTAGGTTTTCCAAAAATGCAACCAAACAGATGGTCAACGGTACTTTGACCAACAATATCTTTAATTCTATGTGCATTCTGGGTGAACTAAAGGTTTAATTATGTACTCATTATACCAGACTACAAGGATCAAACAACAACAAAACCAAAACACTAACAAACCGCAAGATCAAAGGCTCAGAAAACGTTGTCAGACGAGATCTGGGTTTCTGGGTTGTCCAAAAACTCAGTCTCCATGACCGGTCAACGCAGTTTGACTGCTCATATCTCTCAGTCTACTCATGATCTGGCTATGTTTATAGTTTCAGATCAAAGTCCTCATGACATAGAACACATTTATAACATAAAACACACAAAACATCTAACACATAAAGATTTAAGGCCTCTGACATTCGACTGTCAGACCACTTTTAATTTTTTTCCAGATTTATGAAAAATGCTATTTCGTGCACTTTGATGTTATGGATTCACTATATAGCAACCCAGATCATCAAGTGATACCCTAATACACACATCCAACCTATCATTACTAACATTTAACAACAAATCACAAGATTTTCAAAATTAGGGTTTATACCTCTATTATGCTTTTCCTATTCTTGGAGAGTTAAGAACTGATATTGGCTTACCCTATCTCACTCTCTCACTCTAAATCTCGAAAATGAAGAGAGAGAATGGCTTTGGCAAAAATGAGAAATAAAGTGGGTTTTCTCTTCCTTTAATCTATGTGTATTATTGATTGCAATAATGTGGCTGATGTGTTGGCTGATTTCTGCGGATTTAAGGCACAAGCTAGGCTAGGGTTTCCTCACCAACTCCACTAGGACAACTCTTACAAGTTATGTCCAATTATGCAACAAAGGGCATTTTGGTCATTTGATTTTTAATGTTAATGGCAAATTGGACAATTGCTATAAACCCTTAGGTTTTAGGTTTTAACCCTCAGGATTTAGGGTTTAATCTTTTAGGGTTTAGGTTTTGCATAACTAAATTCTAAAATTTCCAAATTAGGTTTTCAAAAATAGAAAATTAATATTTCTAAATTAAAATTAAAATTTTCTAATTATATTTAAGATTTCCTAATCATAATATAAGCTTGCCAATTAGGGTTATTATTTCCTAATTAAAATTTCTAATATAGCAATTAGGGTCAAAATTAGTCATTAGGGTTTATAACCCAGAATTAGGGTTTCTAATAGAAAAATAATTTTCTAATTTAGAAATTAGATTTCGTAATTAGATTAGGGTTTTCTAATTACTAATAACTTGAAAATTAGGATTAATATTTCCTAATTAACATTAAAATTATTGAACTAACAATCAGAGTTTCCCTAATTACAAATTAGGGTTCCTAAACTAGAATTAGTATTTCAAATTTTAAAATTAGGGTTTTCTAACTGAACGTTGACATTATTAATATATCCCTAGGGTTTGTTACATATATCGTTTGTCTGGTCAACCCTTGACCCTTAACCACATTCTGTAAACATACATAACCATATACACAAAACATATTCACGTATATCCTTAATCCTAAATAATTCACCTAAATCCTTCACAGAATTTTGAAATCCTCAAAATTCCTTCTCAAAAATATCAAACGCATACACTCATTTTCTGTCTAGGTTCTAATATTGAACCTTAAATCAATTAATTAAGATTTTAAAATTTTTCTAATTTCTCGAGTTGTCACATTCACCCCTTCTTCTAAGAATTTCGTCCCGGAAATTCACCTTACACCTTACACCATACTGCTTACACCACTCACCATACATTCTCATCATCACATGCTACCCAATACACCTCTCACAAAAGTTAAAAGTTTGAAATTGTGCTGGGGTTATACATACTATTGTCTGTTATTTTTGCAAAGGTTTTTATGGAAATTCATCCGCAATCCGTCATAACTTACCGACATAGTGGGTAATTAATCCAGTGTGCCCTGTACTTATTAAGTACTGCTGATCTGATCTGTTTCTCGTCACTGCCATAGGCACAAAAAATTTACCTCAGTCTTATCGGATTTCGCACCAAAATAATTTGGTTCGAGAAATTTTTTCAATGAACACTTAGAGTTTTCATAAACATTGGTCTGGCTGAATCGAATAGCATAGACTCATATCAATAATTCAATTCAATCGAATTATTTAGGTGTAGCCAAACCTCGTTGGCAAATTAAAATTTTTTGGAAAATAATTTTGAGAATGACGTCATGATGCCGTACTGTATTAACAGCTCGTTTGAGGAAGCCGTCATCGTATGACTTTGTCATAATACATCATACAATAGTGAAATAACGATGTTAGATCAAATTCAACACTAAGTATTCCTGCCTTTACAACTCCATCAACTTTTTATCATCTCTGCACCAGGTTACATGGTACATAAGCGATAAATAAAATATATTTTGATATTTCAAATCATCTTCGTCTAGCTGAAACAAGTAGCATAGACTATACTTTAAACCGTTCCAAAAATGTTTACGAGTCTACATTATTTTTTTCAAAAGCACATAGTGCGTATTTAGCTTGATGTCAAAATTTCGACATCTAGCATAGCTAGGAGTTTTGGAAAACCTATGTCTCCACTAATAATCATTTGCTTAACAATCTATATGTTCCTATAATCCACAATTCTCTATTTACACACAACTATACCCAATTTGTAAAATCTCAAATTTTACGAATAAGATTTAATTTTCTCGAAATCAACTTTTTCAATATTATGGTGTGGATTTGATATAATATTATAGTTGTGGATAGTATTTATAAATTTTGCAAAGTATGCAAGTGGTCATATTATATTCAATTGGTCGGAGAATATTCATTTTATCAGGGAATATTCGTACAATGGCACAATCATTGGTGGACCCCGCAACGGAATTATTGTCGGATTAAGAAAACGACAAAAATATTTTATGAAAATGACGGCGAAAGTTTTGTAATTAACTGTTGAAATTCTCGGTGTTAAAAGTACAGTAATACGCGTGGTTGTACAGTAGCACACGATATTGATTATTGATGCTTAAGTGATAAGTCACCCAGTTTTGTTTTATTGATATTATTAATGTAATAAAATAGAAAAACTTTTTATATAAAACAGAATACTTTTATAAAGTTATTCTATAAATAGAATATATTATATTTTATTATGCATAGTGTTGCATAGTGCCTGCATAGTATTTTGCATAGTAAAATCTTTTTATATAAAACAAAATACTTTTATAAAGTTATTCGTTTTATTGCATTATAAATAGAATATATTATATTTTGTTTAAAAAAATTTGTTTTAAATATGGACCGTCCGATTAAAAGTAAATCAATCTGAATCGTTCATGAATTAGTTATTATGCAGTCAATTCTTCTATAAATAGAAGCTCATTCCTTCATTATTTCTTATGAATTCACTGAAACTCTAGAGAGAGAAACTATAGAGAGAAAGAAGAAAAGTGTTTTGCTACTTCACTACTCCTATATCCAGTACTCTTCTTTCTAAGGTAAGGGATATTATTTGTTGTACTTGTAAGGGATATTATTTCTTTTATATTCATGAAGAGAACTTCTGTTATTCTATTCTTTATTATTTTGCTTGAATAACAAGTATACGCGGACTACCCTATACTTGGTGACATTCTTCTATTATTCCGTCTTTATTATTATTCTGTTGGAATATCCTGTCTGCGCGTTTTATATCGGACCTGGTTCCGTCTTTATTATTATTCTATTGGAATATCCTGTCTGTGCGTTTTACGCCGGACCTGGTTCCGTCTTTATTATTCTGTTGGAACATCCTGTCGGCGCGAATTTCACCTGACCTGGTTTCGTTACTTTTTATTCTGTTGAAATAACCTGTTTATACGAAGTACCGCATGCATGGTGAATTCTTTTGTTATTCCATTTGTTATTATACTTAGTTGGTTAAAGTTTTGACTTCTATACTCCATGAAATTAGTGGAATATCCTTGATATTTGTGCTTCATCCAGTATCTTTTCATGAAAATATTCTTCTGAGCATTCTTGAATTTTACTCTACAAAGCAGTATCATGTTGACAATTTGGACGTTATTAGTTCCTAGATAAATTAATTCTTGAACTTGTTTTATTGTATTCTTATATCATTGTCATCATCCTCATGTTTATATTATGTTGAAAGTCATCTGTGGCCTGTAGTGCATAGATGGACTTGGTATGATTATGATCAGGGATTATTCAGTATAATCATGACCGTAATGTTACAAATGATGTGGTAAAAGTCCTCATTGGCCCGTAGTGCATTGATGGACAGTTGTTGGCATGATCATGACTATTGATGAATACACGAATATCCTTGGCTGTGATGCATGGATAATTTGTGGTTGTGATACTAATGAATATCCTTAGCCGTAGTGCAGGGATGATGTGGATTATTTATTAAACTGAGTCTCAGTGATAAAAGTCATGAAAAACCTTTTAAATTATAAAAGATAGTAGATTTTATTCTCTACTTGACTCTTTTAATGGATTGCTTATTCCGCTGCAGTTAAACTTGATGTGCGTTATATTGTATCAATTTAACACTGTTGAAGGCTAATGATAACTTATTCTGCATTATCTTAGTCATAATATTTTTTACTGGGCTAGTTGAGCTCACCCCTTTCTTTCATTGTTCCCTTCAGGAAATGAGAACGTAGCGGGGACTAGTCGGGGAACGGAGTGACGGTTCAGATGATAGCATTAGTAGTCCTCACTATTCTATGAAATAGTGTGAAAATAAATGTATTGAGGACTTATTTTGAGTTTGAATACTGTTTAGAAGACAATGTTGTATTAAAACTCACAGCTTATGTTTTATCTTATTTTACACGACAGTTGTATAATTAAGTTTTTATTTGTATTTTGTACCATGTATCTGGCGACCCAAGATGGGTGATGTATACCTAATTTTGGGGGCGTTACAGTTGGTATCAAAGCTTAGGGATATGATCCCTGGCTGAGATGTGAGATAAGAACTAGGAAGGAAGAGACGGGGAATTCCTTCGCTAGTATGACCTACTTAAGATTACTTGTTATTTAATTGGTCTGTCAGAGTATAGAGATAATATGTGATATGTTAATTAACCCTTGTTTTGTGACAGTATTTGAAAATGGCATCTAAAAATGTTGAGATAAGCAATGGAGCACAGGAGACCGTTGAGTCTCCACATATCAATAATTAGGACAATGTGCAACATGATGGCGATAATCCTCCTATAAACAACAACACTGATCAATTGACGAATGACGGTACGTTTAGGAGTTTTTTAGAATTCATGCAACATCAGGCGAAGGCGGCTCCTGTTCATAATGCAGGTAAAAATAATGGCAATCCACGGTTGGTCACCGCTAAGCAGTTCAAGGAGCTGGGACCACCGGAGTTTTTGGGAAAGCCAGAACCACTTAAGGCAGAGACATGGATAAAGCAGATCACCAAGATATTTGATGTCTTGGGATGGTCAGAGGAGCAAAATGTTCTTTTTGCCACCTTTGTGTTGGGGGAAGAGGCAGATTACTGGTGAGAATCTGTAAAACGTACCCAGCCTGACGCACTCAAGATGTCTTGGGAGAAGTTCCAAGAGCTGTTCAATGACAAGTACTTTTCCGAAAGCATTCGTCACATGAAGGAGGTGGAATTTATCAAGTTGGAGCAAAACAACATGACCGTGTCGCAATATGAAACCAAGTTTGCCAAGTTATCCTGATTTGTGACCCATTTGGTTGATAATGAGGAGAGAATTACGCGAATATTTCTAAGAGGTTTAAAACCTGAGATACGTCAATGTCTTATCTCTCATAAACTGTGTTTGTATTCAGATGTTGTTAATAGGGCTCAGTTATTAGAGCGCGATAACGAGTCAACCCAACCAAAAGAGAGCAGCCGACAAAATGATAATACCGGTGACAACAGTCATCAGATAATAAGCATGGAGGGAATCAACATGCCAAAAATGGTAACCACTTCGGTAGTAATCATGGCCAAAATAATAAGAATGGATATTTCAAGAAGAGAAGGTTCAACAATGACGTGAAGACGTCGGCACCAGCACCCGTTTCAAAGGAAGAAGAATGACCATCGGTCGTATGTTTCAAATACGGACAGGAGGGACACATCTGTCCAAACTGTACGCAGCAATCCAAATCGTGTTTTAATTGCGGAAGAGAAGGTCACCTAGCTCGATTTTGTCGTATGGTGAAGTCAAGTCCAGCTGGGATAGTGATGCCAAAGGATGTCCCAGACAAGTCAAAATCGGTAGTTTAAGAGAGAGCATTTTTTTTCGTGACGAGGAACTTGAATAAAATTATCACGGGTATGTTAGTCATAAACTTTTTTGAAGTCTATACCGTGTTAGATACCGGTTCTACTCACTCTTTTATTTCACCTAGTTATGTTCAATGTTTGAACTTAACTCCGGAGAAGTTAGACTTTGATTTATCTATTGAATTTTTGTTGGGAAAAACCTTCGTTACCTCCACTATTTATAAATCTTGTTTGATTCAAATCAACACTTTCACATTACCTGTCGATCGTATCTCTTTGAAAATACTCGCCTTTGATGTGATTTTAGGAATCGATTGGTTAACTACTCATCATGGTTTTTTTATAAGGTTGTTAGCTTTCATACTCCTAACCAACCTGTTATGCAAATTCAAAGTAACCAAACCACTAAAGTCAATCATTGTCATATCAAGCCATAAGTAAAGAGCCCTGAGCCTTTATCTGGTGACTTCTTTGTGTGGACTGCACCGAAGCCAGGCTTTCTGTAGGCGACGTCGTGAATGATGATGGCAAGTTGATAGGTATCAATGTGACGTGCTATCCAAGTCTTGGATGAGAGTCACAGTTTTGAACGATATTTCAATTGTTAATAAATTTCATGACGTATTCTTGAAGACTTCTTAGCCTACCCCAGAGCGTAAAATCGAATTTTGTATTGACCCTAGTACAAAACCCATTTCTTAAACCCTCAAATATTTCTTTTCGTGAAAGTGCGAACGTGGTAACTGACGCGTTGAGTAGAAGATCGTATGTGAGTGAGATGTTGTTAACATAAAAACCCATTTTGTATAACTTACAAATGATGAAGATAGAGTTAAAGACTCTAGGGACCCACGTGAAGATAACGAATATATGATTAGAATCGACTTTAATCGATAAAGTTAAAGTTGCTCAAGCTACATACTCAGATGTGAAGAAGAAGGTTCAAGAGGGCATTATTTTAGAAGCAAGAATCGACGAAGAGAGGAAATCTCAACCCTCGATTTAATTGACCCATTTAAAATCCTCGATCGAGTAGGAACTATGGCTTATAGACTCGTTTTACCGCTAAGTATGTCGTGTGTTCATAACGTTTTTAACGTATCGACGTTACGACCCGAACCACATTATTAATTTAGAACCGGACGAGATAGTGGATGATTTAACGTATGAGGAGATACGTGTTAAAATCTTGGATAAGAAGGATTATATTTGACACTCAAAGTTTACACCTCAAGAGTTATAATCTGAAATGAAGTCAAGGAATCCTCACATGTTCGGCATATTAGGTACGTACGTAAATTTTGAGGGCGAAATTTCATAAGGAAGGAAGATTGTAAAATCTCAAATTTTACGAATAAGATTTAATTTTCTCGAAATAAATTTTTTTAATATTATGGTGTGGATTTGATATAATGTTATAGTTGTGAGTAGTATTTATAAATTTTGCAAAATATGCAAGTGGTCATATTATATTCGATTGGTCGGAGAATATTCATTCTATCAAGGAATATTCGTACTCCATGAAATTAGTCATATTGTTATTCCATTTGTTATTATACTCAGTTGGTTAAAGTTTTGACTTCTATACTCCATGAAATTAGTGGAATATCTTTGATATTTGCGCTTCATCCAGTATCTTTTCATGGAAATATTCTTCTGAGCATTCTTGAATTTTACTCTACAAAGCAGTGTCATGTTGACAATTTGGATGTTATTAGTTCCTAGATAAATTAATTCTTGAACTTGTTTTATTGAATTCTTATATCATTGTCATCATCCTCATGTTTATATTATGTTGAAAGTCATCTGTGACCTGTAGTGCATAGATGGACTTGGTATGATTATAACCAGGGATTATTCAGTATAATCATGACCGTAATGTTACAAATGATGTGGTAAAAGTCCTCATTGGCTCGTAGTGCATTGATGGACAATTGTTGGCATGATCATGACTATTGATGAATACACGAATATCCTTGGCTGTGGTTCATGGATAATTTGTGGTTGTGATACTAATGAATATCCTTAGCCGTAGTGCAGGGATGATGTGGATTATTTATTAAGCTGAGTCTCAACGATAAAAGTCTTGAAAAACCTTTTAAATCATAAAAGATAGTAGATTTTATTCTCTACTTGACTCTTTTAATGGATCGCTTATTCCGCTGCAGTTAAACTTGATGTGTGTTATATTGTATCAGTTTAACACTGTTAAAGGCTAATGATAATTTATTCTACATTATCTTAGTCATAATATTTCTTACTGAGCTAGTTGAGCTCACCCCTTTCTTTCATTGTTCTCTTTAGGAAATGAGAACGTAGCGGGGACTAGTCAGGGAACGGAGTGACGGTTCAGATGATAGCATTAGTAGTCCTCACTATTCTATGAAATAGTGTGAAAATAAATGTATTGAGGACTTATTTTGAGTTTGAATACTATTTAGAAGACAATGTTGTATTAAAACTCACAACTTATGTTTTGTCGTATTTTACACGACAGTTGTATAATAAAGTTTTTATTTGTATTTTGTAACATGTATCTGGCGACCCAAGATGGGTGATGTATACCTAATTTTGGGGGCGTCAGACAGTTCGTTAAACCACACTAATGAGTTCATAAACTTGCCACAATCATATGATTTTAAGAACTTACCATAGTCAGACCTTTGGCGTCCATTCGCTGAGGGGTTCATAAACATTTCATATAACTATGAGTCAAGAATGTCACATAAGTATGAGTTTTAAGAACTCGTACTTAACCTTATATCCTCTACCTATGACCTATCTATTTGTTATATAAATGAGAAAGGAATCACCCTCTTAACATGCATATATCAAATAGCGCGACACAAATATTTCAATGATTATCATTGCCAGAAACTAAGTGGTTTTTACACCCAGTACAATTCCCCACCCATACAAGGAATCATACAACTCAGCTGCTGACATGAGTCCTCAATTAAAATCCCCACCTAATCTTAACACCCTTCTCAATACAAATTTCATTCAACTCGTATTCATAATCCTTTCCTGAATCTGTACCAATTCACATAGAAATACTGCTGTAAACTTTTCAATCATTCGCTTGATCCTTCTCCATACTATAACCTTATCAGATAACGGGGTGATCTCATCGTATATATTACAATTCATTTCTATGTCTTGATCATTTTGTTTTACGATCTCATATCCCTGCACTTTTAGTCTTTTAGACTCGATCTATTCATCACTACTGTTCACCTTTATTGTCAGAGTTAGGGAACTCTTTATCTTTTATAACCCACCAAGATTCGTCTTTGAATCTTACCGACACACTAACTCTATTTGAGTTAGTACTTATCCTAATCATTGCGGTTATTAGTCTCAGGTATTCCTACTTAAGGTTCATAACATACAGCTTTGATACCAACAGTGACAGTCCCGAATCCGGGTCCCAAATCACCATGGATCTGGTACAATCATTTTATAACTAATGCGGAAGATATAAACATAAATTGTTTATACAATACATATTACACACTATTTTCCCAAGATCGAGTAACCTTAACTTATACACAATTCATAACTTGACTAACACATAACATTATTATCATACAATACTATTACAAATCTAATCGCACACATTAACTTTAAGCTGGAACTGTCTTTAACCTTTTCTTGTATCCGACGCATTCGCCTTAATCTGTAATGTTTTATCATGATATAGCAAGGGTGAGCATAAGATTTGTCCAGCAAGTTTAAGTTCAATAATTTAACGATATATCATGATTGAAAGGATTTGAATAGTAAGCTGGCTGTAATTCAACAATATAATTACGAACTAGCACGAACAAACTTTTGACTGAACAAGTATTAAATATGAACAAATATATCTGGACCGAATGGTAATGAAGGTGATCAGCCTTTCATACCTGACTTATACATGCAATATGTACAGAGTACGATTCTACAATGGTAATCAGCAATGATTATCTATAAGCATATCCAAATGAAACAACTCTAAGTAGAGTTAAGTAAAACTTGCCTGAACCGTTGATTACCGTTACGTAATTTATAACGCTTTATCTGAAGACCTAATATTAGTAATATAGATATCCAATATTAGAATAATATCATCACAATATAATACTATTATATATATATAGATATACGTAGAATAACCTAAACACATAACACATTACCCTATCAGTCTAAACAGTACATAGGACTCGGTATCAAGTCAAACTTTTGCAGTTTGAGTTGAACCCGACACAAATCTGACATCCCGACGGTCTGGTTGGACTTTATTGAGTCTAAGTTCAATTAAACTCTGCCTAAACACTTAACAATTAACTTAAATAATTTTATTAACAGTTAAAATATTTTTCATAAGCTCGCAATAATTTTTAAATAATTATTACTATTTATTATAATTTTTCAATTATTAAACTCGTATTTAAATGAATTAAATACCACATAATTTATTTATCATTGATATTTATTTAATATCAAATATTAATAAAATACATCATATAATATTATAATATATTTATAGTATCACAAGTATTTTTAATACTTTAAAATCACCTTTATATGATTTTTAAACAATTAAATTCATTGTCCGATAATCGCTTTTAACATTAAAGTATTAATATTTTCATGGCAAAATATCAAAAGTTATATTTTATAACTTAAAATATTTTTATGATCCTTAAATCATTTTTATATGATTTATAAATCATTAATTCTATTTTTCCTTAATTTATTTAATATATTTATTAAATTAACTAATTACCATTAATATTGATTAATTAATGAAATTAATCACAAAATATTAAAAGTCATTAAAAATAACTTAAAATACTTTCTTATACCATAAAATTATTTTTTATGATTTTTCATGTATTAAAATCATTTTTAAATAATTTATTTAATATTATAATTAAATAAATTAAATACCATTTATATTCTAAAAATATTAAATATTTATGAAATATACTCAAAATAATAAAAAACTATTTTTCAAACTTTAAAATAATTTTTCAGAATTTATTTTGTATTTTTAATAATTAAAAATCATTTAATTCGATTTATATACTAAAAATAATTGATTTTCAAAATTAACTGTCGCTATAGAGGCCTTAGGCGACGAATCTGTCGCTAATGGTGTTCTTGGCCTGTTCTTGAGCCTTCATCGCCATTTTGCAGGTGCCTAGTTTGGCCAAGTGTAAATCTTTGTTGTTTATGTTTCTGGGAGGTTGTATGTGTTACACATGTAGTATTGATACAATACTATAATTAAAAACTGATTTCAAGTCCATAGAACAACACCTCAATGAGATCAAACTCTCCAAATATTCTGACAACACTGTTCTTCATTTCTGGGTTTTCCAGAAAATGAAGAATAGTCGAGGGTACTAGTTTTCTATCCTCATAACTTGTATCATGTAACTTGTTTGGGTGAACTATTGGTTCAATACTGTAGACCACATGTCAGGTGTGACGTCCCACAATAGGTATACATCACCCATTCTGAGTTGTCAAATACATGGTACAGAAACAACTATAACTTATTAATACAATTGTCGTGCAAAATACGACAACACTTAAACTGTGAGTTTAAATACAAATATTGTCTTATAGACAATATCCACACTCAAATAAGTCCTCATTACAACTATTGATATATTATTTATAAAAATGGTGAGGACTACTAAAATAACTTCTAGAACCATCATTCCATACCCCGACTAATACTCGCTACATTCTCGCCTCCTAATAAGAAAAATAGAACAAAAAGGAAAAGGGTGAGCTCAACTAGCCTAGTAAAGAATATTATGACTAAGATATTATAGAACAAATTATCGTTAGTTCTCAACAAGAAAAAATTTAATAGAATATAATAGACAACAAATTTTAAATCAATATTCGCAGCGGAAATAATAATTTATTAGAAGAGTTAAGTAGATGATGAAATCTACTATCATCTATGAATTTAAAAGTCCATCATCAATATTTTATCCCTGTAACATCAATCAATAAACATCTTGAATCAAATATTTATCTTTGCACTACATACCAAAGATACTCATCAGTTGGTCATATTCATCTCAACAACTGTTCATCTTTGCACTACGGGCCAAAGATATTCATCAAAAAATTATTAATATTTGCAATACAAGCCAAAGATATTCAGTTATATCATCATCTAGGACTGAGAATGATGAAAAATATTTTTAAAAAAAACGAAACTAGTGAAGCAAAAGAATAAATATTAAGGATTCGTATTTCGGTTTATCCATGTCCAAAAATACCTCATAAATAATCATAGTGGAGTAAAATTCAAGAATAATCAAAATATGGATACAATCAAAGCTAATATCCATAATAGATATTTTGGACGAAAAACAAAAATTTAATTTTTCTGTGAATAGTGTCGTATACGTGAATAGTAACCCCGGCACTAAAAGTTCCAAATTTGATAAAAAAAAATTTGACCAATATTTCGGCATAATGATAATGAAAGAATAATATCATTTATAAAAAAATAACATCCCTTACCTCGAAAATACAGTACTTCTGACTAGAATACTGGGTATAGTACTGAAGGAAACTTGTACCGTATAGCAACACTCAAAGTCTTAAAATACTCACAAGAATACGCTCGATAATATAGAGAGAGAAAGAGAAAGAAGATTTGTTTCTGGTGTGCTTTTCAAATCTAACCTAAACACCTTATTTATAGGAAAATGCTTAGAACACCAAAGCAGAAAATTTAATAAAATATATATTAATAAAAAGTATTCAAGCCCACCTTTTTGACAACTGAATTTAGAATGTTTACAACACCATTAGAGCCCACCAAATGACAAAAAAACATTTTTGTTAACTAAAACAATTAAAACTTCCAAAAATCAATTATTTCGGAACTTCAGAACTTCAATAATTCATAATAAATAGCCTTTTTGTCAGAAAAATTCAAACCTTATGTCTTTTCAATAAGAAATTTCATTATCTACAACTTTGTAAGTTTAAGTTTTTCCAAATTCCAAATAGAAATTGACTGAAATTCACAAACGGACGATTTTACAAGCTATAATCAAATTTCAGTCAAGAAATGGGGTCCACCAACATGACAAATATGTTTTAAACATTTTTAGTAACAAAAATACTCTTTCTCCTCATTTATTCATATATCCCACATTCATTATAAAAATATCACTATTATTATATTGTTATAATATAATAATATATTTAAATAAATTATTTTATCAGAAAAAGATAAAATATTAATTTTCAACAATTGTCACATTAAAAATTTTCTCCATCTATATCCAGATACAATGAATATTTTCCTCATCGTATAAATCAATAATTAATTATTTACAAATAATATTACAGAATCACAATATTGACAACCAGACAGTTCCCAGGAAAGAGGGGGCTTTCCAATAAGGATCTCTCCTTACTGGCGCGCAATTAGGTGACCAAACCTCTCCTTAGACAGAACTTTCTAGATATTGCCAATAATGTTATCTAATAATATTATTCAGATAGTATGAATTATTGCTCCGATAATGGAAAATACTGTGTAGTGATAATTATTGAAACAACAGTAATATAAAATATCAACGTAGCAATTATTGAATCAATAAAATAAAATATTGAACAGTAATTACTGTAACAATTATTGAGTAGTGCCTTCTTACGTAAGAATCAATAATTGGTGCAATACCGTGTGCTACTGTGCAACAATGCGTATTACTGTGTTTTAACCACCGGGTTTTCTAACAGTATTAACGGTAACAACTACGCCGTTATTTATAAACAATTTATACTTGTCATTTTTTTCATCCAATCGCTTTCCGTTATGGAGCCCACACAAGGTTGCGCCGTTGTACGAATATTTCCCGACAGTAAGAATATTCCACGACCAAACGAATATTCCCCGACAACAATGAATATTTTATAACCACTTACTTACTTGAGATATTTGCGTATTTCACCCATAACTAGCCACGTTAATCAAATCAACCCTTCCTATTTCAAAATAATAAATAGAGAACATTAAATTTCATTTATAATAAGTTGGGGTCTTACAACCTCCCCTCCTTATGAAATTTCGTCCTCGAAATTGACGTACGTACCTGGTGTTTCGAAAAGGTGAGGATACGTCGCTTTTATTTCCGTTTCCAACTCCCAGGTCATTTCCTCTATAGCATGGTTCCTCCATAAAACTTTAACTTGTGGCATGATCTTTGTGCGTAGGACATGCTCCTTTCTATCCAAGATCTTGACAGGTACCTCTTCATACGTTAAGTCTTCGGCTATCTCGTCCGGTTCTAACTCAATAACGTGGTTCGGGTCTTTCAAATATTTACGAAGCATGGATATGTGAAAAATATTATGAACACAAGACATACTTGGAGGTAACGCGAGTCTATAGGCCACATTTCCTACTCGGTCAAGAATTTGAAATGGATCAATAAATCATGGATTGAGCTTTTCTCTTTTCCCAAATCTTGTAACTCCCTTCCATGGAGCCACATGCAATAATACATGATCCCCAATATTAAATTCTATATCCTTTCGATGAAGATCCACATAATTCTTTTGTCGATCCTATGTTGTTTGTATGCGTTGTCGAATCATTTGGATCTTTTCTGTAGTCATACGTACCAACTCTGGTCCCAACAATGATGCTTCACCCACCTCGTCCCAACATACTGGAGAGCGGCACTTTCGTCCATACAATGCTTCGAATGGAGCCACACCTATACTTGCCTGATAACTGTTGTTGTAGGAGAATTCCACCAATGGTAAATACTTATCCCAACACCCTTTGAAGCCTAGGACACATAGTCTTAATAGATCTTCAAAAGTTTAAATAGTCCACTCTGATTGTCCGTCTGTTTGAGGATGGTATGCCAAACTGAATCGTAAATCCGTGCCCATAGCTTTTTGCAAGCTAACCCAAAATCGTGAAGTGAATCTTGGGTCACGATCCAAAACTATGGATACTGGCATGCCATGCAACATCACAATCTCATTCACGTATATAAGAGCAAGACGTTCAAGGGAATAAGTCTCTCGTATCGACAAGAAATGAGGAGACTTGGTTAATCTATCAACAGTAACTCAATTAGCATTTATGCCTTGAGAAAACGTGAGAAGACCAGTAACAAAATTCATGGTAATGTGTTCCCACTTCCATTTTGGAATCTCAAGTGGTTGCAATGGACCCTTAGGCACTTGATGCTCCGCCTTTACACGTTGACAAGTTAAACACCTCGAGATAAACTTTGCAATCTCTCTCTTCATATTGTTCCACCAAAATGTATGTCGAAGATCACGATACATTTTGGTACTTCCAGGATGGATTGCAAATGGTGTATTGTCTTCCTCCATCATGAACTTGTACTTCAAATCAGAATCGTTAGGAACACAAAGTCTGGAATGGACTCAAAGTATTCATTCTTCATCGATTCTTTCTTCTGAAATAGTACCTTCTTGCACTTTCTTCTTCATAAGCATCAGCTCCGGGTCTGTGGCTTGAGCAACTTTAACTTTATTGACTAAAGTTGGTTCTATGCGTATACTTGACATCATAGCATGGGTCCCCGGAGTCTTGATTTCTATCTTCATCTTTTGTAAATCACACAAAATGGGTCTTTGTGTTGACAACATCGCACTCGTTCCCGCGTATGATCTTCTGCTCAATGTGTTAACTACCACGTTTGCTTTTCCAGGATGGTATTGAATGGTATGGTTATAGTCTTTCAACAGCTCGAGCCAACATCGTTGTCGCATGTTGAGTTCCTTTTGGGTGAAGAAATATTTGAGGCTTTTATGATCTGAATATATCTCCACTTTCTCCCCATATAGATAGTGCCTCCAGATCTTTAGCGCGAAAATGTCTGCTGCCAACTCTAGATCATGAGTAGGATAATTCCTCTTATACTCTTTAAGTTATCGCAAGGCATAGGCTATGACTTTCTCACGTTGTATAAGAACACATCCTAACCCTTTTCCTGAAGCATCGCTGTAGATAACAAATCCATCCGTACCAGATGGTATTGTCAGAACAGGTGTCAAAATGAGTCTCCTCTTGAGCTCTTGGAAACTTGTGACAACCCCAAAATAGGTCCATTTCACCCAACATATTCTGAGTCACCAAATACATGGTACAGAAAACAACTACAACTTTTTTACAACAATTGTCATACAAAATATAACAACACATATGCTGTGAGTTTGGATACAAATATATACCAACTGTGACTCGTGTCCCAACTGTAATGTGATAAATGTCCCATCAGTGGACAATACCTCACAGTGATACCTACATAAAGGTATAGTTAAAACTGTTTTAGAAATTAGAATCTTTGGGAAGTGCTCAAGGAAATCTTCGTACATGGGAGGCCATGCTTCCAGGTTATGATAGATATCATATGTTCACAGAATTATTCTTGGTTGACCTAATAGACCCCAAAGAAAAGCAAAAAGATTACTATCACATTCTTTCCAATGGTGAGTCTTCTCTTGACATATCATTATCTCTACTGTCTTTAATCGTGAATTATACTTCAAACAAACACCAAGATTATATAGGTAGTGCTCGTAAATATACTCAGTAATTGGATGAGCACAACCCTATCTTATGATGACATGAGGTTGTATATCATTAGACATCTTGTATAATAGTGGCAAAACACCCTTCCAACTTTGGGTTCGCCTCACCCTATTTGATTCACCAAATATAACTATTAAATGATGTATACAACACCTTTCTATACTACTTAGGGAGAACCTCCAAAGCTAGAGACCACCATTCTATTTCCCCGTTACCCTCGCTCTTATTACCTGAAAAGGAATTATGAAGTAAAAGGGTGAGAACAACTATCTCAGTAAAGAATATCATAACTAAAGATAATTAAATTATCAATAGCCTTCATCAGTAATAAATCAGAGATTTAGAATATATGGTAGATGATAAAATTTTTTAACCATAGTTGCAGCAGAACGAGCAACCCATTAGAAGAGTCAAATAGACCATAAAGTCTACTATCTTCTCCACATTAAAAGTTCACCAACAATGTTTTATCCCTGTAACATCACTCAACAGTTCCTTTCCACAATTATATGAACAACTCATAATCATTATTGTAATTCTAAATTCCTCTTTGCATCCAGGACGAAGATAATTTTCATCACATGTCTTTACCTGAAACATCAAAGATCATGGTTGTAAGACCCCAACTTATTAATAAATGAAATTAAATTTTCTCTATTTATTATTCTGAAATTGAAAGGGTTGATTAGATTAATGTGGTTAGTTATGGGTAAAATGCACAAATATTTTAAATAAGCAAGTGGTTATAAAATATTCATTTTGTCGGGGAATATTAGTTTGGTCGTGGAATATTCTTTCTGTCGGGGAATATTCGTACGACGGCGCAGCTATTTATGGGCCCCATAACGGAAAGCGATTGGATGAAGATAACGACAAAAATTGAGTTTTTATAAATAACGGCGTAGTTATTACCGTTAACACTGTTGGAATACCCGGTGGTTAAAATACAATAATACGCGTGGTTGCACAGTAACACACGGATTGCACAATATTTTAGAATTATTAATTCTTACGAAGGAAGACACTACTCAATAATTGTTACAGTAGTACTGTTCAATATTTTATTTTATTGATTCAATAATTGTTGTATTGATATTTTATATTATTATTGTTTTAATAATTGTTGTTGCACAATATTTTCATTATCAGATCAATAATTCATATTATTTAAATAATATTATTAGATAGCATTATTGGCAATGTCTAAAAAGTTCTGTCTAAGGAGAGGTTTGGTCATCTAATTGCGCGCCAGTAAGGAGAAATCC
The DNA here is from genome assembly GCA_016801055.1 of Panax notoginseng. Classification (NCBI taxonomy): domain Eukaryota; kingdom Viridiplantae; phylum Streptophyta; class Magnoliopsida; order Apiales; family Araliaceae; genus Panax; species Panax notoginseng. The sequence continues at coordinate 117,817,717 of CM029017.1, forward strand.
TTATTGGAAAACCCCCTCTTTCCTGGGAACGGCCTGGTTGTCATAAATGTGATTCTGTAATATTATTTGTGAATAATTAATTATTGATTCATATAATAAGAAAATATTTATTTTATGTGGATATAAATGAGAGATATATTTTTGTGGTTTAAAAATGAAGGAGTTAATGTTGAGGTTTTTATCAGTATTTTTGTCGGAATAGAGGTACTAAAAATCAGGATTTTTGAGATATTTTGCGGGGGTTATAATTTTTAATCCGACCGTTGGATCGTGGTAATTTTTGGATATGTTATACATATATAAGTTGAGTATATGTCCACAAATTTTGAACCGTTAAAAATGAACGTATGATTTATTATAAATTTTACGAGATGACTGGTTCAGAAATTGTAGAAGTTACGGAATTTGTCATTTTGGTTGAAAATTCTAGAATTAGTGGGCCCCACTCTTGGTTGGTGAAAAAATGTGCTGAGATTTTTATTCAAATGTGGTGGGTGGGAATAGTAGCAGGTAAAGCCATCAGGTTGCAGGTTAAGTCTGCTTCGGTGTGCTAATATTTTTCTATAAATAGAGGGCTAAGTTAGAATTGAAAATCACACCAGAATTCATAAGTTTTCTCTCTTTCTCTCTCTAGATTATTGAGTGTATTTTGTGAGTATTTAGATACTTTGAGAGTTGCTATTCAGCGCAAGTTTCATTCAGCCTCATATCCGATATTCAGTCAGAAGTATGGTTATTTTGAGGTAAGGGATATTATTTTCTTCTTAATGATATTATTTTCTTCAATATCATTATGTTGAAATATTAATATGAGTTTTTTTTTTATCAAATTTGGAACTTTTTGTGTCGGGGTTACTATTCACGTATACGGCACTATTCACGTATACGGCACTATTCACGAATACGACACTATTCACCGAAAAATAAAATTTTCTCTTTTTGTCCAAGATGTCTATTATGGCTACTCTTTTTGATTGTATCCATGTTTTGATCTTTATTTTTGAATTCTGCTTCACAATTGATTATTATGAAGTATTATTGATCTTGGATAAACTGTTATACGAATCCCTACTATTTATCTTTCTGTCTCACTGGATTCGTTTTCTTTAAGATATTTTTCATCATCCTCAGTCCTAAATGATGATATTACTGAATATCTTTGGCCTGTAGTGAAAAGATGTATGATTACCTGATGAATATCTTTGGCCTGTAGTGCAAAGATGAACAGGTGTTGAGATGAACATGATTGACTGGTGATACAAATGAATATCTTTGGCCTGTAGTGCAAAAATAAATATTTGGTTAAAGATGATTATTAATTGATGTTACAGGGATAACATATTGATGATGGACTTTTAAATCTTAGAATATAGTAGAATTCATTTTCTACTTGACTCTTCTAATGGTTTGCTGTTTCCGCTGTAGTTGTTGATCTAAAACTTGTTGTCGATTATATTCTATCAGATTTTTTCCTGTTGAATATTAATGATAATTTGTTGTATATTATCTTAGTCATAATATTCTTTACTGGAATAGTTGAGCTCACCCTTTTCCTTTTTATTCCATTTTTCTTCTCAGGATGTGAGAACATAGCAGGATCTAGTCGGGGTATGGAGTGATGGTTCTAGAAAGTTGTTTTAGCTGTCCTCACTATTTCTGTAAAATAGTGTTTGAATAATTGTAATGAGGACTTATTTAAGTGTGGATATTATCTAGAACACAATATTTGTATTTAAACTCATAGTATGTGTTGTCGTATTTTGCACGACAATTGTATTATTGAAGTTGTAGTTTGTTTTTTTTGTACCATGTATTTGACAACTCAGAATGGGTGTTGTATACCTATTTTGGGGGCGTCACAGTTGGTATCAGAGCTTAGGGATATGATCCCTGGCTTAGATGTGAGACAAGAACTAGAAGGGGAGAGACGGGGAATTCCTTCGCTAGTATGACCTGAATAAGTTTATTTGGTAATTATTTGGTCGGTCAGATATAGGGATAATATGTGACATGTCAATTAACCCTTGTTTTATGGCAGTATTTAAGAATGGCAGCTGAGAACATTAATATTGGAGTAAATCAAACCGTGGAGACACCTTTGATCACCACCCAGGGGAACGTGCAACAGGAAGGCAATATTCCTCCTGTAAACAACATTACCGAGCAAACGATGAATGATGGAATGTTTAGGAGCTTTTTGCAATTCATGCAAAATCAGACGAGGGAGACTCGTCTAAAAAATATGGGTGGAAGTGATAGCAACGCGCGGTTTGTCATAGCCAAGCAGTTCAAAGAATTGGGACCACCAGAATTTAAGGGAAAGCCAGATCCGATCATGGCGAAAACGTGGGTCAAGCAAATTACCAAGATATTCGATGTCTTGGGATGCACGGAGGAACAGAAGGTTCCATTCGCCACCTTTATGTTCCGCGGTGAGGCAGACTACTGGTGGGAGTCTGTGAAGCGTACCCAGCCTGACGCACTCAATATGTCCTTGGAAACGTTTCAGAAACTGTTTAATGACAAGTACTTTCTTGAAAATATTCATTATATGAAGGAAGTAGAGTTTATTAGACTGGAACAAAACAACATGACGGTGTCTCAGTACGAGACGAAGTTTGCAAAGTTATCCAGGTTTGTACCTCATTTGGTCAAAAATGAGGAACGAATGACAAGGATGTTTCTGAGAGGTCTAAAACCCGAGATTCGGCAATATCTTATCTCTCATAAATTTTCTTTATATTCAGATGTTGTAAACAGGGCTCAATTATTAGAGAGAGATAATTAGTATGTTCAACCGAGGGACCACAACCAGGGTCGTACTGGTGACAACAGTCATCGGAGCGATGAGAACCAGCGATGAGGGAAAAATACAGACAAAAGTGGTAACCACTCGGGTGGTCATCGTGGCCATGATAATAAGAGAGGTGAGTCAAGTGGAAATTTCAAGAAGAGAAGATTTAACGATGACAGGAAGACGTCGACAGCAGCACCAGCACCAGGAACAAATTCTAGGGGAGGAGAACGACCACCAGTTAGATGTTACAGATGCGGAGATGAGGGACATATAAGTCCAAACTGCCCACAACAGTTCAAGGTATGTTATAATTGTGGAAAAAAAGGACATATCGCTCGAGATTGTACTATAGTGAAACCAAGTCCAGCTGGGACGGTGACACCAAAGGTGGATACGGACAAAATAAAGTCGGCGATTTCTGGAAGAGCGTTTCTCGTGACTGCCCAAAACGCTAGGAACCCGAACGAAGGTATAACGGGTTAGTTAATTATAAATTCTTGTGAAGTTTATACCTTACTAGATACCGGTTCTACCCATTCTTTTATCTCTCCTGCTTATGCTCAACGTTTAAACTTGACTCCGAAGAAATTAGACTTTGACCTATCTGTGGAGACTCCGTTAGGAGAAACTTTTATTACATCTACAGTTTATAAATCTTGCTTAATCCAAGTTGGCACAATCACATTACCTGTTGACCTTATCTCTTTAAAGATACTTACTTTTGATGTGATTTTAGGAATTGATTGATTAACTACTCATCATGCCAAAATTGATTATTTTCGTAAGGTTGTCAGTTTTCATATTCCTAACCAACCTGTTATGCGAATTCAAGCAACCAAACCACTAAAATCAATCGCTGTCATACCAAGCCATAAAGCCATTCATTTATTGAAAAATGAATGTCAAGCTTTCTTAGGTCATGTCATGGACGTGAACAAAAATACGTCAGATTTGAATGATTTTTCTGTTGTTAGTGAATTTCCTGATGCATTTCCTGAAGAATTTCCTGGCCTAACCCAGAGCGTGATATTGAATTTTTGTTTTGATCTTCAACCCGATACAAAACCTATTTCTAAAATCTCATATTGAATAACTCCTATTGAACTTCAGGAGTTAAAAACCCAACTATAGAAGTTGGTACCCGAGCCTCTATCTGGTGACTTCCTTTGTAGAATGCACCAAAGCCAGACTCTCCGTAAAGGACTCTATATTTGTGTGGTGGTAAAACAATAGGTGCCATTGTGACGTGCTATCCAAGATTGGGATATGAATCACAATTGAGAGTAACCGAAGTTAGTGACCAAAGTACGTAGCTTTCTGGGCTTAACTGGTTACTATCAGAGATTCGTGGAAGGATTTTCTCGAATCGCTACTCCGTTAACTTAGCTGACTCAGAAAGATACAAAATTCGTATGGAGCGAGGAATGCGAGAAGATTTTCCAATAGCTCAAGAGGCGACTCATTCGGAACCTGTCCTGACCATACCATCCTGGAAAAGCGAATGTGGTAGCTGACGCGTTGAGTAGAAGATTGTACGCGAGTATGAGTGCGATATTGTTGAACACAAAGACCTATTTTGTATAATTTATAAATGATAGAGATAGAGTTAATGACTCTAGGGACCCACGTGATGTTATACGAGTAAAATCGACTTTAATCGATAACGTTAAAGCCGCTCAAGCTACAGACCTGGAGCTGATGAATATAAAGAAGAAGGTGTAAGAATGTGTTATTCTAGAAGTAAGAGTCGATGAAGAGAAGAACGCTCAAGCCTTCGATTTATTTGAAATCCTCGATCGAGTAGAAACTGTGGCCTATAGACTCGTCTTAACGCTAAGTATATCGCGTGTTCATAACATTTTTCACGTATCGATGTTACGTAAATATGTGGACGACCCGAATCATATTATTGAGTTAAAACCAGACGAGATAGCCGAAGATTTAACGTACGAGGAGGTACCTGTTAAGATATTGGATAGGAAAGAACATGTCCTATGCACGAAGGTTATACCACAAGTTAAGGTTTTGTGGAGAAACCATGCTATTGAAGAAATGACTTGGGAGTTGGAATCAGAAATGAAAGCGAGGTATCCTCACCTTTTCGAAACACCAGGTACGTACGTCAATTTCGAGGACGAAATTTCATAAAGAGGGGAGGTTGTAAGACCCCAACTTATTAATAAATGAAATTAAATTTTCTCTATTTATTATTCTGAAATAGAAAGGGTTGATTTGATTAATGTGGTTAGTTATGGGTAAAATGTGCAAATATTTCAAATAAGCAATTGGTTATAAAATATTCATTTTATCGGGGAATATTCGTTTGGTCGTGGAATATTATTTCTGTCGAGAAATATTCGTACGACGACGCAGCTATTTGTGGGCCCCATAACGAAAAGCGATTGGATGAAGATAACGATAAAAATTGAGTTTATATAAATAATGGCATAGTTGTTACCGTTAACACTGTTGGAATACCCGGTAGTTAAAATACAGTAATACGCGTGGTTGCACAGTAACACACGGATTGCACAGTATTTTAGAATTATTAATTCTTACGAAGGAAGGCATTACTCAATAATTGTTACAGTAGTTACTGTTCAATATTTTATTTTATTGATTCAATAATTGTTGTGTTGATATTTTATATTATTATTGTTTCAATAATTGTTGTTGCGCAGTATTTTCCATTATCAGATCAATAATTCATATTATTTAAATAATATTATTAGATAGCATTATTGATAATGTCTAGAAAGTTCTGTCTAAGGAGAGGTTTGGTCATCTAATTGCGCGCTAGTAAGGAGAAATCCTTATTGGAAAGCCCCATCTTTCCTGGGAACGGTCTGGTTGTCATAAATATGATTCTGTAATATTATTTGTGAATAATTAATTATTGATTCATATAATAAGGAAATATTTATTTTATGTGGATATAAATGAGGGATATATTTTTGTGGTTTAAAAATGAAGGAGTTAATGTTGAGGTTTTTATCAGTATTTTTGTCAGAATGGAGGTACTAAAAATCAGGGTTTTTGAGATATTTTACAGGGGTTATAATTTTTAATCCGACCGTTGGATCGTGGTAATTTTTGGATATGTTATACATATATAAGTTGAGTATATGTCCACAAATTTTGAACTGTTAAAAATGAACGTATGATTTATTATAAATTTTATGAGATGACTGGTTCAGAAATTGTAGAAGTTACGGAATTTGTCGTTTTGGTGGAAAATTCTAGAATTTGTGGGCCCCACTCTTGCTTGGTGAAGAAATGTGCTAAGATTTTTATTCAAATGTGGTGGGTGGGAATAGTAGTAGGTAAAGCCATCAGGTTGCAGGTTAAGTCTGCTTCGGCGTGCTAACATTTTCCTATAAATAGAGGGCTAAGTTAGAATTAAAAATCACACCAGAATTCATAAGTTTTCTCTCTTTCTCTCTCTAGATTATTGAGTGTATTTTGTGAGTATTTAGATACTTTGAGAGCTGCTATTCAGCGCAAGTTTCATTCAGCCTCATATCCGATATTCAGTCAAAAGTACGGTTATTTTGAGGTAAGAGATATTATTTTCTTCTTAATGATATTATTTTCTTCAATATCATTATGCTGAATTATTAATATGAGTTTTTTTTATTAAATTTGGAACTTTTTGTTTCGGGGTTACTATTCATGTATACGACACTATTCACGTATACGACACTATTCACGAATACGACACTATTCACCAAAAAATGAAATTTTCTCTTTTTGTCCAAGATGTCTATTATGGTTACTCTCTTTGATTGTATCCATGTTTTGATCTTTATTTTTGAATTCTGCTTCACAATTGATTATTATGAAGTATTATTGATCTTGGATAAACTGTTATACGAATCCCTACTATTTGTCCTTCTGTCTCACTGGATTCATTTTCTTTAAGATATTTTTCATCATCCTCAGTCCAAAATGATGATATTACTGAATATCTTTGGCCTGTAGTGCAAAGATGAACAGGTGTTGAGATGAACATGATTGACTGGTGATACAAATAAATATCTTTGGCCTGTAGTGCAAAGATGAATATTTGGTTAAAGATGATTATTTATTGATGTTACAGGGATAAAATATTGATGATGGAGTTTTAAATCTTAGAAGATAGTAGAATTCATTCTCTACTTGACTCTTCTAATGGTTTGTTGTTTTCGCTTCAGTTGTTGATCTAAAACTTGTTGTCGATTATATTCTATCAGATTTTTCCCTGTTGAATACTAATGATAATTTTTTGTATATTATCTTAGTCATAATATTCTTTACTGGGCTAGTTGAGTTCACCCTTTTCCTTTTTGTTCTATTTTTCTTCTCAGGAGGTGAGAATATAGCAGGATCTAGTCGGGGTATGGAGTGATGGTTCTAGAAAGATGTTTTAGCTGTCTTCACTATTTTTGTAAAATAGTGTTTGAATAATTGTAATGAGGACTTATTTGAGTGTGGATATTGTCTAGAAGACAATATTTGTATTTATATATGTTGTCGTATTTTGCACGACAATTGTATTATTGAAGTTGTAGTTTGTTTTTTTTTTTGTACCATGTATTTGGCGACTCAGAATGGGTGTTGTATACCTATTTTGGGAGCGTCACAATGGTTATACCAAATTATAGTTCCTGTTTATAATCATACTAACAATTTCATCTTTACACTACGGCCAAAGATATTCATCAACAGACCATCTTTGTACTACAGGCTAAAGATATTCAACAATAGGTCATCTTTGTACTACGGGCCAAAGATATTCATCAACAATTCATCTTTACACTACAGGCCAAAGATATTCTTCAACAGTTCCTATTTGCACTACAGGCCAAATATATTCATCAATAGTTCATATTTGCACTACATGTCAAATATATTCATCAACGGTTCATATTTGCACTACACGCCAAATATATTAATATCTCAAAGAAATATATAATCATTTCAGAATTTATATAAACAATAATTATAACCATGTTAATCATTTCACCTTTGCACTTAAGCTAAAGATATTCAATTATAAATTCAATGGTCATGATCATACCAGTCAACAATTCAACTTTGCACTACTGGCCAATGGGAACCCATAGTCATGATCATACTAAAAATCTAACCATCTTTACACTCAAGTCAAAAAGAAATATCATCATTAGAGTTATAAAAATGTTATATATAATAGTAAAATCAATATAATAAAAATATCTAGATTTAATCTCAAGAGTAATATTCATAAATCAACTATAAGTTGGTTAGAAAAAGAAACCAATTTTGTCATGAATAGTAACTCGTGAATAGTAACCAATGAATAGTAACTTCGTGAATAGTAACTCATGAATAGTAACTCGTGAATAGTAAACTCGACACAAAAAGAAAAAAATTTTAAAATAAAATTCATACCAATATTTTGGTATAATGATATTAATATAACATTTCTTAAACTTATAAACAATTTAATTTAATTGTTACACTTTACTAAACAATGCATTTAATCACCCTAAAATGCTAAACTCATAAGATTTCATCACCAATAACCAAAACCCTCATTAAAAATCTGCATATACCTCATATAGGATTCTCAAGCCATAAAATTCTATTTTTTAATTTTCTTACTTCACATAACATATTTAATTCATTTACTCATAACTAGTCTATTTTCATGAAAAATACCAAATCAGTATAAACAAATTTTCTTTTCTGAGATTTAATAGAATATAGTCTCATATTGAACATATATTTTTCTCAGAATTTTTAAAAATCATTTACTATTTTTCATATGACCAAAACAGCCGAATATTTAGATATTTATCAAAAATTGTACTTTTATCCAAAAATTTCGAAATTTATAGAGTATAGTTCTATCATATACATGTACTTCCAACAAAATTTTTACCAATTTTGGAGTTAACCACAAGGAGCTATAAGCGGTTACTTTTAAAATACTTTTTTCTCATAAAATTCACAACTCTTAATCTATACATCAAAAAATCGCCATTTTTGAACACAATCAAGAAAACTCATCAAATTATCATTTTAAATTTTTCCAAAATTTTTGAAGGTCAAAAAAATTACGAAACTAAAAAACATAACAACCCTTAAAATCTCTTACTATCCCTTACAATCCCTTACCTCAAAAGAATATCACTTGTGACGCCCCCAAAATAGGTATACAACACCCATTCTGAGTCGCCAAAATACATGGTACAGAAACAACTACATCTTTACTGTTACAACATAAGAACTGTGAGTTTAAATACAAATATTGTCATCTAGACAATATCCACACTTAAATAAGTCCTCATCACAATTATTGATACATTATTTCACAAAAATGGTGAGGACTACTAAAATAACTTCTAGAACCATCATTCCATACCCCGACTAGTACTCGCTACATTCTCGCCTCCTAAGAAAAATAGAACAAAAAGGAAAAGGGTGAGCTCAACTAGCCCAGTAAAGAATATTATGACTAAGATAATACAGAACAAATTATCGTTAGTCTTCAACAGGGAAAAATCTAATAGAATACAATAGACAACAAGTTTTAAATCAATAACTGCAGCGGAAACAACAAACCATTAGAAGAGTCAAGTAGAGAATGAGTTCTACTATCTTCTAAGATTTAAAAGTCCATCATCAATATTTTATCCCTGTAACAACAATCAATAACCATCTTTAATCAAATATTCATCTTTGCACTACAGGCCAAAGATATTCATTTGTATCACCAGTCGGTCATGTTCATCTCAACACCTGTTCATCTTCGCACTACGGGCCAAAGATATTCATTAGTTAATCATTCATCTTTGCTCTACAGGCCAAAGATATTCAGTAATATCATCATTTAGGACTGAGGATGATGAAAAAATATCTTAAAGAAAACGAATCCAGTGAAATAAAATAACAAATATTAATGATTCGTATTTCGATTTATCCATGTCCAAAAATACCTTATAATTATTCATAGTGAAGTAAAATTCAAGAATGATCAAAACATGGATACAATCAAAGCTAGTACCCAGAATAGATATTTTGGACGAAAAGAAGAAAATTTCATTTTCGGTGAATAATAACTCGTGAATAGTAACTTATGAATAGTAACTCATGAATAATAACCCCGACGTGAAAAGTTCCAAATTTGATAAAAATTTCCAACCAATATTTCGGCATAATGATATTGATGAAATAATATCATTTTCGAATAAAATAACATCCCTTACCTCGTAAAGACAGTACTTCTGGTCGGAATACCGGTATAAGGCTGAAAGAAACTTGCTCTGATGAATAGAAACTGTAAGACCCCAAATTATTAATAAATGAAATTTAATTTTCTCTATTTATTATTCTGAAATAGTAAGGGTTGATTTGATTAATGTGGTTAGTTATGGGTGAAATGCGCAAATATTTTAAATAAGCAAGTGGTTATAAAATATTCATTGTTGTCGGGGAATATTCGCTTGGTCGTGGAATATTCTTACTGTCGGAGAATATTCGTACGACGGCGCAGCCTTGTGTGAGCCCCATAACGGAAAGCGATTGGATGAAGAAAACGACAAAAATAAGTTATTTATAAATAACGACATAGTTGTTACCGTTAATACTGTTGCAATACTCGGTGGTTAAAACAAAGTAATATGCGTTATTGCACAGTAGCACACGGTATTGCACCAATTATTGATTCTTACGTAAGAAGGCACTACTCAATAATGGTTACAGTAATTACTGTTTAATATTTTATTTTATTGATTCAATAATTGCTGCGTTGATATTTTATATTACTGTTGTTTTAATAATTGTCACTACACAATATTTTCTATTATCGAAACAATAATTCATATTATCTGAATAATATTATTAGATAACATTATTGGCAATGTCTAGAAAGTTCTGTCTAAGGAGAGGTTTGGTCATCTAATTGCGCGCCAGTAAGGAGAGATCCTTATTGGAAAGCCCCCTCTTTCCTGGGAACGGCCTGGTTGCCAGTACTGTGATTCTGTAATATTATTTGTGTATAATTAATTATTGATTTATATGATGAGAAAAATATTGATTTTATGTGGATATAGATGGAGAAAATTTTTAATGTGACAATTGCTGAAAATTAATATTTTATCTTTTTCTGATAAAATAATTCATTTAAATATATTATTTTAATAATATATTAATGGTGATATTTTTACAATGAATGTGGGATATATGAATAAATAAGGAGGAAGAGTATTTTTGTTGGATTAAATGATTAACACATGTTTTGTGTGTTGGTGGACACAATTCTTGACCGAAAATTTATTATTGACTGTAAAATCACCTGTTTGTGAATTTCGGTTAATTTCTATTTGGAATTTGGAAAAACTTTCTTCTGCAAAGTTGTAGAGAATTGAATTTCCTATAAAAACTCGCAAGATTCGAATTTTCTGATCAAAGGACTATTTATTATGAATTATTGAAGTTTTGAAGTTCCGAAATAATTGATTTTTGGGAGTTTAAGTTAATTATTTTGAGAAAAACATTTTTTGTACTTTGGTGGCCCTCACTTGCACATGTTAATGGCTGAATTCAAGTATCTAGAGGTGGGCTTGAATATTTTGTAATTATGTTATTATTATATTTAATTTTATGCTTTGGTGTTCTAAGCATTTTCCTATAAATAGGGTGCTTAGGTTAGAATTAAAAATCACGCCAGAAACACAAGTTTCTCTCTCTTTCTCTCTCTATATCGAGCGTATTCTTGTGAGTATTTGATACTTTGAGTGTTGCTATACGGTGTAAGTTTCTTTCAGCACTATATCTAGTATTCCAGTTAGAAGTACCGTATTTCTGAGGTAAGGGATGTTATTTCTTCTTAAATGATATTATTTTCTTCAATATCATTATGCCGAAGTATTGATCTGAACTTTTTATCAAATTTGGAACTTTTCATGCCGGGGTTACTATTCATGAGTTACTATTCACGAGTTACTATTCACGAGTTCTATTCACCGAAAAATAAAATTTTCTTCTTTTCGTCCAAAATATCTATTTTGGGTACTAGCTTTGATTGTATCCATGTTTTGATCATTCTTGAATTTTACTCCACTATGATTATTTATGAGGTATTTTTGGACATGGAATAGCTGAAATACGAATCCTTAATATTTATTATTTTGTTTCACTGGATTCATTTCTTTTAAAATATTTTTCATCATCCTCAGTCCTAAATGATTATATAATTGATTATCTTTGGCCTGTAGTGCAAAGATTGATGATTTCTGATGAATATCTTTGGCCCGTAGTGCAAAGATGAACAGGTGTTGAGATGAACATGATCGACTGGTGATACAAATGAATATCTTTGGCCTGTAGTGCAAAGATGAATATTTGATTAAAGATGGTTATTGATTGTTGTTACAGGGATAAAATAATGATGATGGACTTTTTAAATCTTAGAAGATAGTAGAACTCATTCTCTACTTGACTCTTCTAATGGTTTGTTGTTTCCGCTGCAGTTATTGATTTAAAACTTGTTGTCTATTGTATTCTATTAGATTTTTCCCTGTTGAAGACTAACGATAATTTGTTGTATATTATCTTAGTCATAATATTCTTTATTGGGCTAGTTGAGCTCACCCTTTTCCTTGTTGTTCCATTTTCTTCTCAGGAGGCGAGAATGTAGCGAGTACTAGTCGGCGTGTGGAATGATGGTTCAAGACAGTTGTTTTAGTAGTCCTCACTATTTTGTAAAATAGTGTATCAATAAGTATAATGAGTTCTTAATTGAGTATGAATACTGTCTAGATGACAATATTTGTATTTAAACTCACAGTATATGTGTTGTCGTATTTTGCACGACAATTGTAATAATAAAGTTGTAGTTATTTTCTGTACCATGTATTTGGCGACTCAGAATGGGTTGGATGGATTGGACCTATTTTGGGGGCGTCACAGTTGGTATCAGAGCTTAGGGATATGATCTCTGGCGGAGATCGGGGAATAGAACTAGGAGGGGAGAGACGAGTAAATCCTTCGCTAGTGTGTCCTACCTAAGCTTAATTGTTGGTCGGTCATAATATAGGGATATTATGTGATATGTTAATTTGTTAAATTAACCCTTGTTTTATGGCAGTATTTGAGAATGTCGACTGAGAATGTTAATAATGGAGTGAATGAGATCGTGGAAACACTTCTAATCACGAACCAGGATAATGTGATGTCAGGCGAAGAAGGAATTAGAGATATCCATGTGGTGAGTGAAGAATTAATAGTTGCACCCGAGATAGTCGCAGAGGTAACAGCCGAGAGTGAGGAAGAAGAGGAAGAAGAGGTACCCGATGAGAGTTTATTAGAGGTATTATATGATCAAAATGTAGAATTAAAAAATCGCATTCATGAGTTAGAAGAGCAGGCTGAAGAACGACAGGCGGTCGTGGAGCAAAAGGATGCAACAATTCAAGATTGTTTTACCCGATATGTGATGCTTGAACAGAAGCACTCTTTGGCAGAGTATAAGATGATAAAGCTAGAATCTGAGCTGAAAGAAGCAATAACGGAACGAGTGAGAATGAGTGATGCATGGGTAAAAGCCGCACGACGCGTTGATATTGTGGAAAGAGATGGCCGATCTAATAAGAGAAGATTTAACGATAACGGAAAGACATCGGCAACATCACCAGCACCAACAACAAATTCTAGGGGGGGAGAACGACCGCCAGTTAGATGCTACAGATGCGGGGATGAGGGACATATAAGGTCAAATTGTTCAAAGCCTTCCAAGGTATGTTTTAGTTGTGGAAAAGACGGTCACATAGCTCGATTTTGTCCTGTAGCGAAATAAAGTCCAGCTGGGACGGCGGCACCAAAGGTGGATACAGACAAAATAAAATCGATGGTTTCAGGAAGAGCATTTTTCGTGACTGGTCAGAATGCGAGGAACCCGAATGAAGTTAGCACGAGTTAGTTAATTATTAATTTTTACGAAGTCTATACCTTATTAGATACCGGTTCTACCTATTCATTTATTTCTCCTGCTTATACTCAACGTTTAAACTTGACTCCGGAGAAAATTAGACTTTGACTTATCTGTTGAAACTCCGTTAGGAGAAACTTTCGTTACATCCACTGTTTATAAATCTTGTTTGATCCAAGTTGGCACCATCACATTACCTGTTGATCTTATCTCTTTAAAGATACTTGCTTTTGATGTGATTTTAGGAATTGATTGGTTAACTACTCATCACGCCAAAATTGATTGCTTTCGTAAGGTTGTTAGTTTTCATATTCCTAAGCAACCTGTTATTCAAATTCAAGCAACCAAACCATTGAAGTCAAACTCTTTCATATCAAGCCGTAAAGTCATTCGTTTATTGAAAAACGGATGTCAAGCTTTCTTAGCTATGTTATAGACTTGAACAAAAATACGTCATATTTGAATGATATTTCTATTGTTAGTAAATCCCTGACGTATTTCCTGAAGAATTTCTTGGCTTACTCCCAGAGCGTGATATTGAATTTTGTATCAACTTTGAACTCGGTACAAAACTCACTTCTAAAATCTCATATCGAATGGCTCCTATTGAACTTCAGGAGTTAAAAACCTAACGGTAGAAGTTTGTACCCGAGCCTTTATCTGGTAACTTCCTTTGTGGAATACATCGAAATCAGACTCTTCGTAGCGGACGCCATATTCGTGTGGTAGTAAACTGATAGGTGCCATTGCGACGTGATATCCAAGATTGGGATATGAGTCACAGTTGAGAGCAAACCTAAGTCAGTAATCAAAATACGTAGCTTTCTAGGCTTAGCTGGTTAATATCGGAGATTCGTGGAAGGATTTCTCGAATCGCTACTCCGTTAACTCAGCTGACTCGAAAAGATACAAACTTCGAATGGACCTAGAAATGCGAGAAGAGCTTCCAAGAATTCAACATGCGACACCGACGTTGGCTCGAGTTGTTGAAAGATTTAGATCACACCATCCAATACTATCCTAGAAAAGTAAACGTGGTAGCTGACGCATTGATCGTATGCGAGTACGAGTGCGATATTGTTGAACACAAAGACCTATTTTGTATAATTTATAAATGATAGAGATAGAGTTAAAGGGACCCACGTGATGATATACGAGTAAAATCGACTTTAATCGATAACGTTAAAGTCACTCAAGCTACAGACCTGGAGCTGATGAATATAAAGAAGAAGGTGCAAGAATGTGTTATTCTAGAAGTAAGAGTCGATGAAGAGAAGAAAGCTCAAGCCTTCAATTTATTTGAAATCCTCGATCGAGTAGGAACTGTGGCCTATAGACTCGCCTTAACGCTAAGTATGTCACGTGTTCATAACGTTATTTACGTATCGATGTTACGTAAATATGTGGACGACCCGAACCACGTTATTGAGTTAGAACCAAACGAGATAGCTGAAGACTTAACGTACGAAGAGGTACCTGTCAAGATCTTGGATAGGAAGGAGCATGTCCTACGCACGAAGGTCTTACCACAAGTTAAAGTTTTGTGGAGAAACCATGTTATTGAGGAAATGACCTGGGAGTTAGAAACGGAAATGAAAGCGAGGTATCCTCATCTTTTCGAAACACCAGGTACGTATGTCAATTTCGAGGACGAAATTTCATAAGGAGAGGAGGTTGTAAGACCCCAAATTATTAATAAATTAAATTTAATTTTCTCTATTTATTATTCTGAAATAGTAAGGGTTGATTTGATTAATGTGGTTAGTTATGGGTGAAATGCGCAAATATTTTAAATAAGCAAGTGGTTATAAAATATTCATTGTTGTCGGGGAATATTCGCTTGGTCGTGGAATATTCTTACTGTCGGAGAATATTCGTACGACGGCGCAGCCTTGTGTGAGCCCCATAACGGAAAGCGACTGGATGAAGAAAACGACAAAAATAAGTTATTTATAAATAACGGCATAGTTGTTACCGTTAATACTGTTGGAATACCCGGTGGTTAAAATAAAGTAATATGCGTTGTTGCACAGTAGCACACGGTATTGCACCAATTATTGATTCTTACGTAAGAAGGCACTACTCAATAATGGTTACAGTAATTACTGTTCAATATTTTATTTTATTGATTCAATAATTGCTGCGTTGATATTTTATATTACTGTTGTTTTAATAATTGTCACTACACAATATTTTCTATTATCGGAACAATAATTCATATTATCTGAATAATATTATTAGATAACATTATTGGCAATGTCTAAAAAGTTCTGTCTAAGGAGAGGTTTGGTCATCTAATTGCGCGCCAGTAAGGAGAGATCCTTATTGGAAAGCCCCATCTTTCCTGGGAACGGCCTGGTTGCCAGTACTGTGATTCTGTAATATTATTTGTGTATAATTAATTATTGATTTATATGATGAGAAAAATATTAATTTTATGTAGATATAGATGGAGAAAATTTTTAATGCGACAATTGTTGAAAATTAATATTTTATCTTTTTCTGATAAAATAATTCATTTAAATATATTATTTTAATAATATATTAAAGGTGATATTTTTACAATGAATGTGGGATATATGAATAAATAAGGAGGAAGAGTATTTTTGTTGGATTAAATGATTAACACATGTTTTGTGTGTTGGTGGACACAATTCTTGACCGAAAATTTATTATTGACTGTAAAATCGCCCGTTTGTAAATTTCGGTTAATTTCTATTTGGAATTTGGAAAAACTTTCTTCTGCAAAATTGTAGAGAATTGAATTTCCTATAAAAACTCACGAGATTCGAATTTTCTGATCAAGGGCTATTTATTATGAATTATTGAAGTTCTGAAGTTCCGAAATAATTGATTTTTGAGAGTTTAAGTTAATTATTTTGAGAAAAACGTTTTTTGTACTTTGGTGGCCCTCACTTGCACATGTTAATGGCTGAATTCAAGTATCTAGAGGTGGGCTTGAATATTTTGTAATTATGTTATTATTATATTTAATTTTCTGCTTTGGTGTTCTAAGCATTTTCCTATAAATAGAGTGCTTAGGTTAGAATTGAAAATCACGCCAGAAACACAAGTTTCTCTCTCTTTCTCTCTCTATATCGAGCGTATTCTTGTGAGTATTTGATACTTTGAGTGTTGCTATACGGTGTAAGTTTCCTTCAGCACTATATCTAGTATTCCAGTCAGAAGTACCGTATTTCTGAGGTAAGGGATGTTATTTCTTCTTAAATGATATTATTTTCTTCAATATCATTATGCCGAAGTATTGATCTGAACTTTTTATCAAATTTGGAACTTTTCATGTCGGGGTTACTATTCATGAGTTACTATTCACGAGTTACTATTCACGAATTACTATTCACCGAAAAATAAAATTTTTTTCTTTTCGTCCAAAATATCTATTTTGGGTACTAGCTTTGATTGTATCCATGTTTTGATCATTCTTGAATTTTACTCCACTATGATTATTTATGAGGTATTTTTGGACATGGAATAGCTGAAATACGAATCCTTAATATTTATTATTTTGTTTCACTGGATTCGTTTCTTTTAAAATATTTTTCATCATCCTCAGTCCTAAATGATGATATAATTGATTATCTTTGGCCTGTAGTGCAAAGATTGATGATTTCTGATGAATATCTTTGGCCCGTAGTGCAAAGATGAACAGGTGTTGAGATGAACATGATCGACTGGTGATACAAATGAATATCTTTGGCCTGTAGTGCAAAGATGAATATTTGATTAAAGATGGTTATTGATTGTTGTTACATGGATAAAATATTGATGATGAACTTTTAAATCTTAGAAGATAGTAAAACTCATTCTCTACTTGACTCTTCTAATGGTTTGTTGTTTCCGCTGCAGTTATTGATTTAAAACTTGTTATCTATTGTATTCTATTAGATTTTTCCCTGTTGAAGACTAACGATACTTTGTTGTATATTATCTTAGTCATAATATTCTTTACTGGGCTAGTTGAGCTCACCCTTTTCCTTGTTGTTCCATTTTCTTCTCAGGAGGCGAGAATGTAGCGAGTACTAGTTGGGGTGTGGAATGATGGTTCAAGACAGTTGTTTTAGTAGCCCTCACTATTTTGTAAAATAGTGTATCAATAAGTATAACGAGTTCTTAATTGAGTATGAATACTGTCTAGATGACAATATTTGTATTTAAACTCACAGTATATGTGTTGTCGTATTTTGCACGACAATTGTAATAATAAAGTTGTAGTTATTTTCTGTACCATGTATTTGGCGACTCAGAATGGGTTGAATGGATTGGACCTATTTTGGGGGCGTCACAGAAACTCTCAAAGTATTTAAATACTCACAAAATACACTCAATAATCTAGAGAAAGAAAGAGAGAAAACTTGTTTCTGGTGTGTTTTTCAATTCTAACTTAAGCACCTATTTATAGAAAAATGCTAGAACGCCAAAGGAGACTAAATAATAAAATATTATAATTACAAACTCATTTCTACGCATGCCAATTCAGCCACCAGCCATCCTTGACCCAAATTAGCAGCCCACATGTGTTAGAATAAAAGTGGGTCCCACCAATAATTAATAAAAGTTATTTTATTTTCCAAAAGTTTAATAATTCATAGAAAATAACCCTTTTATCAGAAAATTCAAATCTCGCGACTTTTTATAGGAAATTCAATTCTCTACAAATTTGCAGAAGAAAGTTTTTCTAAATTCCAAACAAAAATTGACCGAAATCCATAAACGGACGATTTTACAGGCTATAATCAAATTTCAGTCAAGAAATGGGGTCCACCGACACACAAAACATGTGTTAATCATTTAATACAAAAAAAATACTCTTCCTCCTCATATACTCATATATCCCACATTCATTGTAAAACTATCACCATTATTATATTATTAAATGAATTATTTTATCAGAAAAGATAAAATATCATTTTTTTTAATAATTGTCACTTAAAAATTTTCTCCATCTATATCCACATAAAATTAATATTTTCCTCATCATATAAATCAATAATTAATTATTCACAAATAATATTACAGAATCACAGTACTGGCAACCAGGTAATTCCCAGGAAAGAGGGGGCTTTCCAATAAAGATTTCTCCTTACTGGCGCGCAATTAGATGACCAAACCTCTCCTTAGACAGAACTTTCTAGACATTGCCAATAATGTTATCTAATAATATTATTCAAATAATATGAATTATTGATCTGATAATGGGAAATACTGTGTAGTGTCAATTATTGAAACAACAGTAATATAAAATATCAACGCAGCAATTATTGAATCAATAAAATAAAATACTGAACAGTAATTACTGTAACTATTATTGAGTAGTGCCTTCTTACGTAAGAATCAATAATTGGTGCAATACAGTGTGCTACTGTCCAACAACGCGTATTACTGTATTTTAACCACCGGGTATTCCAACAGTATTAACGGTAACAACTACGCCGTTATTTATAAACAACTTATACTTGTCGTTTTCTTCATCTAATCGCTTTCCGTTATGGGGCCCACAAAAGACTGCGCCGTCGTACGAATATTTCCCGACAGAAAGAATATTCCACGACCAAACGAATATTCCCCGACAACAATAAATATTTTATGACCACCTGCTTATTTGAAATATTTGCGCATTTTACCCATAACTAACCTCGTTAATCAATTTAACCCTTACTATTTCAAAATAATAAATAGAGGGAATTTAAATTTCATTTAATAATAATTTGGGGTCTTACAACCTCCCCTCCTTATGAAATTTTGTCCTCGAAATTGACGTACGTACCTGGTGTTTCGAAAAGATGAGGATACCTCGCTTTCATTTCCGTTTCTAACTCCCAGGTCATTTTCTCAATAGCATGGTTTCTCCACAAAACTTTTACTTGTGGTATGACCTTCGTGCGTAGGACATGCTCCTTTCTATCTAAAATCTTGACAGGTACCTCCTCGTACGTTAAGTCTTCAGCTATCTCGTCCGGTTCTAACTCAATAACGTGGTCTGGGTCTTTCACATATTTACGTAACACAGATATATGAAAAACATTATGAACACGAGACATACTTGGAGGTAACGCGAGTCTATAGGCCACATTTCCTACTCGGTCAAGAATCTGAAATGGACCAATAAATTGTGGATTGAGCTTTCCTCTCTTCCCAAATCTTGTAACTCCTTTCCATGGAGCCACACGCAACAATACATGATCCCCAATGTCAAATTCCACGTCCTTTCGATGAAGATCCGCATAACTCTTTTGTCGATCCTGTGCCGTTTGTATACGTTGTCGAATCGTTTGGATCTTCTCTGTAGTCATTCGTACCAACTCTGGTCCTAGCAACGTTGCTTCTCCCACCTCATCCCAACATACTGGAGAGCGACACTTTCGTCTATATAATGCTTTAAATGGGGCCACACCTATACTTGCCTGATAACTGTTATTGTAGGAGAATTCCACCAATGGTAGGTACTTATCTCAACTCCCTTTAAAATCTAGAACACAAAGTCTTAATAGATCTTCAAGGGTTTGAATAGTCCTCTCTGATTGTCCGTCCGTTTGAGGATGGTATGCCGAACTAAATCGTAAATCTGTGCCCATAGCTTTTTGCAAGCTAACCCAAAATCTTGAAGTAAATCTTGGGTCACGATCCGAAACTATGGATACTGGCATGCCATGCAGTCTCACAATCTCATCTACGTATATACGAGCAAGACGTTCAAGGGAATAAGTCTCCCGTATTGGCAAGAAATGAGCAGACTTAGTTAATCTATCAACAATAACCCAAATAGCATTTATGCCTTGAGAAACCGCGGGAAGACCCGTAACGAAATCCATGGTAATGTGTTCCCACTTCCATTTCGGAATCTCAAGTGGTTGCAATGGACCCTTTGGCACTTGATGTTCCGCCTTTACACGTTGACAAGTTAAACACCTCGAGATAAACTTTGCAATCTCTCTCTTCATATTATTCCACCAAAATGTATGTCGAAGATCACGATACATTTTGGTACTTCCAGGATGGATTGCAAATGGTGTATTGTGTGCTTCCATCATGATCTTGTACTTCAAATCAGAATCGTTAGGAACACAAAGTCTGGAGTGGACTCGAAGTATTCCTTCTTCATCGATTCTTGCTTCTGGAATAGGACCTTCTTGCACTTTCTTCTTCATACGCATCAGCTCCGGGTCTGTGGTTTGAGCAACTTTAACTTTATCAATTAAAGTTAGTTCTATGCGTATACTTGACATCATCGCACTCGTTCCTGCATAAGATCTTCTGCTCAACGCGTCAGCTACCAGGTTTGCTTTTCCAGGATGGTATTGAATAGTGTGGTCGTAATCTTTCAACAGCTCGAGCCAACGTCGTTGCCGCATGTTGAGTTCTTTTTGAGTGAAGAAATATTTGAGGCTTTTATGGTCTGAATAAATCTCCACTTTCTCCCCATATAGATAGTGCCTCCAGATCTTTAGCGCGAAAACGACTGCTGCCAACTCTAGATCATGAGTAGGATAATTTCTCTCATATTCTTTAAGTTGTCGCGAGGCATAGGCTATAACTTTTCCACGTTGCATGAGAACACATCCTAGCCCTTTGCCTGAAGCATCGCTGTAGATAACAAATCCATCCGAACCAGATGGTATGGTCAAAACAGGTGCCGAAATGAGTCTTGTCTTAAGCTCTTGAAAACTCTTCTCGCATTCCTCGCTCCATACGAATTTGATATCTTTCCGAGTTAGCTGAGTTAACGGGGTAGCGATTCGAGAAAACCCTTCCACAAATCTCCGATAATAACCAGCTAAGCCCAGAAAGCTACGTACTTCAGTCACCGTCTTTGGTTGCTCCCAACTTTGTATTGCTTCAATCTTCGCCGGGTCAACAAATACTCCATGTTTTGACACCACGTGCCCTAGGAATGCCACTTCCTCAAGCCAAAACTCGCATTTCTTCAACTTAGCATATAACTTGTTCGCACGCAGCCTTTGGAGTACCAGCTTCAAATAATGCTCATGATCTTCACGGCTTTTGGAATATATGAGGATGTCATCAATAAAGACAACAACGAACTGATCCAAATAATCCTTGAATACTCGGTTCATCATATCCATGAAAGCCGCAGGAGCATTAGTCAATCCAAAAGACATGACTAGGAATTCATAATGCCCGTACCGAGTTCTGAAGGCAGTCTTTGGAATATCCTAAGTTTTAACCTTCAGCTGATGATATCCAGAACGAAGATCGATCTTTGAAAAGAATTGTGCTCCTTGTAACTGGTCAAATAGGTCATCAATACGAGGTAGCGGATACCTATTCTTAATAGTGACATGGTTTAATTCCCGGTAATCAATACAAAGTCGCATACTCCCATGTTTCTTCTTTACAAATAAAACAGGAGCACCCCAAGGAGATGTACTAGGACGAATGAAACCGATGTCCAACAATTCTTGTAGTTGGACCTTTAACTCCTGAAGTTCAATAGGAGCCATTCGATATGGGGTTTTAGAAATGGGCTTTATACCAGGTTCAAGATCAATAAAGAATTCAATTTCACGTTCCGGGGGTAGACTGGGAAGTTCTTCAGGAAATACGTCAAGAAAGTCAATAACAACAGGAATATTATTTAAATTTGACGTGTCTTTATTCAAATCCATAACATGGGCTAAGAAAGCATGACATCCGTTTTTTAATAAACGAATGGCTTTATGGCTTGATATAACAGTGATTGATTTTAATGGCTTAGTTGCTTGAATTCGTACAACAGGTTGGTTAGGAATATGAAAACTAACAACCTTACGAAAACAATCAATTTTGGCATGATGAGTAGTTAACCAATCAATCCCTAAAATCACATCAAAAGCAAGTATCTTCAAAGAGATAAGGTCAACAGGTAATGTGATGGTGCCAACTTGGATCAAACAAGATTTATAAACAGTGGATGTGATGAAAGTTTCTCCTAACGGAGTTTTCACAGATAAATCAAAGTTTAACTTCTCCGGAGTCAAGTTTAAACGTTGAGCACAAGCAGGAGAGATAAAAGAATGGGTAGAACCGGTATCTAATAAGGTATAAACTTCACATGAATTTATGATTAGCTTACCCGTGATCACCTCGTTTGGGTTCCTCGCATGTTGACCAGTCACGACAAACGCTCTTCCAGGAACCGTTGACTTTATCTTTTCTAGGGCAGCTTTTTGAGTCACCATCCCCGCTGGACTTGGTTTTGCTACAGTGCAATCTCGAGCGATATGTCCTTCCTTTCCACAATTATAACATACCTTAAACTGTTGTGGGCAGTTTGGGCTGATATGTCCTTCTTTTCCGCACTTATAGCATATAACCGGTGGTCGTTCTCCTCCCTTGGAACCAGTTGTTGCTGGTACTGACGTCTTCGTATTGTCATTGTTGAATCTCCTCTTTTTAAAATCTCCTCCCGACTCGCTTCTCCTATTTCCATAGCCACGATTACCACCAGAGTGGTTGTCGTTCTTATCTGTATTTTTCTTTCTCCGCTGGTTATCATTGTTCTGATGACTGTTGTCACCGATATGATCCTGGTTGTGGTCCCTCGGTTGACCGTACTCGTTATCTAGCTCTAATAATTGAGCCCTATTGACAACATCTGAATAGAGAGAAAATTTATGAGAAATGAGATATTGACGTATGCCGGGTTTCAAATCTCTCAGAAACATCCTCGTCATACGTTCCTCATTCTCCACCAAATGAGGTACAAACCTGGACAACTCTGCAAACTTTGCCTCGTACTGAGATACTGTCATATTATTCTGCTCTAATCTAATAAACTCTACCTCCTTCATATGACGAATATTTTCAGGAAAGTACTTATCATTGAACAGTTTCTGAAATGTCTCCCAAGACATGCTGAGTGCGGCTGGATGGGTACGCTTCACAGACTCCCACCAGTAGTCTGCCTCGCCACGAAACATAAAGGTGGCGAATGGAACCTTCTGTTCTTCCGTGCATCCCAAGACATCGAATATCTTGGTAATTTGCTTGACCCACGTTTCCGCCATGATCGGATCTGGCTTTCCCTTAAATTCTGGTGGTCCCAATTCTTTGAACTGTTTGGCTGTGACAAACCGTGAATTGCTATCATTTCCTCCTGTATTTTGAACACGAGTCTCCCTCGTCTGGTTTTGCATGAATTGCAAAAAACTTCTAAACATTCCATCGTTCATC
Source organism: Panax notoginseng (assembly GCA_016801055.1). Taxonomy (NCBI): domain Eukaryota; kingdom Viridiplantae; phylum Streptophyta; class Magnoliopsida; order Apiales; family Araliaceae; genus Panax; species Panax notoginseng. Next base: position 117,841,659 of record CM029017.1, read on the forward strand.
ATCTGCTCATTGGTGTTGTTCACAGGAGGAACATTGTCAGCCTGTTGCACGTTCTCCTCGTTGGTAAGCACCGGTGTCTCCACGGTCTCATTTACTCCACTGTTAACATTCTCAGTCGACATTCTCAAATACTGCCATAAAACAAGGGTTAATTAAATAAATTAACAAATCACATAATACCCCTATATTATGACTGACCAATAAATAAGCTTAGGTAGGACACACTAGCGAAGGATTTATTCGTCTCTCCCCTCCTAGTTCTATTCTCCGATCTCCGCCAGAGATCATATCCCTAAGCTCTGATACCAACTGTGACGCCCCCAAAATAGGTATACAACACCCATTCTGAGTCGCCAAAATACATGGTACAGAAACAACTACATCTTTACTTTTACAACATAAGAACTGTGAGTTTAAATACAAATATTGTCATCTAGACAATATCCACACTCAAATAAGTCCTCATCACAATTATTGATACATTATTTCACAAAAATGGTGAGGACTACTAAAATAACTTCTAGAACCATCATTCCATACCCCGACTAGTACTCGCTACATTCTCGCCTCCTAAGAAAAATGAAACAAAAAGGAAAAGGGTGAGCTCAACTAGCCCAGTAAAGAACATTATGACTAAGATAATACAGAACAAATTATCGTTAGTCTTCAACAGGGAAAAATCTAATAGAATACAATAGACAACAAGTTTTAAATCAATAACTGCAGCGGAAACAGCAAACCATTAGAAGAGTCAAGTAGAGAATGAGTTCTACTATCTTCTAAGATTTAAAAGTCCATCATCAATATTTTATCCCTGTAACAACAATCAATAACCATCTTTAATCAAATATTCATCTTTGCACTACAGGCCAAAGATATTCATTTGTATCACTAGTCGGTCATGTTCATCTCAACACCTGTTCATCTTTGCACTACGGGCCAAAGATATTCATTAGTTAATCATTCATCTTTGCTCTACAGGCCAAAGATATTCAGTAATATCATCATTTAGGACCGAGGATGATGAAAAAATATCTTAAAGAAAACGAATCCAATGAAACAAAATAACAAATATTAATGATTCGTATTTCGATTTATCCATGTCCAAAAATACCTTATAATTATTCATAGTGAAGTAAAATTCAAGAATGATCAAAGCATGGATACAATCAAAGTTAGTGCCCAGAATAGATATTTTGGACGAAAAGAAGAAAATTTCATTTTCGGTGAATAGTTACTCGTGAATAGTAACTCGTGAATAGTAACTCATGAATAGTAACTTATGAATAGTAACCCCGACATGAAAAGTTCCAAATTTGATAAAAATTTTCAACCAATATTTCGGCATAATGATATTGAAGAAATAATATCATTTTCGAATAAAATAACATCCCTTACCTCGTAAAGACAGTACTTCTGGTCGGAATACCGGTATAAGGCTGAAAGAAACTTGTTCTGATGAATAGAAACTCTCAAAGTATATAAATACTCATAAAATACACTCAATAATCTAGAGAGAGAAAGAGAGAAAACTTGTTTCTGGTGTGTTTTTCAATTCTAACTTAAGCACCTATTTATAGGAAAATGCTAGAACGCCAAAGGAGACTAAATAATAAAATATTATAATTACAAAACTCATTTCTACGCATGTCAATTCAGCCACCAGCCATCCTTGACCCAAATTAGCAACCCACATGTGTTAGAATAAAAGTGGGTCCCACCCATAATTAATAAAAATCATTTTATTTTCTAAAACTTTAATAATTCATAGAAAATAACCTTTTTATCAGAAAATTCAAATCTCGCGACTTTTTATAGGAAATTCAATTCTCTACAACTTTGCACAAGAAAGTTTTTCCAAATTCCAAACAGAAATTGACAGAAATCCATAAACGGGCGATTTTACAGGCTATAATCAAATTTCAGTCAAGAAATGGGGTCCACCGACACACAAAACATGTGTTAATCATTTAATACAAAAAAAATACTCTTCCTCCTCATATACTCGTATATCCCACATTCATTATAAAACTATCACCATTATTATATTATTAAATGAATTATTTTATCAGAAAAGATAAAATATCATTTTTTTTAATAATTGTCACTTAAAAATTTTCTCCATCTATATCCACATAAAATTAATATTTTTCTCATCATATAAATCAATAATTAATTATTCACCAATAATATTACAGAATCACAGTACTGGCAACCAGGCAATTCCCAGGAAAGAGGGGGCTTTTCAATAAGGATTTCTCCTTACTGGCGCGCAATTAGATGACCAAACCTCTCCTTAGACAGAACTTTCTAGACATTGCCAATAATGTTATCTAATAATATTATTCAAATAATATGAATTATTGATCTGATAATGGGAAATACTGTGTAGTGACAATTATTGAAACAACAGTAATATAAAATATCAACGCAGCAATTATTGAATCAATAAAATAAAATACTGAACAGTAATTACTGTAACCATTATTGAGTAGTGCCTTCTTACGTAAGAATCAATAATTGGTGCAATACAGTGTGCTACTGTGCAACAACGCGTATTACTGTGTTTTAACCACCGGGTTTTCCAACAGTATTAACGGTAACAACTACGCCGTTATTTATAAACAACTTATACTTGTCATTTTCTTCATCCAATCGCTTTCCGTTATGGGGCCCACAAAAGACTGCGCCGTCGTACGAATATTTCCCGACAGAAAGAATATTCCACGACCAAACGAATATTCTCCGACAACAATGAATATTTTATAACCACCTGCTTATTTGAAATATTTGCGCATTTTACCCATAACTAACGTCGTCAATCAATTTAACCCTTACTATTTCAAAATAATAAATAGAGGGAATTTAAATTTTATTTAATAATAATTTGGGGTCTTACAGCACTTCTCACTGAATATCGGATATGACGCTGAAAGAAACTTGCACTGATGAATAGCAACTCACCAAGTATCTAAATACTCACAAAATACACTCGATAATCTAGAGAGAAAAAGAAAGAAAACTTATGAATTCTGGTGTGATTTTCAATTCTAACTTAGCCTTCTATTTATAGGAAAATGTTAGCACGCCGAAGCAGACTTGACCGGCTACCTGATGACTTTACCTGCTACTATTCCACCCACCAAAAATCAGCTATCTTCCCCAACAACCAAAAGTGGGACCCACCCATTTCTAGAATTTTCCACCAAAATCATTTATAAACCTAATTTTCGAATCAGTCACCTCTTAAAATTCATTACAAATTATTCGTTCATTTTTAACGGTTCAAAATTTGCGAACATATACTCAACTTATATATGTATAACATATTCAAAAATCACAACGATCCAACGGTCAGATTAAAAATTATAACTCACACGATAAAGCTGTAAGAACACTGATTTGATCTTTTAATACCTCCAATCCGACAAAATACTGATAAAATACCTCAACATTAATTCCTTCATTTATAACCACATAAATAAATCCATCATTTATATCCACATCAAATAAATATTTTATTATCATATAGATCAATAATTAATTATTCACAAATAATATTACAGAATTACAATAATGATAACTAGGCAGTTCCTAGGAAAGAGGGGGCTTTCCGATAAGGATTTCTCCTTACTGAAGCACAATTAGATGACCAAATCTCACCTTAGACAGAACTTTCTAGACATTACAAATAATGCTATCTAATAATATTATTCAAATAATATGAATTATTGATCTGATAATGGAAAATAATGTGCAGCAACAATTATTGAAACAACAATAATATAAAATATCAACGCAGCAATTATTGAATCAATAAAATAAAGTATTGACCAGTAACTACTGTAACAATTATTGAGTAGTGTCTTCTTACGTAAGAATCAATAATTGGTGCAATACCGTGTGCTACTGTATTTTAACCACCGGGTATTCCAACAGTATTAACGGTAACAACTACGCCGTTATTTATAAATAACTTATACTTGTCGTTTTCTTCATTCAATTACTCTCCATTATGGGGCCCACAGAAGGCTGCGCCGTCGTACAAATATTCTACGACAGAAAGAATATTCCACGACCAAACGAATATTTCCCGACAACAAATGAATATTTTATAACCACTTGCTTATTTTGAAAAACATTCATATATCACCCTTAACTTTAACTTTCTATCAATTTAACCATTTACTAAATAGAAAAATTGAATACTTTTATTTCATAAAATTCGGGGTCTTATAATCTCCCCACCTTATGAAATTTCGTCCCCGAAATTTACGTACCTGGTATTTCGAAGAGTTGAGAATACATTGCTTTCATTTTAGATTCTATCTCTCAGATCATTATGATTTCTCCAGTGCTCATCTCCCATGATAACTTTATTTGGGTTCCTCATTTGTTGGGAAGTCATGACAACCGCCATCCCTCGAACTACCCGGCTTTGACTTGTCTGGGGCAGCATTTGGCGTCATCACTATCGTAGGAATATACTTTTCTATAGGACATATTCCTCCCTCAACTGCCTCGTTGTACTCCTGATTCATGATCCGAATCATCAATCTTCGATCCATATCGAATTCAGGTTGACCGCTCTGTACAGGGTAATTCAAAGCTCAATGTTGGGTTCTCCCAATTGCTTTCCAAAAAGAGAAATTCATGACATCTATTTTAGCCTTCTTAGATTGGACATCTCTTTCCACAATTTCCTCGTGTCGTGTGGCTTTTGCCAATGCATCACTTATTCTCACACGTTCAGTTTTTTCTTCTTTCAGCTCAGATATCATCTTTATCATCTTATACTCTACCAAAGAATGCTTCTGTTCAAGCATCACATATCGGGTAACACAAGCTTGAATTGTTGCATCCTTTTGCTCCACGACCGCCAGTCGTTCTTTAGCCTGCTCTTCTAACTCATGAATACGATTTTGTAATTCTATATTTTGTTCATATAATACCTCTAACAAACTCTCCTCAGGTACCTCTTCTTCCTCACTCTCAGCTGTTACCTCTGCGACCATTTCGGGTGCAATTATCAATTCTTCACTCACCACATGGATTTCTCTTATTCCTTCTTCATATGACATCACATTATCATGGTTAGTGATTAGAGGTATCCCCACAGTCTCAATCACTCCATTGTTAGCATTCTCAGCTGCCATTCTCAAATACTGCCATAAAATAAGGGTTAAATAAGCAAATTAACGTATCACATAATATCCATATATTATGACCAACCAACAATTAAGCTTAAGTAGGACACACTAGCAAAGGATTTACTCATCTCTCTCCTCCTAGTTATATTCCCCGATCTCCGTCAGAGACCATATCCCTAAGCTCTGATACTAACTGTGACAACCCCAAAATAGGTCCATTTCACCCAACCTATACTGAGTCGCCAAATACATGGTACAGAAAATAACTACAACTTTATTACAACAATTGTCGTACAAAATATAACAACACATATGCTGTGAGTTTGGATACAAATATATACCAACTGTGACTCGTGTCCCAACAGTAATGTGATAAATGTCCGATCTGTGGACAGCACCTCACAGTGATACCTACATAAAGGTATAGTCAAAAATAGTTTTAGAAATTAGAATCTTTGGAAAGTGCTCAAGAAAACCTTCGTACATGGGAGGCCATGCTTCCAGGTTATGATAGATATCATATGTCCACGGAATTATTCTTGGTTAACCTAATAGACCCCAAAGAAAAACAAGAAGATTACTATCATATTCTTTCCAATGGTGAGTCTTCTCTTGATATATCATTATCTCCACTGTCTTTAATCGTGAATTATACTTCAAACAAACACCAAGATTTAATAGGTAGTGCTCGTAAATATACTCAGCAAGTGGATGAGAACAACCCTATCTTATGATGACACAATGTTGTATGTCATTAGACATCTTGTATGATAGTGGCAAAATACCCTTCCAGCATTGGGTTCGCCTCACCCTATTTGATTCACCAAATATAACTACTAAATGATGTATACAACACCTTTCTATACTGCTTAGGGAGAACCTCCATAGCTAGAGACCACCGTTCTATTTTCCCCGTTACCCTCGCTCTTATTACCTGAAAAGGAATTGTGAAGCAAAAGGGTGAGCACAACTAGCTCAGTAAAGAATATCATGACTAAAGATAATTAAATTATCAATAGCCTTCATCAGTCATAAATCAGAGATTTATAACATATGGTAGATGATAAAACTTTTTAACCATAGTTGCAGCGGAACGAGCATTCCATTAGAATAGTCAAATAGACCATAAAGTCTACTATCTTCTCCACATTAAAAGTCCACCAACAATATTTTATCCTTGTAACATCACTCAACAGTTCTTTTTCCACAATTATATGAATAACTCATAATCATAATTGTAATTTTAAATTCCTCTTCGCATCCAGGACGAAGTTAATTTTCATCACATGTCTTTACCTGAAACATCAAAGATCATGGTTATACCAAATCATAGTTCCCGTTTATAATCATACTAACAATTTCATCTTTGCACTACAGTCAAAGATATTCATCAACGGACCATCTTTGTACTACAGGCTAAAGATATTCAACAACAGGTCATCGTTGCACTACGGGCCAAAGATATTCATCAACAATTCATCTTTATACTACAGGCCAAAGATATTCCTCAACAGTTCATATTTGCACTACAAGCCAAATATATTCATCAACAGTTCATATTTGCACTACATGTCGAATATATTTATCAACAGTTCATATTTGCACTACAGGCCAAATATATTAATATCTCAAAGAAATATTTAATCATTTCAGAATTTATATAAACAATAATTATAACCATGATGATCATTTCACCTTTGCACTTAAGCTAAAGATATTCAATTATAAATTCAATGGTCATGATCATACCAGTCAGTAATTTAACTTTACACTACTGGCCAAAGGGAACCCATAGTCATGATCATACCAAAAATCTAACCATCTTTACACTCAAGTCAAAGAGAAATATCATCATTAGGGTTATAAAAATGCTATATATAATAGTAAAATTAATATAATCAAAATATCTAGATTTAATCTCAAGAGTAATATTCATAAATCAACTATAATTTGGTTAGAAAAAGAAACCAATTTTGTCATGAATAGTAACTCGTGAATAATAATCTATGAATAGTAACTTCGTAAATAGTAACTCATGAATAGTAACTCGTGAATATTAAACTCGACACAAAAAGATAAAAATTTTACAATAAAATCCATACCAATATTTTGGTATAACGATATTAAAATAACATTTCTTAAACTTATAAACAATTTAATTTAATTGTTACACTTTACTAAACAATGCATTTAATCACCCTAAAATGCTAAACTCATAAGATTTCATCACCAATAACGAATACCCTCATTAAAAATCAGCATATACCTCATATAGGATTCTCAAGCCATAAAATCCTATTTTCCAATTTTCTTACTTCACATAACATATTTAATTCATTTACTCATAACTAGTCTATTTTCATGAAAAATACCAAATCAGTATAAACAAATTTTCTTTTCTGAGATTTAGTAGAATATAGTCCCATATTGAACATATATTTTTCTCAGAATTTTTAAAAATCATTTACTGTTTTTCATATGACCAAAACAGTCGAATATTTAGATATTTATCAAAAATTGTACTTTTAACCAAAAATTCCGAAATTTACAGAATATACTTCTATCATATACATGTACTCCCAATAAAAATTTCACCAATTTTGGAGTTAACCACAAGGAGTTATAAGTGGTTACTTTTAAAATAGTCTTTTCTCATAAAATTCACAACTCTTAATCTATACATCCAAAAATCTTCATTTTTGGACATAATCAAGAAAACTCAACAAATTATCATTTCAAATTTTTTCAGAATTTTTGAAGGTCGAAAAAATTACGAAACTAAAAAACATAACAACCCTTAAAATCTCTTACTATCCCTTACAATCTCTTACCTCAAAAGAGCAGCACTTCTGACTGAATATCGGATATGACGCTGAAAAAAACTTGCACTGATGAATAGCAACTCATCAAGTATCTAAATACTCACAAAATACACTCAATAATCTAGAGAGAAAAAGAAAGAAAATTTATGAATTCTGGTGTGATTTTCAATTCTAACTTAGCCTTCTATTTATAGGAAAATGTTAGCACGCCGAAGCAGACTTGACCGGCTACCTGATGGCTTTACCTGCTACTATTCCACCCACCAAAAATCAGCCATCTTCCCCAACAACCAAAATTGGGACCCACCCATTTCTAGAATTTTCTACCGAAATCATTTATAAACCTAATTTTCGAATCAGTCACCTCTTAAAATTCATAACAAATCATTCGTTCATTTTTAACGGTTCAAAATTTGTGAACATATACTCAACTTATATATGTATAACATATCCAAAAATGACAACGATCCAACTGTCAGATTAAAAATTATAACTCGCACGATAAAGCTGTAAGAACACTGATTTGATCTTTTAATACCTCCAATCCGACAAAATACTGATAAAATACCTCAACATTAATTTCTTCATTTATAACCACATAAATAAATCCATCATTTATATCCACATCAAATAAATATTTTTTTATCATATAGATCAATAATTAATTATTCGCAAATAATATTACAGAATTACAATAATGACAACCAGGCAGTTTCCAGGAAAGAGGGGGCTTTCCGATAAGGATTTCTCCTTACTGACGCGCAATTAGATGACCAAACCTCTCCTTAGACAGAACTTTTTAGACATTGCCAATAATGCTATCTAATAATATTATTCAAATAATACAAATTATTGATCTGATAATGGAAAATACTGTGCAGCAACAATTATTGAAACAACAATAATATAAAATATCAACGCAACAATTATTAAATTAATAAAATAAAATATTGAACAGTAACTACTGTAATAATTATTGAGTATTGCCTTCTTACGTAAGAATCAATAATTGGTGCAATACCGTGTGCAGGTATTTTAACTACCGGGTATTCTAACAGTATTAACGGTAACAACTACGCCGTTATTTATAAACAACTTATACTTGTCGTTTTCTTCATCCAATTGCTTTCTATTATGGGGCCCACACAAGGCTGCGCCGTCGTACGAATATTCCACGACAGAAAGAATATTCCACGACCAAACAAATATTCCCCAACAACAAATGAATATTTTATAACAACTTGCTTATTTTGAAAAACATTCATATATCACCCTTAACTTTAACTTTTTTATCAATTTAACCATTTACTAAATAGAAAAATTGAATACTTTTATTTCATAAAATTCGGGGTCTTACAATCTCCCCTCCTTATGAAATTTTGTCCCCAAAATTTACGTACCTGGTATTTCGAAGAGTTGAGAATACATTGCTTTCATTTCAGATTCTATCTCTCAGATCATCATTATTTCTCTAGTGCTCATCTCCCATGATAACTTCATTTGGGTTCCTCATTTGTTGGGAAGTCATGACAACCGCCATCCCTCGAACTACCCGGCTTTGACTTGTCTGGGGCAGCATTTGGCATCATCACTACCGTAGGAATATACTTTTCTATAGGACATATTTCTCCCTCAACTACCTCGTCTTACTCCTGATTCATGATCCGAATCATCAATCTTCGATCCATATCAAATTCAGGTTGACCGTTCTGTACAGGGTAATTCAAAGCTCGATGTTTGGTTCTCCTAATTGCTTTCTAAAAAGAGAAATTCATATCATCTATTTTAGCCTTCTTAGATTGGACATCTCTTTCCACAATATCCACGTGTCGTGTGGCTTTTGCCCATGCATCACTTATTCTCACTCGTTCAGTTTTTTCTTCTTTCAACTTAGATTTCATCTTTATCATCTTATACTCTACCAAAGAATTCTTCTGTTCAAGCATCACATATCGGGTAACACAAGCTTGAATTGTTGCATCCTTTTGCTCCACGACCTGTCGTTCTTTAGCCTGCTCTTCTAACTCATGAATACGATTTTGTAATTCTACATTTTGATCATATAATACCTCTAACAAACTCTCCTCAGGTACCTCTTCTTCCTCTTCTTCCTCACTCTCAGTTGTTACCTCTGCGACCATTTCGGGTGCAATTATCAATTCTTCACTCACCACATGGATTTCTCTAATTCCTTCTTCATCTGATATCACATTATCATGGTTAGTGATTAGAGGTATCCCCACAGTCTCATTCACTCCATTGTTAGCAATCTCAGCTGTCATTCTCAAATACTACCATAAAACAAGGGTTAATTAAGCAAATTAACGTATCACATAATATCCATATATTATGACCAACCAACAATTAAGCTTAGGCACACTAGCAAAGGATTTACTCATCTCTCCCCTCCTAGTTATATTCCCCGATCTCCGCCAAAGACCATATCCCTAAGCTCTGATACCAACTGTGAGAACCCCAAAATAGGTCCATTTCACCCAACCTATTCTGAGTCGCCAAATACATGGTACAGAAAATAACTACAACTTTATTACAACAATTGTCGTACAAAATATAACAACACATATGCTGTGAGTTTGGATACAAATATATACCAACTATGACTCGTGTCCCAACTGTAATGTGAAAAATGTTCCATCAGTGGACAACACCTCACAATGATACCTACATAAAGGTATAGTCAAAAACTGTTTTAGAAATTAGAATCTTTGGAAAGTGCTCAAGGAAACCTTCGTACATTGGAGGCCATGCTTCCAGGTTATGATAGATATCATATGTCCACAGAATTATTCTTGGTTGACCTAATAGACCCCAAAGAAAAACAAGAAAATTACTATCATATTCTTTCTAATGGTGAGTCTTCTCTTGACATATCATTATCTCCACTGTCTTTAATCATGAATTATACTACAAACAAATACCAAGATTATATAGGTAGTGCTCGTAAATATACTCAGCAAGTGGATGAGCACAACCCTATCTTCTGATGACACGAGGTTGTATGTCATTAGACATCTTGTATGATAGTGACAAAACACCCTTCTAACGTTGGGTTCGCCTCACCCTATTTGATTCAGCAAATATAACTACTAAATGATGTATACAATACCTTTCTATACTGCTTAGGGAGAACCTCCATAGCTAGAGACCACCATTCTATTTCCCTGTTACCCTCGCTCTTATTACCTGAAAAGGAATTGTGAAGCAAAAGTGTGAGCACAACTAGCTCAGTAAAGAATATCATGGCTAAAGATAATTAAATTATCAATAGCCTTCATCAGTCATAAATCAGAGATTTATAATATATGGTAGATAATAAAACTTTTTAACCATAGTTACAGCGGAACGAGTAATCCATTAGAAGAGTCAAATAGACCATAAAGTCTACTATCTTCTCCACATTAAAAGTCCACCAACAATATTTTATCCCTGTAACATCACTCAACAGTTCCTTTTCACAATTATATGAATAACTCATAATCATAATTGTAATTATAAATTCCTCTTCGCATCCAGGACGAAGATAATTTTCATCACATGTCTTTACCTGAAACATCAAAGATCATGGTTATACCAAATCATAGTTCCTGTTTATAATCATACTAACAATTTCATCTTTGCACTACGGCCAAAGATATTCATCAACGGACCATCTTTGTACTACAGGCTAAAGATATTCAACAACAGGTCATCTTTGCACTACGGGCCAAAGATATTCATCAACAATTCATCTTTACACTACAGGCCAAAGATATTCCTCAACAGTTCATATTTGCACTACAGGCCAAATATATTCATCAACAGTTCATATTTGCACTACATGTCGAATATATTTATCAACAATTCATATTTGCACTACAGGCCAAATATATTAATATCTCAAAGAAATATTTAATCATTTCAGAATTTATATAAACAATAATTATAACCATGTTGATCATTTCACCTTTGCACTTAAGCTAAAGTTATTCAATTATAAATTCAATGGTCATGATCATACCAGTCAACAATTCAACTTTACACTACTGGCCAAAGGGAACCCATAGTCATGATCATACCAAAAATCTAACCATCTTTACACTCAAGTCAAAGAGAAATATCATCATTATGGTTATAAAAATGTTATATATAATAGTAAAATCAATATAATCAAAGTATCTAGATTTAATCTCCAGAGTAATATTCATAAATCAACTATAATTTGGTTAGAAAAAGAAATCAATTTTGTCATGAATAGTAACTCATGAATAGTAACTCATGAATAGTAACTTCTTGAATAGTAACTCATGAATAGTAACTCGTGAATAGTAAACTCGACACAAAAAGATAAAAATTTCACAATAAAATCCATACCAATATTTTGGTATAATGATATTCAAATAACATTTCTTAAACTTATAAATAATTTAATTTACTTGTTACACTTTCCTAAACAATGCATTTAATCACCCTAAAATGCTAAACTCATAAGATTTCATCACCAATAACGAATACCCTCATCAAAAATCTGCATATACCTCATATAGGATTCTCAAGCCATAAAATCCTATTTTCCAATTTTCTTACTTCACATAACATATTTAATTCATTTACTCATAACTAGTCTATTTTCATGAAAAATACCAAATCAGTATAAACAAATTTTCTTTTCTGAGATTTAGTAGAATATAGTCCCATATTGAACATATATTTTTCTCAAAATTTTTAAAAATCATTTACTGTTTTTCATATGACCAAAACAGTCGAATATTTAGATATTTATCAAAAATTGTAATTTTAACCAAAAATTCCAAAATTTACAGAGTATACTTCTATCATATACATGTACTCCCAATAAAAATTTCACAAATTTTGGAGTTAACCACAAGGAGTTATAAGTGGTTACTTTTAAAATAGTCTTTTCTCATAAAATTCACAACTCTTAATCTATACATCTAAAAATCTCCATTTTTCGACACAATCAAGAAAACTCAACAAATTATCATTTCAAATTTTTTCAGAATTTTTGAAGGTCAAAAAAATTACGAAACTAAAAAACATAACAACCCTTAAAATCTCTTATTATCCCTTACAATCTCTTACCTCAAAAGAGCAGCACTTCTGACTGAATATCGGATATGACGCTGAAAAAAACTTGCACTGATGAATAGAAACTCACCAAGTATCTAAATACTCACAAAATACACTCGATAATCTAGAGAGAAAAAGAAAGAAAACTTATGAATTCTGGTGTGATTTTCAATTCTAACTTAGCCTTCTATTTATAGAAAATGTTAGCACGCCGAAGCAGACTTGACCGGGTACCCGATGGCTTTACCTGCTAGTATTCCACCCACCAAAAATTAGCTATCTTCCCCAACAACCAAAAGTGGGACCCACACATTTCTAGAATTTTCTACTAAAATCATTTATAAACCTAATTTCCGAATCAGTCACCTCTTAAAATTCATAACAAATCATTCGTTCATTTTTAGCAGTTCAAAATTTGTGAACATATACTCAACTTATATATGTATAACATATCCAAATATTACAACGATCCAACGGTCAGATTAAAAATTATAACTCACACGATAAAGCTGTAAGAACACTGATTTGATCTTTTAATACCTGCAATTCGACAAAATACTGATAAAATACCTCAACATTAATTCCTTCATTTATAACCACATAAATAAATCCATCATTTATATCCACATCAAATAAATATTTTTTTTATCATATAGATCAATAATTAATTATTCACAAATAATATTACAGAATTATAATAATGACAACTAGGCAGTTTCCAGGAAAGAGGGGGCTTTCCGATAAGGATTTCTCCTTACTGACGCGCAATTAGATGACCAAACCTCTCCTTAGACAGAACTTTTTAGACATTACCAATAATGCTATCTAATAATATTATTCAAATAATATGAATTATTGATCTGATAATAGAAAATACTGTGCAGCAACAATTATTGAAACAACAATAATATAAAATATCAACGCAGCAATTATTGAATTAATAAAATAAAATATTGAACAGTAACTACTGTAACAATTATTGAGTAGTGCCTTCTTACGTAAGAATCAATAATTAGTGCAATACCGTGTGCTACTGTATTTTAACCACCGGGTATTCCAACAATATTAACGGTAACAACTACGCCGTTATTTATAAACAACTTATACTTGTCGTTTTCATCATCCAATTGCTTTCCATTATAGGGCAAACACAAGGCTGCGCCGTCGTACGAATAATCCACGACTGAAAGAATATTCCACGACCAAACGAATATTCCCCGACAACAAATGAATATTTTATAACCACTTGCTTATTTTGAAAAATATTCATATATCACCCTTAACTTTAACTTTTTATCAATTTAACCATTTACTAAATAGAAATATTGAATACTTTTATTTCATAAAATTCGGGGTCTTACAAAACTCTTCTCGCATTCTTCGCTCCATACGAATTTTGTATCCTTCCGAGTCAGCTGAGTTAACAGAGTAGCAATTCGAGAAAACCCTTCCACGAATCTCTGATAATAACCAGCTAAGCCCAGAAAGCTACGTACTTCGATCACCGACTTTGGTTGCTCCCAACTTTGTATTACTTCAATTTTCGTTGGATCAACAGATACTCCATGTTTTGATAGCACGTGTCCAAGGAATGCTAGTTCTTTAAGTCAGAACTCGCATTTCTTCAACTTGGCATATAGCTTATTTTCACGAAGCCTTTGGAGTACCAGCTTCAAATGGTGCTCATGATCTTCACGACTTTTGGAATATATGAGGATGTCATCAATAAAGACAACAACGAACTGATCTAAATATTCATTGAATACTCAATTCATCATATCCATGAAAGCCGCATTAGCATTAGTCAATCTAAAAGACATGACTAAGAATTCATAATGCCCGTACCGAGTTCTAAAGGCAGTCTTTGGGATATCCTCAATTCTAATCTATAGCTGATGATATCCAGAACGAAGATTGATCTTTGAAAAGAATTGTGCTCCTTGCAACAGGTCAAACAAGTCATCAATACGAGGTAACAGATACCTATTCTTGATGGTGACATTGTTCAATTCTCGATAGTCAATACAAAGTCGCATACTCCCGTCTTTCTTCTTTACAAATAAAACAGGAGCACCCCAAGGAGATGTACTAGGATGAATGAAATCGATGTCCAACAACTCTTGTAGTTGGACCTTTAACTCCTGAAGTTCAATAGGAGACATTCGATATGGGGTTTTAAAAATGGGCTTTGTACCAGGTTCAAGGTCAATAAAGAATTCAACTTCACGTTCCGGGGGTAGACCGGGAAGTTCTTCAGGAAATACATCAGGAATGTCACTAATAACATGAATATTATTTAAATCTGATGTGTCTTTATTCAAATCCATAACATGGGCTAAGAAAGCTTGACATCCTTTTTTTAATAAACGAATAGCTTTATGACTTGATATGACAGTGATTGATTTTAGTGGTTTAGTTGCTTGAATTCGAACAACAAGTTGGTTAGGAATATGAAAACTAACAACCTTATGAAAATAATCAATTTTGGCATGATGAGTAGTTAACTAATCAATCCCTAAAATCACATCAAAAGTAAGTATCATTAAAGAGATAAGGTCAACAGGTAAGGTGATGGTGCCAATTTGGATCAAACAAGATTTATAAACAGTTGATGTAATGAAAGTTTCTCCTAACGGAGTTTCCACAGATAAATCAAAGTTTAATTTCTCTAGAGTCAAGTTTAAACGTTGAGCACAGGCAGGAGAGGTAAATGAATGGGTAGCACCGGTATCTAATAAGGTATAAACTTCGCAAGAATTTATGATTAGCTTACCCGTAATCACCTCGTTTGGGTTCCTCGTATTTTGACCAGTTACTACAAACGCTCTTCCAGGAACCGTTGACTTTGACTTTTCTGGGACTGCCTTTTGAGTCACCATCCCCGCTAGACTTGGTTTTACTACCGTGCAATCTTGAGCGATATGTCCTTCCTTTCCACAATTATAGCATACCTTGAACTGTTGTGGGCAGTTTGGGCTGATATGTCCCTCTTTCCCGCATTTATAGCATACGACCTGTGGTCGTTCTCCTCACTTAAAACCAGTTACTGCTGGTGCTGACGTCTTCACATTATCATTGTTGAATCTCCTCTTTTTAAAATCTCATTCCGACTCGCTTCTTATATTATCATGGCCACGATTACCACCAGAGTGGTTACCACTTTTGTCTGTATTCTTCTTTCTCCGCTGATTATCATTGTTCTGATGACTGCTGTCACCGGTATGATCCTGGTTGTGGTCCTTCGGTTGAACGTACTCGTTATCTCACTCTAATAATTGAGCCCTGTTGACAACATCTGAATAGAGAGAAAATTTATGAGAAATGAGATATTGACGTATGGCGGGTTTCAAACCTCTCAGAAACATCCACGTCATACGTTCCTCATTCTCCACCAAATGAGGTGCAAACCAGGATAACTCTGCAAACTTCGCCTCGTACTAGGACACTGTCATGTTATTTTGTTCTAGTCTAATAAACTCTACCTCCTTCATATGACGAATACTTTCAGGAAAGTACTTGTCATTGAACAGTTTTTGAAACGTTTCCCAAGACATGCTGAGTGCGGCTGGATGGGTACGCTTCACAGATTTCCACCAGTAATCTGCCTCATTACGGAACATAAAGGTGGCGAATGGAACCTTCTGTTCCTCCGTGCATACCAAGACATCGAATATCTTGGTAATTTGCTTGACCCACGTTTCTGCCTTAATCGGATCCGGCTTTCCCCAGAATTTTGGTGGTCCCAACTCCTTGAATTGCTTGGCTGTGACCAGCTGTGCGTTGCCATTGTTTCTACCTGTATTTTGAACAGGAGTCTCCTTCGTCTGGTTTTGCATGAACCACAAAAAGCTTCTAAACATCTCATCGTTCATCGTCTGCTCAGTGTTGTTTACAAGAGGAACATTGCCGGCCTATTGCACGTTCTCCTCGTTGGTGATTAATGGTGTCTCCACGGTCGCATTTACTCCATCATTAATATTCTCAGCTGCCATTCTTAAATACTACCACAAAATAAGGGTTAATTAAAAAAATTGATATGCAACATAATAACCTTATACTCTGACCAACCAATAAATAAGCTTAGGTAGGACACACTAGCGAATGATTTACTTGTCTCTCCCCTCCTAGTTTTATTCCTCAATCTCCGCCAGAGATCATATCCCTAAGCTCTGCTACCAACTGTGCCGCCCCCACAATAGGTATACATCACCTATTCTGAGTTGTCAAATACATGGTACAGGAACAACTACAACTTTATTAATACAATTATCGTGCAAAATACGACAACACTTAAACTGTGAGTTTAAATATAAATATTGTCTTCGAGACAATATCCACACTAAAATAAGTCCTCATTACAACTATTGTGACAACTTGAGAATTTAAAATTTTTTTATTTTAATTAATTGATTTAACATTCAAAATTAGAACCTAGACAGAAAATAAGTGTATACATTTGATATTTTTAAGATGGAATTTTGAGGATTTCAAAATTCTGTGAAGGATTTAGGTGAATTATTCAAGATTAAGGGAATACATGAATATGTTATGTGAGTATGGTCAATTATGTGTTCAGAATGTGGTTAAGGGTCAAAGGTTGACCAAATAAACGATATCTGTAACAAACCCGAGGTATATATTAAGAACGTCAACGTTCGGTTAGAAAACCCTAGAAATGGATAAGAAACCCTAGAAATCAGTTTTGAAACCCTAAATTCAGTTCCGGGGATTTTAAAACCCTAATTCGATATTTTGAAACCCTAAATTGGGGATTTAAGTACAGCATATATGGTTTTTGTATTAATCACAAACTTAATAAGGGATAACCCTAATTCATTAATTAGAAATTCTAATAATTAGAAACCTTAATTATTAGGAACCCTAATTTTTTAATTTGAAACCCTAATTTATAATTAGGTAATTTTAATTCTTAATTAGGAAATATTCATCCTAATTAGCAATATTTAAATTTTGATTAAGGAATTTTAATATAATTAGAAAATTCTAATTATAATTTAGAAATATTAATTTCTATTTTTAAAAACCTAATTTGGAAATTTTAGAATTTATTTTCAAAACCTAAGGGTTTTAAACCCTAAACCCTAAAAGGTTCAAATCCTAAACCTTAACCCAAATCCAAAACCCTAAAGGTTTGGACCATTTACATAAATGCCATTAAATTTAATAGTTTAATGATCAGTTTACCCTTTTTTGTATTTTAGCTTACAAAATCTTGCCATATCCTTAGGTGGGTGACTAAACCTAGCCCTAGCCTAGCATGAGACTTATTTGTCCAAAATCAGCCACCAATTGCTAACTAGATACATTGAATCAAAAATTAGAAGATTAAAAGTAAGAAATATCTTACTTTAGTTTATCATTTCTCCAAACCCATTCTCTCTCTAGAAATTAGGGATTTAGAGATAGAGTGTGTGAGAAACCAAGCCATGATCAAGTTCTAGCAATCCAATAACAGATCCAAGGGTCAGAATCCAAAATCAAAGCTCAAAATGGTATAGAACCCTAATTTTTAGAAATCATGCGATATGATGTTATATGTTGTAATTCATTGTTTAAAGTTATGTAATAATGTGTCTTTTAGTGATCTGGGTTGATAAATCAAGGATCTATAACATTAAAGTGCACGAAAATGATGTTTTGAAAAATCTGAAAAACTAGAAATTTTTTGGCCTGACAGCCATATGTCAGGGCCTATAAATCTTTGGGTGTTAATGATTTGTTGGGTTTTATGTTATAGATCTGTAGTATGTTATGTTGTCTATGATCTGGAACTTGAACCAAGTCCAGATCATGTATAGGTTGAAAGTTATAAGCAGTCAAAGGTAGTTGACCAATCACGAAATATGGTTTTTGGGTAACCCAGAAACCCAGATTTTCTGACAACAATTTTTCAGGCCATGGATCTTGCAGTATGTTTATGTTTTGGACATGTTGTTGGTTTATTCGTGTAGTCTGACATGAAGACTTCATGTAGAAGGCTTTAGTTCACTAAGATCCTTAACAGAATCGTAGTTAATGATGGCAAACGATCGTTGACCACCATCTGGATGAACTTTTCTGGAAAACCCAGAAAGTTCAAGAACAACTTTTGACCCCTACTTTGACCGGCTTGAACTTTGTGCATATGTTCTTGTTATGATGATTTAATGTTATAAGATTGTAGCCGAACATGTATACTATATTTGTAAACTTTTAGATCATACAAATGGAACACATAACTCAATCTATAATGACCCAAAGTAGGCACCTCGATCCTGCTTGAGTTTCTGGGCAGCCCAGAAACTCAAGAGCAGGTCTGACAACGACTTTAGCAGCTTAGATCTCATGACTTTGTTATGTTATGGACGTGAATGTTGCATTAGTTTGTAGTATTACATTTATACTACATAATTGATATCATTACCTGCCTAGAAAACATTAGGATCACAGAGTAAAAGCTGGTCAAACCGAACCCTTAGTGACTGACAAAAAATCTGGGTTTGCTCAAGAACACCTATAGCGACGGTTCTGTCGCTATAGGGCCCTTTAGTGACACTTATTTTTGGAAAATAATTTATTTTAATAAATAAATCGAATAAAATGGTTTTTAATTATTAAAAATGCAAAATAAATTCTGAAAAATTATTTTAAAGTCCGAAAATTAGTTTTTAATTATTTTGAGTATATTTCATAAATATTTAATATTTTTAGAATATAAAAGGTATTTAATTTATTTAATTATAATATTAAATAAATTATTTAAAAATAATTTAAATACATGAAAAATCCTGAAAAATTATATTATGGTATAAAAAAATATTTTAAGTTATTTTTAGTAACTTTTAATATTTAGTGATGAATTTTATTAATTAATTAATATTAATGATAAGTAGTTTATTTAATAAATATATTAAATAAATTATGGAAAAATAAAATTAATGATTTAAAAATTATATAAAAATGATTTAAGTGTTATAAAAATATTTTAAGTTATAAAATATAACTTTTGATATTTTGTCATGAAAATATTAATATTTTAATATTAATAGCAATTATCGGATAATGAATTTAATGGTTTAAAAATCATATAAAGGTGATTTTAAGGTCTTAAAAATACTTTGTGATATTATAAAAAAAATTATAATATTATGTGATGATTTTCATTAATATTTGCTATTAAATAAATATCAATGATAAAGGAATTATGTGGTATTTAATTAATTTAAATACGATATTAATGATTGGAAAATCATTTTAAATGGTAATAATTATTTAAAAATTATTACGAGCTTATGAAAAATATTTTGACTGATATTAAAATTATCTGAGATAATTGTTAAGTGTTAGGCATAGTTTAATTGAACTTAGACTCGATAAAAGTTCGACTAGACCGTCGGGACGTTAGATTTGAGTCGAGTTCAACTCAGACTGCAATAGTTTGACTTGAGGTTAAGTTTTCTATATTTTACAGACTGATAGGGTTATATGTTATGTGTTTAGGTTATTCTGTGTGTGTATATATATATATAATAGTATTATATTGTGATGATATTATTCTAATATTGGAGATCTATATTACTAATATTAGGTCTTCAGATAAAGCGATATAAATTGCGTAGCGGTAATCAACGGTTCAGGCAAGTTTTACTTAGCTCTACTAAGAGTTGTTTCATTCAGATATGCTTATGGTTAATCATTGCTGATTGCCACTGTAGAATTGTTCATTACCAGTTGGTCCAGATATATTTTTTCATGTTTAATACTTGTTCAGTCAAAATTTTATTCGTGCTAATTCACAACTATATTGATGAATTATAGCCAGCTTATTATTCAGACTCTTTCAATCATGATATATCTTAATAAATTTAAACTTGCTGGGCAACTTTCATGCTCACCCTTGCTATATCATGATAAATATTGCAGATAAGGCGAATGCGTTCGGATTCAGGAAAAGGTTAAAGCCAAGTTCAGCTTGGGATAAAATGTACAACTAATTTGTAATAGTATAGTTTGATATATATGTTATATGTTAGATAGTTTATAAATTGTGTATAAGTTAAGGTTACTCGATTTTGGGAAAATAATGTGTACGTTTATTGTACAAATAATTTATGTTTATATCTTTCGCAAATAGTGATAGAATGATTGTACCTGATCTGTGGTGATTTGGGACCCGGATTCGGGGCTTTCACAGTTGGTATCAAAGTTGTTGGTTATAAACCTTAGGTAGGGTTACCTGAGACTAATAACCGCAATTATTAGGATAGGTACTAACTCAAATAGAGTTAGGGTGTCGGTAAGATTCAAAGAAGGATCTCGGCGAGTTATATGATACAGAGTTCCTAACTCTGATAATAAAGTTGAACAGTAGTGGTGAATAGATATAGTCTAAAAGACTAATAGTACAGTAATAGGAGATCGTAAAACAAAACGATCAAGATATAGAAATGAATCGTATTATATACGATGAGATCACCCCGTGATCTGATATGGATCGAGAAAATGATTGACAAGTTTACGGCAAGAATGTTCTGTGATAGTTGTACTATGAAATGGTACAGATTCAGGAAAGGATTATGAATATGAATTGAATGAAATTCGTATTGAGAAGGGAGTAGGTTTAGGTGGGGATTCAATTGAGAACTCATGTCAGTAGCTGAGTTGTATGATTCCTTGTTATGGGCAGAGAATTGTACTTGGTGTAAAAATCACTTAGTTTCTGGCACTGATAATCATTGAAATGTCTGTGTCGCGCTATTTGCTATATGCGTGTCGAGAAGGTGATTCTTTTCTCATGTATATAACAGATAGATAGGTTATAGGTAGAGAATATAAGGTTAAGTACGAGTTCTTAAAACTCATACTTATGGTACATTCGTGACTCATAATTATATGAAATGTTTATGAACCCCTCAGTGAATGGATGCCAAAGGTCTGTCTAGGACAAGTTCTTAAACTCATATGATTATGGCAAGTTCCTGAACTCATAAGTGTGGTATGTTTGACGAACTAGGTATAGTTTTGTGTGAATGGAGTATTAAGGATAATAGAAATAGATAGACTGTTCAAGCAAATGATTTTTTGTGGAGACATAGGTTTTTCAAAATTCCTAGCTATGCTAGATTTCGAACTTTTTGGACATCAAGCTAAATACGCGTTATGTGCTTTTAAAAAAATGTAGACTCGTAATCATTTTTGAAACGGTTTAAAGTATAGTCTATGCTATTTATTTCAGCTAGACATAAATTATTTGAAATATCAAAATTTATTTTACTTATCACTTATGTACCATGTAACCTAGTGCAAAGATGTTAAAAAGTTGATAGAGTTGTAAATACAGAAATACTTAGTGTTGAATGGATCCAAAATCATTGTTCCATTATAGTATGATGTGTTATGACAAAGTCATATAATGACGACATCCTCAAACGGACTGTTAATACAGTACAGCATCATGACGTCATTCTCAAAAATATTTTCAAAAAAAAATTAATTGGCCAACGGGGTTTGGCTACACCTAAATAATTCGATTGAATTGAATTATTGATAAGAGTCTATGCTATTCGATTCAGCTAGACTAATATTATGAAAACTCTAAGTGTTCATTGAAATAAATTTCCCGAACCAAATTGTTTGGTGCGGAATCCAATAAGACTGAGGTAGAATTTTGTGCCTACGACAATGACGAGAAACATATTCGACCAGCAGTACTTATTAAGTACATGGCATACTAGATTAATTACCCATTATGTTCGTAAGTTAAGACGGTTTGCGGATGAATTTCCATAAAACTTTTGCGAAAATGACAGACACTAGTTTGTAAAACCCCTCAACACAATTTCAAAACTTTAATTCTTGTTAAGAATGTATTGGGTAGCATGCGATGTTGTGTAAGAATGGTGTATGGTGTATGTAATAACCCAATATTTTCAATATAAAATAAATAAGAAATTTTGCATATAATTTTTTTTTATTTATCTTAATGAAGAGAATAAGTGTCAAGTAATATGCATGTATTTATGTGATAAATAAAATTTATTTATTTCATGAATAATTTCAAATAATTTTATTTTAGAATTTTTGACCATTATAAAATATTTTCTTATAATAATTAATTTTATAGTAGAAATGTCTTTATTAATTATTTTCATGAAAATATGATTTTTGTATTATTTAAATAATATATGAAATGATTATTGAATTTTTTTATAATTATTATTTTATTATATGAATTTGTTCAGAATAATTAAGTTAATGATTTTAACTTAATTATTGATGTTATATTTGAAGGATAAACCAGATATGAAATCCAAACCCTAAATTTAGGTATTGATCAAGGGATGAGAATAGTAATATAATATTAATTATATTTTTGATTTTTCAGTGCTATAAATATGTATTGTAAATGTGTAGACTGATAATGGTTGGCCAAATATGATAAATTATGTCATAACCCTAATATCGTGTTATTAAACCCTAATTATCGAACTCAATTAGGAGTTCGAGAATGTGTAATAATTGTGTTATATGAATTTTATTGCGTATTATATAATTTCTGTAATTAGGAGAAACCCTAATTATTATTTGAAAGCCCTAATTTGTTAAAATTAGAAACCCTAATTACTGTTTTAGTAAATTATAATGATAATTAGAAAACCCTAATTATTAATTTGGGAACCCTAATAGTATTAAGGAACCCTAATTTTAAAAACCCTAATTTTCTATTAAAACCCTAATTTTAAATTAGTGTGTTTAATTAAAATTTTATTATACTTTAATTTTTAATTGTCCAAACCCTAGTAATTATTTGGGAAACTTTAAGATGTAAAATCTAGTGATTAAATCCTAGATTCAAGCACCTTGGACAAGAATACCCTTGAAATTAAGCAAATTTACTAAAATACCCTTTTGTCCGATAACTTGAATTATTGCTAGCAAATCTTATCCAAGATATGGCCAGCCACCCTACCCTAGACCTGCCTATGAGCTAGATTAACATCACATGATCAGCAATCACATACATGCCATACATGATTTCTAGATTTAAGAGAGAGAAAATGTTCATTTTTGGCCTAAATTGTTCACAAACACTTAGCCATACTCTCTCAAGACCAAACCTCTGAAATTCCCTTGCTAGATCAGTCCCCAATCAAGCCCCACGAACACCAGCATCAAATCAGAAACATAGAAATCAGATTTTCTCTTAAAAATGTACAAAACCCTAATTTACAATCTGATCTTGAAGGCCATGTTAGATGTTATGATTTATTGTTAAAATATGTTATTTGTAGTCCATATAGTTGATATGGGTTGGTATTTGTTAGACCCATAACATCAAAGTGCTCAAAATTAAGTTTTTCAAGAATCTGGAAATTATAAAAATCAGGGTCTGACAGTGAATGTCAGTCCCCGTAGATTTTGATCTGTTATGTGTTTTTATGTTTTTAAAGTTTGTACTTGTAGTCTGTTAGGAGATCTTTAATATAAAACTTGAATCAAGGTCATACTATGTACAGATTGAAAGTTATGGCTGGTCAAACATCGTTGACCGACCATGACTTTCAGTTTCTTGAAAACCCAGATCGTGCCCAAAAGGCTCTGACAAGATTTTTATGGGCTCGGATTTGGAAGTATTTTGATGTTTTGTTATGGTTATGGAATCTAAGTTGTATTTTGGTATATGTACTATATTATTATGCCTTAAAATCTTCTAATCATCAAGCAGAGTGAATATAGTGTCTGGTCAAAGTAGGTAAAACGATCACATTTTCTGTTTCTGGGTAACCCAGAAAAACAGACGAACGTTATCTATGATAGACTTTAACCGGACGAGATCTTCTTGTTGTGTTGTTGTTTTAGTGATTTTTTGTGATAGACGTATAGCATTACATGTGGTCTACAACCTGGAACTCTTAGATCACAAAAACATCAAACGAACAACATGTAGTGGATGTTCAAAAGTGGTCACTCGAGACTGTTCTTCATTTCTGGGTAACCCAGAAATGAAGAACATCTCTGACAGCCTTTTTAATTTCTTAGATCTTGCAGCTTAATTATGTTTAGACTTGAACCTAGCTTGATTAATGGACCTTGATAGATAATATACCCAGCCCGACGTCTAACACAGCTATAACATGAACAGATTGTCAGATTTAAGGTCAACAAAAGCGTTGACCGGCCATGACTGACAATTCTGGGCAACCCAGAATTGCTCTGACAGTTACTTTGTAATTTTATATCTTGTAGAGATGTAGTTGTTTGACCCAGTTTATTGTTGGTTCCTATAGTACTACATTAGTACTACAAGATCAAAGCTCTAGAACACCCAAAAACATAATAGGTACCGAATTACGCTTGGTCAAAGTAACTCACTCGAACACTGAGTATGAACACCTGGGTTTCTCAAGAACACCTAAGGCGACAGATTCTGTCGCCAAAGGGCTTTAGCGATAGACATAATGAAATTAATTAATTTAATTTCTAAAAATCATTCAAAAATAGTAAATAAATTTTAAAAATTACAAAAATAGTTTTAAAAATTATTTTTAAGTTATAAAAATTAACTTTTGATAATTTGGCATATTTTTCATCAATATTAATATTTATTTAGAAATTATTGGGATTTAAATTATTTAATAAATGCATTAAATAAATTAATTAAAAATGATTTTATTGTATTAAAAATCATTTTAAGTAAATAATAAGGTATTTAATAATATTTTAAGTTATAAAACATAACTTTTAATATTTTAAGATAAGTTTCATTAATTATTAAATATTAATGATATTAGATTTATTTAGTAATTATATTAAATAAATTAATTAAAAATCATTTTAAATGAAAATAAATAGTTTAAAAATATTTTAAGTTATAAAATATAACTTTTGATATTTAAAGGTAAATTTCATTAATAATTAAATATTAATGATATTATGTTTATTTAATAATTAAATTAAATAAATAGTTTAAAAATGGTTTTATTGAATTAAAAATCATTTAAAAAGGAAATAAATAAATTAAAATTATTTTAAGTTATAATCAATGACTTTTAATATTTTGATAAATAATAAATCAATATTTAATATTAATGGTAATTATTTAAAAATAATTTTAAATATTTTAAAAATCATTTAAGGGTAATCTTAATACTTTAAAAATATTTTGAGTTATTATAAATAACTTTAATATTTGATAATGGTGTCATTATTAGTTTAATATTAATGATAATAGAATTAATGAATATTTAAATCATTTAATAATGATTCTGATGTTTGAAAATTCATGATAAACTATAATAAATGTTTAAAAATTATTATAAGTCATTTTAAAAATAATATGACTGATATTTTCAGTTAGTGAACTATAGGATAGAGTTTTAGACTCAATAATTACCCGATAAAGCTGTCGGTACACCGAAATGTTTCAAAAATTGATCTGAACTTGGATAATTTGACTTGACAAGTGTTTATTTGTGATTCAATGGTTGTTAAACATATGTGACAATGGGATTAGATAATGTGCTAACTGCAATAAGCAGTGCTATGTGTTACGATATATTATTCTAATCGAACGAATGATATTATTACTGATAGGTCACTGTATAAAAGATTAATCTAAGTTACGTTATTATAAGCAGCAGCTCAGGCAAGTATCTGAACTATCCTTTACATTGTGCAAGTATCCTACCTTTGCATTTCTTTCGTGCAATGGGCATGAGTAAGAATGTTTAAGAATTATATTATTACTGTACAAATTATTAACCCTATACTATATACACTCATTGCTTATCAACATGTTAGTATATGGTAATTCAGATATATATTCTGTTCGTTAAGTTTTATAAATGGTTATACAAGTGTCCCCACTTGGATAATCATTGTATTTAATCACATGTTGATACACCTTTGTTAATTACCCGTATATACATATGTTGAATTATAGATTATTGTTGAACAAAACAAAACCTTTGATTTGGATCCAAGACAAGTATGAACATCCCGGAAATGGGAAAACTTTTTATGCACCCAAGGTGGACAAAGTGAACGATACTATCGTTCTGACATGTAGTATTGATCAATACAGGGCAGAACGGGCTGATCACCCCTATGCCCGTAAGTTATGACGGTTTGTAGATGAATTTTTGCTAAACCTATTCGAAAATTGAAAATAATATTCATAGTATGTCACCTAAACCACAATTATAGTCATTACGTAGTTTCAAAAATTTGATAGAGAGTTGTTATGTTATTATTATCGATTCAGATTACTTCACAACTATTGACTTGTTGTAGAAGAGTAGTACAAAGAAAACATTTAACCCTTTCAGCTAATATTTATAATTGTTATTACTTGCTGGGCAATCAAATGCTCAATCTTGCTTAAATTAAATGTTTTCAGTTAAGTATGATCAACCAGAAGGCTCAGGGAAGAACAAGGGGAAAGGAAAGTTGTTCGAATGAGATTTCTAATATGTTGTATAATAATTATAGTTTATTCAGACAATATTACTTATTATCTATGATGTAATGAATGTTTAAAGGTCTCGTACCTGGGAGTAAACTTTGATGCATATGTAAATTAAGTTTGAATTTTATATTATTGTTATTATTTTTAGTATTATTCAGCTTATAGAAATGGTATCGTGAAGCACCGAGTTCGGGTTTCAAGTACCCGAATTTGGGGGCGTCACAGTGTAAGGTAAATTTCAGGGACGAAATTTTTAGAAGAAGGGGTGAATGTGACAACCCGAGAATTTTAAAAAAAAATTATTTTAATTAAATGATTTAAGGTTCAAAATTAGAACCTAGATAGAAAATAAGTGTATGCGTTTGATATTTTTAAGATGGAATTTTGAGGATTTCAAAATTCTATGAAGGATTTAGGTGAATTATTCAGGATTAAGGGAATACGTGAATATGTTCTGTGAGTATAGTCAATTATGTGTTAAGAATGTGGTTAAGGGTCAAGGGTTGACCAAATAAACGATATCTGTAACAAACCCGAGGTATATATTAAGAACGTCAACGTTCATTTAGAAAACCCTAGAAATGGATAAGAAACCCTAGAAACCGGTTCCGAAACCCTAAGTTCAGTTCCGGGGATTTTAAAACCCTAATTCGATATTTTGAAACCATAAATTGGGGATTTAAGTACAGCATATATGGTTTTTGTATTAATCACAAACGTAATTAGGGATAACCCTAATTCATTAATTAGAAATTCTAATAATTAGAAACCCTAATTATTAGGAACCCTAATTTGTAAATTGAAACTCTAATTTGTAATTATGTAATTTTAATTCTTAATTAGGAAATATTCATCCTAATTAGCAATATTTAAATTTTGATTAAGGAATTTTAATATAATTAGAAAATTCTAATTATAATTTAGAAACATTAATTTCTATTTTTGAAAACCTAATTTGGCAATTTTAGAATTTATTTTCAAAACCTAAAGGTTTTAAACCCTAAAGGGTTCAAATCCTAAATCCTAACCCAAACTCTAAACCCTAAAGATTTAGACCATTTACATAAATGCCATTAAATTTAATAGTTTAATGTCTATTTTACCCTTTTTTGAATTTTAGCTTACAAAATCTTGCCATATCCTTAGGTGGGTGACTAAACCTAGCCCTAGCCTAGCATGAGACTTATTTGTCTAACTAGATACATTGAATCAAAAATTAGAAGATTAAAAGTAAGAAATATCTTACTTAAGTTTATCATTTCTCCAAACCCATTCTCTCTCTAGAAATTCGGGATTTAGAGAGAGAGAGAGTGAGAAAGCAAGCCATGATCAAGTTTTAGCAATCCAATAACAGATCCAAGGGTCAGATTCCAAGATCAAAGCTCAAAATGGTATAGAACCCTAATTTTTAGAAATCATGCGATCTGATGTTATATGTCGTAATTGATTGTTTAAAGTTATGGAATAATGTGTCTTTCAGTGATCTGGGTTGATAGATCAAGGATCTATAACATTAAAGTGCACGAAAATGATGTTCTGAAAAATCTGAAAAACTAGAAATTTTTTGGCCTGACAGCCATATGTCAGGGCCTATAAATCTTTGGGTGTTAATGATCTGTTATGTTTTATGTTATAGATTTGAAGTATGTTATGTTTTCTATGATCTGGAACTTGAACCAAGTCCAGAGCATGTATAGGTCGAAAGTTATAAGCAGTCAAAGGTAGTTGACCAATCACGAGATTTTCTGACAACAATTTTTTAGGCCATGGATCTTACAGTATGTTTATGTTTTGGACATGTTGTTTGTTTAATCGTGTAGCCTGACATGAAGACTTCATGCAGAAGGCTTTAGTTCACTAAGATCCTTAACAGAATCGTAGTTAATTATGGTCAAACGACCGTTGACCACCATCCGGATGAACTTTTCTGAAAAACCCAGAAAGTTCAAAAGTTCAAGAACAACTTTTGACCCCTAGTTTGACCGGCTTGAACTTTGTGCATATGTTCTTGTTATGATGATTTAATGTTATAAGATTGTAGCCGGACATGTATACTATATTTGTAAACTTGTAGATCATACAAATGGAACACAGAACTCAATCTATAATGACCCAAAGTAGGCACCTCGATCCTGCTTGAGTTTCTGGGCAACCCAGAAACTCAAAAACAGGTCTGACAACGACTTTAGCAGCTTAGATCTCACGACTTTGTTATGTTATGGACATGAATGTTGCATTAGTTTGTAGTATTACATTTATACTACATAATTGATATCATTACCTGCCCAGAAAACATTAGGATCACAGAGTAAAAGCTGGTCAAACCGAGCCCTTAGTGACTGACAAGAAATCTGGGTTTGCTCAAGAACATGCTCAAGAACACCTATAGCGATGGTTCTGTCGCTATAGGGCCCTTTAGTGACACTTATTTTTGGAAAATAATTTATTTTAATAAATAAATCGAATGAAATGGTTTTTAATTATTAAAAATACAAAATAAATTCTGAAAAATTATTTTAAAGTCCGAAAATTAGTTTTTAATTATTTTGAGTATATTTCATAAATATTTAATATTTTTAGAATATAAAAGGTATTTAATTTATTTAATTATAATATTAAATAAATTATTTAAAAATAATTTAAATAAATGAAAAATTATATTATGGTATAAGAAAATATTTTAAGTTATTTTTAATAACTTTTAATATTTAGTGATGAATTTTATTAATTAATTAATATTAATGATAAGTAGTTTATTTAATAAATATATTAAATAAATTATGAAAAAATAGAATTAATGATTTAAAAATTATATAAAAATGATTTAAGTGTTATAAAAATATTTTAAGTTATAAAATATAACTTTTGATATTTTGTCATGAAAATATTAATATTTTAATATTAATAGCAATTATCGGATAATGAATTTAATGGTTTAAAAATTATATAAAGGTGATTTTAAGGTATTAAAAATACTTTGTGATAATATAAAAATATTATAATATTATGTGATGATTTTCATTAATATTTGGTATTAAATAAATATTAATGATAAAGGAATTATGTGGTATTTAATTCATTTAAAAACGATATTAATGATTGGAAAATCATTTTAAATGGTAATAATTATTTAAAAATTATTACGAGCTTATGAAAAATATTTTGACTGATATTAAAATTATCTGAGATAATTGTTAAGTGTTAGGCAGAGTTTAATTGAACTTAGACTCGATAAAAGTTTGACTAGACCGTCGCGACGTTAAATTTGTGTCGAGTTCAACTCAGACTACAATAGTTTGACTTGAGGTTAAGTTTTCTATGTTTTATAGACTGATAGGGTTATATGTTATGTGTTTAGGTTATTCTGTATATATATATATATATATATATATATATATATATAATTGTATTATATTGTGATGACATTATTCTAATATTGAAGATCTATATTACTAATATTAGGTCTTCGGATAAAGCGATATAAATTGCGTAGCGGTAATTAACGGTTCAGGCAAATTTTACTTAACTCTACTAAGAGTTGTTTCATTCAGATATGCTTATGGTTAATCATTGCTGATTGCCACTGTAGAATTGTACTCTGTACATATTGAATGTATAAGTCAGGTATGAAAGGCTGATCACCTTCATTACCAGTTGGTCTAGATATATTTGTTCATGTTTAATACTTGTTCAGTCAAAATTTTGTTCGTGCTAATTCACAATTATATTGATGAATTATAGCCAGCTTATTATTCAGACTCTTTCAATCATGATATATCTTAATAAATTTAAACTTGCTGGGCAACTTTCATGCTTACCCTTGCTATATCATGATAAATATTGCAGATAAGGCGAATGCGTTCAGATTCAGGAAAAGGTTAGAGCCAAGTTCAGCTTGGGATAAAATGTGCAGCAAATTTGTAATAGTATAGTTTGATATATATGTTATATGTTAGATAGTTTATGAATTGTGTATAAGTTAAGGTTACTCGATTTTGGGAAAATAATGTGTACGTTTATTGTATAAACAATTTATGTTTGATATATATGTTATATGTTAGATAGTTTATGAATTGTGTATAAGTTAAGGTTACTCGATTTTGGAAAAATAATGTGTACGTTTATTGTATAAACAATTTATGTTTATATCTTTCGCAAATAGTGATAGAATGATTGTATCGGATCTGCGGTGATTTGGGACCCAGATTCGGGGCTTTCACAACTATTGATACATTATTTTATAAAAATGGTGAGGA
Source organism: Panax notoginseng (assembly GCA_016801055.1). Classification (NCBI taxonomy): domain Eukaryota; kingdom Viridiplantae; phylum Streptophyta; class Magnoliopsida; order Apiales; family Araliaceae; genus Panax; species Panax notoginseng. Next base: position 117,873,442 of record CM029017.1, read on the forward strand.
CTACTAAAACAACATCTAGAACCATCATTCCATACCCCGACTAGTACTTGCTACATTGAATCTCCTGAGAAGAAAAATGGAACAAAAAGGAAAAGGGTGAGCTCAACTAGCCCAGCAAAGAATATTATGATTAAGATATTATATAAGAATCCTTAGTCCTCAACAGGTAAAAATTTAATAGAATACAATAGACAACAAATTTTAAATCAATATTCGCAGCAGAAATAATAATTCATTAGAAGAGTTAAGTAGAGGATGAAATCTACTATCATCTATGAATTTAAAAGTCCATCATCAATATTTTATCCCTGTAACATCAATCAATAAATATCTTGAATCAAATATTCATCTTTGCACTACAGGCCAAAGATATTCATCAGTTGGTCATGTTCATCTCAACACCTGTTCATCTTTGCACTACGGGCCAAAGATATCCATCATAAAATCATTAATCTTTGCACTACATGCCAAAGATATTCAATTATATCATCATCTAGGACTGAGGATGATAAAAAATATTTTAAAGAAAACGAATCCAGTGAAACAAAAGAATAAATATTAAGGATTCGTATTTCGATTTATCCATGTCCAAAAATACCTCATAAATAATCATAGTGGAGTACAATTCAAGAATGATCAAAATATGGATACAATCAAAGCTAGTATCCATAATAGATATTTTGGACGAAAAACAAAAATTTAATTTTTTTGTGAATAGTGTCGTATTCGTGAATAGTGATGTATACGTGAATAGTAACCCCGACACTAAAAGTTCCAATTTTGATAAAAAATTCTGACCAATATTTCGGCATAATGATATTGAAAGAATAATATCATTTACAAAAAAATAGCATCCCTTACCGCGAAAAGACAGTAATTCTGACTGGAATATTGGGTATAGTGTTGAAGGAAACTTGTACCGTATAGCAACACTCAAAGTCTCAAAATACTCACAAGAATACGCTCGATAATATAGAGAGAGAAAGAGAGAGAAAACTTATTTCTGGAGTGATTTTCAATTCTAACCTAAGCACCCTATTTATAGGAAAATGCTTAGAACACCAAAGCAGAAAATTTAATAAAATATATATTTATAAAAATTATTCAAGACCACCTTTTCGACAACTGAATTCAGCATGTTTACAACACCATTAGAGCCCACCAAATGACAAAAAAACGTTTTTGTTAACTAAAATAATTAAAACTTCCAAAAATTAATTATTTTAGAACTTCAGAACTTCAATAATTCATAATAAATAGCCCTTTTGTCAGAAAAATTCAAACCTTATGTCTTTTTCATAGAAAATTCCATTATCTACAACTTTGTAAGTTTAAGTTTTTTCAAATTCCAAATAAAAATTGACTGAAATTCACAAACGGACGATTTTACTAGCTATAATCAAATTTCAGTCAAGAAATGGGGTCCACAACATGAAAAACATGTTTTAAACATTTTTAATAACAAGAATACTCTTCCTCCTCATTTATTCATATATCCCACATTCATTGTAAAAATATCACTATTATTTTATTATTATAATATAATAATATATTTAAATAAATTTTTTATCAGAAAAAGATAAAATATTAATTTTCAACAATTGTCACATTAAAAATTTTCTCCATCTATATCCAGATATAATGAATATTTTCCTCATCATATAAATCAATAATTAATTATTCACAAAAAATATTATATAATCACAATACTGACAACCAGGCAGTGCCCAGGAAAGAGGGGGCTTTCCAATAAGGATCTCTCCTTACTGGCGCGCAATTAGGTGACCAACCTCTCCTTAGACAGAACTTTCTAGACATTGCCAATAATGTTATCTAATAATATTATTCAGATAATATGAATTATTGCTCCGATAATGGAAAATACTGTGTAGTGACAATTATTGAAACAACAGTAATATAAAATATCAACGTAGCAATTATTGAATCAATAAAATAAAATATTGAACAGTAATTACTGTAATAATTATTGAGTAGTGCCTTCTTACGTAAGAATCAATAATTGGTGCAATACCGTGTGCTACTGTGCAACAACGCGTATTACTGTGTTTTAACCACCGGGTATTCTAATAGTATTAACGGTAACAAATACGCCGTTATTTATAAATAACTTATGCTTGTCGTTTTCTTCATCCAATCACTTTTCGTTATGGGGCCCACACAAGGCTGCGCCGTCGTACGAATATTTCCCGATAGTAATAATATTCCACGACCAAACGAATATTTCCTGACAACAATGAATATTTTATAACCAGTTGCTTACTTAAAATATTTGCGCATTTCACCCATAACTAACCACATTAATCAAATCAACCCTTACTATTTCAAAATAATAAATAGAGAAAATTAAATTTCATTTATAATAAGTTGGGGTCTTACATCAGGGTACAATTGTATAGCAACCGATAATCATAACAACAACTAATTCACAAGATTCAAGCCAGTTAAACCTTGTCAGAAATACGGGTCTTGAAGTTTTTTGGGTTTTCCAGAAATGCAACCAAGTAGATGGTCAATGGTACTTTGACCAACAATATCTTTGATTCTATGTGCATTCTAGGTGAACTAAAGGTTTAATTATGTACTCATTTAACCAGACTACAAGGATCAAACAATAACATAACCAAAACACTAACAAACGATAAGATCAAAGGCTCAAAAAACGTTGTCAGACGAGATCTGGGTTTCTCGGTTGCCCAGAAACTCAGTCTCCATGACTGGTCAACGCAGTTTGACTGCTCATATCTCTCAATCTACTCATGATCTGGCAATGTTTATGGTTTCAGATCAAAGTCCTCATGACATAGAACACATTTATAACATAAAACACACAAAACATCTTACACATAAAGATTTAAGGCCTCTGACATTCGACTGTCACGCCACTTTTCAATTTTTTTCCAGATTTATGAAAAATGCTATTTCGTGCACTTTGATGTTATGGATTCACTATATAGCAACCCAGATTATCAAGTAACACCCTAATACACACATCCAACCTATCATTAACAACATTAAACAACAAATCATAAGATTTTCGAAATTAGGGTTTTTACCTCTATTATGCTTTGATCTTGATTTTTGACTTTTGATTCCTGTTCTTGGAGAGTTAAGAACTGATATTGGCTTACCATATCTCACTCTCTCATTCTAAATCTCAAAAATGAAGAGAGAGAATGTATTTGGCAAAAATGAGAAATAAAGTGGATTTTCTCTCCCTTTAATCTATGTGTATTATTGATTGCAATAATGTGGCTGATGTGTTAGCTGATTTCTGTGGATTTAAGGCACAAGGCTAGGCTCGGGTTTGCTCACCAACTCCACTAGGACAACTCTTACAAGTTATATCCAATTATGCAACAAAGGGCATTTTGATCTTTTGATTTTTAATTTTAATGGCAAATTGGACAATTGGTACAAACCCTTAGGTTTTAGGTTTTAACCCTCAGGGTTTAGGGTTCAACCCTTTAGGATTTAGGTTTTGCATAACTAATTTCTAAAATTTCTAAATTAGGTTTCTAAAAATAGAAAATTAAGATTTCTAAATTATAATTAGAATTTTCTAATTATATTTAAGATTTCCTAATCATAATCCAAGCTTACCAATTAGGGTTATTATTTCCTAATTAAAATTGCTAATATAGCAATTAGGGTCAAAATTAGTCATTAGGGTTTATAACCCAGAATTAGGGTTTCTAATAGAAAAATAATTTCCTAATTTAGAAATTAGATTTTGTAATTAGATTAGGGTTTTCTTGTAACAATCCAAATTTTTGTTATAATATTTGAATATTTATTGAATTATAAATATTTATTAATTTATATAAATATTTATTGGATGTGTTTGTTATGGGATAAACAATTATTCAATTTGATTGATTTGATTTAGTTAATTATTTGTTTATTAAATAATTAATGTGTTATGTGGATTGAGTTGTGTGATTAAGTGAATTATTTAATAAATTATTATGAAATAAAGTGTGACAAATAACTATGTTATAAAGAGTTATTAAAATAAATTAAAGTAATTTTAATTTTGTTTTTGCCAAACAAGGCTTACGTATATTAATCCTTTAATTTTAAATGATTTGCCAAACAAAGCCGTATGGCTTTTGGTTTTAATTTTTGAATTATTGTTATATAAATATAATACGTATAATATATATAATAGTTTTATAACTCATAAATTAATAAGGGTAATTAGTATACGACGATTTTAAAAACGTTTTGGAAAGCGTACATTGATTTGTTTTAAGTTTTAGCTATAGCGTGTTGTCTGTATTGTCTAAACCTAAGCCTAATAAAAATTACAGAGAAAGAAAAGAGAAGAAAAGTGTTTGAGAATTTGTGACTGAGAGAAAAGGTTCTGTGTTCGTCAAAAGCTATTCTCAGTGAAAGGTTTTCGAAAAGCAACAAAAAGGGCACGTGAAGTGCAGATAACTGTAAGCTGTTAAAATGTTGTTGGTAAACAATGATCAAGGAAAGTCTTTCGGTTTCTATTTTCTACGTGGACTTGATGAACTGTTTTAAATTGTATGATATGTTATGCATGTTGAAATCATGAAATGTTAAAGTCAATATATGACTGCATTGTTTTGGCTAAGTAATGATGATTGAGTAAGGAACTCAATCTTTATATTTGGTATGTGAATTAAAAGTATGTATGCCATATTACTTTAATGAGATGTATATCGAGCATGTTATTATGTGTTATGTGATGCATGAAAACTGTTAGACTTTGCTGGGCTGTCGAGCTCACTCTTGCAAATAACCTCTTTTGCAGGTCAAGATTTTAAGGTAAAGATACGTGCTATGTGAGTTATAGAGATCTGTATTCACGAAGATTACTTATGTTTTATGAGAAATGTATTTCATATTTTGAACGTAACATGTTGTTGAAATGTAAGTTGAACTATCCAATGTATATGGATATTTAGTTATGATGTAAGACTTTGTATAGTCATTTTGTTGTAACGATTCATGATATAAGATTGAATCAAAGAGATGTAATGTAATGGTTGCGATTCAGGGCAAGAAAGAAGGAAATGTATAAAAATTTTAAATATTTCGCAATTTTATTAAGTTTAACATCGAATAATGATGTATTATTTAGAGGTTGAATGTATGGTTAACGACCGAAGTCGGGATTTAAATTGTATAGATTTTGGGGTCGTTACAGTTGGTATCAAAGCTGTAGGTTATAAACCTTAGGTAGAAGTACCGTAGGCTATAACCTTAGAGAAGAGAGGTGAAGATAATGAACGAATAAGCTCAAATAGAGTTTGAACAATAAGGGATTAAAACTTGCATGAAAGGATTCAAAGAAGAATCTCACAGAGTTATAAGGAATATAAATGTGGGGTTACCCAACTCCAATAATAAGGATGTAAGGTGATAATAAATAGACAATGTCTATAAAAAAAGAATGATAAAGAAGTTATGAATAGAGAGTTATGTCTAAGTGTGGTATAATTGTACTCTTTAATAGTTGATGTATGGTATCTGGGCTAAACGATTCCTTCATGGAGCAGAGGTATATACGAACTAGCAACTCGAAACCTAGTTTATTGGTTGTTTGTGGGAAACCACTCAGCGTACCATATTAAAACTGTTAGAGACTCGATGTGTACCAAGTGTAGAAATTGACACGTATGATGAGAGTTTAGAACTTGAATAAAATTTTGAGCGATGTAAATGAAGTTAGAAATTCTTAAAGGAAGAATTGTTATATAAACAAGAAGATTCAAAGAAGAATCTTGAAGATATAAAGATAAGAAATGGGAGTTTCCTAACTCCAATAGCCAAGATAGCGAATAATGTCGTAAATGATGAAAAAGAGAAAGAATGAGGATCGTAAAACAAAACGATCACGAGTTAACAAAAGAATTTTAAGAGAGATGATTATAGAATAAGGTCACGACGTGATCTGTTTAAGTTATAAAAGAAAGATGGTCTGTAATGTTTGAATGATTATAGCTTAATGCTATGAAGATGGTGTACTATGAAATAGTACGAGATAACTCATGAGGAGTTATAGATGATGTGATACGAGGAATTCGTATCGAGCAAAGAGCAAGTTAAAAGAAAGATAGAGTTAGGTGGGATTTCAATTGAGAACTCAAGTGATGGCTGAGTTGTACAAACCTTTGTATGGACGAGGGTTTTGTGCTTGCACTCAGTTTATCACATTGATAATCATTGGATTGTTTATGTCTTGCTATTTGCTATATGCCTGTTGAGAAGATGATTCTTTTCTCATGTGTATAACAGATAGGTAGAGTATAGTTAGAGAATATTATAAGGTTAAGTGCGAGTTCTTAAAACTCATACTTATGGTAAGTTTGTGACTCATAATTATATGGTATATTTTTGAACCCCTCAGCGAATGGACGCCTATGGTCTAACTAGGATAAGTTCTTAAACTCATATGATTGTGGCAAGTTTCTGAACTCATAACGTGTGGTAAGTTTGATGAACTAGGGTATAATTAAGTGTGAATGGAGTATTGAGGATGATAGGAATAGATAGACCTATTAAGCAATGGATCATTATAGAAAGTGGAGTTGATGGTGGAAGCATAGGTATTCTAAATCTATTAGCTATGCTAGACTTTCGAAATTTAATGACTTCGTGCTGATGTTTACACTTTTATTTTCTTGAAAAATATTGGATCAAATGATGGAACCAATGAGTTTTAACAATAATACTGTTATTCGTATATCTATGCTAATTACTTCGGCTAGACAAAAATGATTTGCAATATATCAAAATGTATTTTATATCATTAATGCATCATGTAACCTGGTGCAAAGATGATAAAAACGATGGAGTCATCAATGCAGTATTACCTAGTGTTGGATGTGATCTAAGGTTCGTTAGCCTACTATGTTATGATGTAGTATGATAAAGTCACCAAATGACGGAATCCTCAACGGACTGTAAATACAGTGCGGTATCATGATGTCATAAAAAGATTTTTGAGATTTCTTTAAGATATGAGAATACATATGTATGTATGTATATGTATATTTCGGTTAATGTTCGAGTTATTGTAGAGGTCTATGCTATTTGATTCAGCTAGACAAATATTGAAAGATGTTCATGAAATTCAAGAGTTTCTTGAGAAGTTATGCCAAACCAAATTATTTTGGTGCGGATTCAGATGTTGAAAAGCTGAGATGAACAACCCTATTATTAGGGGTTACGCTTAGTTTATACTTTGCGGTGAAATGTTTGTGCACAATACATGTACGAAGGATTGATCCCCTAAGTACCTTGAAGTCATTATAGTCGTATGACTATAAAAGTTAAAGTTGAAAGATTACTTATAATTGTGGACAAGGTTCGTGGTCATTAGAGCCTCAGTTGAATGCTTGCACTCTAAATTTTGAGATGAATAACTCTTTTATTAGAGGTTACGCTTAGTTATACTTTGCGCTGAAATGTTTGTGCACAATACATGTACAATAGGTTAATCACCTAGAGTACTTGCGGAGGGTGTTTTCAGTCTTTGTGATTGATAAACATTCTGCCAAAGAGGGTTTAAAGTGTGAAGAACTGGGGGTGAAGCACTATTAACCCTAGAGAATAGAGTTCATGGTCTTGTGACCCTCAGCATAATTTGGAATCTTTTATATTCTCGAGTTATTCATACTACTTCCCAATTATTGAACAATTGTGGAAGATTCTTGTTATTCTGCAAGATGGAAGTGAAAAAGGAAAATATTCCTTAGAAAAAAGTAAGTCGTATAATGCGACACTGAATGGTGAGTATGTTGAATAAGTGAGAAAAGAGACTTTGAAGTGAGAAGTAGATGAGTTATCAATGAATAATGTGAAACTTTTAATAGAAAAGTTCATAATTGTAGAATGATCTTTGTAGAAAGAAAGTGGTTATAGAAACCAATGAATGAATGAAGTAGTGATGTAAAATCTACTTTGATAGAATGAATGAATAAAAATTAATAAATAAAATTTTAAGGACGAAATTCTTAGAAGAAAGGGTGAATGTAATATCCCGAGTGTTTATGATAGCGATTCCCGAGTGTTTATGATAACGATCCTTAGAAAAGGTAAATGAATGGGTTAAAAGATATATAATACTCAAAATATAATTGAGTTCAAATGAAAGTTATGAAATAAAACCTAGAATTTGGTTAAGTAATGAATGTAGTAGGAAATATAAAATCTATATTTAGATAAAATGATGAAAGATTACTCTGAGTTATTTGTTTAATTTGTGTCTCCGATTCTGGGGACAGAATCTTTGAAAGTAGGGAAGATTGTAACGAATGAGTTGTTTGAATTGTGATTCTGAGGACAGAATCCTTGTAAGGAGGGAATGATGTAACAATCCAGATTTTTGTTATAATATTTAAATATTTATTGAATTATAAATATTTATTAATTTATATAAATATTTATTGGATGTGTTTGTTATGGGATAAACAATTATTCAATTTGATTGATTTGATTTAGTTAATTATTTATTTGTTAAATAATTAATGTGTTATGTGTATTGAGTTATGTGATTAAGTGAATTATTTAATAAATTGTTATTAAATAAAGTGTGACAAATAACTATGTTATAAAGAGTTATTAAAATAGATTAAAGTAATTTTAATTTTGTTTTTGCCAAACAAGGCTTACGTATATTAATCCTTTAATTTTAAATGATTTTCCAAACAAAGCCGTATGGCTTTTGGTTTTAATTTTTGAATTATTGTTATATAAATATAATACGTATAATATATATAATAGTTTTATAACTGATAAATTAATAAGGGTAATTGTAAAACGGCAGTTTTAAAACGTTTTGGAAAGCGTACGTTGATTTGTTTTAAGTTTTAGCTATAACATGTTGTCTGTATTGTCTAAACCTAAGCCTAATAAAAACTACAGAGAAAGAAAAGAGAAGAAAAGTGTTTGAGAATTTGTGACTGAGAGAAAAGGTTCTGTGTTCGTCAAAAGCTATTCTCAGTGAAAGGTTTTCTAAAAGCAACAAAAAGGGCACGTGAAGTGCAGATAACTGTAAGCTGTTAAACTGTTGTTAGTAAACAATGATCAAGGCAAGTCTTTCAGTTCCTATTTTTTATGTGGACTTGATGAACTGTTTTAAATTGTATGATATGTTATGCATGTTGAAATCATGAAATGTTAAAGTCAATATATGACTGCATTGTTTTGGCTAAGTAATGATGATTGAGTAAGGAACTCAATCTTTATATTTGGTATGCGAATTAAAAGCATGTATGCCATGTTAGTTTAATGAGATGTATATCGAGCATGTTATTATGTGTTATGTGATGCATGAAAGCTGTTACACTTTGCTGGGCTGTCGAGCTCACTCTTGCAAATATTCACTTTTGCAGGTCAAGATTTTAAGGTAAAGATACGTGCTATGTGAGTTATAGAGATCTGTTTTCACGAAGATTACTTATGTTTTATGAGAAATGTATTTCATATTTTGAACGTAACATGTTGAAATGTCAGTTGAGCTATCCAATGTATATGGATATTTAGTTATGATGTAAGAATTTGTATAGTCATTTTGTTGTAACGATTCATGATATAAATTGAATCAAAGAGATGTAATGTAATGGTTACGATTCAGGGCAAGAAAAAAGGAAATGTATAAAAATTTTAAATATTCCGCAATTTTATTAAGTTTAACATCGAATAATGATGTATTATTTAGAGGTTGAATGTATGGTTAACGACCGAAGTCGGGATTTCAATTGTATAGATTTTGGGGTCGTTACATTTCTAATTACTAATAACTTGAAAATTAAGATTAATATTTCCTAATTAACATTAAAATTATTGAACTAACAATCAGACTTTCCCTAATTACAAATTAGGGTTCCTAAACCAGAATTAGGGTTTTAAATTTTGAAATTAGGGTTTTCTAACTGAATATTGACGTTATTAATATATACCTAGGGTTTGTTAAAGATATCATTTATCTGGTCAACCCTTGACCCTTAACCACATTCTGTACACATATATAACCATATACACAAAACATATTCACGTATATTGTAAGACCCCAACTTTTTGAATAAAGATGAATTTTCTATAAATATTATTTTTGAATATTATGGAGTAAATCTGATATAATGTTATAGTTGTGGGTAATATTTATAAATTTTACAAAGTACGCAAGTTGTTATATAATATTTGATTGGTCGGGAAATATTCGTTTTAAACAGGAAATATTCGTTCGACGGCACAATCATTGGTGGACCCCACAGCAGAATTATTGTCGGATTGAGAAAACGACAAAAATATTTTATTGAAATAATGGCGGAAGTTTTTCCATTGATACTGTTGAACTACTCGGTAGTAAAAGTACAGTAATACGCGTGGTTACATAGTAGCACACGGTATTGATTATTAAGGCTTACGTGATAAGTCACTCTGTTTTGCTTATTTTATGGACCCCTATTTACATTTTTTAAAATAATCGATAGAAGTTATTTTTTTAGGGGGGCCCACGGGTGGGGCCCACTTGTGGAGGAAAGTCTTGGAGTGGGGGTTTTATGTTTGTCACGGGTTGAGGAAAGAAAAAGGATGGCAGGAATGAGGTATATAGATAGTATATATATATATATATATATATATATATATATATATATATATATATATATATATATATATGAATTGATTTAGAAAGTTTGGCAGGAAGTACAATTATTATATTTATTTATATGTAATAAGTTTGAAAAACTTGGCAGCAGGTATCAATTAATTGATGGGATTTTCACACGTGATTTATTGTCTGCACAGATTATATATATAATATAATATTATATTTAAAAGATTTTACTTTAAATATGGATCGTCCGATTAAAAGTAAATCAATCTGGACCGTTCATGGATTAGTTACTATGCATTCCATTTTCCTATAAATAGAAGCTCATTCCTTCATTATTTTTCTTACGAATTCACTGAAACTCTAGAGAGATAAACTGTAAGAGAGAAAGAAGAAAAGTATTCTGCTACTTAACTACTCTTATATTCAGTTTCTTTTACGGTAAGGGGTGTTATTCTTTCTTATTCACGAAGAGAACTGTTGTTATTCCATTTCTTATTATTCTGTTAGAATAACATGTATACGCGGTTTACCCTATACTTGGTGAGATTCTTCTATTATTCTGTTGGAACATCCTGTCGGTGTGTTTTACACCGGACCTGGTTCCGTCTTTATTATTATTCTGTTGGAACATCCTGTCTGTGTGTTTTACACCGGACCTGGTTCCGTCTTTAATATTATTCTGTTGGAACATCCTGTCTGTGTATTTTACACCGGACCTGGTTCCGTCTTTATTATTATTCTGTTAAAATATCATGTTTATGCATTTTACGCCGGACCTGGTTCCATTATTTATTATTTTGTTGAAATATCCTGCCTGTGCGTTTTACGCCGGACCTGGTTTCATTATTTATTATTCTGTTGGAATAACCTGTCTGTGCGGTCTATCGCATGCATGGTGATTTCTTTTATTATTTCATTCTTTATTATACTTAGTTGGTTAAGTTTTGACTTTTATACTCCATGAAATTTGTGGAATATCCTTGATAATTGTGTTTCATCCAGTATCTTTTCATGAAAATATTATTCTAAGCATTCTTGAATTATACTCCACAAAGCAGTATCATGTTGACAATTTGGACGTTGTTAATTCTTGGATAAATTAATTCTTGAACTTGTTTTATTGAATTCTTATATCATTGTCATCATCCTCATGTTTATAAAATGTTGAAAGTCATATGTGGCCTGTAGTGCATAGATGGACTTGGTATGATTATGACCAGGGATTATTCGGTATAATCATGACCGTAATGTTACAAATGATGTGGTAAAAGTCCTCATTGGGCCGTAGTGAATTGATGGACAGTTGTTGGCATGATCATGACCATTAATGAATACACAAATATTCTTGGCCCGTAATGCATGGATAATTGTGGTCGTGATACTAAAGAATATCATTGGCCGTAGTGCAGGGGTGATTCGATGATGTGGATTATTTTGTTAAGATGAGTTACAGCGATAACAGTGTTGAAAAACCTTTTAAATCATAGAAGATAGTAGATTTTATTCTCTACTTGACTCTTTCAATGGATTGCTTGTTCCGCTGCAGTTAAACTTGATGTTCGTTATATTTTATCAGTTTAACACTGTTGAAGGCTAATGATAATTTATTCTGCATTATCTTAGTCATAATATTTCTTACTGGGCTAGTTGAGCTCACCCTTTCTTTAGCTGTTCTCTTCAGGAAATGAGAATATAGTTGGGACGAGTCGGGAAACGGAGTGATGGTCCAGAGGATAGCATTAGTAGTCCTCACTATTCTGTGAAATAGTGTGATAATAATTGTAATGAGAACTCCTTTTGAGTATGGATACTCTCTAGAAGATAATATTTGTATTCAAACTCACATGTTATGTTTGGTCGTATTGTACACGACAGTTGTATTATTAAGTTGTATTTGTATTCAGTACCATATATCTGGCGACCCAAGATGGGTGATGTATACCTAATTTTGGGGCCGTCACATATATCCTTAATCCTGAATAATTCACCTAAATCCTTCATAGAATTTTGAAATCCTCAAAATTCCTTCTCAAAAATATCAAACGCATACACTCATTTTCTGTCTAGGTTCTAATATTGAACCTTAAATCAATTAATTAAGATTTTAAAATTTTTCTAATTTCTCGGGTTGTCACAGATTCTGACAAGTTTGATAGCTGCATAAGATAGACAGAAGAAATATGTCGATCAACACTGACAAATTGGAAATTCGATGTCGGTAGTTTTGTTTTCTTGAATGTGTCTCCTTGGAAGGGAAAGTTTTGGTTTGGCAAAAAGGGAAAATTAAGACCTAGGTTTATTGGCCCTTTTGAAATGCTACGACGAGTTGGTGAAGTGGCATACGAGGTAGCTTTACCTTAGAAATTAGGATATATTCCTAACATTTTCCATGTTTTGGTATTAAGGCCATATAAGATTGATTATAAGCATGTTATAGAATATGAGCCAGTGCAGTTTGAGAAAGACTTGTCTTATGAAGAAGTCCCTGTTCAAAATATCGACAGGAAAGTGCAAGTACTAAGAAATATTGTGATACCTTCTGTTAAGGTAATCTTGAGAAACAACAACGCTGAAGAAGCTACGTTGGAGCTTGAAGATGTTATGATGAGGAATTATCCTCAGCTATTTGCTTAATCTTGTATAGCGATTCTGGGGACAGAATCCTATTAAGGAGGGAATAATGTAACAAATAAATTTATTGAGTCGTGATTTTGGGGACATAATCCTTTTAAGGAGGGAAAGATGTAACGATTGGAAAATTTTGTAATTAATTTAAATATTTATTGAATTAAATAAATATTTTAAATAATTTATCTATTGAGAAAAATAAATAATTGATGAAATTGTGGTACAATAATTTAGTAATTAAGTTGATTAATGGAAAATTTATTATTTGAGGATTTAATTTAATGGAATAATTCATTTAATATTTAAGAAAATAATTAAATTAAATAAGGTGATGTTTAAGTCTAATTTAATAATTAAATTATATGTAATAATTTATTATGTATAAACTAGAATTATAATGAAAGTTATAATTATTATAATTATTATAATTGTAAGTTATTTAAATTAGTTACATGTGTGACAAGTAAAACTATATAATATAAATGTTATGAAAATAAATTGAGAGATGAGGAGTTTGTGTTTAGCCAAATAAGGCCTTGTGGCCTTTGGCTTATTTTAACTGACGCAACCTGCTGGGTTTGTTACCTGATGATCGTGGGAGGCCAGTTTATATCTACGCGTTCTATTTTTCTAAGGCTAACTAAGAACATAGGGTTTTGAGAGGAAGGGAGAGAAACACAGTGGTTTTGAAGAGAGAATTCTCTGAGATTTTCAAGAGGAATGAGAAGTTGTCACCATCTTTTGCTATCATATAATCTAGGATTAAAGGTATACTTTACTCCTAATTTTAATGTTTTGAGTTTTTAGTGATTGTTTTCTGTAAATTGCTATGTCATGTTAGATTGATATATATATATATATATATATATATATATATATATATATATATATATATATATATGTATGGTGTTATAATCTGTTAATCATCATATATGAGTGTTATTTGGTAATCAAATATGTGAAGATTGGGTTGCAAGAAGAAAGTTAGAATAACAGTGTTATGTTTATGTAAATGGCTTGTGTAAGTACAAAATTTGATGTCCAATACTTGATATAATCTGTAAATTGATGTTAGATTGTGTTAATATGTCAAGAAACAAAAACAACGTAGTTTAAATGGTGTAATTTGGTTAAGAAACAAGGATTTGGCGGTTGATTTAGCTAAATGTGTTATAAATGGAGAAAACAACAAAAACATGGTTTAAATCCTTATAATTTTGGTTGTTTTGTTGTTAGAAGTGTTATGTATATTCTTAGAAATGTTGTAGTAAGTTTATAGCTATTGGGTTTAATGAATTGTCGTGGAATTGGAAGAAATTGGAACTTTTGGTTAGAGCAGAGCTTCAATTCACGTTGCTGTAAAACTGGTTCTGGTGCCGAGCGCGGGCGCGCCGGATCCTAAGGTAACCATGGCGCGGCCGCGCCAGTTGTCAGTCAGACCTAGTATAGAGCTGCTAACAACATAGCTTGGAAATTGTTAACTTAATATATTTTAATAATTGTAAAGGACCTAAAACATGTTACAAGACTTAGTAACGTATTGTAATCACAACACCAAAACTATAGATTATGAATGACTAAGTTGTGAAAGTTTGTAATGTGATGTCATTAGAATTGGTGTTGTTCTACAACAACCATATTGTGTACTATGATATAATTGAGAATTCAGTTTCTTGTTACGTGAATGGGTAGGATAATCAAGTTTTAAGTTAAAGATTATAGACTTGATTGAAATGAAAAGTAAACTAATGAAATTAATGTTAATATAACTAATTGGTATTGTGATTTTAATGATATATGTAGGATATTTGCTGAATATTTATTATACTTGTAAGACCCCAACTTTTATAAATAAAGATGAATTTTCTATAAATATCATTTTTGAATATTATAGAGTTAATTTGATATAATGTTATAGTTGTGGGTAATATTTATAAATTTTGTAAAGTACGCAAGTTGTTATATAATATTCGATTGGTCGGGGAATATTCGTTTTAACAGGGAATATTCGTACAACGACACAATCATTGGTGGACCCCACAACGGAATTATTGTCGGATTGAGAAAACGACAAAAATATTTTATTAAAAATAACGGCGGAAGTTTTACCATTGATACTGTTGAACTACTCGGTAGTAAAAGTACAGTAATACGTGTGGTTGCATAGTAGCACACGGTATTGATTATTAATGCTTATGTGAGAAGTCACTCAGTTTGATTCAATTATTGTCAGTTAATAATATGAATTATTTAGCGATAATGACGTTTTGTTTTACTCGCATTATTAACGTAATAAAACAGAAACATGTTTTTATATAAAACAGAATACTTTATTAAAGTTATTCTATAAATAGAATATATTATATTTTATTTAAAAGATTTTTCTTTAAATATGGACCGTCAGATTAAAGTAATCAACCTGGACCGTTCATGGATTAGTTATTATGCATTCTATTTTTCTATAAATAGCAGCTCATTCCTTCATTATTTCTTACGAATTCACTGAACTCTAGAGAGAGAAACTATAGAGAGAGAAGAAGAGTATTCTGCTACTTAACTACTTCCTTATTTCAGCTCTTCTTTAAAACGGTAAGGGGTGTTATTCTTTCTTATTCATGAAGAGAACTGTTGTTATTCCATTTCTTATTATTCTGTTGGAATAACCTGTATACGCGGTCTACCCTATACTTGGTGACATTATTCAATTATTCTGTTAGAATATCTTGTCTGTGTATTTTACACCGGACCTGGTTCCGTTTTTATTATTATTCTGTTGGAACATCCTGTCTGTGTGTTTTACACCGGACCTAGTTCTGTTTTTGTTATTATTTTGTTGAAACATCCTGTTTGTGTGTTTTACACCGGACCTGGTTCCGTCTTGTTATTATTCTGTTGAAACATCCTATCTGTGTGTTTTACACCGGACCTGGTTCCATTATTTATTATTTTATCGGAATATCCTGTCTGTGCGTTTACGCCGGACCTGCTTCTATTATTTGTTATTCTGTTGGAATAACCTGTCTGTGCGGTCTATCGCATGCCGGGTGATTTCTTTTGTTATTCCATTCTTTATTATACTCAGTTGGTTAAGTTTTGACTTCTATACTCCATGAAATTAGTGGAATATCCTTGATAATTGCGGTTCATCCAGTATCTTTTCATGAAAATATTCTTCTAAGAATTCTTGAATTTTACTCCACAAAGCAGTATCATGTTGACAATTTGGACGTTGTTAATTCTTGGATAAATTAATTCTTGAACTTGTTTTATTGAATTCTTATATCATTGTCATCATCCTCATGTTTATAAAATGTTGAAAGTCATCTGTGGCCTGTAGTGCATAGATGGACTTGGTATGATTATGACCAGGGATTATTCGGTATAATCATGACCGTAATGTTACAAATGATGTGGTAAAAGTCCTTATTGGCCCGTAGTGCATTGATGGACAGTTGTTGGCATGATCATGACCATTAATTAATACACGAATATCCTTGGCCGTAGTGTAGGGGTGATTCGATGATGTGGATTATTTTATTAAGCTGAGTCCCAGCGATCACAATGTTGAAAAACCTTTTAAATCATAAAAGATAGTAGAGTTTATTTCCTACTTGACTCTTTTAATGGATTGCTTGTTCCGCTGCAGTTAAACTTGATGTCTATTATATTTTATTAGTTTAACATTGTTGAAGGCTAATGATAATTTATTCTGCATTATCTTAGTCATGATATTTCTTACTGGGCTAGTTGAGCTCACCCTTTCTTTCACTGTTCTCTTCAGGAAATGAGAACGTAGCTTGGGCAAGTCGGGGAACGGAGTGATGGTCCGAATGATAGTATTAGTTAGTAGTCCTTACTATTCTATGTAATAGTGTGTTAATAAATGTAATGAGGACTCCTTCTGAGTATGAATACTCTCTAGAAGATAATATTTGTATTCAAACTCACAGTTTATGTTTTGTCGTATTGTACACGACAGTTGTATTAGTAAGTTGTATTTGTATTCTATACTATGTATCTGAAGACCCAAGATGGGTGATGTATACCTAATTTTGGGGGCGTCACAATACTTGTGTAGCTTGCGCACGAGACAAGTTCCCTAACTTCATTCTCCTTATAATGAATGCAATTTCATAACTATGCTTACCTTTTTATGTTAAGCAAGCTTATTATTCCTAATTTATCATTTTACAAGTTCCTAAATCTTATATTAAAGTTGGGCAAGCCTATTGATTCTATCTTGTGTATGATTATGAAAGCTCTTGTAATCTAATTCATTACATCGAGTGAGTTTCACTTTACTAATTCATGTTCTTGTTATTCAAGACATATACTGTTTAAATTCATTGATCCAAATGAGATTTTCCTAACTCTTTTGGATGTAGCACTTTGCATATATACCATGTTTATTCCATTGTATATTGTCAAAATTTGATCTTTGACTTAAATATCATTGTTTAAACCTATATTATTGTGTTGAACCTTCAAATAGCAAGCAAACTCTTATTGATTGAACTAATCTATACTTGATAAGTGTTCTAAAATTCTAGAACCACTAATAAGCTAGTTCCAAACTAAACTTTCTTTTTTGCAGAAATTCTAAAGCCAAACTAAGATGAACAACCCTAATATAGGGGCTTTTGTATGCGTTAACGTTTAGATGTTTATGCACAATACATGGTACAAAAGGCTGATCCCCCTAAGTACGTAAGGAAGGGTCTGTATAGTCTAAATGACTGTTAAGATTGAGATAATAATACCTAACTACCAAGGACATAGTTCGTGGTCTTAAGATCCTTAGATATAAATCTTGAACTGTTCTCTATTCTTGATTCGCAGAACGAGTTCCCTATTATCCAGTAACCATTATTTTATCTCATGTTGTTACTATTATTATTCTTTATATTAGTGAGCAATTGTTTACTCACTCTTACAATTAACACTGTAGCTAAAGTAGAAAGAGTTGATGAACCGTCTTCCAGCAATGGAAAGGGTAAGATGTCCGAGTGATGAAGATTAACTTTAATGGTTTTATGTTATAAGACTTATGTTATTTGGTGATGTATTCCGCAAACTTATGTAATAATTAAAGATTAGATTACCTGGGAATGTTTAAAGTTGATGTAACCCTTTAATGGGGAAGGTGGACCCCAAGAAAGGCAAAAGCAATTACAGAGATGCCCCCACCAAAGACGCAAACACAGTTGAAGAGCTTTCTGGGAAAGTTTCGTACATGAGAAGATTCATGCCAACATTAGCCGAAGTCACCGAACCTTTCGGCAAATTACTAAAAGGAAAGGCACAATGAGACTGGGGGCAAGACCAACAACATGCCTTTGAGAAGGTGAAAAGAATTTTAGCTTCAGTGCAAACGATGGTAGTGCCACAAAGAAGAGTGTCATTGTAGTTGTACATCACATCTACCAAGAAGTCTATAGGTGGATTGATCACGCAAGAGGTGGATGGAGAAGAGAAACATGTGTATTACATTAGCCAGATAATCAGAGGACTGGAAACCAGGTATTCACAAGTGGAGAGGCATTGCCTAGCGTTGGTGTTCAGTGCGCTGAAAATACTGCATTATTTTCTAGCGCACTAAGTAAAGCTTGCAACAATAACTGATCTAATCAGATATCTATTGACTAGGCCAGCATTAGTAGGAAGACTTTCCAGATGGATGATGATTCTTTCAGAATACGACATCAAATGTGTAACACTGAAGGCGATCCGATGTCAAGCCTTGGCAGACCTGCTAGCTCAATTTCCAAATGGAGAATATGAACCCCCTTCTGAAGATCTTCTGGGTGGAGAAGTATAATCAATCGGCTTGATGGATGAGGACCCAGAATGGTGGAGTTTGTCTTTTGATGGATCATCTGCAGAAAGTAAAGGCGGAGCAGGAGTGGTATTGACCACCAAAGAAGGAAAGGAAGTGGCCTTGTCATACAAATTGGATTTCCCTTGCACAAACAATGAAGCTGAATATGAGGCATTTATACTAGGATTGTTGGTGGCTCAAGAATTGGGAGCCAAACATCTTAAAGTAAAGGGAGATTCAAATCTCATAGTACAGTAAATAAGGGGTCAATTCGGAGTGAAGGAACCTATCTTGGCGCCATATCAAACTGTAGCACAGAAGGTGATGGAGGCTTTCAAGAAGGTAGTGATTGAATATGTGCCAAGAAGGCAAAATAAACAACCTGATGCACTAGCAACAGTAGCGTCACGAGTCTATGTCCAAGGAGAAGACTTGGATGTGAAAGTAATGAAGAGAACCCTCCCAACCACGGTGCTGGACTTGTTCCCCAAAGACATGATAGATGATTGGAGACATGACATCTCCCATCTCCCATCAATTACAAACAAAGGAAGGAACACCAATCATGGAGCTACAAAAGTACAACATCATCAAAGGTGTCTTGTATCACAAAGAACCAGATGGTGTATTGACACGATGCTTGGGAAGGAAGGAAGTAAATAGAGTCTTGCATCAGGTACATAACGAGAACTGTGGATTGGCAGACATAGGCATGTATCGTAGGCTACAACGCCAATGGTATTATTGACCTGAAATGAAGAAGGAAACAGATGCCCTATAACACCAATGTGTTTCATGCCAAGAATACCCTGGGAGGAGGAATGTGCCTTCATTGATGACATAGCGGATTGGCGAATCCCTTATGTGGAGTTCTTACAAAGTGGGAATCTTCCGATCCAAAAGATGGACACAATTATAATAAAGAGCAAGTCACAACGATTCTTCTTGCAGAATGGAGAATTATTCAGAAGAGGGTTCAATGGCAAGCCCTTACGGTGTCTGGAACTAGGCGAAGCTAAAGATTTGGTTTACCAAATGCACAAAGATGAACACCAAGGGGGAACCAAGTTGTACAAACAGCTTATCGATCATGGTTACTACTGGCCAAAGATGGAAGGAGATTGTCTAGAATTTGTCAAAAAGTGCCACATTTGTCAAATACATTGAAACTTGATCCATGCTCCCGTCGTGGATTTGCGAACCTTAGCAACACCATATGCCTTTCATACATGGGGAATGGATCTTATAGGTCCTGTTCACCCTAATTCCAAGGGTAACATATGGATTTTAACTGGCACCGAGATGTACACAAAGTGGGTGGAAGCAATACCCTTGAAGAAGTCTACGGGACTAGCAGTGGCAAATTTTATCAAGGAACACATCATTTTCTGTTTCGGGATCCCGAAGATCATTTTGTCGGATAATGGAACTCCCTTTATCAATAGGGACATCAAAAATCTGATGGAAAGATATAGGGTGAAACACTACAAATCATCACCCTACTACCCGAAAGGCAACGGACAAGCAGAGGCTACAAATAAAACCTTGATAAAAATCTTATCAAAAACCCTAGACGATCATCCGAAGACATGGGCAGAACAACTACCAATAGCGTTATGGGCATATCAAACTTCAGAAAGAAAGCCTACAGGCAAAACCCCATACGCTTTGGTTTATGGTGAAGAAGCTATCTTGCCCGCTGAAATAGAAATCCCTTCCGCTCGAATGAGACTTCGAAGCTTAGTCGAGGAAGAGAACCAACCAGCCGCCCTGGAGGCCTTAGTTGACTTCCGAGAAAAAGCAAAACAAAAGCTTAAATGGTACCACAAAAGACTGTGACGACAATACAATACCGCGGTGGTACCACGACAGATTCTGGTGGGAGACCTGGTGCTCAAAACGGCAACTCAAGTCATAAGGAGAACACCAACCACAAAATTTTATCCCAAATGGGAAGGTCCGTATAGGGTACGAGAGATCTCCAAAAGCGGGTATTGCAAGGTATCTCGTGTGGGATCAAATGTTGTCTCAGGCCCATTAAACTTGAAGTGGATAAAGAAATATTATACATGAGAAGAGCATCACAAAAAGTTATACTTTCAACTTTAAAAGTAATTGAGGCACCTGACTATCAACCCTCGGATCACAGAGTTATACTTTTAACTTCAAAAGTAATCAAGGCACCTGACTAGCAGCCCTCGGATCAAAAATTTATACTTTCAACTTCAAAAGTAATCGAGTCACCTGACTAACAGCCCTCGGAAGTTATACTTTCAATTTCAAAAGTGACTGACGCACCTGAGTATAAGCCCTCAAACTTGAAAGTTATACTTTATCTTTAAAAGTGGCAAATGTTATGCTTTATTCGACAAAAGCAAGAAAGTTACATTTTATCTCTAAAAGTGGCGAACGTTATGCTTTCTTCGACAAAAGCAAGATTTATTATATGAAACATTATGTTTTTCGTTAAAAGCAATATGATTATCAATGAATTGACAAACTTTCACTTATACTTGAATGTTTTTTTATTTCTTAAAATATATATATATATATATATATATATATATATATATATATATATATATATAAATTTAAGTGTTGGTTTGTGGAAAATAAATACATATTTTTGACAAAATTCATGTATGCTTGTTTATAATACCTATTGTTTTCTTGGAGTATTAATTTGAATAACTTGAGATTCAATGATAAATATTGACTTTTAAGGAATCATTCAAATTAAAAGTAATCAACAAGGTTAAAGAAACTACATTTTGATAAATGAAATATGTGTAAATGATTTTCTGAAATAGGAAATCGAAAAAAAAACTACTACAACAAGTTATAATCTAAAGGCCAAGACATATCAAATTGAAGTGGAGGCATAGCTAAAACTTCCAAGTCAGCAATGACAGCATCTCGAATCTTAAGATTTATAGCTTTCAGCTCCCTAACCTGTTAGGTAGTTGACTCTAAGTCCCGTCGCTGGCACTCTACATCCTGCAACTTGGCCTCTAGATCCAGAAGATTGTCCTCTAAATCTTGAGGCTGGATCTTCAATTTGTTTGCGACTTCGTCAAGCTCAGGAAGCTGTACTGAAAAGGATTCATCTTCACACTTACGTACCGCAACCTCCGAACGTAGTGCAACAAGATTAAAACTTGACTTGAGAAGATCCAGCCTAGCACGAAAAGGAGACATGTCAACAGCCACGGCTTCAAGGTCGTCCACATCATCACTAAACTTCTTCAAGTCCTCAACTCGCAAGGAATATAAAGACAGAGTGTGCAATCTAAGAACAAGGCCTGCGAGCTGATATAGGAAGAAGGTTTGGGCGGAAGCTGTCTTAATAATCAATCGGTCAAGTATCTGCGGGAACTGAGCTAGGAGACGCTCCAGACTTTCCTGACTAGAAGATGATATCTGGAAACCCCTCCAAGAAACAAGATCCCCACTTGGATTGAAGGAAGCTATGGCATGAGCTATTTTGGAAGCAGCCATAGGATTCATCGAGATAAAGGATGAAGAAGCAGGAGGCTGTTGTACTGTTGATGATTCCTTGAAGCCTTGACCATCGGGAGGATGACCAAGGTCACTGTATGGCGAGGTGCCAACATCCAGATGGAGAGCATCAAATAAAGCGAGTGCCTCAACTGGCAAAGGCAAATCTTTCATCTTCTCGCTCTGAAAATAAAATGTCAAAGCACAATATATTATGAAAAAAAGAAAAGATAAGAAAGGAAACTCAAAAAAAATCATATGGTGATTAAAGAAAGATACTCACAATATAGTCAATGGAAAAAGAGTCGAGAGATGCCGCAGAAAGGGGAATGTCATTCAACCCACCCAAAGTACCATCAACAATGCCCTCCCGAGCAATCACCAACTCGATAGAATCCTTCTGGGGAGGATGAACATCCCCAATAGTTTTAGAATGATTCCCCCTCAGGGAAGTACGAGTCTCATCAACATTTTCAGGCCCACCATGTGAAGAAGTCATAAGAAGGTTTGAGGAAATCGCTGTATCACTCACAGCAGGACTTGGGCTTACATCGGATAAAGTGTCTTTAGCATCAAAGCTAACACAATCATTATGCGAAGAAGAAGACTCGACACCAATAAGGATAGGTTTGGGAGGCTCACGACTAGCAGAAGCCGCTACAGCTACCTCATTTGTAGTACCAAAAATAAACCCAAAAGGAATATCATCAGCCTCTTCATCGACCTCTGCAATCTAAAAATGAAGAAAATAAATACATAAGGAAACACGAAAGAAACTATACGAGGGATAAAAGATAAAAAATGGAAATGTCGCAAAAATTTTCCAAATTTTTACGTTGTTTCTTGACCGGATCCTTGGTTGTCGGCATACTAGAATCAACATCGCCAACAGGGCGTTTCGATGATGGCTTTAAGCGGAGCCTAATAACGGGACGACTAATCGGGACTACGATAGAAGTAATAGGAGGGGCCACCTCAGAATCAGTAGTGCGCTACTACAAAATAGTAAATAGACAACACAGAAAACACATTGTGGTTTCATTCAGCAAAATGTAGTGGTTAAAGGTGTCATCTATTTGACACCCTTACACAACGTTTTTAAAATGTTGTAGTTAAGCACATTAGACAACGTTTTTTAAGAAAAAAAAAGTTATAGATTTGTTTTCCACAAATTAGCATATGCTTGAAAACGTTGTAGAAAGTATGATTCCACAACGTTTTCTGGCTAAAAATATTGTAGTTTAATGTATCAAACAACGTTTAGGCACATTTACACATTATTTTTAAAATGTTGTAGATAAAAAAAAGAAAAAATAAAGTTATGGTTCACCTACATTACCAATTCACCTGCATTATGCTAATGCCATGATATATAGCAAAAAGGTTTAAATTCTCATTTAAATTTAAAGCCAAAATGTATCAACCATTCAAAATACATCCCAATAATACCATTCGTTTACAGTTTTAAATTACTACATCCACAAAATATATACCAAACTATTCATATATACATCTCAAATTCACTATATTACTATTGATACCTCCTTTAGACGTGTATATCTCTGTCGTTGTAGCACCTACTGCTCAGATATCAAAGAAAGGAGTAATAAATGAGTAAGCCAAAATATTAATAAATATAAGCAGTACAATGCTTTCACTCACTGATAGTGTTCCTGCATCTCTTTCATGCAGTTCCTGTGAATAGTGTGACCACAAGGCATAACTAGTACATCATTTCTCGTCTCAAAAAGATACTGCACAAATTACAATTGTTAGCCTATTTTGGATTATGGGCTGGCAAACTAAACTTAACCCCACCATCTGAATATTAATGAAGCACAACATACAGATAAAGAAACATTGTATAGCATGTACCTCAAAGAAAATAGGACAGTCATGATGCATTGCTCCTTCAACACAGGGATGACTGTCCTTCAAAAGAAACGAGTAGCAGCATCCAACAACATCGTATAAGTAGATTGTTCGATAAAACCAACCTTTAGACATAACAACCAAAGAACTTCCATTGGTTGCACCAGCTATTGAGCTGATATAATAGTTCTTCTCCCATTGTTCAATGATCCAACATGGATAAATTATAAACATATAACAGATATTTAGATATTCAATGAGCCAACATGGATAATAAAATAAAATATGATCATCATATCATAAACAGGATGAATGAGAAATTATATAAAAATTAAACTGAAATATCAAATATGAATCAAGAAAAATGTGTGTTGGGGGTGGGGGAGGGGAAGAGGTGTACCTATTAGATATTAGGCCAAAAACAGAACGCAAAATTTCACCAATTTTCTCTGCTAATTCAGACCTGAATATGCAAACATGTCCAGAGATTAATTAAAGAAAACTGAAGTTATGATAAGATTTGTCCTCCTTATATGAAGATTTCTTGGCTCAACAGAAATGCCATGCAACTGTTAAGGCCAACCACTATAAAAAGAGCGTCATTTAGAAGCCAAATAAACCTAGTTCACTGGCCTTTTCCTTGTCAAATGTTTCAAAGTACTGATATATGATTGTAACTGCAAGCAGAATTCCAGTCCCTGAGTCAATAGCTCCCATGAAGTCTGCCAATACCGTCAATGCACCAATGCAGATTCCCATAAAGGCAGCTATAGTGGGTATGTAGCAGTTAAGTTCCTTCTGTAAGTTTGAATCCCGATGCCCTGGCAAAAAACCGAGCAAAGTCCCCAAAAGGTACTTTTCAGATGTTGCCTGGTGCAAAAGAATGTATGAAAACTAAAACTAATCTACAAACAACTTTACAATGTGACAATTCACATATAAGCAAAACAAAGTTTAGTGGGGCCTAAAAATAACGAAACAGTTGGAATAAGTGGATGCAACCAAATTTCACATCTCATGCAAGAGTTCTTCATATGTAAAAGCAACAGCACACAAGAAGATTCATTGTATATTAGTTGGTTCACAACAGCATATAAATTCTATCAGGTCATACAAAACCTGCAACCGGTTCAATAATGAAGAAACTTGTACAAAGTGTCAAATAAGCTCAATTCTACCTTAATTCTTAAATGAATAGTTATCAAATATAAGCAATTTGGCACCATAGTATCTAGCAAGCGCCTTTGCTAACATCTCCTGATATATCTCTGATCCTGAAAACAAAGTATAAAAATTAAGAATGAAAGCCATAATTAGTCAAGCAAATTGAGATGCAGTTTCCAATTAACAATAGTAGTAATGAACCACATACATGCAGGACCAAAAAGCAAAATTCTCGGATTAACTGTAGGAAGTTCAGCTGTATATTTAATTTGTTCTCTGTGCTTCAGGTGTATATAAGAAGCTGTAATCAACACATTTTTAGAGTAGCCTGATTTAGAGTTCCAATAACCACTTAAGCCTCAAGGTCACCATCATCATGGAACATTTGTGAATATTATGAAACCACAACTATGACGACATAATAATCAGTTATTTGCTGCCTTACTTTTAAATTAAATGGAGAACAAACAAACAACATATGAGGGATAAAAGAAAAGTGAAGTCATACCTTGGACGAAAGGTAGAAACTAAACAAATGAGGTACATCTCCCAAGGTTACTGATATATAAGCAAACATTACAAGATAGCTTATCTGATAAAGATTCACAATAAGAATGTAGATCAGTCATAAGCAATTCACCTATCAGGATAAGATCTTAGTACTAAACAATAGAAATAAATCAATAATACATAATTTTGCAATGACTTTCTAATATCGTTATGACATCTGCAAAAAAGTTGAAACAGCCAAAAATGTTTAACACATTCACCAATTTAAATACTTTTGATGAGGAAGCTTAAAAGAACAAATAGTAAATAAAGTTAAGAACTTTGTAGAAAGCAAATATGCAGTTACTAAGAGCAAAATATAAACTTCCTTACGATTGTAAATTGTTAACACAAGACAGAGATGGTTAAGTTCTATAATCCAAATCTATATATGTAACAAGGGAATATGTGTTTGTCATATATTCCAAAATTCCTCAGAAATCATAGCCATAAAAACTCAAATTTCACATCATCTTCATGTAAACCAGTCCTAAGACATCAAAATCTTCTCTACACATTAACTGATTTCTCAATAAAAAATTAGGACAAATAATTTTTGAAGAAAAGTAAAATCTAGCTCCCAATTTATATAACAAAAGAAATAACTCAGTAGAAAACTACTTACACACATATATTAACATAATACAATATAAGAATCAATGAAAAATATCAAGAAGGAAATTATTATTAGTAGAATAGGGTTTTGATTGTGTAAAAGAATAAATTATACCTGGATAGGAGTAATATCAGAGAATGAAGAGGCAGAGCAACACAATAAGAGGAATGATATGAATCATCTTCTGCGACCATGACTTGGAGTTCGAATTTTCTCTCTTCGGCTCGATGTCGCCGCTTCCGAATGTCAAAAAATCACCGACGACGTTGATTTTCTTCCTTAAAAAAGATGACGAAGGTTTCCCCTGCTGCATCGGGTAGTGCTATGATATATCAATCTCGTGATGGTCCTTGGAAATCAGATGCAAGCTTAGAGAGGTTTCGGTTCAATCGTCGAGCTTCTCTAGGTGCTAAGGTTGACTCTGTGCTTCGTTGAACCGACTGTCGATCGATGTTAAAGGTGTGCCCTCCCCTTATCTTTGCCATGGATCTAGAGATTTGAGAGTTACAGGAAATTTAGGCAAACCCTAGCTTTTGTTTTCCAGATGGAACAAAAAGAGGCTAAAGATGAGAGGAAGACAGGCGGTGACAAAGGAAATAGAGTACTTCAACCCTCTCCGTGTTTTCATTTAACCCTTGCTCCGTGTTTTTTTACCTCCGTGTTTTTTTAGATACATAACGTTTTTAAAAAAAAACGTTATCTAATTAAAATTAAAAAATATCTTTTTAAATAGATAATATTTTTTCATACGTATCTACAACGTTTTGTTAAAAAAACGTTGTGGAAAATAATACCACAACGTTTTTTATAAAAACGTTGTAGTGTAAGTGTTGTCTATTTACTACTTTGTACTAGTGGTGGTAGATGCTCTCGCTTTAGAATGAGTGATTCTCATTTCCTCGGCACCAGAGGATCCTTGGGGAGGAGCTGGAGGAGGTATCAGTGATAGAGATACCTGAGACGAAGCCCACGGTGGAAGACTCCTGGAGGTAGTAGGGGCCTGTTCGGGAAGAATATTTGGGTCACTTCGAGGGGATAAATGTCTATTGATTGAGGATGAGAAAACTTATGTATCAAAGCCTTACGCTCAATAAGCCGACTACTGGTTGGCCAACGTTCTGAACGGAAATTGGTCTTAGGTGAACATAGCAACCTGACCCATTGGAGACGTTTGGGAATAGAAACTTGTAGAGAACAAATCAAAGTATCATCCTCCCACCTTTTAAGATTAACTTGCCAATAATTATGTTCGCTGGTAGTATATCGCCCAATCCGAGAATCATTTGGGATGACAAAAGGAAGGGATTTATGAGGAGCAGTTGGAGGCCTTGGAAATGCCCATGTAAAAGAGGGAGAGGTAGAGATGAAGTTGAGAAGGGTAGTCTCATAAGTATCCCGACAAGTGTGGCCAAAGGGACGCTCCTGGTCAAATCCAAACTGCTTCATAACCCTGTGAGGAGAATAAAGTACAGTGCCAAAACCATTATCTTCGACGAAATAGGGAAGCTCTGCAGCCCGAAGGAAGACGAACCAGGACAACGAAGAACCACTCAATTCATTGATATTTGAGTATGAGCGAAAGTTACGCCTATAGAAGTGGGGCAGACCACCGCCGCTTTCTGAAATAATAGTGTAGGGACGAGTTGTGAAGCATGAAGAATCATCGCTAAAAAGTCGTAAATCAGAACTAGATCGGTGATCAATCCAGCGAGCTGTGCGGGGGACGATGTTGGGTGGTGAAAAAGGATCTGAATACTTCTTTTTCTTCTTAGGAAGATGTGCAGGAGTAGAATATCTCAAAAAGTGCTCGAAGAGAAAGATCTGAAGAAAGGAGCAGGGAACAAAGCAATTTACGTCATACCTAAGTAAATGAATAAAAAGATTAATAAGAGAAAAAGAAGAGAAAAAATGCAGTGTGAAAGACAGTTAATAAAAATACAAAAATGAATACCTCCCAACAGATTCCCTCATAGCGAGAATGGTTTCGTCCAAACAACGATACAATGTTCCTAAGAAGAGAGGAGTAAGAGGAACATTTAGACCTCGAGATAACAAAGAAGCTAAACCAAACATGCGGGTCGAAGGACCATCTACAGGAGACTCGGGAAAGATGAAGCGAGACAACCACATAGCCAAATAAGCAGCCAAGGGAAAAGGGAAAGGCTCCTCATGGAAAGCGAGGACAGACTTGTTATAGTCAGAACTATTTTTGTGGTCGGGCCTATAATCCCTGAAGAAGTAGCGTACCAAATATAACCAAGAATTCTTTTGCCGGTTAGAGGTCTCAAAGTTTGGAAGGAGCGTGTCACCCTGAAATCGCGAGATATAATTTGGAGCCCGCTTGAAAGCTTCCGTTAAGTAAGTAATGCACTCAACATCTCTAGGAGACAAGCTAGATATGCTACAAGTAGTCGAGGCAACAGCAGGAAGGCTACGAGATAGAAAATAGGATTACTGGTAAATGGCATAAATGTCCTCTAGAGTTGGGGTGAACTCCCCCCAAGCAGTGACAAATGTACATGTGGAAGAACACCAGCATGAAATCAAGATGGTAAGAGCATCATGGTCTTGTTGGATGCGAAGATCCCTGCATAGCTGAATGCAACGCAGAATGCCGACCCTCTCTAGTATATCCACATAATCAGAATTTGCGAGAACCTCGTCGGTTCAATGTTGCCACCCCTGAAGACGGTTGGATAAGTCGGATAGGAAATGAACGGGACTGAAGGGGTACTCCTGTTTTTCTATGCACATAAGGGGAATACAAGCAGAACAGGGAAAACTGTCTAAGTTTGCACAAGCCGTAGCATATAGAAATAAGCCTGGTTTCTCAGGAGGAGGAAAGGTTGTACGATCATAATTCTTCATTTACCTCCAGAAAACATCAGAAGACCCGTAAAAGGGAGCTTTTCCCCAATCGCTGATGAAAGGAACTTCCTTAGTAGTTTTCGGGTCTATGGAACGTTCGCTGGAATTCGCCTGCAACAAGAAAAACTTAACATCAGAATTCTAGAAACAAGGAAAGAAAGTGAATGAGCATTTGAAATTAAGTGCTTAACATAACAAGAGAGAAGGTATGAAATTTAAATAAGAAGACTTAACTCGGGAAAGAGAGATCACGGACACCTGAAAGAAGAAGCAAAAAAAAAGCACAAGCATTAAGAGTCATTCAAATAAAAATAGGGTAGAGGAAGAACGGAAAAATATGAAGGAGGAGGTCACTAGGTTGGTTCCCCTAGGGGTTGGCCCGTAGGGTTTAGCCACCTAAGGAGCTCTCCCCTCTTACATTTAACTCCTCCTTACTCATTGAATCAACTGATTTGAATAAATGCTACTTCGCTGGAATATCCGAGCCAAGATCCTTGTTAAGGTGAAATGGCCTGGAATAAATTCTTCCTCTTTACGGTGTTGTCCTTTCTTTGAGAATATCAGAGCCAAGATCCTTGTTAAGGTGAAATGACCCGAAATAAATTCTTCCTCGTTGCGGTGTTGCCTCTTTTTTTTGAGAATATCCGAGCCAAAAACCTTGTTAAGGTGAAATGGCTCAGAATGGATGTTTCCTCCTTGCGGTATTGTCTTTTCTTTGAGAATATCCGAGCCAAGATCATTGTTAAGGTGAAATGGCCCGAAATAGAAGTTTCCTCGTTGCGGCGTTGTGGTCCGAAAAAGAAAACTACAATCACATGAAAAGAAAAGAAACAAATGAGGCAATCACGAAGAATTAAATACAGCCACATAAATTCGTTTATACCTTTTCGTAAAAGATTAGAGCACGAAAGTGCTCCCGCGGCAGTGATGGAACTTTGGAATCAAATTTTCTTACCTGTGCATACACTATTTAATTTTATTCTTTTAACCACACAATTTTGAAAAAAAAAAAAAAAAACACCCCACGTGTTTAACTGTTTTGTGGGATATGAATCATATGATCACTTTATGCTTCTTTAACACTGCATAGAGATTATATATATAACATTTTGTCAAAGTTGAAAACTTCAAAGTGCCTTTGGAGAGCCACATGCATATATGGTTCAATTAAAAAGGTGGGAGTGTGGAGAGGCGAGGATATAAGTGACAAGTCAAAGGCGTCAAATATCATCA
Source organism: Panax notoginseng (assembly GCA_016801055.1). Taxonomy (NCBI): domain Eukaryota; kingdom Viridiplantae; phylum Streptophyta; class Magnoliopsida; order Apiales; family Araliaceae; genus Panax; species Panax notoginseng. Next base: position 117,904,303 of record CM029017.1, read on the forward strand.
ATCATCACAGTTGGCAAGCCACAACTCAGCTTCTCGAGCTCTATGTGGGAAGTGACATATGTGGGCGTCGCTATTTCATTTGATACAACTGGGGAAATAGCAGACAAACACCCACATGTGACGTGAATCCACTACACGTGTGAAGTAGAGCCACATGCACGGTTTAACTGAAAAGAAATCTTACCACAAATAGAAAAGAAAGTATTTTTCTTTGCTTCTGATTGGCTTCGGCTGCTTCTCCACTCTTGGGATAATAGAGGCGTAATGCAATCAGATCAAGTTACTGCCTGCACTCATAATGAATCCTCAGCTTGTACAAAAGTCCAAAATTGCCTTTATGTGTATAGCTCGAAATTGGCTTTCATTGGACATGGCTTGGGATGCATCTTTCAGGAGGGGTAAGTGATATTGGAGAGCAGATCCTCTGTCCCCAAATTTCCTGTCTCCTTGTGTCCCTCCACTTAAATCTTGACACATAGTCTCTTACTTAACACTAATTAATTCTAACATTAAATAAAAGGACATGTGTCAAGATTTAAGTGGAGGGACACAAGGGAAACAGGAAATTTGGGAACAGAGGATCTGCTCTCGTGATATTGACGGAAAGGAAGGCAATCACTTAATTAATGCCGGAGATTGGTAACATCCAAATTTATATAGGAAACGTGCTGCATATATCATGTAATAACTCAATATTTTCTATATAATTAAATTAAAAATTTTGTGTATAATTTTTTTTATTTATTTATTTTAAAGGTGGGAATATGTTCAACGTAAAGCTTAGGTATTTATGTGATAAATAAAAATTTACTTATTACATGAATAATTCTAAATAATTTTCTTAGAATTATTGACTATTATAAATTATATTTTTATAATTAATTTTGTAGTAAAAATATTTTTTATTATTTATTTTCCATGAAAATATGATTATATATTATTTAAATAATATATGAAATGATTATTGAAATTACTATAATTAGTATTTTATTATATGAATTTTAATTCAGATTATTTAAGTTAATTGTTTTTATTTTAATTAATACTGGTATATATGAAAGATATATCAGATATGAAATCCAAACCCTAATTCAGGATTTAGAACAAGGAATGAGAATAATAATAGTATATTATTTTAGTGCTATAAATATGTACTGTATATGTGTAGACCGATAATGGTTGGTTAATTATGATATATTAGTAGAAAACCTAGTAGTACTGTGACTTGAAACTCAAACCGGAGTAAAGATCGGTCAAAATTTTGTGTTAATGTGATTAGAACAAGTATTAGACTAATAATCTAAGTTAGGAAACCCTAATTTCTAAATTAGGAACCCTAACTTCAAATTTATAAACCCTAACTGCTAATTTGGCACGCTTAATGATAATTAGTAAATTCTTTAACCTAACGTTTAAGCTTAAGTAATTAGGAAAACACTAATTATTGACTCGAAACCTTAATCGTGGAATTAAAAACTTTAATTTGCTAATTGAAAACCCTAATTGATAAATTATAAAGCTTAATGCTAGTTTGTGGACTTTAAACCCTAATGTTCATGTATAATATAATTAGAAAACTAATTGTAATTAAGAAACTCTAAAATATATTTTTAGGAAACTAATATTTTTATTTTTGCTCTAATTGCCAAATTCTAGGAATCCATTTTTTGGAAAAACCTTAGGGTTAAACCCTAAGGGTTTGCCAAGTTACTTTGTTGCCATTAAAACCAAAAGCCAAATGACAAAAATACCCTTATTGCATTATTAGAGGAAACTTTTAGATCTTGGCATATTTGTAGTCGCTCAACCACTCTAACCTAGCCATGTGCCTACATATTACACAATTCAGCCAATACACCAGCTATAAACATTGCATACAAGTTATATATAAGATCAAGGAGAGAGAAAGTGAAAATTCATGCTCATTTTTTTTCCAATACTCAAACTTGACCTTCTCTCTCTAAAACCCACGAAATCTTAAGGTATTTCAGTCCCAAAATAAAGCCCCATTATCACCTATATCAGACCAGAAAGACAAGAATCAAAATTTATCACAAGAAGTATAAACCCTAAACGAAATCTGACTTTTGATCATATGTTAGATGTTAGTTTTCTATGTGTTAAACATGTTGTATGTATTGTATATTGATGATCTGAGTTGATAGATGTTAGATCCATAACATCTATAGGCTCGGATTTGAAGTTTTCAAAAATCTGGAAAATTTTTAAAGTGTTGTCTGACAACGAATATCAGACCTTCTAGATCTCATCCTGTTATGTGTTTTTGTTATTTAAAGGTTTAAATATGTAGTATGCTATGAGATCTTTGATCTGGAACTTGAATCAAAGTCAAATCTTGAACAGATTGCAAGTTATTCGTGGTTAAATCATGTTGACCGACCATGACCATACAAAATCTGGGCAGTCAAGAACTTGCTCAGAAGCGCCTGAGAGCAAGTTTTTGTGCTCCGATCTGTCAATTAGTTGATTGTTTGTGTTTTTCTTTGCAACTAAGTTGTAATATGTTGTTTATACTACATTCTTGTGCCTTAAGATCACTTAAAAATCAAACAGGTGGATCGTACTGGACGGTCAAACCAAGCCGGACGATCATGAAAGCTGTTTTCTGGGTAACCTAGAAAACGCTTGAACATGTCGTCTGACATGGGTTGACCGGCATAGATCTGCTAAATCTCTTGTTGTTATGCTGATTTTATGTAATGGATCTCTTCATGTACATGTTGTCTACACACTGCAACGTTTAGATCACGAAAACACTACACGAGCAACAAGTTATGGAAGCCCAAAAATGACCAGTTGAACTGTTCTTCATTTCTGGGTAACCCAGAAATGAAGAACAGCTCTAACAGCCACTTTCCATGCTTAGATCTCGCTGGTATTATGCTTGTTGGCCATGTTTGTTGTTGTATCATGTAGTCTGACATTAGTACTACAACCTCTAATCATTAGCTTTCCCAGAAACAACATTATTAGTGTTTAATGCTTGGTCAAACATGGCTACTCGATCACTGACATTGAATGTTCTTGAGACTCAAGAACACCTAAGGCGACAGATTTTGTTGCTAAAGGCTATAACGACGGGTTTATTCATTTTATTTACTTTATTTTCTAAAAATCATTTAAAAATAAAATTTATTTCTAAAAATTACAAAAATTATTTTAAAAATTATTTTAAGTTATAAAAATTAACTTTTAATAATTCGGCATATTTTTCATAAATATTAGAATTTGTTTAAATAATATTGATATTTAATTTGTTTAATAAATACATTAAATAAATTAATTAAAAATAATTTTACTATATTAAAAATTATTTTAAATGATAATAAGGTATTTAATAATATTCTAAGTTATAAAATATAACTTTTAATATTTTAAGATAAATTTCATTAATTATTTAATATTAATGATATTAGATTTATTTAACAATTATATTAAATAAATTAATTAAAAATAATTTTAATATTAGAAAAATTATTTTAAATGAAAATAAATAGTTTAAAAATATTTTAAGTTATAAAATATAAATTTTAATATTTAAAGGTAAAATTCATTAATAAGTTAATATTAAATGATATTAGAGTTATTTAATAACAATATTAATTAAAAATTTTAAAATTGGTTTTATTGATTTAAAAATTATATTAAAAGGAAATAAATGGATTAAATTATTTTAAGTTATAATTAATGACTTTTAATATTTTGATAATTAATACATTAATATATAAATATTAATGATAATTATTTAAAAATGATTTTAATTATATTAAAAATCATTTAAGGGTAATAAAAATGTTTTAAAAATATTTTGAGTTATTATAAATAACTTTAATATTTTGGCAATGGTTTCATTAATAATTTAATATTAATTAAATATTAATGATAATAGAATTATTTAATATTTAAATTATTTAAAAATGATTTCAGTATTTTAAAAATTACAATAAATTATAATAATTATTTAAATATTATTATAAGGCTATGAAAAAATAATATGACTGAGATTTACATTTATTAAAACGCAGAATAGAGTTTTAGACTCGATAATTATCCGATAAAGCCGTCGGTACAACGACATGTTTCAGAAATTGATCTGAACTTTGACAGTTTGATTAGATAAGCATTTCTTTGTGATCCAATGACTGCTAAACATATGTGACAATGTGATTAGGGTATGTGCTGACTACAAATAGCAGTACTATTTGATATGATATATTATTCTAATTGAACGAATGATCTTATTAATGATAGGTTGTGATATAAAATATAAAACTAAGTTGCGTTATTGTAAGCAGCAGCTCAGGCAAGTATCTTAACTTTGCATTTATTTTATGCAATGGACATGTGTAAGCTAATATCTGAACTATTCTTTTTCATTGTTCAAATATCGTATCTTTGTATATACTTATGCAATGATTCTGTATAAGTAAGTTATTAAATTATAATCTATTGTACAAATTCTTTAAATTATGTTATTATAATTCAGATTTTTATTCTGTTCGTTAATTTTTAAATATGGTTATACAAGTGTCCTCACTTAGATAATCATTGTATTTAATCACATGTTGTTACATACTTATTGGTTTGTAGTATATATACGTTGACTTAAAAGCCGTCTAAGCTATTTGATCCGGCTAGACACAAACTCAAAAATATTATTGAACAAGATAGAACTTTATTGTTATCCAATCAAATTATTTTGGTTCAGATTCCCGACTAAGTATGAACATCCCGAACATGGGAAAACTTTTGTGCACCCAAGGCAGATAAGATGAATGATTATATCGTTCTTGCATGTAGTATTGATCAATACTGGGCATAACTGATCACCCCCGTGCTTGTAAGTTATGACGGTTTATAGATGAATTTCTGTTTAACCTTTTCAAAAATAGAAAACAATGTTCATAGTTTGTCGACTGATCTCCATTTATAGTCAATACGTAGTTTCAAAAATGTGATATAGAATTGATATGTTGTTACTATTGGTTCAACTTACTTCACAACTGTTGATTCGTTGTAGAAGGGTCATTCAAAAAAAACATTTAATCCTTTTAGCTAATATTTATTGTTGCTATTACATGTTGGGCAATCAAATGATTATTCTTGCTTTAAATTTAAATATTTTTAGCTAAGTATGATCAACCAGAAAGCTCTGTTAAGAACAAGGGAAAAGGAAAGGTTGCCGAATAAGTTCTACGTTATTTTATGTAATAGTTTAACTTTATTAAGACAAAGATATTTTTTAACTATGATGTAATAAATGTTTAAAGGTCGCGTACCTGAGATTTAGACTCTGATTTATGTAAATTAAGTTTGGTATTTATATTATTGTTATTATTATTAGTATTATTCCGCTCATAGAAATGGTATCGTGAAGCACCGAGTTCGGGTTTTAAGTACCTGAATTTGGGGGCATCATAGGTTGGTATCAGAGCTTAGGGTTAGAAACCTTAGGTGGGATAGACCTTAGGCTATAACCTTATAACAGAGGAAAATGTTGAAAATACAAATAACTCATATAGAGTTTAAAAGGAGATGAATTGAATAAATTTATCATCAAACAAAATAAAAGATAACTTATATAAAACCTATTATTTGCTATGTGTATATATTATATGTTCTAATCAGGATAATTTATGTGTGTAGATGTCAGGTGGAAAAAAATTAGGATACCCTCGGATTGTAAAGAAAGAGCCAATATCAAAGCCAATAATTGAAATAGAGGCTCACAGTACAAGCAACCCTAATGAGTTTGTTATTGTGAAAAACGTAGTACCAGATCCGAAAATGGTACTATTGACAGATAGTGATTCGGACAATAAAATTGAAGTTGATCAAGCATCAACGGAGGTGCAGAATCTGAGAAACAATGTTTCTTCTCTAGAAAAGCTATGGAAAATAGAAAAGCTGCTAAATAGACAATTATGAAAGGTGTTAATAGAAACAATGGAAGAATAAGATAAGCTTAAAATCCAAATTGATCAAATGGGAGCCATAAGCAACAAATCGTTTGCAGCTCCGAGCAAGAAGGGGAAAAGAAAGATGAAAGAACGCGACTTAGGAAATCATGATAACAATCAAGGGAACCTTAACCGAATAAAAAAGTGTACCAATTGTGACAAGAAACATGAAGGCTTGTTCAGAAAAGGGGAAAATGTTTGCTACAATTGCGGACATGAAGGACATATCTCTCCTCAGTGTCCCAGTCTGAAGCAAGGTGTCTGTTTTATTTGTGGGATAGAAGGGCATCAGGCGAAAGGTTGTCTAAGGTCCAGAAAAAGGCATAGTGAACCAGTAGTATAAGTACTGATAGATTATGTGTGTTCAATATGTGTTTTATGATAAGTATGTCTATATAATATAATATTCTCAACTTTTGTATAATTTATATCAGTAAATCCTGACTTTTGTGGAGACAAAGGGATAGCAGTATGTGTTATGCTATGTAAAGTACTATGAATTAGCTGAATGAATATGAATCTATATTTGATTTATGAAATGAGTTTGATATATTAAACTTATGTAATAAGGTTTAGAATGTAAGTTAAATTTATGATTTTATTTAATCAGATAATGTCGCCAAGACGTCGAACTCGAAATCAAAGGGCAGAAGAATTTGTCAACAACGCTGTGGGACAACAACCAGACCCGATGCAGAACTTCGCGAACATGGTTGCTCAAGCCATGCAGCAGGGAATACCAACCGCAGGGAACTAACCAGATAATTGCTTAGCAAAATTCAAAGACTTCATAACAATCGGACCACCAGAATTCAGGGGAATAACTGACCCTATAGAAGCCTAGACTTGGGTTAAAGAGATAGAAAAGGCATTCGTAATTGCTAGGATAGATGAGGGGCAAAAGACTGCTTTTGCCACCTATATGATGAAGGGGGAGGCAAATTTTTGGTGGGAAGCAAATCAAGCGAGGGCAGGAGAAGGTGTAGTCACATGGGCTAGGTTTAAAGCATTATTTTTCAAAAACTATCTCTCAGCTAGTATGCAGGCTAGGATGGAGGTGAAGTTTTTGGAGTTAAAGCAGGAGAACATGACTGTTGCAGAGTATGCCGCAAAATTCAATAAATTGGCTAGGTTCGCTTCGCATCAAGTTGATACGGAGGCTAGGAAGGCAAGAAGGTTTGAGTTGGGATTAAAATATTGGCTCTACAATAAGGTGACAGTGTTGCAGATAAATACCTTTACAGCACTCTTGGAAAAGGCTATTAAAGCCAAGGAGGGAAGTGAGGCCATGAGCCTCTACAACAAGGACAAAAGAAGCAAGGGTAAAGTCGAGGGAGCTGTGAAGGTGAAAATTAATAGTGGGAGTAGGAGTGAGAATGTGAAAATAAAGGGGAACAATTTTGGAAACATTCAGGTCAAGCAGGAAGGTGTTAAGAAACAGACTGTGCAGTGTGGGAACTGTGGAAAGAACCATGTTGGTGAATGTTTAAAGGGAAAATTTGTGTGTTACAAGTGTGGGCAGGAGGGCCATATCTCTCCCAAATTCCCCAATCTAAGGATGAAAAGTGGATGTTTTCTATGCGGATCGATGGAACTTAAGGTTAAGGACTGTCCGAAAAGGAAAATGGATGCAGGAAGTGTGACCATGGGAAAAGGCATCGGGACTCTGGCGATCATAGGACCAATTTCAACAAGCAAAACAACAAAGTCAACCGCAATAGTCTTCAACATGACGGTTTAGGATGTCGTGGCAGCTAGAGATGGAACTTTAGGTATTATTCGTATAACTTTTATTTTCTTATATATGATTTTCCTAGATATAGCAAATTATTTTATAAAGAAATTTTGAAGGAGAAATTTGAGTTCTATTAGAAATCAATTTTTTCGTTTAATCAAATAAACAAGCTTTGTATTAAATAGTTAAAGATCAGTCCGATTGAATCTGATCAAGATCTACTTGAAATGATTATGTATGTTATGTACCATTGTATGTATAAGTTTTAGAACGGTGATTCTGAGGATGAAATCTTTATAAGGGAGGGTGAATGTAATAACCCGATATTTTCTATATAATTAAATTAGAAATTTTTTGTATAAATTTTTTTATTTATTTATTTTAAATGTGGGAATATGTTCAAGGTAAAGCTTAGGTATTTATGTGATAAATAAAAATTTAGTTATTACATGAATAATTCTAAATAATTTTCTTAGAATTATTGACTATTATAAATTATATTTTTATAATTAATTTTGTAGTAAATATATTTTTTATTATTTATTTTCCATAAAAATATGATTATATATTATTTAAATAATATATCAAATGATTATTGGAATTATTATACTCCCTCCGTCCCAAGATAAAAGTCCTGGTGGACTTTTTACACATATTAAGAAGGGGAATAAAATGACAAAATTGCCCATGATTAATCATTTAATATGCTCAATAAATATTGTTGTGTTTCTATAAAAAGTTTCCATAATCAATTAAACTCCACATTCAATTCTATTATTCACTACTTCTAATAATTTGTGCATGAATATGCCAACTAAAATTAATCATATTTGGCGCAAACTACTTCGGATAATCTCCCCACTCAATGTAATCATAATAGTTTTTGTATAGTTCAACCATTTCTTGATCATCATTTGTTTTCTCATCTTCATCTTCATTTTCCAGAATACCAAGGAGAGCTCGTGCTCGTTTCATCGACTTCTTGGATGGCATTTGAATACTTTTGTCCATCTAATTTTCAAATTTTTTTTTACAGTCTTTTTCATTCATTGCTGCAATAGCAAAAAACAAAGGCATTATAAGAAAGAGGACATTAGAAGAAATTTTATAAGAAAAATAAAAAAGTAAAAAGTAAACTATCTTACTTTGGCCAAAAATTCTCAGCGAAACTTGTTCTTCAAATTGGTATTCCTGCATGTAAACATGCAAATCCCATCCAAGCACGCAAAACGTACTTACTTTTGTTTTATTCCATATATGCATGTAGCTATAGTTTTATAGGAGAACAAAAGAGTTTCTAATGTGGTAGGAATAAAAAAATCAATAAACAAATTAAGTGCATGTGAGATTTTCAAGGTAGATGAGATAATGTCTTTTTAGTTTTTCAATTCACAATAATTAATTATACTTATTGAATATGGAGAGAGAATAAGAATAAGAAAAATATAAAATATTTAATGCTAAGGGTATAATAGGAAAAATTGTGTAAAAGTTTGGTTATTAAAAGTTAGTGGACATTTAACATGGGACAACCCAAAATAGTTATAAGGACTTTTATTCTGGGACGGAGGGAGTAATTACTATTTTATTATATGAATTTTAATTCAGATTATTTAAGTTAATTATTTTTATTTTAATTAATACTTATATATATGAAAGATATATCAGATATGGAATCCAAACCCTAATTTTGGATTTAGAATAAGGAATGAGAATAATAATATTATATTATTTTAGTGCTATAAATATGTACTGTATATGTGTAGACCGATAATGGTTGGTCAATTATGATATATCAGTAGAAAACCTAGTAGTACTGTGATTTGAAACTCAAACTGGAGTAAAGATCGGTCAAAATTTTGTGTTAATGTGATTAGAACAAGTATTAGAATAATAATCTAAGTTAGGAAACCCTAATTTCTAAATTAGGAACCCTAAATTCGAAATTATAAACCCTAACTGCTAATTTGGCACACTTAATGATAATTAGTAATTTCTTTAACCTAATGTTTAAGCTTAAGTAATTAGGAAAATCCTAATTATTGACTCGAAACCTTAATCGTGAAAATAGAAACCCTAATTTGCTAATTGAAAACCCTAATTACTAAATTAGGAACCCTAATCGTTGAATTATAAAGCTTAATGCTAATTAGGGGCTTTAAACCCTAATGTTCATGTATAATGTAATTAGAAAACTAATTGTAATTAAGAAACTCTAAAATACATTTTTAGGAAACTAATATTTTTATTTTTGCCCTAATTTCCAAATTCTAAGAATCCATTTTTTTGGAAAAACCTTAGGGTTAAATCCTAAGGGTCAAACCCTAAGGGTTTTCCAAGTTACTTTATTGTCATTAAAATCAAAAGCCAAATGACAAAAATAATCTTATTGTATTATTAGAGGAAACTTGTAGATATTGGCCTATTTGTAGCTGCTCAACCACTCTAACCTAGCCATGTGCCTACATATTACACAATTCAGCCAATACACCAGTCATATACATTGCATACACATTATATATAAGATCAAGGAGAGAGAAAGTGAACATTCATGCTCATTTTTTTTCCAATACTTAACCTTGACCTTCTCTCTCTAAAACCCACGAAATCCTAAGGTATTTCAGTACTAAAACAAAACCCCACTATCACATATATCAGATCAGAAAGACAAGAATCAAAATTTATTATAAAAGGTAAAAACCCTAAATGAAATTTGACTTTTGATCTTATGTTAGATGTTAGTTTTTTTATGTTAAACATGTTGTATGTAGTGTATATTGATGATCTAGGTTGATAGATGTTAGATCCATAACATCTATAGGCTCGGATTTGAAGATTTCAAAAATCTGAAAAAATTTTAAAGTGTTGTTTGACAACGAATGTCAAACCTTCTAGATCTCATCCTTTTATGTGTTTTTGTTATTTAAAGGTTTAAATATGTAGTATGCTATGAGATATTTGATCTGGAACTTGAATCAAAGTCAGATCCTGAACAGATTGTAAGTTTCGTGGTCAAACCACGTTGACCGGCCATGACCATACGAAATCTAGGCAGTCAAAAACTTACCCAGAAACGCCTGACAGCAAGTTCTTGGGCTCCGATATGTCAGTGAGTTGATTGCTTATGTTTTTCTTTGCATCTAAGTTGTAATACGTTGTTTATACTACATTCTTGTGCCTTAAGATCACTTAAAAATCAAACAGGTGGATCGTAGTGGACGGTCAAACGAAGCCGGATGATCATGAAAGCTGTTTTCTGGGTAACCCAGAAAATGCTTAAACATGTTGTCTGACATGGGTTGACCGGCATAGATTTACTAAATCTCTTGTTGTTATGCTGATTTTATGTAATGGATCTCTTCATGTACATGTTGTCTACACACTGCAACATTTAGATCACGAAAACACTACACAAGCAACAAGTTATGAAAGCCCAAAAATGACCAGTCGATCTGTTCTTCATTTCTGGGTAACCAAGAAATGAAGAACAGCTCTGACAACCACTTTCCATGCTTAGATCTCACTGGTATTATGCTTGTTGGCCATGTTTCTTGTTGTATCATGTAGTCTGACATTAGTACTACAACCTCTAATTATTAGCTTTCCCAGAAACAACATGATCAGTGTTTAATGCTTGGTCAAACATGGCTACTCGATCACTGACATTGAATGTTCTTGAGCCTCAAGAACACCTTAGGCGATAGATTTTGTCGCTAAAGGCTATAACGACGGGTTTATTCATTTTATTTAATTTATTTTTCAAAAATCATTTAAAATAGAAATTTATTTCTAAAAATTTAAAAAATTATTTTAAGTTATAAAAATTAACTTTTAATAATTTGGCATATTTTCCATAAATATTAGTATTTATTTAAATAATATTGATATTTAATTTATTTAATAAATGCATTAAATAAATTAATTAAAATAATTTTATTATATTAAAAATCATTTTAAATGATAATAAGGTATTTAATAATATTCTAAGTTATAAAATATAACTTTTAATATTTTAAGATAAATTTAATTAATTATTTAATATTAATGATATTAGATTTATTTAACAATTAGATTAAATAAATTAATTAAAACTGATTTTAATATTAGAAAAATCGTTTTAAATGAAAATTAAATAGTTTAAAAATATTTTAATTTATAAAATATAACTTTTAATATTTAAAGGTAAAATTCATTAATAAGTTAATATCAAATGATATTAAAGTTAATTAATAATAATATTAATTAAATAATTTAAAAATGGTTTTATTGATTTAAAAATTATTTAAAAAGGAAATAAATTAAAAATATTTTAATTTATAATTAATGACTTTTAATATTTTGATAAATAATACATTAATACTTAAATATTAATTATAATTATTTAAAAATAGTTTTAATTGTTTTAAAAATCATTTAAGGGTAATAAAAATATTTTAAAAATATTTTGAGTTATTATAAATAACTTTAATATTTTGGCAATGGTTTTATTAATAATTTAATATTAATTAAATTTTAATGATAATAGAATTATTTAATATTTAAATCATTTAAAAATGATTCCAGTGTTTCAAAAATTATGATAAATTATAATAATTATTTAAAAATTATTATAAGGCTATGATAATATGACTGAGATTTACATTTATTAAAATGCAGAATAGAGTTTTAGACTCGATAATTACCTGATAAAGCCGTCGGTACCCCGACATGTTTCAGAAATTGATCTGAACTTAGATAGTTTGATTAGATAAATGTTTATTTGTGATCCAATGACTGCTAAACATATGTGACAATGTGATTAGGGTATGTGTTGACTGCAAATATCATTTCTATGTGATATGATATATTATTCTAATCGAACGAATGATCTTATTAATGATAGGTTTTGATATAAAAGATAAAACTAAGTTGCGTTATTGTACGCAGTAGCTTAGGCAAATATCTTAACTTTGTATTTATTCTATGCAATGGACATGTGTAAGCTAATATCTAAACTATTCTTTTTCATTGTTCAAATATCGTATCTTTGTATATACTTATGCAATGATTCTGTATAAGTAAGTTATTAAATTATAATCTATTGTACAAGATCTTTAAATTCTGTTAGTATAATTTAGATAATTATTCTGTTCGTTAATTTCTAAATATGGTTATACAAATGTCCTAACTTAGATAATTATTGTATTTAATCACAATTTGATACATACTTATTGGTTTCTAATATGTATACGTTGACTTAAAAGCCGTCTATGCCATTTGATCCGGCTAGACACAAACTCAAAAAATTATTGAACAAGATAGAAATTTATTGGTATCCAATAAAATTATTTTGGTTCGGAATCTCGACTAAGTATGAACATCCCGAACATGAAAAAACTTTTGTGCACCTAAGGTGGATAAGATGAACGATAATATCGTTCTTGCATGTAGTATTGATCAATACAGGGCATAACTAGCTAATCGCCCCCCGTGCCTGTAAGTTATGACGGTTTACAAATGAATTTCTGTTTAACCTTTTTAAATATAGAAAATAATGTTCATAGTCTGTCGACTGATCTCCATTTATAGTCAATACGTAGTTTCAAAAATGTGATATTGAATTAATATGCTGTTATTATTGGTTCAGCTTACTTCACAACTGTTGATTCGTTACAGAAGGGTCGTTCAAAGAAAATATTTAATCCTTTCAGCTAATATTTATTGTTGATATTACTTGCTGGGCAATCAAATGCTCTTTCTTGCTTTAAATTTAAATATTTTCAGCTAAGTGTGATCAACAAGAAAGCTCTATTAAGAACAAGGAAAAACGAAAGGTTGCCGAATAAGTTCTACGCTATCTTATGTAATAGTTTAACTTTATTATGACCAGGATATTTATTAACTATGATGTAATGAATATTTAAAGGTCGCGTACCTAGGATTTAGAATCTGATTTATATAAATTAAGTTTGGTATCAATATTATTGTTATAATTATTAGTATTATTCCGCTCATAAAAATGGTATCGTGAAGCACCGAGTTCGGGTTTCAAGTTCCTGAATTTGGGGGCGTCACATATCATACCAAGATTAAGGAAACGTGCTGCATCCAAATTTATATACCATGCATACAGGCACCTAGCTTATATAATCATGTATACATATAAACTAATTAAACTTGGCTGCTCATTTGATTACTTTATTATGGGACATGGATATATATATATATATATATATATATATATATATATATATATATATATATATATATATATATATGTAGACACTCAAAATTTTGCGTTCCTGTTACTAACATTGCAGGAGGGCAGAATCGTCTTTCAGAGATAACCTTGGAGGACAGCTTAACTCAGTCCCAGAGACAACCCCAGGATACCCACTCTTTGCCATCTTGGAGACAACCCTGAGATATTCCATCACAATCCCGGAGACAACCCCGAGATCTTCAGTTTCAACCTCGGAGATAACCCCGAGGACTGCAGTCACAGTTTCGGAGACAACACCGGTGAAATTTTCCATCTCGGAGACAACCCCGAGATATTCAATCATAGTGTCAAAGACAACTCACAATCCCGGAGACAACCCCGTGATCTTCAATCCAACCTCAGAGACAACCCCGAGGAATGCAGTTGTAGTTCTGGAGATAACCCCAGAAATGCTCTTTTCTACTCCCAGCAGTCAGTTTCAACACTCGGCGATAGCCCCAAGGCACTTATTCTATAAGTCCGGAGATAACCCCGTGAGGTTAGGCACACCTCAGAGACAACCCTGAGGACGGTCAACACTCGCAGCAGTCCAATCTCAGAGATAACCCTGAGTAACGACCGCTAAATCAGCTCAAACTGGAGATAACCCTGGTGAGGGGTAAAATCATCATTTTACCATCTCAATCCTATATTGCGCCATCTCAACAACATTCAAACATACATTATGTACAGTTATGTCCTACAAGTTTCAAAGAGCTCCAATCCCGAGTGACTACTACACAAGACAGCACACCGGATAGAATTTGAAGCCTGAAGACCAAGGGCATGGTCCCATCTTCTTGACTTCGTACAACCTCTAATCCCATGTCATTGTGTAGCATGCCAAAAAAGGTCTTATACACCTCGATCGGATGCCCGAATTAAAGTTCTGAAAGTTCGAATGGACATCACATTACATGCATACACGTACTTTGAGACGGCAGGACCCGCGGAGCCCAGGCAGCCGTAGGTGCACCTGCGGCTCCCCCCTCTATAAATAGAGGGCTTGGGGCAGCCATTTTACAAAGGAAAAAGGCGAGGAAACCCTGCCCAATTTGCTCTATACACACCATAAACTGAGTACTTTCTCATTTCAGACACTTGTGAGCTTATATTTGGCTATTTTCTTTATCGGTGGGAGCCGAGTGTGCATCCATTTAAAGCTATTAAAGTCTTATTTGGCAGTCCACTGTAAGCCTTCTTACATCATTTATAGCATTATCCTCACTTTTTGCACACACAGTTGTTCACATTAAGAGTCGTGTATCGTGTGTATGCCCGGACTTCGGTCTGTGACTTTTATTTATTTTTGTATATATATATATATATATATATATATATATTGTCGATGTCAGGATTTTATTTGTCCCTTTTCTATTCTTGTTCTTTGGTGTTCTCATATTAGGTGAGATTTGTTTTAAAAAATAAGTTGTGAAAAGGTCCGACATTTATATGTTGACGATTTGACTGTAAGAGTCGCCAGTTAGTTTTTAAATGGTTGTACCAACACAACCGAGAAAAGGTTTGCACATTAACCCAGTGATGTGACACTACTTAACGGGTCTGTGAAACCGAAATTCATTAGGGTCTGTGAAACCGAGATTCATTAGGGTGTGGGGGTGTTAGGCACCCCCCGACATCCGTGTTGCCACGGTGACCGCCACTTTTCAAGAAACTGTTATATGAATGTGTGCGTGTGTGTGGGTCAATGTACAATTATTTGAAAGTAGTGCTATGCCTCGTTCGCACCTATATACAAAGGGTTTGAATTTATAAAAATTCAGTTTTAAACAAGATATAGAAGTGATGTTTTGTAAAAAGAGGTTTTTCAAACCCTTGTGTTCAACTCGATTTCTTTTATTTTCGAGATGCGAAGCATCTTCGAGAAAATAATGTACAAAGCAGTGCCAAACTTCTTGTAGGCATGAGAGCTATCTAAGGACATTCAAACACTATGCATAATTTACAAGCTGCTTACAGCTGAAAATGTCCATCACGTGAACCGAATCTAGATTCAGTAAACTGAATCTGTGATCACATGATTCCTAGGCTCACATGATACCGCAATTTATATGAAAGTAGTAAACGGTTATATATAAAAGCTATAAATATATATATACAGACTTGATCAACCACCACGAAGCACCTCCATGGGGGATCAGAAAATGTAAGTATATAAAAGCGATATATATATGTATGTGTGTGTGTATGTGTGTGCATACAATCAACCACCACGAAGCACCTCCATGGGGGATTGCAAAATGTAAATAAAGAAATAAAAAATTAATCAACCACCACGAAGCACCTCCATGAGGGATTAGAAATGTAAATAAGGCAATAAAATGATCAACCGTCTTGAAGTAAACTCTAGGCGGGATAAAATATAAATAAAGCTGTAAAAGGCCACGAAGTAAACTCTAGGCCTGACAGAAATATATATATATATACAAAAGAAATAAAAGTCACGGACTGAAGTCCGGGCATACACACGCTACACGACTCTTAACGTGAAGAACTATATGTGCACAATAATGGAGAAAGGCTTTAAAAAGTGTAAGAAGGCTTATAGTGGACTGCCAAAGAAGACTTCAATAGCTTTAAAGGGATGAACACTCGGCTCCCATCGGTAAAAATATAACAATATATAAACTCACAAGTGTTTAAAATGAGAAAGCAATCAGTTTATAGTGCGTACAGAGCAAATTGGACAGGGCTTCCTCGCCTTTTTCCTCTTCAAAATGGCTGCCCCAAGTCCTCTATTTATAGAGGGGGGAGCAGCAAGTGTACCTACGATAGTCGCAGATGTACCTGCGGCAGCTGCAGATGTACCTACGACTGCCTGAGGTGCCTCGGGCTCTGTGGGTGCCGTTGTCTCGAAGTACGTGCACGCGTGTATTATGATGTCTGCTTAAACTTTTAGAACTTTAATTCGGACATCCGATTGAGGTGTATAAGACCTTCTTCGACATGTTATTGTCGAGAGCTACACAACGACATGGGATTAGAGGTTGTACATAGTCAGGAAGATGGGACCATGCCATTGGTCTTCAAGCCTCAAATTCTATCCGGTGTGTTGTTTTGTGCAGTAGTCACTCGGGATTGGCGCTCTTTGGTTCATGTAGGACATTGTTGTGTATGTATGTATGAATGTTGAGATGGCGCAAAGTGGGATTGGGATTGGGATGGCAAGATGATGGTTCTGCCCTTCATCGGGGTTATATTCGGCTTGAGCTGATTTAGCAGTCGTTGCTCAGGGTTATCTTTGAGATTGGACTGCTGCAGAGGTTGACCGTCCTCAGTGTTGATTCTGAGATGTGCCTGACTTCCCATGGTTATCTCTTAACTTTGGAAATGAGTGCCCTCGGGGCCATTGCCGAGTGTTTGAAGCTGATTGCATGTGTTTGAAACAAAGCATTTCTGGGGTTATCTCCGAAACTGCAACTACAATTGCATGCCTCAGGGTTATCTTCGAGGTTGACGTTGTCTTTCCTGGTGTTATTTTTGGGACTAAGATTGATTATCTCGGGGTTATCTTCGAGATGACACGATCTTCTTCGGTGTGATTTCTGGTATTTAAACTGCATTCCTCGGGGTTATCTCTGAGGTTGAAACTGAAACTCCCTGTGTTATTTTCGGGGTTGAGGTTGAAACTTCTGGTGGTATTTCTGGGACTGAGCTAGATGTCTCGGGGTTATCTTCGAGATGGTAATACTAAATATCCTAGGGTTGTCTCTGGGATTGAACTGAGCTGTCTTCCAGGGTTATCTCTGAAAGATGATTCTGCCCTCCTACAATGTTAGTAACATGTATGCAAAAAATTTTGAGTGTCTACAAATGCCCCTCTTTATCATATTCATGCAATGCAATGTCATGGATAGGATAAAGAATACTAAACACTTCAAATGTAATAAGATAAACATGATGCAATGTACAGTAGCATGATTCAAATATATGTGGTTGGTTGGATTGTTGTCCAGCATGGTGGGATGATTGCCAGCTCCCCTTGACTTCTATCGGGATCAGGGTTATTCATGACCACCCTGGTAAACTGTTTGGACGTATGATCCAAAGTTACCACGAACTTCCAGGATGTTGACGTTGGGATTGTCACCAAAGCGCTTAATCCTTGGTACAACCCTACACTGAAGATGTATCTCTCAGGTACAAGAGACTCTGTGGGGATGTGTTTTGTCTATTTAGGATGTGTATAACATATTCCATCATCAGTCCTCCACGATGAGGATGCTCTGTCGCTGTTACTGCCAACAGTCTGTGTTGTCAGGATTGCTTGACCTTCGCTGACATGTTTATCAACGAATGAGATCCTGTTGGAGAATATTGCCAAGGCTGCTTTACCTTTGTTGATGTGTGCAACAACAGATAAAATCATTGGATGGCTTCCGACGCTTCGTTGGATTTACTTGCCAACGGATGAAGTGATGTCAAGGTTGCTTGACCTTCGTTGACATGTGCATCAATAGTTGGAAATGCGTGATACCCCCGCCGAGGAATGTGAACTTGAAAATGCGTGATGCCCCCGCCAAGGATTATGCATCAATGGATGAAAATGCGTGATACCCCCATCGGGGATCTGCTTGATCTTCGTTGATGTGTGCATCAACGGATGAAATCATCGGATGGCTTTCGACGCTTCATTGGATTTACTTGCCAACGAATGAAGTGATGTCAAGGTTGCTTGACCTTCGTTGACATGTGCATCAACAGATGAAATCTGCTTGATCTTCGCTGACGTGTGCATCAATAGCTAAAATCATCGGATAGCTTTTGACGCTTCGTTAGATTTTCTTGCCAACGGATGAAGTGATGTCAAGGTTGCTTGACCTTCGTTGAAATGTGCATCAATGGATGCAAATGTGTGATACCCCCCGCCAGGGATGTGAACATCAACAGATGACAACGCGTGATACCCCCGCCGGGGAATGTGTATTTGAGAATACGTGATGCCCCCACCGGGGATTGTGTATCAATGGATGCAAATGCGTGATACCCCCGTCGGGGATTGTACTTGAGAATAACGACCCCAAACTGACGGCATTGGACCTTTGTGCGATATTGCCGAATGTGATCTGCAACTGCTGAGATTATCAATATAGTATACCATGTGTTTGGGCGAATACCAATGAATGATATGAAAGCCACAGTCTGGCCCAGGAAAACCAGGATTTTAGGCTATTCTGCTCAATCGCGTATTGTTTTTATCCCTGATTTGGCCTTTTCAGCTTATGAGAACTCCTTTGCAACTCGAACTAGACCAAGCCGGAGGGGTGGGACCCACGTAGGGGAGTTGCAGGTACACCTTCAATAGCCGCAGGTTGACCTACAGCCAACCGTGGATGTCCTTAAATGGACTAGTTTCTTTCACAAGTCATTTTTAAGCTGTGCTGCGAAGGAAATCAGAGAGCTCTTCTTCAGATCTGCTGAGTTCAAGCGACTTCCTACAAATTCCTTTCTGAGGTGATTTGGAGACTTATGTCCAGATATTATGGATCCAGATCAGCCGAGCAGTTCCCACAGGACCACTTTAGGTGTGCAGAGGAGGGCTTCTGAAGTGCCTCGACCCCGATCAGTGAGACAACCTCGTCATCTGGCGGAGGCGGTGATTCATCCTATGTGGGTTGATGTATCGGATGTTGAGGACGAGGAGGAGGATGTACCGATAGCGGCTCCATCTCCTACTGCTCATATTCCCTGTAGGGATTTCCTAGGCATTCAGGTGGCTATCCCTGATCTTATGGGTGATTTGAGTCGCCACCCCTCAGTTTACTTGCTTGCAAATGAGATAAAAGCTGGATTTGATCTTCCTTTTTCCTATTAAGGAGGAGAAAGGATTTTGACATTGATTTGCATGTGATGTAGGTCCCCGACTTTACATAGCCTCTAGGGAACTGGTTTAGCATACACTCCTTGTATTAGGCTCTGCATCTAGACTACGGAGGTATAGTGCATGATTAGGGCTTTGGGCCGTTCTTTTCCATTCTTCCCTGTCGTTGTCCCTGGGGTTACCTCAGTGCATTATCTGAGCGCTGGTTTCACCAGACTCAGTCTCTCTATTTGTTGGATTGTGAGGTGATGATGACGCCGATGGATTGGCGATTTATCACTGGTATAGAGTTTAGAGGGGCGCCAGTGCCATGTACAACATATATTACCCCGACTGTCGTCAGATCCTTATTGGGAGTTCCGGCTGAGGCGCTCAAGGGTAGGACCATCCGTACGGGTCCTTTGAGCGTAGATGCTATGAGTGGGCTGTTGAGTGAGCCCATGCTCGCTAATGTGAGAGTCAGGGATCGCATTCTTCGACGATTGTTCCTGGTTATCATCAGGGGTTGTTTCATAGCAGATAACTCTTTTATGGTGTCATTTGCTTTGATCAGTGCGACGCGGGAGGTGGACCATATCGGAGAGTATGATTGGGGTTCCTACACCTTCGCCTACTTTCTCAGGGGAATGCACATACGTTCGCAGGGCTTGACCGAGGCTTGGTTAGAATTTTACTCGTTTTTGCTGGTGAGTATTTCTCTTTTGATTTCCCATGTACAGGTTAAGAGTGTTCACTGACAGCAGGTGTTTTGCCTTTGTGTTGGCAATTTTTGGCCTACGAGAGGCTTCCATGTTTGTGTCATGTGAGTGTGTAAGGTTTAGACACCTATCCACGAGGATGGTGATGACATCACTCCATTTTATCGAAGGTTCCTGCAGTAGAGGGTTTCACCCATTATCGCTTACAGTTGGAGCTATTGACAACCGATGTCATCACTTGGGTTCCCTACTCTGGGGAACACTTGAGCATTAGATTTGAGGATGGATTCCTGACTGGTGTCGAGCACGTGATATCCACCCATAGGATTTCCCTCTTAACAGATGAAGGATGGGAGCTCTATTTAGGAGAGTGTGCTATTAGGAGCACCACAAGAGAGATTTGTGTACCCATCTTACCTCCTGCCAGGCATTATTGGCCTATGTTACAGTCACCCACCAATGACATCCCATTGATGGGTATGGACAAATATGCTTTGTCAGAGGGTTCACATACTTAGGATTCATTCTATCACTGGTGGTCCCCTCGTACCATTAGATCCCAGACCCGCGCCACTTAGTTTATGGGGGATATGGTTCCTGGATCCGTGATGATGACAGATTGGCTGACCTGTGTTCGAGATTCGACTCATTTGATACAGATTGATCGTTTGACCCGGCAGTTGGACCAGGCACATTTTTTCATCCGGCACTTGGGTAGAGATCCTTCATAGGCATATACTTTTGATTGTTCCAGCTCAGGCGTTGGCCTCTCAGGTGACCCATATGGCTTTGCCGGTGCAGATGCTCCCTCGTATAGGCCTGACATCCCTGTTAATAGAGATCCAGTGACTCAGGAGGAGTTACATTAGGTGGACAGGATTGATGATGTAGTTATTGACACCACTGTCTTCTTCTGATGTGTATTCTCGCTATCTCTTTTGATAGGACTCTGTTAGATAGATGGTGGTTGTGCCCCATTCTTGCTATATCTTTTGATAGGCATTTGTTAGTAGTAGGGCGTTTATGCCCCATTTCCCTGTATTTTTAGCTGTACAAAGATGATGTATATAGATGATGATGTACTTAGGAATGTATGTACTGTTTTCCATTCCCTTGCCATCTATTATCTGTCATACATGTATCATGTTATGCATATGTATGTACATCCAGAGATATTCAGCATTGACCCTTGGATGGTCTTATGATACAGCCTACACAGATGTCTTCTTCGACAGTCAGTCGCATAGATCATACCCGACCAGTATTGATAGCTTCCCGTATGAGGTCGTGGTATGATAGTATGTCACCTACAGATAGGGTGACTATAGATCAGCTATTACAGCATTATATGACCCTCTTGATGTTTTAGGTTCCCGCAGGCTTTGTGGAGGGTATGCTGGAGTATTGGATACCGGAGAGACAGGTTTTTTGATTTGGTACCCAGGAGTTGACTCCTACTTTGGAGGAGTACGAGCGGTTGACGGCCCTGCCCTTAGACAGACCTTGCGCTCATATGGCTGTCAGAGATATACGTTGATAGTTCATGACCCTCACCGGGTTGCGATGTAGAGTAGTAGAGGATGAGATTACATCCGGCCATGTATTGCCCAGCGCTTCCTGATAGACATATTTAGCTCAATGGACAGCTACGCATGACATTATGGGGATTTCACCTCACCAGAGGATCAGTGGCATTTGGCCAGAGTGGATGTACTCGTGATGTGCATAGTGGCGTATGTATACATGCCATGATATATGGATGACATGGACATAGGTGACATCATGGCAGTGAGAACTCTCAGGGAAGGTCATACCATCATCTTGATGATCATGGCGGAGACGTTGAGGTCGGCCACGTTGTGTAGTACCTACTTGCAGAGGTCTTTACAGGTAGTTTGGTCATGTTATACGTGTGGTTTATGTCACACTTGAGACTGATTGGCACTTTTCGCCGACACGGGTACTGCTTCACCCATGATATAGCTATGTCTTACTCATTTCAGCAATCGGAGTGTATAGATGCTATGCCATGGTCAGTATTCTTGGCATCAGAGATCCGTTTGGCATCCTGCCATGTTCAGGGCTCAGCTCACCCTATAGCTTCATTACTCACGCTCTTGGCATGGATTATCTCCCTATGGCTGGTTTGAGAGGCATGACTACCTACAACCCACTGGCTGTGATGTCACAATTTGACCAATTTCAGGACTTTCATCCTTTTGAGGGGGTGTTAGTTCAGCGTTTAGCTTATCGCCATTTGTCAGCAAAGGATCGATCCCGGGTGTATGCTTGTTGGGATCAGCGTTAGATAGCTGACTTTTCTATTAGCCATCTGGGCTGTTCGCCAGAGTATTCTGCGTGGATGGAGACAAAGACTTCATCGGCTTATGCAGTATCCACAGTGCTGAGTATTGATTCAGATGGTGGAGAGCCCACAAAGGACGTTGATTCCAACACCGAGGATAAGCCATTTCCTGGGTTGCCAGCAGCTCTTTTAGATTCTCCCAGTACTAGCACTGTCGTAATCCAGCATTCAGCATAGTACTTCGAGCAGAGTCTTCATATGTTGACCTTTGAGATGGATCGGGCTACAGCCTTGATGTTAACCGCTCTTGATGGGAGAGATGCCGCTCTATTAGAGAGAAACGAGGCCTTAGCACATAGAGATACCACTATTAAGGAGCGGGATGAGGCCAGATCAGCCAGAGATGTCGTGATAGTTGAGAGGGATGTTGCTATATCTGCCAGGGATGTAGCCATTACAGATAGTACCACAGTGAGATCCCTTACTACTGGCATGATCACAGAGATGAGTGCATATATTGATGAGCATAGTGTCACCATGCAGATGGTTGTAGATCTGTTAGCTAGTGTCGATACCCTCATGTAGGAGACCACATCGTTACCTCCTTCTTCTGAGAGAGATGCCATGTTGGGCTTGATAGCTCGTATATACATTGATTTGTAGATGAGCTTTTATTTTCCTTCACAAACTAGCTTAGTCATTTTGTCATGTACAGTTCATATTGTATATATCAAATAACATTATATATAGCAGGGAAATATATTTTTTTAATCACTACCCTTTTAGTTATGCCTTGCTGCTTGCTTGATATTTAAATGTTTCTTCAGCGCTTGTGATCTTGATGTATTCTGAATTACTCCTTGATGGATGAACATTGAGATGTCTCCAGATATTTCAGAATGGATCGTTGATCTGTGTGTTTTCCCTACCATTTTTTGTGTCTTGGGGACTGGTTTCTGTATGGAGATGTGGAGAGGAGTGTGACTTTCCTCTCCGAGATTGACTGCACCACAGATGGTCGCTAGTACTCCTATTTAAGAGGAGCCCAGTTAGTTCCATCTCTTATGGATTGATGTTTCTCTTTGAGGAACAACAGCAGCTTAGATGGTCGTCGATCCTCCTATTTAGGGGGAGGTTAGGTAGTTCCATCCCTTTGGTCTGAAGCCAATGAAATGTGACGTATTGAAGGTTGATCCCAGTACCGCTGACAAGTGTTTATATTTCGGTAGGGGGTTAGACCGAACCATGACTAGCTACCTACGTACTCCTGTTGAAGAGGAGATCAGGTCTGCGTAGATCGAACCTGGTGTAAGAGGTTCAACGTTGTATGCGGCAAAAAGGGTGTAGAGATATTTTTGTTGTTTTTATTTTTGTAAGGAAAAGGGTGTAGAAATGTTTTTGTTATTTTTATTTTATTACGACCGGATCATATAAAATATGGCTACCTACGTACTCCCGTGTATCAAGGATGTGACGCCCCCAAAACAGGTATACATCACCCATTCTGAGTCGCCAAAACATGTTACAGAAACAACTACAACTTTATTAATACAATTGTCGTATAAAATACGACAACACATAAACTGTGAGTTTAAATACAAATATTATCTTCTAGATAATATCCACACTCAAATAAGTCCTCATTATAATTATTAATACATTATTTTATAAAAATGGTGAGGACTACTAAACAATTTTCTAGAACCATCATTCCATACCCCGACTAATACTCGCTACATTCTCGCTTCCTGAGAAGAAAAATGGAACAAAAAGAAAAAGGGTGAACTTAACTAGCCCAGTAAAGAATATTATGACTAAGATAATATAGAACAAATTATCGTTAGTCCTCAACAAGGAAAAATATAATAGAATACAATAGACAACAAGTTTTAAATCAATATTCGCAGCGGAAATAATAATTCATTAGAAGAGTTAAGTAGAGAATGAAATCTACTATCTTCTATATATGAATTTAAAAGTTCATCATCAATATTTTATCCCTGTAACATCAATCAATATATATATCTAGAATCAAATGTTCATCTTTGCACTACAGGCCAAAGATATTCACCAGTTAGTTATGTTCATCTAAACACCTGTTCATCTTTGCACTACGGGCCAAAGATATTCATCAGAAAATCATTCATCTTTGCACTACATGCCAAAGATATTTAGTTATATCACCATTTAGGACTGAGGATGATGAAAAATATTTTAAAGAAAACGAATCTAGTAAAACAAAAGAACAAATATTAAGGATTCGTACTTCAGTTTATCCATGTTCAAAAATACTCCATAACATACCATAGCGGAGTAAAATTCAAGAATAAAGATCAAAACATGGATACAATCAAAGCTAGTAACAAAAATAAACATCCGGAACAAAGAAGATAAATTTTCATTTTTCTGTGAATAGTGCCGTATATGTGAATAGTACCGTATACGTGAATAGTAACTTCGACAAAAAAAGTTCTAAATTTGATAAAAAGTTCATACCAATATTTCGGCATAATGATATTGAAAAAAATAATATCATTTATGAAAAAAATAACATCCCTTATCTTAAAAAGACAGTACTTCTGACTGAAATACTGGATATAGTGCTGAAGGGAACTTGTATAGCAACACTCAAAGTATCAAAATACTCATAAAAATACGCTCGATAATATAGAGAGAGAAATCTTTAGTTTCTGGTGTGATTTTCAATTCTAACCTAAGCACTCTATTTATAGAAAAATGCTTAGAATACCAAAGCAGAAAATTTAATAAAATATTAATATATTATAAAAACTTTCACGACCACCTCTTGACATCTGAAATCAGTATGTTTACAACATTTGTGGGGCCCACCAAAACAATAAAAATGTTTTTCTTAAAAAAAATAACTAAAACTTCAAAAATCAATTATTCTGGAACTTCAATAATTCATAATAAATAGCCCTTTTATCAAAAAAAATTCAAATCTTATGTCCTTCCATAGGAAATTTAATTCTCTACAACTTTGTAGTTTTAAGTTTTCCCAAATTCCAAACAGAAATTGACCGAAATCCACATACGAACTATTTTACAGGCTATAATCAAATTTCAGTCAAGAAATGGGGTCCACAAACATGAAAAACATGTTTTAAATATTTTTAGTAACAAAAATACTCTTCCTCCTCATTGATTCATATATCCCACATTCATTGTAAAAATATCACCATTATTATATTATTATAGTATAATAATATATTTAAATGAATTATTTATCAGAAAAGATAAAATATCAATTTTCAACAATTGTCACATTAAAAATTTTCTCCATCTATATCCACGTAAAATGAATATTTTTCTTATCATATAAATCAATAATTAATTATTCATAAATAATATTACAGAATCACAATACTGACAACCAGACCGTTCCTTGGAAAGAGGGGGCTTTCTAATAAGGATTTCTCCTTACTGGCGCGCAATTAGGTGACCAAATCTTTCTTTAGACAGAACTTTTTAGACATTACCAATAATGATATCTAATAATATTATTCAAATAATATGAATTATTGATTTGATAATAGAAAATACTATGTAGTGACAATTATTGAAACCACAATAACATAAAATATCAACGTAGCAATTATTGAATCAATAAAATAAAATATTGAACAGTAATTACTGTAATAATTATTGAGTAGTGCCTTCTTACGTAAGAATCAATAATTGGTGCAATACCGTGTGCTACTGTGCAACAACACGCATTACTGTATTTTAACCACCGGGTATTCCAACAGTATTAACGGTAACAACTACGCCGTTATTTATAAATAACTTATACTTGTCGTTTTCTTCATCTAATCGCTTTCCGTTATGGGGCCACACAAGGTTGCGCCGTCGTAAGAATATTCCTCGACAGTAAGAATATTCCACGACCAACCGAATATTCTCCGACAATAATGAATATTTTATAACCACTTTCTTATTTGAAATATTTGCGCATTTTACCCATAACTAACCACATTAATCAATTCAACCCTTACTATTTCAAAACGATAAATAGAGAAATTCAATTTCATTTATAATAAGTTGGGGTCTTACAACCTCCCATCCTTATGAAATTTCATCCTCGAAATTGACGTACGTACCTGGTGTTTCGAAAAGGTGAGGATACCTCGTTTTCATTTCTGTTTCCAACTCCCAGGTCATTTCTTCAATAGCATGGTTCCTCTATAAAACTTTGACTTGTGGTATAACCTTTGTGCGTAGGACATGCTCATTTCTATCCAAGATCTTGATAGGTACCTCCTCATACGTTAAGTCTTCGGCTATCTCGTCTGGTTCTAACTCAATAACGTGGTTCGGGTCTTTCACATATTTACAAAGCACATATATGTGAAAAACATTATGAACACGAGACATGCTTGGAGGTAACACGAATCTATATGCCATATTTCCTACTCGATCAAGAATTTGAAATGGACCAATAAATCGAGGATTGAGCTTTCCTCTATTTCTAAATCTTGTAACTCCCTTCCATGGAGCAACTCGTAACAATACATGATCCCCAATACTAAATTTCACATCCTTTCGATGAAGATCCACATAACTCTTTTGTCGATCTTGTGCCATTTGTATACGTTGTCGAATTATTTGGATCTTTTTCGTAGTCATACATACCAACTCTGGTCCCAATAATGTTATTTCATCCACCTCATCCGAACATATTGGAGATCGACACTTTCATCCATATAATGCTTCAAATGGAGCCACACCTATACTTGCCTGATAACTGTTGTTGTAAGAGAATTCCACCAATGGTAAATACTTATCCCAACTGCATTTGAAGTCTAAGACACAGAGTCTTAATAGATCTTCAAGAGTTTAAATAGTCCTCTCTGATTGTTCGTCCGTTTGAGGATGGTATGCCGAACTAAATCGTAAATCTGTGGCCAAAGCTTTTTGCCAGCTAACCCAAAATCGTGAAGTGAATCTTGGGTCACGATCCGAAACTATGGATATTGGCATGCCATGTAACCTCACAATCTCATTCACGTACAGAAGAGCAAGATGTTCAAGGAAATAAGTCTCTCGTATCGGCAAAAAATGAGCAGACTTGGTTAATCTGTCAACAATAACCCAAATCGCATCTACGCCTTGAGAAACCTTGAGAAAACCCGTAATGAAATCCATGGTAACGTGTTTCCACTTCCATTTCGGAATCTCAAGTGGTTGCACTGGACCCTTTGGCACTTGATGCTCCGCCTTTACACGTTGACAAGTTAACCACCTCGAGATAAACTTCACAATCTCTCTCTTAATGTTGCTCCACCAAAATGTATGTCGAAGATCACGATACATTTTGGTACTTCCAAGATGAATTGCAAACGGTGTGTTGTGTGCCTCCATCATGATTCTATGTTTCAAGTCAGAATTGTTAGGAACGCAAAGTCTGGAGTTGACTCGAAGTATTTCTTTTTCATCAATTCTTGCTTCTTGAATAGCACCTTCTTGCACTTTCTTCTTCATACGCATCAGCTCCAGGTCTGTGGCTTGAGCAACTTTAACTTTATCTATTAAAGTTGGTTCTATGCGTATACTTGACATCATTGCACGGGTCTCCGGAGTCTTGAATTCTTTCTTCATTTGTTGTAAATCACACAAAATGGGCCTTTGTGTTAACTGCATCGCACTTGTTCCTGCATATAATCTTCTACTCAATGCGTCAGCTACCACGTTCGCTTTTCCAGGATGGTATTGAATGGTATGGTCATAATCTTTCAACAGCTCGAGCCAACGTCGTTGCCACATGTTGAGTTCCTTTTGGGTGAAGAAATATTTGAGGCTTTTATGGTCTGAATATATCTCCACTTTTTCTCCATATAGATAGTGCCTCCAAATCTTTAGCGCGAAAATGACTTCTGCCAACTCTAGATCATGAGTAGGATAATTCCTCTTATATTCTTTAAGTTATCGTGAGGCATAGGCTATGACCTTCCCATGTTGCATGAGAACACATCCTAACCCTTTGCCCGAAGCATCGCTGTAGATAACAAATGTATCTGAACCAGATGGTATTGTCAGAACAGGTGTCGAAATGAGTCTCCTCTTGAGCTCTTGGAAACTCTTCTCGCATTCCTCTCTCCATATGAATTTTATATCTTTTCGAGTCAGCTGAGTTAATGATGTCGAAATTCGAGAAATCCTTCCACGAATCTCCGATAGTAACCAGCTAAGCCTAGACAGCTACGTATTTCGATTAGTGTCTTAGGTTGCTCTCAACTGTGACTCATATCCCACTCTTGGATAGCACGTCACAATGGTACCTATTAGTTTACTACCGCACGAATATGGCGTCCCCTACGGAGAGTTTGGCTTCAATGCATTCTACAAAGGAAGTCACCAGATAGAGGCTCAGGTACCAACTTCTATAGTTGGGATTTTAACTCCTGAAGTTCAATAGGAGTCATTCGATTTGAGATTTTAGAAATGGATTTTGTACCGGGTTCAAAGACGATACAAAATTCAATATCACGCTCTGGGGGTAGGCCAGAAAGTTCTTCAGGAAATACGTCAGAAAATTCATTAACAACAAAAATATTATTTAAATCTGACGTATCTTTGTTCAAATTCATAACATGGGCTAAGAAAGCTTGACATCCGTTTTTCAATAAATGAATGGTTTTATGACTTGATATGACAATGATTGATTTTAGTGGTTTGGTTGCTTGAATTCGAATAACAGGTTGCTTAGGAATATGAAAACTAATAATCCTACGAAAGCAATCAATTTTGGCAGGATGAGTAGTTAACCAATCAATCCCTAAAATCACATTAAAAGCAAGTATCTTTAAAGAGATAAGATCAACGGATAATGTGATGGTGCCAACTTGGATCAAACAAGATTTATAAACAGTGGATGTAATAGAGTTTCAACAGATAAGTCTAAGTCTAATTTCTCAGAAGTCAAATTCAAACGTTGAGCACAAGTAGGAGAGATAAATGAATGGGTAGAATCGGTATCTAATAAAGTATAGACTTCATAAGAATTTATAATTAACTAATACGTGATACCTTCGTTCGGGTTCCTCGCGTTTTGAGCTGTCACGACAAACGCTCTTCCAGGAACCGCTGACTTTGACTTGTCCGTATCCGCCTCTGGTGTCACCGTTCCAAGTGGACTTAACTTTGCAATAGAGTACATTCCACCCTTCATTAGTTCGTCGCATTCCTGATCCATGATTTGGATCATTACTCTCCGATCCATATCGAATTGGGGTTGACCGCTCTGCACAGGGTAATTTCGAACTTGATATTGGATTCTCCCAATTGCTGTCCAAAAAGCGAAATCCATTTCATCTATTTTAGCCTTATTGGATCGAAAGTCTTTTTCTACAATATCAACGCGTCGTGCGGCTTTTACCCATGCATCATCTAATCTCATTCATTCGGTTGCTTCTTCTTTCATCAGAACTTTGACCATAGCTTTCTCAGATTCCAGCTCTAATATCTTATACTCTGCCAAAGAGTGCTTCTGTTCAAGAATCGCACATCGGGTAACACAATTTTGAATTGTTACATCTCTTTGTTCCAGGACCGCCTGCCGTTCTTCAGCCTGCTCTTCTAACTCATGAATACGATTTTGTAATTCTAAATTTCGATCATAAAATTCTTCTAATAAATTCTCCTCGGGTTCCTCTTCTTCCTCTTCTTCCTCACTCTCAACTGCTACTTCTGCGACTATCTCGGGTGCAACTATTAATTCTTCACTCACCACATGTATATCTCTAATTCCTTCTTTGTCTGACATCACATTATCCTGGTTGGTGATTAGAAGTGTCTCCATGTTCTCGTTCACTCCATTGTTAACATTTTTCGCTGTCATTCTCAAATACTGCCACAAAACAAGGGTTAATTAAAAAAATTAACATATCACATAATATCCCAATATTCTTACCAACCAACAAATAAGCTTAGGTAGGACACACAAGCGAAGGATTTACTCGTCTCTCCCCTCCTAGTTCTATTCCCCGATCTCCGCCAGAGACTATATCCCTAAGCTCTGATACCAACTGTGACGCCCCCAAAACAGGTATACATCACCCATTCTGAGTTGCCAAAATATGGTACAGAAACAACTACAACTT
This sequence comes from Panax notoginseng, assembly GCA_016801055.1. Taxonomy (NCBI): domain Eukaryota; kingdom Viridiplantae; phylum Streptophyta; class Magnoliopsida; order Apiales; family Araliaceae; genus Panax; species Panax notoginseng. Next base: position 117,935,225 of record CM029017.1, read on the forward strand.
TATTAATACAATTGTCGTGCAAAATACGACAACACATAAACTGTGAGTTTAAATACAAATATTGTCTTCTAGATAATATCCACACTCAAATAAGTCCTCATTACAATTAATAATACATTATTTTACAAAAATGGTGAGGACTACTAAATAATTTTCTAGAACCATCATTCCATACCCCAACTAGTACTCGCTACATTCTCGCTTCTTAAGAAGAAAAATGGAACAAAAAGGAAAAGGGTGAGTTTAACTAGCCTAGTAAAGAATATTATGACTAAGATAATATAGAACAAATTATCGTTAGTCCTCAACAGGGAAAAATCTAATAGAATACAATAGACAACAAGTTTTAAATCAATATTCGCAGCGGAAATAATAATTCATTAGAAGAGTTAAGTAGAGAATGAAATCTACTATCTTCTATATATGAATTTAAAAGTTATCATCAATATTTTATCTCTGTAACATCAATCAATAAATATATCTGGAATCAAATATTCATCTTTGCACTACAGGCCAAAGATATTCTCTAGTTGGTCATGTTCATCTAAACACCTGTTCATCTACGGGCCTAAGATATTCATCAGAAAATCATTCATCTTTGCACTACATGCCAAAGATATTCAGTTATATCACCATTTAGGACTAAGGATGATAAATAATATTTTAAAGAAAACGAATCCAGTGAAACAAAAGAATAAATATTAAGGATTCAGACTTCGGTTTATCCATATTCAAAAATACTCCATAACATACCATAACGGAGTAAAATTCAAGAATAAAGATCAAAACATGGATACAATCAAAGCTAGTAACAAAAATAGATATATGGGACAAAGAAGATAAAATTTTATTTTTCTGTGAATAGTACCGTATTTGTGAATAGTGTCATATACGTGAATAGTACCGTATACGTGAATAGTAACCCAAACACAAAAAATTCTAAATTTGATAAAAAGTTCAGGCCAATATTTCGGCATAATGATATTGAAAAAAATAATATCATTTAAGAAAAAAATAACATCCCTTACCTCAAAAAGACAGTACTTCTGACTGGAATACTGGATATAGTGCTGAAGAGAACTTGTATACCAACACTTAAAGTACCAAAATACTCACAAAAATACGCTCGATAATATAGAGAGAGAAATCTTTAGTTTCTGGTTTGATTTTCAATTCTATCCTAAGCACCCTATTTATAAAAAAATGCTTAGAACACCAAAGTAAAAAATTTAATAAAATACTCCCTCCTATTCATATTAAGTGTCATTTTGGAGAGTTTCATTTTATTCAATATAATTGTCGTTTTGGAATCCCTATGCAATATTGCACTATTTTTTTCTAATTTACCCCTCTATTTAATATGCTTAGTAAATGCAATTCCATGGACCATTGTGGAGAGAGAAATAATTAATTAGGGATACAAAAGACATTTTGTGGTATTTCTTAATAAGTGTGCTTAACTCTAAAAAGACATTTAATATGAATAGGAGGGAGTATTAATATATTATAAAAACTTTCACGCCCACCTCTTGATATCTAAAATCAGCATGTTGACAAAATTTGTGGGGCCCACCAAAACAATAAAAATGTTTTCTTTAAAAAAATAACTAAAACTTCAAAAATTAATTATTTCGGAACTTCAATAATTCATAATAAATAACCCTTTTATCAGAAAAATTCAAATCTTATGTCCTTCCATAGGAAATTTAATTCTCTACAACTTTGTATTTTTATGTTTTTCCAAATTCCAAATAGAAATTGACCGAAATCCATATACGGACGATTTTGCAGGCTATAATCAAATTTCAGTCAAGAAATGAGATCCACAAACATGAAAAATATGTTTTTAAATACTTTTAGTAACAAAAATACTCTTCCTCCTCATTTATTCATATATCCCACATTCATTGTAAAAATATTACCATTATTATATTATTATAATATAATAATATATTTAAATGAATTATTTATCAGAAAAAGATAAAATATCAATTTTTAACAATTGTCACATTAAAAATTTTCTCCATCTATATCCACGTAAAATGAATATTTTTCTTATCATATAAATCAATAATTAATTATTCACAAATAATATTACAGAATCACAATACTGACAACCAGGCCATTCTCAGGAAAGAGGGAGCTTTCCAATAAGGATTTCTCCTTACTGGCACGCAATTTGGTGACCAAACCTCTCCTTAGACAGAACATTTTAGACATTACCAATAATGCTATCTAATAATATTATTCAAATAATATAAATTATTAATTTGATAATGGAAAATACCGTGTAGTGGCAATTATTGAAACTACAATAATATAAAATATCAACGTAGCAATTATTAAATCAATAAAATAAAATATTGAACAGTAATTACTGTAACAATTATTGAGTAGTGCCTTCTTACGTAAGAATCAATAGTTAGTGCAATACCGTGTGCTACTGTGCAACAACGCGTATTACTGTGTTTTAACCACCGGGTATTTCAACAGTATTAACGGTAACAACTACGCCGTTATTTATAAACAACTTATACTTGTAGTTTTCTTCATCCAATCACTTTTCGTTATGGGGCCCACACAAGGCTGCGCCGTCGTACGAATATTCCCCGACAGTAAGAATATTCCATGACTAACCGAATATTCCCCGACAATAATGAATATTTTATAACCACTTGCTTATTTGAAATATTTGTGTATTTTACCCATAACTAACCACATTAATCAATTCAACCCTTACTATTTCAAAATAATAAATAGAGAAATTCAATTTCATTTATAATAAGTTGGGGTCTTCCAAAGGAGATCAGGTCAGTGTAGTTCGCCCCATGTTCAGGGCGGTTTACAGCCAATGAAAAGTTTGATCCCATGTTCAGGACAAACTGTGGGTGAGAAAGTTTAATCCCATGTACAGGACAAACTGCGAGTGTGAAAAGTCTTATTCCTAGTGGGGTAAAACTGCGAGTGTGAAAGGTTCAATCCCTGGTGGGATAATCGGAGTTGAGTAAGGGTTCAAAACCAAATGAAGAGAAGGATCTAGCGATCCGCAACCAGGCTGCTAGTTAGAAAATGTGTTTGTCCGTAATGGGGAAGATGAGTGTGAAGAAAAGTTGTATGTAGTGAAGGGTTAGAAAACCTGAAATGACGGGGGATCTGGTGATCCAAAACTAGGATGTTTTCTTGATGGTAACCTCAGACATAGTACTGTTTCATGGTGTCCGAGTTGATAAGTTGTAGAAATTTATCGTCATTCATTTCCCATAACCTGGGAGCACCTCCTGTCAATACCTCCTTGACAATAAACGGGCCTTCCTAGTTCGGGGTGAATTTTCCCTTAGACTGATCTTGGTTGTCAATGATCTTCTTCAAAACTAAGTTGTGTTATTTAAATTTTCGTAGCTGGACTTTTCTATTGTAGGACCTGGCGATCCTTTGATGATATAATTGACCGTGGAAGATAGCAGCGGCACGCCTTTTTTCTGTTAGAGACAATTGGTGATACATATCTTGTACCCATTGGTCTTCATCCAACTAAGCGTCTATCAACACTCTAAGGGATTCTATTTCTACTTCTATGGGGAGCACTGCCTCCATCCCATAGGTTAATGCATAAGGGGTTGCCCCAGTAGAAGTGCGCATTGATGTTCTCTAGGCTAACAAAGTCAGAGGCAATAAGTTAGGCCACCCTTTGTGGTTGGCAGACATCTTCTGCATGATCTTCTTGATATTTTTTTAGCCGCTTCAACAGCACCATTCATCTTTGGACGGTAGATGATGGAGTTGAGATGTTTGATGTAGAATTTACTGCACAACTCCTCCATCATTTTATTGTTGAGATTCTTAGCATTGTCTGATACAGTTACCTCTGGTTGTCCATATCAATAAATGACATTGTTTCTGATGAAAGAAATGATGACTTCTTTGGTAACCCTAGGGAAGGAGGCTACTTCTACCCACTTGGTAAAGTAGTCGATCGTGGTGAATATAAACCGATGCCCATTACTGGCTTTGGGCTCGATGGACCCGATCACGTCCATTCCCCACATTGACAAGGGCCAATGTTAACTCATATTGTGGAGCTCCCTTGGACGGGCGTGGATAGCATTCCCATGAATTTGGCACTAATAGCATCTCCTGACGTGGTCCTCACAGTCAGCCTTGAAAGAGAGCCAGTAATGCCCTATTCTGAGGATTTTCTTAACAAGTAGGGCGCCACTCATGTGTGGGCCACATACTCCACCATGGATCTCATCCATGAGCCTCTGAGCTTGGTCCTTGTCTAGACATTTGAGGAGACCTAATCCTGCATCTCTTTTGTAGAGTGCATCCCCGCTCAGGTAGAATTTCATAGCCAGTCGATGGATCTACCTTCTTTCAGTCGGGCTCGCCTCAGCGGGTGTAGATCTATCTTATAAGTACTCCTTGATATGCTGATACCAAGGGTGTTGGATGGGTGGTAGCTCATTTGATACTTCTCCAACATAAGTCCCATAGGCTAGTGCCTTTTATTGGGTAAATGTGAGGATTTTCATGTCTTCCTTGTCATGTATGTTGATCAAGGAGGCCAAGGTTGCTAGCGCATTCGCAAAATCATTCCTATTTTGAGGAATATGGAGGAAGGGTATTTCTTCAAACTCCGAAGCCATCTGTAGAACCTGCCTATGGTAAGGCAACAAATATAGACCTTTGGTGTGATAGATTCATGTGGCTTGTCTGATTACCAACTCAGAATCTGGAAAGACAGTTAACCGTCTGATACCCATTGATTGGGCAAGTTTTAGCCCCATGATACAGCCTTGATACTTAGCTGTGTTGTTGGTGTTGGCAAACTGTAATTTAACGGTGACGGGATGCTGCTCCCCCGTAATGGATACTAGAACTGCTCCAGCCCCAGAACCTTCCATATTTATAGCTCCATCAAAATACATCCTCCATGATTGGCATGCATCGTACTGATAGTGTTGCTGAATTGCCATTATCCTGTCAGCGGGGAAGTATGTCTCCAAGGGTTTGAAATCCCCTGAAGGTGCGGTGGCCAGTTGATCCGCAATTCCTTGACCTTTAATGAACTTTTGTGTCACGCAGACGATGTTAAATTGTTGTAGGATCAACTGCCATCTGGACAGTCGGCAGTTCAGCATGGGTTTACTGAACACGTACTTAAGAGGATCCACATGGGATATGAGATGGGTTGTGTGACCATGGAGGTAATACTATAAGCTCATGGAAGCCCATGCTAAAGCACAACACGTCTTCTCAATCAGAGTGTACTTGTGTGCACTGCTGCTGAATCTTTTGCTGAGGTAGTAGATAGCTCGCTCTTGGCGTCTATCATCTTTCTGTCACAGCATGCAGCCCATGGCATTGTCACTTATAGACAGGTACATGAATAGGGGAACATCATCCCTGGGTGGTACCAAAATAGGAGCTTTGACTAGCTGCTCTTTGATTGTAAGGAAGGCCTTCTGGCACTCATCATTCCATTTCATGGAGGAGTTCTTGCTTAAAAACTTGAAAATAGGCTCACAAGTTGCTGTGAGTTGGGAGATGAACCTGCTAATGAAGTTGATTCTTCTTAAAAATCCCCGTATTTCCTTCTCTGTTCGAGGAATGGACATTTCCGTGATTTCCTGGATTTTGGTGGGATCTAGCTCAATCCCCTTGTGGCTGACTAGGAATCCTAGCAACTTACATGATTTAAAGCCAAAGGCGCACTTGGCTGGATTCAACTTCAAGTTGTATTTACGCAACTTGTTGAAATGCTTTTTGAGATGCTCTAGGTGGTCTTCCTCCCTTCGGGACTTGACAATGATGTCATTCACGTAGATCTCTATCTCCTTATGCATTAAATCGTGGAAAAGAGCCATCATGGCTCGCTGGTAGGCAGCTCCGGCAATGATGAGGCCGAATGGCAACAGTTTATAACAAAAGGTTCCCCAAGGCATGATGAATGAAGTTTTTTCACTATCCTCCTCAGCAACGATGATTTGATGGTACCCTGCAAAGCAATCAGCGAAGGAGCACATGTTGTATTGAGCAATATTGTCAATGAGAATGTGGATAAATGGCACGGAAAAGCTATCTTTAAGGCAAGCTTTATTTAGATCCCAGTAATTCACGCAAACTCACACCTTTCCTCCTGGTTTAGGCACGGGGACTATGTTTGATAGCCATTCAGGGTATGTAGACACCATGATGATGCCTGCTCGAAATTATTCCACAATTTCTTCTTTAACCTTTAAACTCCACTCAGGTTTCAATCGCCTGAGCTTCTGCCTGACTGGCTTAAATCCCTCTTTGATGGGGAGGCGATGAATGACAATGTCAGTGGACAAACCCACCATGTCTTCATGAGACCATGCAAACACATCCTAGTATTAGGTTAATAATGTAACCATGTCATTCCTTTGGTTTGGAGTGAGGTTTGTACCAATCTGGATTAGTTTAGGGCTTTCTAAGGTTTCGAGATTGAAGGAGGTGGTTTGATCAAGGTTGGGTTTGGGTTTTTCTTTGACCCATTCTTTGATTTCTTGAGGTATCTCAATGTCCTCTTGTATTTCCATCAAGTCTGAGTCCAACTTTTCATCAAAGTTACAATCCTTGTGGAGAAAAGACACCTCATCAGCAAGTATAGACACATCTAAATTCAGAGTCCTGAAATAAAATATGTTTTTACTTAATATATATGTAACTATTCAATCATACAAAGTGTTAGCATGTACTGACAAACCAACTGCTAATACTGTACAGAAAAGTAAGCAGTTATTGTTATCTACAGGGCAGAAGGAGTTTCTGCCCATTTTACCCTTGTTGACCAGTGAAAGGAGTGCTGCTCCAATTGTCAAGGGTGAAGTCCTGATGGACTACAGTGATGGAGGGGCTGTCATTGTCCTCCTTCTCCCGAATAATGACCATTACGTGCAGGCAATCATCGTCTAGAGTGTATCTACTTTTATGTTCATCATGGACAATGATGTGTATGTTTGACATTATCCGGGCGATGTCCTATTTACGTCTCCATTCCTCTTCTTCCACTTTGGGATCTGGAACTAGAACTTTTTTCTCCTTTACCGGTATCGGTTTAGGAAATAACATGGCCATTACATGGGTCAGCACCTTTACCGGAGACCATACAAACTTAGGAACTGTAGGTGGAGATAATCGCCGTGTGGCTGAAGCTGAAGGAATCTATTTGTGCTTATGAGGATTCCTGCGACTGAAACTAGTAGTATAGCCTAGTCTGGCAGTCCCTATTTGACTGGGACATTGAATAGGATGCTTGATGCCCTGATGATCTTTGCCCAACCCCTGTCCAGGTTGATATCCCAACGACATCATTTCTTAAGTGGCCGACATTACTTCGGCAAAAATTTGGGGTATGAGAGGGGGAGCCCCAACAGGATGGTAGTGAGTGTTGCTCACCTCTAGGGCATGAAAACTGACCGGCTCAACTTCTGAATTGAAGCTGATGAGTGGTATGTCACCTTGTTCAGGACATTTTGGCTCAAGATTGACAATGACTTGGCTGTTGTTGATAATATATTTAAGTTGTTGGTGAAGAGTGGAGGGGACTGCCCCGGCCATGTGAATCCATAATCTTCCTAGAAGCAGGTTGTATCCTGTATCTATTTTGAGAACGTGAAAAGACACGCAGAATGTATGTGGACCAATCTCCACTGGCAGTTCAATCTCTCCGACAGAGTTTCGTTGGGATCCATCAAATGCTTTGATAACCGTATGGCTGTTTCGGATTCGATTGAGATTGATGTTCATCTTCACCAATGTGGCATAAGGACAGATATTCAGAGATGAACCTCCATCTATCAAGACTCCCCCCCACCATATATTCGGAGGACAAAATTATAATGTGCAACGGCCTGCAATGACCGGTCCCTGCGGGAGGTATATCGTCATCAGTAAAAGATATCACATTTATGTTAAAAATGTGTTCCACCAGATGCTAAAATTTCTCAACATCTATTAACTTCGGCAGTGGGGCTTCTTCCAAAATCTTGAGCAATGCCTTCATGTGATCTTCAGAAGAGAACATTAAGTCTAGTATAGAAACTTGATGTGGAGTTTCTCTTAAGCTTAAAACCACCTCGGCTTCATTATGGCCCATAGTACGGAGAAATTCTTTCACTTTCTCCATGGGAATCTTCCCCTTTGACTTGATGGTAGGCTTCATCACCCGTTGGGGAAGATACAGTGGATTATCCTTCGACACTGCAGCAGTTATGTTCGATGTGGATCCTTCAGACCCTCCATAATTCCATGGAACTTTCTTTAGGCTGACAATAGGATATTGTGGCCTGAATGGCAAGATAATTGGCTCTGGCACAGCCACTTTCAAAGGATTGTCAACTCCTTCTAGTTGAATTGGTTGGATTGTATGTGAAGGAGTAGCTACATCTGTCTTAGAAGATATGACTGCTACGACTTCCTTCCACTTTATAGGAAATGCGTCCCCACTTTCTAGTATCATAGAATCATCGTCTGACATCTGCAGGACACCGCTGTCAATTAAATTCTGAATAAGATGGCAGAGTGCCCATCATTCTTCTGTACTGTGACTGCGAGATTGGAAGTGACATTAGAACACCCCATTAAAATCAAACCGTCTTGATAGCGGGCTGATTGGAGGTAGCAGAGCTGTGATTCTCCTTCATTTATCAGCATCTGCAGTATTTCTTCCATCGGTTGGCCTAGGTATGTAAATTCCCTTTTGTGGGCAAAATCCAGACAGGCTTTAGCACTTACTCTTTTTTCAATTTTATCCTCACGTGTTTCATTTTCTGAAGTATGTGGTGGGGGTTTGTAACAAGTGGGAGGAGACTGGCATGCTCCTAACTAAATAATTGGCGGGTGGCTTGATGCTGATGAACCACCAATTCTGTCAATTGGTTAAGTTGCTCATGAAGAGCATTCATTTTTCATTCCATAGTAAACTGGAACTTTGCATAGTCCCACTTGTCAGCACCATCCTTGTTGGCCTGGGAAGATCCACCATTAAAATTGGAACTCTGTCCATTACTCCAATTAATCATACTGACCTCTTCTTCTTTGTGTTGAGGAATAGGGTTATCTTGCACATAGGGTTGATCGAGCTTAGTGACCACAATCTCACCGCTATCGATCAAATCCTAGATCTTGTGTTTCAAGGCCCAGTAATCTTGAGTATCATATCCCGGTGCCTTGGCATGATAAGCACACTTCCGAGTAACATTGAAACCCCTCCCATTCTGGTTGGTTGGTGGAAGAAGATGAGTAATTTTCTTCTGAGTGGTCAGAAGATTGAGAATGTTCTCAAGTGAGTCCCCTAGGGGTGTGAACACTCGAGTGCTTCTGACCTTGTAGTATCAGGGAAATATCCTCCACTTTCTTTTTATGGACCCTCCAGGGGTTGTTTCCATAATTTCCGGACTAGATGTGTTCTGCAACAGTTTTGAGGGCAGCTAGGTCTTGAATTTTTCCTAACTTCAATCCCATCTTAGCCATCTCCCCATGCTTAATCATTTCAAGAATGGTTTGCCAATACCAGCTAACACCCTCTCATAGAAAGGAGCTTCTTGTATGTCTATAAATGTCATAACCATTTCTGACTCATTCATAGAGGGAACAACTTGAGTAGCAAGGCGCCTCCACCTTTGAGCATACTCTCTAAAAGATTCGTTAGTTTGTTTCCTGACTTTAGTAATTTGGTACCAGTCAGGGGCCATCTGAGACTGGAAGCTGTACTGAGTGAGGAAGGCATGAGCTTGCTCCACCCAGCTATGGATCTTTGAATTGTCTAATCTGGTATACCACGATCGGGCCTTTCCAGTTAGACTTTTTTGGAAGAGCTGCATTCTGAGCTTCTCGTCCTTGGCATAAGATCCAAGTTTTCCAACGAATACCTTAAAATGTGTGTAAGGATCTCCTAACCCATCATACTTTTTAAAGTCAGGAGTCTTGAACTTCTCTGGATAATGTACACAACGTAATATATAAAGGTCTGCATATGAAACACTCCCATGTGCTCTAATCCCCTTGATAGAACATATAGACTCTTCCATTTGAAGGACCTTCTTTCTGATATCACCGGCGTCTAGATCTTCTTTGAGATGGGTGGTATCATTAATTTTGTTGGTCGTATCCAACTGGAGGTCAGGAACTGGAAGGAATGGAATTATCCAAACCTTGGGTTCCTCCTTGTGCAGAGGATTCAGTATGTATGGGTATCCTTGTACCTTGAGTAGATTGGTGTAGTTCTTTAAGCAGAACAGCCAAATCTGTGATTTGTTTACTTAATCCGTCGAACTCTTCGCGGGAGACAGAATTAAGATTAGCCTGGTTAGAAGAAGACATAATTGGCTGTAGGCTCGTGGCCTTTTTGGACTTTGACCGAGTAATAGGTCTGATTATTTCCCTGCGAAAGACTAACGTAGCTTAGTTTTAGGAAATGTATAAATGTTTACATGCTATATGATGTATCCATTTTAGGAGTATTATCCTATAACACGGATGTTAGTTGTTTGCAATACAAGATAGCATGGTAATACTTTATAAATATGTGTGCACATATTTCTTCATACTTCTCATTACATGGAGATTAATATAGAATGACATTACAAGTAATTTACTTTACAGGTAATTTTGAAATCAGAGAGCATGAAGAGACTTTCCTCCGCATTTGTTTTATCAGAGGCTGACCTATCTTAGGCTACTCTCGTGGCTTTTTGGCATGAAGGTTCCTAAATCATTGCAATTTACTTAACGGGAAGTTAAGCCGGTCTTTCAACTGGAGCGAATTTGGGTGGTGCCTTTTCTGAGCCTCATTGGAATTAGTCTTCCTATGAGTCCATTAATCAAACACCGACAGGATATCCTCCTGATGGAGGAACCACACAACATACATTCACATACAACGTGTCTCATCATTTATGAAAATGATGACATGTGCGAAGCCCTAATATCACAAGCAGATATAGTGTAAAACATTAAGTAAGTAAATGCATTCGTACACATCCATCAAATGTAAATGCAACATCCACACACAAGCATATAACAGTTTTGAAAAGCTTGTAATAGCGGCTTAAGTCCTCTTACTGGCATTATCCCCAGCAGAGTCGCTACCTGTCGACGTCGGGATTTTATTTTTCCCTTTTCTGTTCTTGTTCTTTGGTGTTCTCATGTTAGGTGAGATTGGTTTAAAAAAACAAGTTATGAAAAGGTCCGACATTTCTATATCGATGATTTGACTGTAAGAGTCGCCAGTTGGTTTTTTAAATGGTTGTACCAACACAACCGAGAAAAGGTTTGTACATTGACCTAGTGATGTGACACTGCTTAACGGGTCTGCGAAACCGAGATTCATTAGGGTCCAGGGACTTACTTATGCAGAGGGAAGGTGTTAGGCACCCCTCGACATCCGTGTTGCCATGGTGACCGCCACTTTAAAGAAATTATTATATGAATGTGTGTGTGTGCATGTGTGGGTCAATGTGAAATTATTTGGAAGTAGTGCTATGCCTCGTTCGCACCTAAATACAAAGGGTTTAAATTTATAAAAATTCAGTTTTAAACAAGGTATAGCAGCGTTGTTTTGTAAAAAGAGGTTTTTCAAACCCTTGTGCTCAATAGTAATTGAGGCCTTTGATACTTCCATTTTATTATGTGTTCGGCTCGATTACTTTTATTTTCGAGATGCGAAGCATCTTCGAGAAAATAATGTATAAAGCAGTGCCAAACTCCTTTTGGGCATGAGAGCCATCTAAGGACATTCGAACACTGTGCATAATTTATAAGCTGCTTACAGCTGAAAATGTCCATCACGGGAACCGAATCTAGATTCAGTAGACTGAATCTGTGATCACATGATTCCTAGGCTAACATGATACCGCAATTTATATGAAAGCAGTACACATTTATATATATAAAAAGCTGTAAATATATATATACAGACTTGACAACCATCACGAAGCACCTCCATGGGGGATCAGAAATGTAAGTATATATAAAAGAATTAACTATATATATATATATGTGTGTGTGTGTGTGTGTGTGTGTGCGTGTGTGTGTGTGCATACAATCAACCACCACAAAGCACCTCCATGGGGATTGCAAAATGTAAATAAAGCAATAAAAAAACAATCAACCACCACAAAACACCTCTATGGGGGATTGGAAATGTAAATAAGCCAATAAAACGATCAACCATCTTGAAGTAAACTCCAAGCGGGACAAAATGTAAATAAAGTTGTAAAAGGCCACGAAGTAAACTCCAGGCCTGACAGAAATGTATATATATATATATATATATATATATATATATATATATATATATATATATATATATATATATATATATATGCTCCGGATGTAAAATCCAGGCTCATCAAATAGAGTTCGATGAGCCTGTTATCGAACTCTATTTGATGAGCCTGGATTTTACATCCGGAGCATATATATATATATATATATATATATATATATATATATATATACAAAAGAAAGAAAAGCTATAGACCAAAGTCTGGGCATACACACGCTACACGACTCTTAACGTGAAGAACTGTGTGTGCACAGTGGTGGAGAAAGGCTTTAAAAAGTGTAAGAAGGCTTATAGTGGACTGCCAAAGAAGACTTCAATAGCTTTAAAGGGATGAACACTTGGCTTCCGCCGGTAAAAATATAACAATATATAAATTCACAAGTGTTTAAAATGAGAAAGTACTCAGTTTATAGTGTGTACAGAGCAAATTGAACAGGGCTTCCTCGCCTTTTCCATCTTCAAAATGGCTGCCCCAAGCCCTCTATTTATAGAGGGGGGAGCCGCAGGTGTACCCGCGGCTGCCCGGGGTGCTCTGGGTACCACGGGTCCCGCCGTCTCGAAGTACGTGCACACATGCAACGTGATGCCAACTCAAACTTTCAGAACTAAAATCCAGGCATCCGATTGAGGTGTATAAGACCTTTTTCAGTATCCTATTGTCGATAGCTACACAACGACATGTGATTAGAGGTTGTATGAAGTCAAGAAGATGGGATCATGCCCTTGGTCTTCAAGCTTCAAATTCTATTCGGTGTGCTGTCTTGTGTAGTAGTCACTCGGGATTAGTGCCCTTTGGTTCTTGTAGGACACTACTGTGTATGTATGTATATATGTTGAGACGACGCAAAGTGGGATTGGGATGGAAAGATGACGGTTCTGCCCTTCACCGGGGTTATCTCCGGCTTGAATTGATTTAGCAATCGTTGCTCAGGGTTATCTTTGAGATTGGACTGCTGCAAGTGTTGACCGTCCTCAGTGTTATTTCTGAGATGTGCCTGACTTCCCGAGGTTATCTATGGACTATGGAAATGAGTGCCTCGGGGTCATTGCAAAAGTGTTTGAAACTGATTGCATGGGTTTGAAATAAGCATTTTCGGGGTTATCTCCGGAACTACAACTGCAACTGCATGCCTCGGGGTTATCTCCGAGGTTGATGTTGTCTTTCCCGGTGTTGTTTTCGGGACTGAGACTGATTATCTCGGGGTTATCTCCGAGATGACACGGTCTTCTTTGGTGTGATTTCCGGTATTTGAACTGCATTCCTCGGGGTTATCTCCGAGGTTGAAACTGAAACTCCCGGTGTTGTTTTCGAGGTTGAGGTTGAAACTTCCGGTGGTATTTCCTAGACTAAGATGGATGTCCTGGGGTTATCTCCAAGATGGTAATACTGAATATTCCAGGGTTGTATCTGGGATTGAAATGAGTTGTCTTCCAGGGTTATCTCTAAAAGACGATGGTAATACTGAATATTCCAGGGTTGTATCTGGGATTGAAATGAGCTGTCTTCCAGGGTTATCTCTAAAAGACGATTCTGCCCTCCTGCAATGTTAGTAACAGGTATGCAATAAATTTCGAGTGTCTACATATATATTTAAATATTTATATATATATATATGGACTAATATTATCGAGTTATGCCTCGATTGAACCTGGACTCACGTCCGAAGCGTTTATTTGCTTTCATATATATATATATATATATATATATATATATATATATATATATATATATATATATATATATATATATATATAAACTGTTATCGAACTTTGTTCGGTGAGCCTGGACTCACGTCCAGAGCGTTTATTTTCTTTTATTTATATATATACTTATATATAAACTATTGTCGAACTCTGTTCGATGAGCCTAGATTTTATATCTAGAGCGTTTACTGCTTATATATATATATATATATATATATATATATATATATATATACTTATATATATGTTGTTGTCATCAAACTGTGTTTGATTGAGCCTTGATATATATCTGATGCGTTTATCACTTATACATATATATATATATATATATATATATATATATATATTTACATTTCTATGAGGCCTGGAGTTCACTTCGTGGCCTTTTACAGCTTTCTTCATCTTTAGTCTCGCCTGGAGTTTACTTCGCGGCGGTTGATCGCTTTTACAGCTTTATTTACATTTCATCCCGCCTGGAGTTTATTTCGAGGTGGTTGATCGTCTTTACTGTTTTCTTTATATTTCTGATCCCCCATGGAGGTGCTTCGTGGTGGTTGGTCAAGTTTGTATATATATATATATATATATATATATATATATATATATATATATATATATATATATATATTTACAGCTTATATATATACAACTGTTTACAGCTTTTATACAAATTGCTACATCATGTGAGCCCAGGAATCGTGTGATCACAAATTCAGTCTTCTAAATCTAAATTCGGTTCCCGTGATAGACATTTTCAGCTATACACAGTTTGTAAATTATTCACAGTGTTTGAATTTCCTTAGATTGCTCTCATGCCCACAAGGAATTCGACATTACTTTTTATCTTGTTTTCTTGAAGATGCTTCGCATCTCGAAAATAAAAGCAATCCAGCCGAACCCATAATAAAATAGAAGTATCAAAGGCCTCAATTACTATTGAGCATAAGGGTTTGAAAAACCTCTTTTATAAAATGTCATCGTTATATCTTGTTAAAACTGAACTTTTATACAAAATTCAAACCCTTTGTATATAGGTGCAAACAAGGCTACTTTCAGATAATTACACATTGATCCACACACATACACACACACATTCATATAATAGTTTAATTAAAAAGTGGCGGTCACCGTGGCAACACGGATGTCGGGGGGTGCCTAACACCTTCCATCCGCATAACCAAGTACCCAAACCCTAACGAATCTCGGTTTCACAGACCCGTTAAGCAGTGTCACATCATTAGGTCAATGTGCAAATCTTTTCTCAGTTGTGTTGGTATAACCATTTAAAAAATCAATTGGCGAATCTTATAGCCCAATCGTCGACATATACATGTCGGACCTTTTCACAACTTATTTTTTCAAACAAATCTCACCTAACATGTGAACACCAAAAGACAAGAACAAAACAGGGATAAATAAAATTCCCGACGTCGACAGGTGGCGACTCTGCTGGGGACATCCATTTCTAGTAAGAGGACTTAAGCCGTTTTTAAAAGCTTTTCAAAACTATTATATGCTTGTGTGTTGATGTTGCATTTACATTTGATACATGTGTATGAATGCATTTACTTACTGTACTTAATGCTTTACACTATATCTACTTGTGATATTAGTGCTTCGCACATGTCATCATTTTCATAAACGGTGAGACACGTTGTATATGAATGTATGTTGTGTGGTTCCTCTACCAGGAGGCTATCCTGTCTGTGTTTCATTACTAGACTCGTAGGAAGACTAATTCCAACAAGGCTCGAGAAAGGCACCACCCAGATTCGCTCCAGTTGAAAGACCGGATTAACTTCCTGTCGAGTAAATTGCAATGATCTGAGAACCTTCATTCCAAAAAGCCGCGATAGTAGCCTAAGATAGGTCTGCCTCTGATAAACCAAACGCAGAGGAAGGTTTCTTCATGCTTTCCCATTTTAAAATTACTCATAAAGTCAATTGCTTGTAATTTCATTCCAAATTGATTTCCATGTAATGGACAATATGAGGAAATATGTGTACATGCATATTTAAAAGTTTAACATGATATCCTGTCATACAAACAGCTAACATCCGTTTTGCAGGATAATACTCCTAAAATGGATATATCACATAGCATGTAAACATTTATACATTCCCTAAAACTAAACTATGTCAATTTTTGCAGGGAAACAATTGGACATATTACCCGTTCAAAGTCCAAAAAGGCCACGAGTCTATAACCAATTTTGTCTTCATCTGACCAGACTAATCCTAATCATGTCTCTAGTGAAGAATTTGACGGATTAAGTAAACAAATTACTGATTTAGATGTTCTGCTTAAAGAACTACATTAGTCTACTCAGGGTCCATAGATACCCATACATACAGAATCCTCTACACAAGGAGGAACCCAAGGTCCGGATAAAGACATTCCAGTACCTGAGCTTCAGTTGGATAAAGCTAATAAAACCCCTGAAATTACCCATCTTAAAGAAGATCCAGACACCGGTGATATCAGGAAGAAAGTCCTTCAAATGGAAGAGACCATTCGTTCTATCAAAGGAATTGGAGCACATGGGAGTGTTTCCTATGCTGACCTTTGTATATTCCCTGGTGTGCATTATACAGAGAAGTTCAAGACTCCTGACTTTGAAAAGTATAATAGGTTAGGAGATCCTTACACACATTTGAAGGTATTCATTGGAGAACTCAGATCTTATGCCGAGGATCAGAGGCTCAGAATGCAGTTGTTCCAGAAAAGTCTGACTGGAGAAGTCCGATCATGGTATACCAGATTAGACAACTCCAAGATCCATAGCTGGGAGGAGCTTGTAATACCCGGGAATTTCCACCTCTTAATAAATAGATATATTAATGGAAATGAATATTTATTTGGATATAAATAATTTTGTGTTACGAGATAAGTTAACTCAATTATATTAAATAATTGAATAATTGAGAATACATGGAGTTTATGATGAACTCGTTGAAAGCCTTGTGTGGCACGGTGATGGAAAATATTAATAGTAATATTAATTAACGAGGGTATTACTAAGTGAGCAATTAAGTAATATCAATTGTTAATTGTTATATTAATTAAATATTAATGGTGATTAATTAATAATATGTGATTATTAATTATTATTGTGAGTAAAGTAAATTGCATGACTAGAATGATATGATTTAACTAAGTTATGTGTGCAAAACATGTAATCTTATATAGTTCTTACATTAAAAAGAAAATGTGGTGTTACACATTAATATATATAAACTATATAATAAAGTGTAGGGAATTATAAGTTACAAAAATAATTGTTTATGTGACATTGAGTATGTGTGGAAACATTAAAAGATGTACTCAGTCAAAGAATTTCAAACTATTCCAATGAGTGGGTATAACTAGAATAATAAAGTTTAACGGAGATATTAATTACTAGTGGGTAATTAAATGGAGTCCATACATATTATAAATAATAATTAGACTGGAATAATGTACATGGATTATATGATGTGAGTACCTAAATAATCCCCAACTTTCCATTGTGAAGTAGTATTAACACATCAAAATTATATTTTGGAAATTAAAGGAACCAAAGTAAGCTTTATAAACACAATTGCTGAGATTTAATACCCATGTTCCATATTTAGTGACCCTCATAGTACATAAATAGTAGTCTACTTCTTCATTGTGTAAACTTCAGCAAAACCAAAAGGCTACAACTCTATGGTTATGATAGCTACAAGTTTGGGCAGTTGGCCAACTCTTCTTTATCCCACATTTCTTCTCAATCTCTGTTGGATTAAACCATGGTGTAATGCCATGAACTGGACACTCTATTCTCTATATATAGCACTATTGCTTCTCCATTCTCTGATTGCTTGAATTGTCTGTTAAATGTGAATTGAGGGTGCGAGTTGCTGAGCTTTATAGTGGTATAATCAGAGTAGTGAGAGAGTTCAATTTAAGCATCAAAGAGGTATAATCCCTAATTTTGCTCTTAGTTTGAGTTTTGTCTAAATTCTTGCAATTGCATGAAATCTCTGTAAATTGATATAGAATGGCATGCCATTGTGTTATTTGAGTTGGTACACATGTTTTAGAACATTGTAGCTGGTCTGGTTGCAGGTTTTGCATCTCATGTGCTGTGGCTCTGCAGAAACAGAGCCATTTTTTTTCAGTCTGCTCGAAGTGGCACGACCGCGCCACTTCTATAAGCTTATACCGCGCGGCCGCGCGTGGTGTTGTTCTTAGATGCTGATTTGAGGTTTCTGATTTGTTCTGAGCTTGCTATGATAGTTAGGTTAAGCATATAAATAACCCTAGCATGTGCATAGATATTGTTTTGAATATATTACATTATTTTAGCTTGGTTTAAGTTAAGTTTTCAAGAAAACTTCAAGATTTAGAAAACTAGAAAGCATGAACTTAAAGTAATGAATATTCTGATCTAGCATGCATGTTAGTATGGTTTTGAAATGCATGTCGGACATACTAACTTACGTATATGGACTTCATATTGAAGCATGATCATATTGGATTTAGTAGTAAGCTTTGCTAATGAAAATGCAAACTTTGAACGTGAATGTTAATGTGCTACTTTGAAAGTTAGAATCTGATGATTATGAACATGTTAGATGATACCCTTAGATGCACTCATGTATCATAAATGTATATATACCATGCTTAGGTATCGTAATCATAAACGAAGCATATTTCAAAATAAAACAATGTTAAATACACGTATGTGATATGAATACTCACAAGCATGTCTAATATGATTTATATGACTACCTTATATGTTTAAGAATCAAGCATGTTGGACTTTGTGATTTCATAACCTTAAATAGCCTTAAATTGTTGACATGTCCAATTTAGAATCGTATTATGCAAGACGGGACCTAGATTAAACTTGAAAGAGGCGAAAGGACCCTTAACATGCTAATATATGTTATGTATATAATGATGTGCAAGCTAGGCCAAGCAATTAATTGCTCAACCCTGGTTTGAACTGGGAGCCGCGCGGACGCGCGTCTCCTTAGTGTAAATCAGGAGCGACCGCGCCATTCTGCAGATTTGGAAAGTGACTTTTGTGATTCTGAAGTATGTAGCATGCTATTATAACTTCATTATGTTTATTTATGTTCATGATACACTGACAAAGGTATATTTGCATGTTAACACCTATCTTAGCTTGAATTGACAAGGTGCTTTAAAATGATGATGTCTAACGATAGATTCGAGCTAAGTAATAACACACGTATAAGGTTTCTTAATTTAGTCGTGTGTGTACACTTGATCTATATATATCAAGATTGTTTACAGAAAATGTTTAACTAATGTATATGTTATATACGTATTACATTATGTTAGGATTTGAAAGAGTATTGTTAAGCGATATTTTGGTAAACTGCGCTTGAGGCAAGTATCCTCAACCTTGACATTACGTTATTCAATAAATATCGTAAGCTTATCTCATTGAATGCAAGTTATCCAATTTATTCGTTCAATTGAGCTAGTATGTCTAAAACTATTATGAAAACTATTAATCATGTCAAACTTAGTATTATTCTCGAATACTGTGAAAGTGTATATGCTATTTGATTCGGCTAGACTATATGCTTGTTTATAAAATTGTCCAAACCAATTGATTGGTGCAGAAATCTTGAAAACTGAGTTGAACAACCCTTAAGGTAAGGGGAATGTGTGTTGTTGGAAACCCCGACACATGAGTATATTATTACCGTGGTGTTATGCATAACGTGGAGTATTGTAGACTGATCCTCTATAATACTTGTTCTTTTGGGTTATCAATTTAATATTGGTAATTCTAGTAGATGTTCAATAGTCCTTAGTGACTGCTCAGTATGAATTGTTCTCCATTCAGATACCTTGATAGCCTTTGAATTCATATATATCTGTTGCTTTATATTGAATTATCATTCTTATTCCAAGAATTGTTGATATTCATTATTCATGATATTATTCTGAAACTCTAAACTATCTTAGAGGTGATACTTTGATATTTCATACTCGTGTTATAAAACTCTTTACCCTTGTTGTATATTACTTGTTGGGCAATTTGTGCTCATTCTTGCTTATTTAAAACCTTTCAGTTAAGGCGGAATAGGGAGGTGTCTTTGGAAAACGCAACGGCAAAGGCAAGGCTACTGACTAGCTTGTCCCTTTTATGTTTAATCTATTATGTTTTTTAAGACTATTTACAGACTATGTTTAAATTTAAGTAGGATTATTCGATATTATTATGTAATATATTAAGTACTGTAGGTTGCGAGACTTGGGAAAATAATTATAATAAATCGTTGTACATTATTCTAAATTACATCTTTCGTTACGAATGTATGATTTTAGTTATTATGGTAATAGTTTGAGCACGTGACGAACCGAATTCGAGCGACCAAGCGGAGGTCAGAATTTGGGGGTGTTACGGATTGGTATCAAAGCTATAGTTATAAACCTTAGGAACGAGAGTCCTTAGATTATAACTTGAGGAAACTTAGAAGTTAGGAAAGGGATAAAACTCATGTAGAGTTTTCCTCGAGAGACTTAGTGTGTTATGAAATGTAACTTCATTCTATAAAATGAACTTATATTTATTTAACATTCTGATGGAGTTGTTGTTTGTCTTGTCTTATGTTGGTGATTGTAGGATGACTGACATGGGAGGACCTATGTAAGACCCCAACTTTTATAAATAAAGACGAATTTTCTATAAATATCATTTTTGAATATTATGGAGTGAAATTGATATAATGTTATAGTTGTGGGTAATATTTATAAATTTTGCAAAGTCCGCAAGTTGCTATATAATATTCGATTGGTAGGAGAATATTCATTTTAACAGGGAATATTCGTACGACGACACAATCATTGGTGGACCCCACAACGGAATTATTGTCGGATTGAGAAAACGACAAAAATATTTTATGAAAATAACGGCGGAAGTTTTATCATTAATATTGTTAAACTACTCGGTAGTAAAAGTACAGTAATACGCATGGTTGCATAGTAGCACACGGTGTTGATTATTGATTCTTACGTGATAAGTCACTCAGTTTTGTTTTATTGGTATTATTAATGTAATAAAACAGAAAAGTTTTTTAAATAAAACAGAATACTTTTATAAAGTTATTCGTTTTATTAGATTATAAATAGAATATATTATTTTTTATTTAAAAGATTTTACTTTAAATATGGACCGTCAGATTAAAGTAAATCAATCTGGACCGTTCATGAATTAGTTACTATGCAGTCCATTCTTTAATAAATAGAAGCTCATTCCTTCGTTATTTCTTACGAATTCACTGAAACTCTAGAGAGAGAAGTTATAGAGAGAAAGAAGAAAAGTATTCTGCTACCGCACTAGTCATATATCCAGTATTCTTCTTCTTAAGGTAAGGGGTATTATTTTTTTTGTATTCATGAAGAGTACTTCTGTTATTCCATTATTTATTATTCTGTTGGAATAACTTGTATACGCTGGCTACCCTATACTTGGTGAAATTCTTCTATTATTCCATTCTTTATTATTATGCTGGAACATCCTGTCTGTGCGTTTACGCCGGACCTGGTTCCATTATTTATTATTCTGTTGGAATATCCTGTCTGTGCGTTTACGCCGGACCTGGTTCCATTATCAATTATTCTGTCGGAATATCCTGTCTGTGTGTTTACGCCGGACCTGATTCCATTATTTATTATTCTGTCAGAATATCCTGTCAGTGCGTTTACGCATGACCTGGTTCCGTTATTTATTATTCTATTGGAATAACCTGTCTGTGCGGTCCATCGCATGCCTGGTGATTTCTTTTGTTATTTCATTCTTTATTATACTCAGTTGGTTAAAGTTTTAACTTTTATACTCCATGAAATTAGTGGAATATCCTTGATATTTGCGCTTCATCCAGTATATTTTCATGGATATATTCTTCTGAGCATTCTTGAATTTTACTTCACAAAGCAGTATCATGTTGACAATTTGGACGTTATTGGTTCTTGGATTAATTAATTCTTGAACTTTTTTTATTGAATTCTTATATCATTGTCATCATCCTCATGTTTATATTTTGTTGAAAGTCATTTATGGCATGTAATGCATAGATGGACTTGGTATGATTATAACCAGTGATTATTCGGTGTAATCATTACCATAATGTTACAAATGATGTGGTAAAAGTCCTCATTGGCCCGTAGTACATTGATGGACAGCTGTTGGCATGATCATGACCATTGATGAATACACGAATATCCTTGGCTTTGATGCATGGATAATTTGTGATTGTGATACTAATGAATATCCTTGGCCGTAGTGCAGGGATGATGTGGATTATTTATTAAGCTGAGTCTCAGCGATAAAAGTGATGAAAAACCTTTTAAATCATAAAAGATAGTAGATTTTATTCTCTACTTGACTCTTTTAATGGATTGCTTATTCCGCTGTAGTTAAACTTGATATTTGTTATATTTTATTAATTTAACACTATTGAAGGCTAACGATAATTTATTCTGCATTATCTTAGTCATAATATTTCTTACTGGGCTAGTTGAGCTCACCCTTTTACTTTCATTGTTCTCTTCAGGAAATGAGAACGTAGCGGGAACTAGTCGGGGAACGGAGTGACTATTCAGAGGATAGCATTAGTAGTCCTCACTATTCTATGAAATAGTGTAAAAATAAATGTATTGAGAACTTATTTTGAGTTTGAATCCTGTTTAGAGGAAAGTGTTGTATTTAAACTCACAGCTTATGTTTTGTCGTATTTTACACGACTGTTGTATAATTAAGTTTTATTTGTATTATATACCATGTAGTTAACGACTCAGAATAGGTGATGTATACCTATTTTGGGGGCGTCACAGTTGATATCAAAGCTTTGGGATATGATCCCTGGCTGAGATGTGAGATAAGAACTAGGAGGGGAGAGACGGAGAATTCCTTCGCTAGTATGACCTACCTAAGTTTACTTGTTATTTAATTGGCCGGTCAGAGTATAGAGATAATATGTGATATGTTAATTAACCTTTGTTTCATGGCAGTATTTGAAAATGACATCTGAGAATGTTGAGAATGGCAATGGAGCACAGGTGACCGTTGATTCACCACATATCAATAATCAGGATAATGTGCATCAAGAAGGCGATAATCCTCATGCAAACAACAACACTGACCAAATGATGAATAATGGAATGTTTAGAGACTTTATGCAATTCATGCAACAGCAGGCGAAAGCGGCTCCTGTCCAAAATGTAGGTGGAAACACTGAAAACTCACGGACGGTCACCGCTAAACAGTTCAAGGAGCTGGGACCACCAGAGTTTATTGGAGAACCAAAACCACTTAAGGTGGAAACGTGGATAAAGCAGATCACCAAGATATTTGATATCTTGGGATGCGTCGAGGAGCAAAAGGTTCCCTTTGCCACCTTTATGTTGCGAGGAGAGGCAGATTACTGGTGGGAATCAAAAAAGCATACTCAACCTGCTGCACTGAAGATGTCTTGGGAGAAGTTCCAAGAACTGTTCAATGACAAGTACTTTCCCGAAAGTATTCGTCACATGAAGGAGATAAAGTTCATCAAGTTAGAGCAGAATAATATGACCGTGTCGCAGTACGAAGCTAAGTTTGCCGAGCTGTCCAGGTTTGCGTCCCACTTGGTGGATACTGAAGAGAGAATGACGTGGATGTTTTTAAGAGGTTTGAAGCTGGAGATACGTCAACATCTTATTTCTCATAAACTGTGTTTATATTCAGATGTTGTAAATAGGACTCAGTTAGTGGAGCGCGATAACGAGTCAACGCAACCTAAAGAGAGCAATAGGCAAAATGATAATACCAGTGAAAGCAGTCATCGAAGCGGTGACAACAAGCGTGGAGTGAATCAACATGCCAGAAATGGTAACCACTTCGGTGGTAATCATGGCCAAAACAATAAGAATGGACATTTCAAGAAGAGCATTTGTTGTGACCTCCCAGAAAGCAAGGAACCCAAATGAGGTCATCACGGGTAAGCTTATCATAAACTCTAGCGAAGTCTATACCTTATTTGATACCGGTTCTACCCATTCTTTTATTTCTCCTATTTGAGCTCAACGATTAAATTTGACTCCGGAGAAATTAGACTTTGACTTATCTGTGGAAACTCTGTTAGGAGAAACCTTCATTACATCCACTGTTTATAGGTCTTATTTGGTTCAAATCGGTACCCTCACATCACCTGTCGATCTTATTTCATTGAAAATACTTGCATTTGATGTAATTCTAGGGATTGATTGGTTAACTACTCTTCATACAAAAATTGATTTTTTTCGTAAGGTTGTTAGCTTTCATATTCCTAATCAACCTATTATGCGAATTCAAACAACCAAACCATTAAAATTAATCACTGTCATCTCAAGCCATAAAGCTATTCGTTTATTGAAAAATGGATGTCAAGCTTTCTTAGCTCATGTCACGGATCTAAACAAAAATACTTCAGTTTTGAATGATATTTCTATTATTAATGAATTTCCTGACGTATTCCCTGAAGAACTTCCTGGCCTACCCCAAGAGCATGAAATTGAATTTTGTATCGACCTTGAACCCGATACAAAACCCATTTCCAAAGCCCCATATCGAATGGCTCCTATTGAACTTCAGGAGTTAAAGACCCAACTGTAAGAATTGTTAGACATTGGCTTTATTTGTCCTAGTACTTCTCCTTGGGGTGCTCCTGTTCTATTCGTGAAGAAGAAAGATGGGAGTATGCGACTTTGTATTGATTATCGGGAGTTGAATCATGCCACCATCAAAAATAGGTACCCATTGCCACGTATTGATGACCTGTTTGACCAGTTGCAAGGAGCACAATTCTTGTCAAAAATCAATCTTCGTTCTGGATATCATCAGCTGAAGGTTAGAACTGAGGATATTCCAAAGACTGCCTTCAGAACTCGGTACAGGCATTATGAATTCTTAGTCATGTCTTTTGGATTGACTAATGCTCCTGCTGCCTTCATGGATTTGATGAACCGAGTATTCAAAGAATATTTGGATCACTTTGTGGTCGTCTTTATTGATGACATCCTTATTTATTCCAAAAGCCGTGAAGATCATGAGCAACACTTAAGGCTGACACTCCAAAAGCTTCGTGAATACAAGCTTTATGCCAAGTTAAAGAAATGCAAGTTCTAGCTTGAGGAAGTAGCATTCCTTGGGCACGTAGTATCAAGTCATGGAATATTTGTTGACCCGACAAAAATTGAAGCAATTCAAAGCTGGGAGCAACCTAAATCAGTGACCGAAGTACGTAGCTTTCTCGGTTTAGCTGGTTATTATCGGAGATTCGTGGAAGGATTTTCTCGAATCGCTACTCCATTAACTCAGCTGACTCGGAAAGATACAAAGTTCTGTTGGAGCAAAGAATGTGAGAAGAGTTTTCAAGAACTCAAGAGGAGACTCATTTCAGCACCTGTTATGACAATACCATATGGCTCAGAGGGATTTGCATCTACAGTGATGCTTCGGGCAAAGGGTTGGGATGTGTTCGCATGCAACATGGGAAAGTCATAGCCTATGCCTCAAGACAACTCAAAGAATATGAGAGGAATTATCCTACTCATGATCTAGAGTTGGCAGTTGTTGTCTTCGCACTTCAAATTTGGAGGCATTACTTGTATGGGGAGAAAGTGGAGATCTTTACGGATCATAAAAGTCTCAAATATTTCTTCACTTAAAAGGAACTCAACATGCGACAATGACGTTGGCTGGAACTATTGAAAGATTATGATCATACCATCCAATACCATCATGAAAAAGCGAACGTGGTAACTGATGCATTGAGTAGAAGATCATATGCAAGTACGAGTGCGATATTATCAACGCAAAGGCCCATTTTGTGCGCAAAGGATAGAGATAGAGTTAAAGACTCCAGGGACCCATGTGATGATGGCGAATATACGAGTAGAACTGACTTTAATTGATAAAGTTAAGGCTGCTCAAGCTACAGACCAGGAGCTGATGCGTATGAGGAAGAAAATGCAAGAAGGTGCTATGCTGGAAGCAAGAATCGATGAAGAAGGAATACTTCGAGTCAACTCCAGACTTTGTATTCCTAACGACCCTGATTTAAAGTATAAAATCATGATGGAGGCGCACAACACACCGTTTGCAATCCATCCTGGGAGTACCAAAATGTATCGTGATCTTCGTCATACATTTTGGTGGAGCAATATGAAGAGAGAGATAGCGTTGTTTATCTCAAGGTGTCTAACTTGTCAACGAGTCAAAGCGGAGCATCAAGTACCAAAAGGTCCATTGCAACCACTTGAAATTCCAAAATGGAAGTGGGAGCACATGACCATGGATTTCGTTACTGGTCTTCCCAAGGTATCTCAAGGCATTGATGCAATTTGGGTCATTATTGATAGATTGACCAAGTCTGCTCATTTCTTACCAATACGAGAAACTTATACACTTGAACGTCTTGCTCGTATGTACATAAACGAGATTGTAAGACTGCATGGTATGCCAGTATCCATAGTTTCTGATCAAGGCACAAGATTCACTTCATGATTTTGGGTTAGTTTGCAAAAAGCTATGGGCACAGATTTACGATTTAGTTCAGCATATCATCCCTAGAGGGATGGACAATCAGAGAGGACTATTCAAACTCTTGAAGATTTATTAAGACTCTGTGTCCTTGACTTCAAGGGAAGTTGGGATAAGTTCTTACCATTGGTGGAGTTTTCCTACAACAACAGTTATCAAGCAAGTATTGGCATGGCTCCATTCAAGGCGTTGTATGGAAGAAAGTGTCGTTCTCCAGTATGCTGGGATGAGGTGGATGAAGCAACGTTGTTGGGACCGGAGTTGAAACATATGACTACGAAAAAGATTCAAACGATCCGATAACGTATAAAAACCTCACAAGATCGACAAAAGAGTTATGCTGATCTTCATCGAAAGGACGTGGAATTTGATATAAGAGATCATGTGTTGTTATGAGTTGCTCCGTGGAAAGGAGTTACGAGATTTGAAAAGAGAGGAAAGCTCAATCCTCGATTCATTGGCCCATTTTTAATCCTCGATCGAGTAGGAACTGTGGCCTATAGACTCGCTTTACCGCCAAGTATGTCTCGTGTTCATAATGTTTTTCACCTATCCATGTTACGTAAATATGTGGAAGACCCGAACCACATTATTGAGTTAGAACCGGATGAAATAGCGGAAGATTTAACGTATGAAGAGATTCCTGTTCAAATCTTGGATAAGAAGGAACATATTCTACGCTCTAAGGTTATACCTCAAGTCAAAGTTTTGTGGAGAAACCACGATGTTGAGGAAATGACCTGGGAGTTAGAATCTGAAATGAAGTCAAGGTATCCTTACCTCTTCGATATACTAGGTACGTACCCTAATTTCGAGGGCGAAATTTCATAAGAAAGGGAGGTTATAAGACCCCAACTTTTATAAATAAAGATGAATTTTCTATAAATATCATTTTTGAATATTATGGAGTGAAATTGATATAATGTTATAGTTATGGGTAATATTTATAAATTTTGCAAAGTACGCAAGTTGCTATATAATATTCGATTGGTCGGGGAATATTCGTTTTAACAGGGAATATTCGTACGACGACACAATTATTGGTAGACCCCACAACGAAATTATTGTCGGATTGAGAAAACGACAAAAATACTTTATGAAAATAATGACGGAAGTTTTATCATTAATACTGTTGAACTACTCGGTAGTAAAAGTACAGTAATATGCATGGTTGCATAGTAGCACACGGTATTGATTATTGATGCTTACGTGATAAGTTACTCAGTTTTGTTTTATTGGTATTATTAATGTAATAAAATAGAAAAGCTTTTTATATAAAACAGAATATTTTTATAAAGTTATTCGTTTTATTAGATTATAAATAGAATATATTATATTTTATTTAAAAGATTTTTCTTTAAATATGGACCGTCAGATTAAAGTAAATCAATCTAGACCGTTCATGAATTAGTTACTATGCAGTCCATTCTTCTATAAATAGAAGCTCATTCCTTCATTATTTCTTACGAATTCATTGAAACTCTAGATAGAGAAGTTATAGAGAGAAAGAAGAAAAGGATTCTGCTACTGCACTAGTCATATATCCAGTATTCTTCTTCTTAAGGTAAAGGGTATTATTTTTTTTATATTCATGAAGAGTACTTCTGTTATTCCATTATTTATTATTCTGTTGGAATAACCTGTATACTCGGGCTACCATGTACTTGGTGAAATTCTTCTGTTATTCCATTATTTATTATTATGCTGGAACATCCTGTCTGTGCATTTACGCCGGACCAGGTTCCATTATTTATTATTCTGTCAGAATATCTTATCTGTGCGTTTACGCCGGACCTGGTTCCATTATCTATTATTCTGTCGGAATATCCTGTCTGTGCGTTTACGCATGACCTGGTTCCGTTATTTATTATTCTATTAGAATAACCTGTCTGTGCAGTCTATCACATGCCTGGTGATTTCTTTTGTTATTCCATTCTTTACTATACTTAGTTGGTTAAAGTTTTAGCTTTTATACTCCATGAAATTAGTGGAATATCCTTGATATTTGCGCTTCATCCAGTATATTTTCATGGAAATATTCTTCTGAGCATTCTTGAATTTTACTGCACAAAGCAGTATCATATTGACAATTTGGACGTTATTGGTTCTTGGATTAATTAATTCGTGAACTTGTTTTATTGAATTCTTATATCATTGTCTTCATCATCATGTTTATATTTTGTTGAAAGTCATCTTTGGCATGTAGTGCACAGATGGACTTGGTATGATTATAACCAGGGATTATTCGGTGTAATCATTACTGTAATGTTACAAATGATGTGGTAAAAGTCCTCATTGGCCCGCAGTGCATTGATGGATAGTTGTTGGCATGATCATGACCATTGATGAATACACGAATATCCTTGGCTGTGATGCATGGATAATTTGTGGTTGTGATACTAATGAATATCCTTGGTCGTAGTACAGGGATGATGTGGATTATTTATTAAGCTGAGTCTTAGCGATAAAAGTGATGAAAAACCTTTTAAATCATAAAAGATAGTAGATTTTATTCTCTACTTGACTCTTTTAATGGATTGCTTGTTCCGCTACAGTTAAACTTGATGTTTGTTATATTTTATCAGTTTAACACTATTGAAGGCTAACGATAATTTATTCTGCATTATCTTAGTCATAATATTTCTTACTGGGCTAGTTGAGCTCACCCTTTTGCTTTCATTGTTCTCTTCAGAAAATGAAAACATAGCGGGGACTAGTCGGGGAACGGAGTGACGATTCAGAGGATAACATTAGTAGTCCTCACTATTCTATGAAATAGTGTGAAAATAAATTTATTGAGAACTTATTTTGAGTTTGAATCCTGTTTAGAAGAAAGTGTTATATTTAAACTCACAGCTTATGTTTTGTCGTATTTTACATGACAGTTGTATAATTAAGTTTTATTTATATTTTATACCATGTAGTTGACGACTCAGAATAGGTGATGTATACCTATTTTGGGGGCGTCACAACCTAGCCGAGTAATAGAAGAGGAGCCGCGTGATATCCACGTAGTCTATGAGGCACCTTTGATAGCGGAGCCTATATCGGTAGTTGCCCCTATTGATGATGATGACGAGGAGGAGGAGATGGAGCCTCTACCTGAGGAGTCTGATCCGGAGGAGGAGCCTATGGAGGAGGAACCCGTGGAAGAGGAACCCGAGCCCATGGAGGACTCCGACGAGACTACTTTTGAGGATCGAATGTTGGGAGAGTATGAAGAAAAGATTTTGGAATTAGGATGTAGAGTCGAGGAGCTAGAGACTGAGACTCTAGAGAGGCAACTAGTGATGCAGGAGATGGAGGTGGAAATTGATCACCGAAAGGAGGTAGGGATCCAGATGGGAGCCTTGTTTCACCGATCGGTGGCGAGGAACGTTGAATTGGCAGGAAAGCTAGAAGAAATGGAGCAGAGGGTTTTGAGTGAGTGGACGGAGAAGGAGGCTCTCCGAACTCAGTTAGAGATGGAGATGATGGATAGGATTCACTTCAAGGAGAAGTGGGAGGATTCCAATGACAAAGTGAATGACCTAGAGGATGAGGTGCGATGCAAGAGGAGGAAGATGAACAAGATGGGCTATGCTCTACGCACGGCCATGGAGAGGTTGATCGATGGGGAAAATCACTACCCAGCTGAGCAAGGACAGACCCAGCATACCATAAGTCGGGATATAGTAGCACACATTACGCAGAAGGAGTATCAGAGCGCCATGGAGCGTGGAATGTTAGATTGAGTCTAGAGGGGAAAGCTTAATAGTATAGTAGTTTTATTTATGTGTTGTTAATATGTTATTATAATCTCAATCTTTTGTGCAAGATGCGAGATGATAGTAACCCCAAACTTTTAAAAAATGATGAGGTGTAGTAAGCTAGTGTTGTCCCCGTCTTTTGTGATGTTAGGGGATATGTGTTTTCATTTATAGCAGTATGCTAGAAAAGAAGTGTATTGTAACCATTTGGCATATGCCTATAAATGATCTTATTTTCAGAAATGTGTTATACACTTTTAGCCTTCTCGTTTGAGAAATGTCTAAATATGATAATTAGATAATAAAATGAAATATTTTGTGACGCAAAAAATGCCGCCTAGACATAGAATAACTGTCCCAGAAGAGTCAGTTAATGATGAGAGAGGACATGTAGATCCGATACAGTGACTGGTAGATTTATTGGGAGAAGCTCTGAGGGGAAGGAACGAACCTGTACCACCCGTTCCCCAAGCTGTCCCAGTAACAAACTTCAAAGACTTTAAGAGTGTAGGACCCCCAGAGTTCACGGGAACTACTGACCCGATAGTTGCGCAAACCTAGATCAAGGAGATTGAGAAGGCCTTCACTATAGCTCGTGTGGGTGAAGACCAGAAGACCGTATTTGCAACATACATGATGAGGGGCGAAGTGGGAAACTAATCAGCATAGAGCGGGGGAAGGAATGATAACATGGGAGAGGTTTACGATGTTATTTTTCGAGAATTATTTTCCCAAGAGTATGAATAGTAGGATGGAAGTGAAGTTTCTAGAGTTAAAATAAGGAGATATGACGGTGGCACAATACGCTGCTAAGTTCAATGAACTAGCGCGATTTGTAGAGCACCAAGTTATGGATAAGGAAAGGAAGACGAGACGTTTTGAGCAAGGATTGAAACCGTGGTTGTATAATAAGGTATCGGTCTTCCAGATTGATTCCTTTACAACATTGTTGGAAAAGGCAATCATTGCGAAAGGTGGCAGTGAGGCCTTAAGTTTATACCATAAGGAGAAGAAGAATAAGAACACTGGAAATGAGCATCGTGGAGGAAGCAGCAGCGGACAGAGTAATTCTGGAAATAGGAAATGGGAAAACAACAACCACAACAACAACAACAGAAATAATAACCAAGGTGGAAGTCACTAGGGAAACTTCAAGAAAAGGACCGAAGCTTGCAACAAGTGTGGAAGGAGCCATCAGGGGGAATACTGGAAGGGAAAGAGCACTTGCTATAATTGCGTCCAAGAGGGGCACAGCTCGCCAAATTGCCCCAAGCCAAAGAAGATCAGAGGATGTTTTGCTTGTGGATCAACAGAGCACCAGATAAAGGATTGCCCGAAGAAAGGAAGCGGTGGAGCTGGCAGAAGCTAAGGAGGAGGAAGTAAGTTAATGATTGGTGGACCTGTGTAACCCAACCGATCGACCGCTCGAACCTTTAACATGACCGTCCAAGACGCAGTGGCCGCGAAGGACGTGGTGTCAGGTATAATCCCAATCAATAATATAAATGCTTATGTATTATTTGATTCGAGTGTAACCTGTTCTTTTGTATTCGAAGAATTTGCTAGTAAACTTTGTATACCCCAAGAACGTTTAGAAGATTCCTTGAGCGTAGAAGTTGCAATAAGGAAATAATCCTCGTAGAATACATTTATCGAAATTATCGTGCAAACATTAGAGAACATGAACTGACCGTAGACTTGATTCCTATTAGATTAGGAGAATTTGACATAATACTGGGGATGGATGGTTATATAACCATGCGGCAGTAATTGACTGTCATAACAAGTGTGTGAACCTTCAGACTCCGAGTAAGTCTAAGGTAGTGTTTCATGGTAGCTCATCGCTTAAGCAATCGTGTTGTGTTACGATGATGCAGGTCAAGAAGTTGTTAAGGAAATGATGTGTAGGTTATTTAGCTTACATTGTAGATACTCGAAAAAAGGGAGTAGAGATTTAAGATATACCCGTAGTGAATGAATTTCAAGATGTATTTTCGGACGATCTGCTTAGTCTTTCGCCAGACAGAGAAATTGAATTTGTAATAGACTTAGCACCGGGAACGGCACCGATTTTGAAAGTTCCATACCGTATAGCACCAGTAGAAATGAAGGAATTGATGATACAACTCCAAGAGCTATTAGATAAGGGTTACATTCGACCGAGTGTGTCTCCTTGGGGAGCACCAGTATTATTCGTGAAGAAAAAGGACGGTTCGATGAGGCTCTGTATCGATTATCGAGAACTGAACAGAGTAACGATCAAGAACAGATATCTATTACCGAGGATAGATGATTTGTTTGATCAACTGAAGGGAGCGAAATGTTTTTCGAAGATCGACTTACGGACAGGATATCATCAACTGAAAGTGTAGGATGAAGATATACCAATGACCGCGTTTCGAACCCGTTATGGACATTACGAGTTTTTGGTAATGCCATTCGATTTAACTAATGCTCCGGTAGCATTCATGGACTTGATGAATCGAGTTTTCAAGCCTACTTGGATAAATTCGTAGTAGTTTTCATCGACGACATTTTGATCTACTCGAAGACAAAGGAAGAACATGCCAAACATCTAAAGATTATTTTGGAGGCACTACGAAAGGAGGAGATGTATGCGAAGTTTTCAAAATGTGAATTTTGGATGAAGAAGGTTCAATTCTTAGGCCACGTGGTGGAGGAGAATGGAATCTCAGTAGACCCCGAAAAGGTCGAAGCAGTAAGTAGTTGGGAACAACTGAGAACACCGTCGGAGGTGAGAAGTTTCTTAGGGTTAGCTGGGTACTATCGAAGATTCATCCAAGATTTTTCTAAGATAGCGACCCTGGTGACTAATCTGACAAGGAAATGGTGAAATTTGCATGGACCGACAAATGCGAAGAGAGTTTTCAAGAGTAGAAGAAGAGATTAAGTGAGGCGCCTGTATTATCCTTACCAGATGATACGGGAGGATTTGTGGGGTATAGTGATGCATCGCATAGAGGACTGGGCTGTGTGCTGATCCAACATGGCAAAGTCATTGTGTATGTGTCACGACAATTGAAGGATTACGAAAAATGATACCCTACTCATGACTTAGAGTTAGCGGTAGTAGTTTTTGTGTTAAAGATATGGAGACTTTATCACCCGGGGAAGGCAAACATAGTTGCCAACGCTCTGAGCAGGAAAGAAAGGGAGAAATTGTTTCAACTAACAACTCAGAAGGAGTTAATAAGAGATATGGAGAAATTAGAAATAGAAGTGAAGGGACCCGAGAGGTCTAAAGAGAAATTATTTGTAATGGAAGCTTGTCCGACATTGTTGGATAGAGTGAAGGAAGCTCAGGAGAAAGATGAAGAATGTGAGAAAATCAGGAAGAGGATCACGGGAAATGAGGAAGACAAATTTCAAATAGATAAAGATGGCATTATTAGATTCGAGGGGAGAGTGTGGGCACCGGCGGCAACCTAGTTGAGAGAGGAGATTTTGCACGAGGCACACAATACGACGTATTCCGTTCATTTGGGAGGAACTAAGATGTACCGAGACTTGAGGTAACATTTTTGGTTGCCCAATTTGAAACGGGAAATCACAGAGTGTGTTAGTAGATGGTTGACTTGTCAACGCGTAAAAGCAGAGCATCAGCGGCCGAGTGGTTTGCTACAACCGTTAGAAATACTGGAGTGAAAATGGGAGCATATTACGATGGATTTCGTGGTAGGACTTTCGGTCACACAAAAAGGGTTAGATGCCATTTGGGTTATCGTGGATCGACTTACAAAGACATCACATTTCCAACCGATCAAGATCCCCTACAGTTTGAATCAGTTAGCGAGTATGTAAGTCAAGGAGATTGTTTCAGAGATTGTTTCACGACATGGAGTGCCTGTATCGATTGTTTCTGTAAGAACCCAAATTTTCAGAAATTATTAAAATAAGAATTTAGTAAATAAAATTCTTAACGCATGAGAAGGGTTCGAATAAGAATATATGTATATGTTGTGACGTATGTGGAATGGTGTTGCATAAGATAATATAAACTATGCAATAAGTGATTTCTGTGTTTAATAAACATATTATTATTATATATTTGTTGTTTATTGAAGAGGCGATTTATTTGAAGTAAAAAAAAGATGGATAGAAATCTATCTATCGATATTAAATAATTTATGTGAAATTATTTTATCATAGTAAGTTGGTGACATTAAATATCTTTGATAATCACTAATTTCTTGAGTATGTGCGAGCAAGTATCAAGTCTAAGGCAGTGCAACCGTACCCTTGAATAGTGGATGTGTAGGAGCTGGGCTAAACAATTCCTTCAGAGAGCTGAGGTATATACGACATAGTAACCGATCTAACTCACTGTAAAAACAGTGTAGACGAGACGAAAACTAATTTTTTGGTTGTTTGTGGGAAACCACTCAGTGTACTATATTAAATACTATTAAAGACTCGATGTGTGCTAGGTTTGGACTTGTATATATGTATGTTTTTGACGATAGTAGAAAAATTAATATACCTTTAATTCGGTTAGAGAATTATTAAGTAATTCGATGCACGACAACAAGTGAAGATTAAAGGAATATATGTATGTGTTATATTCGAGTGTTGTGTTATTGGTAGTAAGAAACTGTAAAGGAGGTGTATAATTGGTTAAACTAATAAAGAAAATAGAGTTTTAAAACTCGAAGTGTGATCCCTAAATTATTAAGATAAATAGTAACCGATGATGCGGAATCAAAGAGGGCATTGATGTTAGACGAGTTAACACTTAAGGAGGAAATGTTATTTTTGAATAATAATATTCCCTTATATATTTTTGTATAGGGTATGATTAATAATATAGTAAATATATTAAAACGTATTTGCTATATGTAAATAAATTGATGGAAACAATTTATTACAATAGAAAATAAACTTATTATCTATTTTCTATATATAATATATGTACATGTGTCGTACATATAGTTAATTGATATTATATTAAAAGAATAATAAGTTTGGAGAATGAGAGAAGCTTAAGATCGAGCTTGTAAAATATGTCTTGTGTGGCACAGTGATGAGATATATTGTCTTATAATATTAATTATTGTTATGGACTACTAGTATCTAGTAATTATTTGATGGTAAATTGAATTATTATTATTGCTAGTGATAGCATGATAATAAGTATATTGGTTATAAATATCATAAGATTTATATTTATTGTGATAATTAACCATATAAACGCTAATCAATTGTTATAGAGATTAATAATTGATTTACGAGGAATAGATTAATTAATACTATTAATTTATTGATAAGATAAGTAATTTATTAATTTCCATGTACATGTATGCGATATTAAAAGTATAACGTATGGTAGTTAACTATATATTATACGAAGTGTAAAGTGTGGTGTGACTATATTATATAGAAATCATATATCAAGATTTATTGAAACTATATGATAAGAACACATCATGAAATGTGTATGTGACAATATGCATCTGGGTAGACATTAAAATAAAATGTACATGGATTATATGTATGGTTAATATCTACTTCCTTGAAATATTAATTATGTAAATGATATGGTGACATTAAATTATAATTAATGTATGGTTGATATGTGTATACAATATAACATAAGAATAAGAGTTGTGTATAAGTGTATAATCTAATGTTGCAAACATGCTGAGTAATGGAGATTGTCCCAAAATTAGTGTCCCATTTGCTCTCACTTCTTAGTCACGTGTTTGGGCTAAAAGGCTAAGACCTATTCCTCCTTTCTTCTTCCAAGCTCAAGCTAGCAATCTAGATGACAATGATGAACAAGGGAGTGGGCATAATGATGTAAATCAACTACTATCCAACAACTCCTTGTTAACCTTTATACAATCCATCAATCCATGTGTTTAATTTAGTGGGAGATGACAATATCTGTGTTTTTGTTTCTCTATAAATGCAACCCATCTCCTTCTATTTTCCATGGATGAGAATTGCTAAGTGTTTTCTGAGAATTCTATGTGGGGAGTCTCAAGTTGCTAAGAAATAGTAGGAGCATAATTAGTGTGTTGATGGAATTCAATTAAGCTTTAAGAGGTAATGATTCTATATAGATGCTCTTAATTTCCTAAGTTTGCAATTTCTTAGAAATGTCATGAGATAGTCACGTTTGAGTCATAAATTTGATGGCTAAAACTTGTTATAATCCTTGAATTGTTGCTAGATGTTGTTCATATAGTTAGAAACGAAAACAACGGAAATTAAACGAACCAATTTGGTTGAGAAACAAATTCGTAGTGAACGAATTCGCTAAACTTTTTGAAATATGAAAACTAAGCATGAACATGAGTTATACATTCATATTTGAGTTAGTTAATGTTTATGTTAATTGTTGGGTATTTGGTATGTTGTATTTCTATGAATTACGAATCCATAGAATCGAAAACAGACTAATTTGGACATGTATAACTCAAATTATGAAGGTTAGAAGGAAAGTTTGGCATTATGGTTCATAACAAAGAATAAAATGTTGGTTTGCAGCAGCTAGGCCCGCCCCGGTGGGGTATTTTTAAGGCAAGACCCCCGCCCCGGCGGGGGGTGGTCTGGTGTACAGATGTTGAAAAAAATCTGACAAAACATAGTTTACTAAAATGGGCATAACTTTTTCATACTAACTCCGATTGAGGTGATTCAAGATGATCCGAAACAAGGACGAATAGACCTACAACTTTTGTTCCTTAAGGTTTTCAATTTGAGATTTTAGGAAGGGTCAAAATAGTCATATTTGTGACTATTATGTATTCAGAGGCGAACAGAGGGCGTCGAACGAGCACATACGCAAGTATAGTGCTCCTGATGATGGAATAGGTTATTCTAAGTGATAAAACATGAATATGCATGGTAATAGACATGTCATATAACTAAGATTACTTTACTCATAATGGAATGCTTTAACAATGATTTCTTAAAGAAAACTTGAAGTTTGAAAATGAAAACTTGACGAACTTTGTGTCTTTTAAGTTCCGACCTTGGAAACATATAAATGTGGCCTAGTTATGTGCGCGGATGAATAAGGAATGTAATTCCAAGATGTATTGCACATAAAAGGTTGTCAAGCTCGATTTAGTATGCGTTTTAAAGAGAAATTTAAAAGTGTTAGAAACTAACTTTGATGAGCATTGTATTACTTGCATTATGACTTTATAAGCAAGCATGATAGAGTTGTCTATGCCCTTGAACATGAATGATATGTGCACTCAACTAGTCAAGCATGACATAAGTTATTTAAGCATGTTTTAAAAGTATGAACTACGCTATGTCTATGTAAATGAGATAGATACATGTGAGCATACTAGTGGAGGCTTATTAGTGCAAATACATGGTTTAAAAGCTTATAACATCGAATCTTGTTAAGCCTTATTGATTGAAATAAATCATTATGGAACTAAGTAGTTTGAATATGA
Source organism: Panax notoginseng (assembly GCA_016801055.1). Taxonomy (NCBI): domain Eukaryota; kingdom Viridiplantae; phylum Streptophyta; class Magnoliopsida; order Apiales; family Araliaceae; genus Panax; species Panax notoginseng. Next base: position 117,972,996 of record CM029017.1, read on the forward strand.
ACGACGTAGATCACGTATTAATAAACTTTAAAAATGTGTCGAACACATAACGAGTCAAGTGGGTGATAAATGTATATGAATGTTGATGTCAAATACAGATATTTAGGTATACTTATACATGCCTAGCTATTCTAAGAGTATGATGAGAAAGTGAAATGAAGGTTTTACAAACCTAGTTAGGAAACGATGTAATATTTATTATTATATTAAGAGCGTATAAAATGTATAACTAATGGATATGAATCCATGATTATATAACTGTGTAGGAATAAACGCAGTGCAGATAAGCTTTAAGCAGTTAAGTTGTAGTTGATAAACTACGAATCAGGCAAGTCTTTCGGTTCCTATTTGATATATGAATTCGATAACTGTTAGTTGAGCTATATTATGCTATGCAAATGTTGTTGTATATATATGAAATGCATATGAGATATGTATGAATGTTGAAAGTTGATCTTTGATGATATACTTGTAGAGTAAATCTTTATGCATGTTATGTGAAAAGTAACATGCGTAGTAAATGTTAATTGATTATGAATGTATGAACTGAGTATGTTATTATGTGCTGAATGAAAACTATTAGAATTGCTGGGCTATCGAGCTCACCCTTGGAAATAACCACTTTTGTAGGTTAAGGACTCATGGTAAAGATTTCGTGCTTCTTGGTTGACAAAGTAGATAATTTCGCAACGAAGGATACTATTTATATTATTAGTTGAACCATGTTTAGGTTCTAGGAGTGTACTTGATATATACTTACGATGTTTAATACTTGTTGTATTGTAAGGATGTATTAGTTAATACATAGAGGATATTGAATCAAGATGTAAAATCTTATACAATAATTCCAATAGACTAAACCATATTATATAGTTGATTCAAGAATTGTAATTGGTTCAAAGTTATGAAATCAATCAAAGATTTTATTCAAGATATTGAAAAAGTTTAAATTATTCCGTAATTTTATAATATCGAATGTGATGTAATACAGGAATAGTAAATGACCAGGATTAAAAACTTATGAAAGTTTGGGGTCATTGTGCAGATCCTGAAAATGGAATGAATTTATATTCTAAATTATAATAAGTAAAGTTTCATTCATTAAGTTATGAATGAAAAATATAAATAGTTTGACGAGAGTAGCATCGTGGCGGACCGAATCCGAGGTTCGAAGGGATCCAGATTTGGGGGCGTCACAGGTTGGTATCAAAGCTGTAGGTTATAAACTTAAGTAAGTGTACCTTATGCTATAACCTGAGAGAGAAAAAGATAAGGATTAAAATATATATGTGAAGATTCAAAGAAGAATCTTGAAGTATCTAAGAGAATGATAATTCAGGAGTTTCCTAACTCCGGCAATAAAAATGTTAAAATAGTGTCTAGATGACAAAGATAATGAGAATGATCTCGAGTGGAGTTTAGATGATGATAGGGAAAGGACCCTAGGGTAAATTGATGATCACGACGTGATCAGAATGAGCTATGAAATTATAAATATTTTGTAACGACTAAGTAGCTATAGCTTGATGCTATAAGAGAATGTACTATGAAATGGTACGATGTGAACTCATGAGGAGTTGTACATGATGAGATACGAAGAATTCGTATCGGGCCAAGAGAAAGTTAAGAATAAGATAGAGTTAGTTGGGATTTCAATTGAGGACTCGGGTGATGACTGAGTTATACAAACCTTTGTCTGGGCGATTGTTTGTGCTTGTACTCAGTTTATTACACTGATAATCATTGGAATGTTAGTGTCGCGCTATCAATGTACATATGGCGGAAAGGTGATTCTTTTCTCATATTTATATTTGATAGTTAGAAACTATTAGGATTAAGTTAGAAAATATTAAGATTAGGCGCGAGTTCTTAAAACTCATGCTTATGGTATGTTTGTGACTCATAGTAGTATGCATGTTTTTGAACCCCTCAGTGAATATTATTGTGGCAAGTTCCTGAACTTCCAAAGTGAAGTAAGTTTGATGAACTATACTGGATATAGAAAACTTCTGAGGTAAGAATTAAGAAATTCTGGTATAGTAAGCATTGATGGTGTTAGAGATTGATAGAATGAAGCAATGGAGTAAAGATTAAAGTTGATGGAGAAACATGGATTTTCTAAATCTTCTAGCTCTGCTGGATTTTCAAAATTTATTGACTTCGTGCTGATGTTTGCACTTCTATTTTCTTGAAAACATTGGAACATGTGATTGAACCAATGATGTTTAAAAATAATACCGTTATTCTTATGTCTATGCTAATTGTTTCGGCTAAGACAAAAATAATTTGAAAATTTTCAAAATGTATTTCTAACCATGTGCATCATTTGATATGGTGTTGAAAATGGTAAACGATAGAGTCATCAATGCAGTCGAATCTAGTGTTAGTTGTGATCAAAAGATCGTCAGCCCACTATGGTATGAAGTAATATGACAAAGTCACATAATGACGAAATCCTCAACGTACTACTAATCTGGTACGGTATCATGACGTCATAAAAGAATTTTTGATTTTCTTTTAAATTATGAAGAAGGTCAATTAAGTTTGCTAAATTATTTCGATTGATGTCCGAGTTGTTAAAAGTCTAAGCTATTTGATTCGGCTAGAGGGATGTTGAAAAATATTTATGGAATTCGAGCATTCTTGAGTATTTATGCCAAACCAGATTGTTCTGGTGCGGATTCAGATGTTGAAAAGCTGAGGTGAACAACCCTATAAGGGGACATATTTTCGGGGACAATGGTTCCGAGCATAACACATATAGTCATTACAAAATACTACATTGCGGCCCAACGTAGTGGTACAATTGGCTAGCCACCTAGTGTATACGTGGAGGGTGTTTTCAGTCTTTGTTATTGATAAACACTCTGGTTTGCAGTGTGAAGGATTTTTTTGAAGCATTTGTAAACCTAGAAAAGAGTTCATGGTCTTGTGACCCCTCAGCATAATTTGGAATCTGAGTTATTCATACTACTTTCTGATTATTGAAAAATCGTGGAAGATTCTTATTCTTATGAAGGATGAACGTAGTAAGTAGAATGTTTCTTAAAAAAGAGAATGTGGTAGAATGCAAGTAAGCAAGTTATACTGAAACTTCCGAAAAGAGAATGGATAAAATTATTCAAAAGAATATGTAATAGTCAGAATAGCATCGAGTAGAGGAGGATTTGGTGATTCCGAGGATGAAATCCTTATAAGGGGGAGAGGATGTAAGAACCTAAATTTTCAGAAATTATTAAAATAAGAATTTAGTAAATAAAATTCTTAATGCATGAGAAGGGTTCGAATAAGAATATATGTATATGTTGTGAGGTATGTGGAATGGTGTTGCATAAGATAATATAAACTATGCAATAAGTGATTTCTGTGTTTAATAAACATATTATTATTATATATTTATTGTTTATTGAAGAGGTGAGTTATTTGAAGTAAAAAAAAGATGGATAGAAATCTATCTATCGATATTAAATAATTTATGTGAAATTATTTTATCATAGTAAGTTGGTGACATTAAATATCTTTGATAATCACTAATTTCTTGAGTATGTGCGAGTAAGTATCAAGTCTAAGGAAGTGCAACCGTACCCTTGAATAGTGGATGTGTAGGAGCTGGGTTAAACAATTCCTTCAGAAAGCGGAGGTATATACGAATTAGTAACTGATCAAACTCACTGTGAAAACAGTGTAGACGAGATAAAAACTAATTTGTTAGTTATTTGTGGGAAACCACTCAGTGTACTGTATTGAATACAATTAAAGACTCGATGTGTAACTGTGACGCCCCCAAAAATTAGGTATACATCACCCATCTTGGGTCGTCAGATACATAGTACAGAATACAAATACAACTTACTAATACAACTGTCGTGTACAATACGACAAAACATAAACTGTGAGTTTGAATACAAATATTATCTTCTAGAGAGTATTCATACTCAAAAGGAGTCCTCATTACATTTATTAACACACTATTACATAGAATAGTGAGGACTACTAACTAATACTATCATTCGGACCATCACTCCGTTCCCCGACTTGCCCCAGCTACGTTCTCATTTCCTGAAGAGAACAGTGAAAGAAAGGGTGAGCTCAACTAGCCCAGTAAGAAATATTATGACTAAGATAATGCAGAATAAATTATCATTAGCCTTCAACAATGTTAAACTGATAAAATATAATAGACATCAAGTTTAAGTGCAGCGGAACAAGCAATCCATTAAAAGAGTCAAGTAGAAAATAAACTCTACTATCTTTTATGATTTAAAAGGTTTTTCAACACTGTGATTGCTGGGACTCATCTTAAGAAAATAATTCACATCATCGAATCACCCCTGCACTACGGCCAAGGATATTCGTATATTCATTAATGGTCATGATCATGCCAACAACTGTCCATCAACGCACTACGGGCCAATGAGGACTTTTACCACATCATTTGTAACATTACGATCATGATTATACCGAATAATCTCTGGTCATAATCATACCAAGTCCATCTATGCACTACAGGCCACAGATGACTTTTAACATTTTATAAACATGAGGATGATGACAATGATATAAGAATTCAATAAAACAAGTTCAAGAATTAATTTATCCAAGAATTAACAACGTCCAAATTGTCAACATGATACTGCTTTGTGGAGTAAAATTTAAGAATGTTTAGAAGAATATTTTCATGAAAAGATACTGGATGAACCGCAATTATCAAGGATATTCCACTAATTTCATGGAGTATAGAAGTTAAAACTTAACCAACTGAGTATAGTAAAGAATTGAATAACAAAAGAAATCACCCGGCATGCGATAGACCGCACAGACAGGTTATTCCAACAGAATAATAAATAATGGAACCAGGTCCGGCGTAAACGCACAGACAGGATATTCTGACAGAATAATAAATAATGGAACCAGGTCCGGTGTAAAACACACAGACAGGATGTTCCAACAGAATAATAATAAAAACGGAACCAGGTCCGGTGTAAAACACACAGACAAGATGTTCCAACAGAATAATAATAAAAACGAAACTAGGTCCGGTGTAAAACACACAGACAGGATGTTCCAACAGAATAATAATAAAAATGAAACCAGGTCCGGTGTAAAACACACAGACAGGATGTTCCAACAAAATAACAGAAGAATGTCACCAAGTATAGGGTAGACCGCGTATACAGGTTATTCCAACAGAATAATAAATAATGAAATAACAACAGTTCTCTTTATAAATAAGAAAGAATAACACCCCTTACCGTTTTAAAGAAGGGCTGAAATAAGGAAGTAGTTAAGTAGCAGAATACTCTTCTTCTCTCTCTCTCTATAGTTTCTCTCTATAGTTTCTCTCTCTAGAGTTCAGTGAATTCGTAAGAAATAATGAAGGAATGAGCTGCTATTTATAAAAAAATAGAATGCATAGTAACTAATCCATGAACGGTCCAGATTGATTACTTTAATCTGACAGTCCATATTTAAAGAAAAATCTTTTAAATAAAATATAATATATTCTATTTATAGAATAACTTTAATAAAGTATTCTGTTTTATATAAAAATATGTTTCTGTTTTATTACGTTAATAATACGAATAAAACAAAACGTCATTATCGCTAAATAATTCATATTATTAACTGACAATAATTGAATCAAACTGAGTGATTTCTTACATAAGCATTAATAATCAATACCGTGTGCTACTATGCAACCACACGTATTACTGTACTTTTACTACCAAGTAGTTCAACAGTATCAATGGTAAAACTTCCGCCATTATTTCTAATAAAATATTTTTTTCGTTTTCTCAATCCGACAATAATTCCGTTATGGGGTCCACCAATGATTGTGCCGTTGTACGAATATTTCCTGTTAAAACGAATATTCCCCGACCAATCGAATATTATATAACAACTTGCGTAATTTGTAAAATTTATAAATATCACCCACAACTATAACATTATATCAAATTAACTCCATAATATTCAAAAATGATATTTATAGAAAATTCATCTTTATTTATAAAAGTTAGGGTCTTACAACCTCCCCTTTTAATGAAATTTCGCCCTCGAAATTAGGGTACGTACCCGGTATGTCGAAGAGATAAGGATACCTTGATTTCATTTCAAATTCTAACTCCCAAGTCATTTCCTCAACATCATGGTTTCTCCACAAAACTTTGACTTGAGGTATAACCTTGGAGCGTAGAATATGTTCCTTCTTATCCAAGATTTGAATAGGAACTTCTTCATACGTCAAATCCTCCGCTATTTCGTCCGGTTCTAACTCAATAATGTGGTTCAGGTCTTCCACATATTTGCGTAACATGGATATGTGAAAAACGTTATGAACACGAGACATACTTGGCGGTAAAGCGAGTCTATAAGCCACAGTTCCTACTCGATCGAGGATTAAAAATGGACTGATGAATCGAGGATTAAGCTTTCCTCTCTTTCCAAATCTCGTAACTCCTTTCCACGGAGCAACTCATAACAACACATGATCTCCTATATCAAATTCCACGTCCTTTCGATGAAGATCAGCATAACTCTTTTGTCGATCTTGTGAGGTTTTTATACGTTGTCGGATCGTTTGAATCTTTTCCGTAGTCATACGTTCCAACTCCGGTCCCAACAACGTTGCTTCATCCACCTCATCCCAGCATACTGGAGAACGACACTTTCTTCCATACAACGCCTCGAATGGATGCCAATACTTGCTTGATAACTGTTGTTGTAGGAAAACTCCACCAATGGTAAGAACTTATCCCAACTTCCCTTGAAGTCAAGGACACAGAGTCTTAATAAATCTTCCAGAGTTTGAATAGTCCTCTCTGATTGTCCGTCCGTCTGAGGATGATATGCCGAACTAAATCGTAAATCTGTGCCCATAGCTTTTTGTAAACTAACCCAAAATCGTGAAGTGAATCTTGGGTCTCGATCAGAAACTATGGATACTGGCATACCATGCAGTCTTACAATCTCGTTTATGTACATACGAGCAAGAAGTTCAAGTGTATAAGTTTTTCGTATCGATAAGAAATGAGCAGACTTGGTCAATCTATCAACAATGACCCAAATCGCATCAATACCTTGAGAAACCCTAGGAAGACCGGTAACAAAATCCATGGTAATGTGCTCCCACTTCCATTTTGGAATTTTAAGTGGTTGCAATGGACCTTTTGGTACTTGATGCTCCGCTTTGACTCATTGACAAGTTAAACACCTCGTGATAAACAGCGCTATCTCTCTCTTCATATTTCTCCACCAAAATATATGACGAAGATCATGATACATTTTGGTACTTCCAGGATGGATTGCAAATGGTGTGTTGTGCGCCTCCATCATGATTTCATACTTTAAATCAGGGTTATTAGGAACACAAAGTCTGGAGTTGACTCGAAGTATTCCTTCTTCATCGATTCTTGCTTCCGGCATAGCACCTTCTTGCACTTTCTTCCTCATACGCATCAGCTCCAGGTCTGTAGCTTGAGCAGCTTTAACTTTATCGATTAAAGTTGGTTCTACTCGTATATTCGTCATCATCACATGGGTCCCTGGAGTCTTTAACTCTATCTCCATCCTTTGCAAGTCACACAAAATGGGCCTTTGTGTTGACAATATCGCACTCGTACTTGCATATGATCTTCTACTCAATGCGTCAGCTACCACGTTCGCTTTTCCAGGATGGTATTGAATGGTATGATCATAATCTTTTAACAGTTCAAGCCAACATCGTTGTCGCATGTTGAGTTCCTTTTGAGTGAAGAAATATTTGAGGCTTTTATGATCCGTAAAGATCTCCACCTTCTCCCCATACAAGTAATGCCTCCAAATTTTAAGTGCAAAGACAACAGCTGCCAACTCTAGATCATGAGTAGGATAATTCCTCTCATATTCCTTGAGTTGTCTTGATGCATAGGCTATGACTTTTCCATGTTGCATAAGAACGCATCCCAACCCTTTGCTCGAAGCATCACTGTAGATGACAAATCCCTCCGAGCCATATGGTATTGTTAGAACAGGTGCTGAAATGAGTCTCCTCTTGAGTTCTTGAAAACTCTTCTCACATTCTTTGCTCCAACCGAACTTTGTATCTTTCCAAGTCAGCTGAGTTAATGGAGTAGCGATTCGAGAAAATCCTTCCACGAATCTCCGATAATAACCAGCTAAACCAAGAAAGCTACGTACTTCGGTCACTGATTTAGGTTGCTCCCAGCTTTGAATAGCTTCAATCTTTGCCGGGTCAACCGATATTCCACGACTTGATACTACGTTCCCAAGGAATGCTACCTCCTCCAACCAGAACTCGCATTTCTTCAACTTGGCATAAAGCTTGTATTCACGAAGCTTTTGGAGTACCAGCCTCAAGTGTTGCTCATGATCTTCACGGCTTTTGGAATAAATAAGGATGTCATTAATAAAGACGACCACAAAGTGATCCAAATATTCCTTGAATACCCGGTTCATCATATCCATGAAGGCAGCAGGAGCATTAGTCAATCCAAAGGACATGACTACGAATTCATAATGCCCGTACCGAGTTCTAAAATCTGTCTTTGGAATATCCTCAGTTCTAACCTTCAGCTGATGATATCCAGAACGAAGATCGACCTTTGAAAAGAATTGTGCTCCTTGCAACTGATCAAATAGGTCATCAATACGTGGCAATGGGTACCTGTTTTTGATGGTGACATGATTCAACTCCCGATAATCAATACAAAGTCGCATACTTCTATCTTTCTTCTTCACAAATAGCACAGGAGCACCCCAAGGAGAAGTACTAGGACGAATAAAGCCAGTGTCTAACAATTCCTGTAGTTGGATCTTTAACTCCTGAAGTTCAATAGGAGCCATTCGATATGGGGCTTTGGAAATAGGTTTTGTACCGGGTTCAAGGTCGATACAAAATTCAATTTCACGCTCTGGGGGTAGGCCAGGAAGTTCTTCAGGGAATACGTCAGGGAATTTATTAACAATAGAAATATCATTCAAAACTGACGTATTTTTGTTTAGATCCGTGACATGAGCTAAGAAAGCTTGACATCCGTTTTTCAATAAACGAATAGCTTTATGGCTTGAGATGACAGCGATTGATTTTAATAGTTTGGTTGCTTGAATTCGCATAATAGGTCGATTAGGAATATGAAAGCTAATAACCTTATGAAAACAATCAATTTTTTCATGATGAGTAGTTAACCAATCAATCCCTAGAATCACGTCAAATGCAAGTATTTTTAATGAAATCAGATCGACAGGTAATGTGTGGGTACCAACTTGAACCAAACAAGACTTATAAACCGTGGATGTAATGAAGGTTTCTCCCAATGGAGTTTCAACAGATAAATCAAAGTCTAATTTCTCCGGAGTTAAATTTAATCGATGAGCGCAAGTATGAGAAATAAAAAAATGGGTAGAACCAGTATCAATTAAAGTATAGACTTCGTTAGAGTTTATGATAAGCTTACCCGTGATGACCTCATTCGGGTTCCTTACTTTCTGGGAGGTCACAATAAACGCTCTCCCTTGCACTACCGGTTTTGACTTTTCTGGGACGGCCTTTGGTGTCTCCATCTTGGCTGAACTTGTTTTTGGTAAACGACAAAATCGAGCTAAATGACCTTCTCTTCCACAATTATAACATGCTTTAGACGGCATCGCGCAGTTTGTACTGATGTGTCCCTCCCCTCTGCATTTGAAACATATGATAGGTGGTCGTTCTCCTTCCTTAACAACGGGTGCTGGTTCTGACATCTTTCCATCATTGTTGAATCTCCTCTTCTTGAAATGACCATTCTTATTGTTTTGGCCCTGATTACCACCGAAGTGGTTACTATTTCTGGCCTGTTGATTCCCTCCACGCTTGTTGTCACCGCTTCGATGACTACTCTCACTGGTATTATCATTTTGTCGACTGCTCTCTTTTGGTTGCGTTGACTCGTTATCGCGCTCCACTAACTGAGCCATATTCATAACATCTGAATACAAACACAATTTATGAGAAATAAGATGTTGACGTATCTCAGGTTTCAAACCTCGCAAAAATATTCGCGTCATTCACTCTTCATTATCCACCAAGTGGGACGCAAACCGGGACAACTCAGCAAACTTAGCCTCATACTGCGACACGGTCATATTATTCTACTCTAATTTGATGAACTCCACCTCCTTCATGTGACGAACACTTTCAGGAAAGTATTTGTCATTGAACAGCTCTTGAAACTTCTCCCAAGACATCTTCTGTGCGGCAGGTTGAGTACGCTTAATCGATTTCCACCAGTAATCTGCCTCTCCTCGCAACATAAAGGTGGCAAAGGGAACCTTTTGCTCTTCGGAGCATCCCAAAACATCAAATATCTTGGTAATCTACTTTATCCATGTTTCCGCTATAAGTGGTTTTGGCTCTCCCTTAAACTCTGGTGGTCCCAGCTCCTTGGACTGTTTAGCGGTGACCTTCCGAGAGTTTTCAGTGTTTCGACCTATATTTTGGACAGGAGCCGCTCTCGCCTGCTGTTGCATGAACTGCATAAATTTTCTGAACATTCCATCATTCATCATCTGGTTAGTGTTGTTGTTTGCATGAGGATTGTCACCTTTCTGATGCACATTATCCTGATTATTGATATGTGGTGAATCAACAGTCTCCTGTGCTCCATTGCTATTCTCAACATTCTCAGATGCCATTTTTAGATACTGCCACAAAATAAAAGTTAATTGATATGTCAGATATTATCCTTATATTATGACCGACCAATTAAATATCATGCAAATAAACTTAGGTAGGTCATACTAGCGAAGGAATTCCCCGTCTCTCCCCTCCTAGTTCTATTCTCACATCTTAGCCAGGGATCATATCCCTAAGCTCTGATACCAACTATGACGCCCCCAAAATTAGGTATACATCACCCATCTTGGGTCGTCAGATACATAGTACAGAATATAAATACAACTTACTAATACAACTGTCGTGTACAATACGACAAAACATAAACTGTGAGTTTGAATACAAATATTATCTTCTAGAGAGTATTCATACTCAAAAGGAGTCCTCATTATATTTATTAACATACTATTACATAGAATAGTGAGAACTACTAACTAATACTATCATTCGGACCATCACTCCGTTCCCCGACTTGCCCCAGCTACGTTCTCATTTCCTGAAGAGAACAATAAAAGAAAGGGTGAGCTCAACTAGCCCAGTAAGAAATATTATGACTAAGATAATGCAGAATAAATTATCATTAGCCTTCAACAATGTTAAACTGATAAAATATAATAGACATCAAGTTTAAGTGCAGCGGAACAAGCAATCCATTAAAAGAGTCAAGTAGAAAATAAACTCTACTATCTTTTATGATTTAAAAGGTTTTTCAACATTGTGATCGTTGGGACTCATCTTAATAAAATAATCCACATCATCGAATCACCACTGCACTACGGCCAAGGATATTCGTATATTCATTAATGGTCATGATCATGCCAACAACTGTCCATTAACGCACTACGGGCCAATGAGGACTTTTACCACATCATTTGTAACATTACGGTCATGATTATACCGAATAATCCCTGGTCATAATCATACCAAGTCCATCTATGCACTACAGGCCACAGATGACTTTTAACATTTTATAAACATGAGGATGATGACAATGATATAAGAATTCAATAAAACAAGTTCAAGAATTAATTTATCCAAGAATTAACAACGTCCAAATTGTCAACATGATACTGCTTTGTGGAGTAAAATTTAAGAATGCTTAGAAGAATATTTTCATGAAAAGATACTGGATGAACCGCAATTATCAAGGATATTCCACTAATTTCATGGAGTATAGAAGTTAAAACTTAACCAACTGAGTATAGTAAAGAATTGAATAACAAAAGAAATCACCCGGCATGCGATAGACCGCACAGACAGGTTATTCCAACAGAATAATAAATAATGGAACCAGGTCCGGCGTAAACGCACAGACAGGATATTCCGACAGAATAATAAATAATGGAACCAGGTCTGGTGTAAAACACACAGACAGGATGTTCCAACAGAATAATAATAAAAACAGAACCAGGTCCGGTGTAAAACACACAGACAAGATGTTCCAACAGAATAATAATAAAAATGGAACCAGGTCCGGTGTAAAACACACAGACATGATGTTCCAACAGAATAACAGAAGAATGTCACCAAGTATAGGGTAGACCGCGTATACAGGTTATTCCAACAGAATAATAAATAATGAAATAACAACAGTTCTCTTCATAAATAAGAAAGAATAACACCCCTTACCGTTTTAAAGAAGAGCTGAAATAAGGAAGTAGTTAAGTAGCAGAATACTCTTCTTCTCTCTCTATAGTTTCTCTCTATAGTTTCTCTCTCTAGAGTTCAGTAAATTCGTAAGAAATAATGAAGGAATGAGCTGCTATTTATAGAAAAATAGAATGCATAGTAACTAATCCATGAACGGTCCAGATTGATTACTTTAATCTGACGGTCCATATTTAAAGAAAATTTTTTTAAATAAAATATAATATATTCTATTTATAGAATAACTTTAATAAAGTAATTTATTTTATATAAAAACATGTTTCTGTTTTATTACGTTAATAATACGAATAAAACAAAACGTCATTATCGCTAAATAATTCATATTATTAACTAACAATAATTGAATCAAACTGAGTGACTTCTCACATAAGCATTAATAATCAATACCGTATGCTACTATGCAACCACACGTATTACTGTACATTTACTACCGAGTAGTTCAACAGTATTAATGGTAAAACTTCCGCCGTTATTTTTAATAAAATATTTTTGTCGTTTTCTCAATCCGACAATAATTTCGTTGTGGGGTCCACCAATGATTGTGCCGTTGTACGAATATTCCCTGTTAAAACGAATATTTCCCGACCAATCGAATATTATATAACAACTTGCGTACTTTGTAAAATTTATAAATATCACCCACAACTATAACATTATATCAAATTAACTCCATAATATTCAAAAATGATATTTATAGAAAATTCATCTTTATTTATAAAAGTTGGGGTCTTACAGTAACGACCCCAAAATCTATACAATTTGAATCCCGACTTCGGTCGTTAACCATACATTCTACCTCTAAATAATACATCATTATTCGATGTTAAACTTAATAAAATTGCGGAATGTTTAAAACTTTTATACATTTCCTTCTTTCTTGCCCTGGATCGCAACCATTTCATTACATCTCTTTGATTCAATCTTATATCATGAATTGTTACAACAAAATGACTATACAAAGTCTTACATCATAACTAAATATCCATATACATTGGATAGCTCAACTTACAATTTAACAACATATTACGTTCAAAATATGAAATACATTTCTCATAAAACATAAGTAATCTTCATGAATATAGATCTCTATAACTCACTTAGCACATATCTTTACCTTAAAATCTTGACCTGCAAAAGTGGTTATTTGCAAGAGTGAGCTCGACAGCCCAGCAAAGTCTAACAGTTTTCATGCATCACATAACACATAATAACATGCTCGATATACATCTCATTAAAGTAACATGGCATACATGCTTTTAATTCACATAGCAATTATAAAGATTGAGTTCCTTACTCAATCATCATTACTTAGCCAAAATAATGCAGTCATATATTGACTTTAACATTTTATGATTCAACATGCATAAAATATCATGCAATTTAAAACAGTTCATCAAGTCCACGTAGAAAATAGGAACCGAAAGACTTGTCTTGATCGTTGTTTACCAATAATAGATTAACAGCTTACAGTTATCTGCACTTCACGTGCCCTACACAATTATATAATCATACACATCAACTATTAGTCACATAACAACATATAGTAATTATAATGTAAACTCTACTCCCCATCTCATAATCGTTCCTATTAATTAGCACATAATGCTCAATTAGATTGTGTTAACTTTCAACTTATATCTCACTATATTTCATAATCGAAGTTCATTCAAGTACTTAAGTCTTGCTAGGACTACTTATTGGCTTTATATTAAATCCACTCCATATCTTATAATATTCATTTCAATTGAATTGAAACACTTTTTAAGTTCATTAACACTTGGAACGACATTTCGACGTTCATTCGTCACACGCCCGATTTGCCTCTCTTGTGTATGCTTACTATGCTTCTATAACTCATCTAATACATCATATATTAATGTTAAGCATCATTATATTTACTATTATTCATGTTTTGTAACTTAGGACATCATCTTTTATGGTCAGGAGCACTACACATGCATATGTGCATGCCCGACGCCCTCTGATTGCCTCCGAAAACACAATAGTCCTAAAGATGACCATTGTTACCCATCCTAATTACCTCAAATTGAAAACTTAAAGAACAAAAGTTGTAGGTCTACTCGTCCTCATTCCGGATCATCTTGAATCACCTCAATCGGAGTTCGTATGAGGAAGTTATGGCTATTTTATTACAAGAGGTCAAAACTGTCTAAGTCATGCTACAAATCCGGCGCTGGGGCGCGAGGACTAGACTATACAGTGGCGCTGGGGCACGAAATTGGCGTTGGGGCGTGAATTTCAGTGCTGGGGCGCGAACTTCTGGCGCTGGGGCGCGAATTTTGGCGCCGGGGCGCGAATTTTGGCACTGGGGCTCAAATTTTGGCGCTGGGGCGCCGAAACTTGCAGAACCCAACCACGAAGAATAGAACAAAGCTACTGTCTTTATTTTTAACAGCAATTAACCCCAATTAACATGCATAACTTCATTGTAAACTACATATAAACGTTAATAATCATCCATATAACAATTACCAACAATTAAACAACTACCTTAGAAAACATAATTCTTTGAAAACACTGTTTTAAGAAAACTCCATTGTTAACGTTTGTTTAACACTGTAATATCAATAATAACCCAAACTTGATTACTTTAAAGTACGATTCTCTGAAATTCATACCCAATTAATATACATAACGTTCAATTTCATAAATAACATACAATCACCTACTAATTTTTGTTATCATGCAAAACATACGTTTATACATATATATTCACTGTAAAAACTATTTTCTTCTTGAAAACGTAATTTATCATACAATTCTTTATCTAACACTAGTTATAATCCTCATAATCACATACCATCACTATAATTCAATTGTATAATAGTAATTACAGAAATTATACCACCAACGCAGTGAATTTTAAGAACACCGAGACTAAGGAATTATAGTATAACACATATATGTTAAGATTATAAAACATACCTTCTGTTGCTTTGAAACTATTTGTTAATCACTGATAATAGCTAGAAGAAGTCAGAACTTGCTTTGAAAATCACAGCCTTTTCTCTCTCAAATTTCTTTTCTTTCTTAGGTTCAGTCTTAGACTAGGCTAGCGTAAACCAATAACTGACAAAAGTATACGCCAAAATAAAAACTGATATGGCAATAATAAGCCTACTTATTATATCAGTTATAGAAGATAACGTATAGATTAAATATATTTTATTTATTTATTTTATTTTGTAAATAATTTAAATTTCAAAAATCCAAAAGCCATAGGGCTTTATTTGGCAAACTAGTTAAAATTAAGAAATTTATATCCTTAAGCATTGTTTGGGTAAAACCAAATCAAAATTACTTTAATTTATTTTAATAACTAATTATAATATAGTTATTTGTCACACTTCTTTTAATTAAGTTTTCATACTTAATTAATTAATTCTAATAACAATTCATTGCAAAATATAATAATTTATTTGATCATTATAAACTCTCTAACTTAATTATTAAATTAAATTAGATTACTATTTCAAAATAATTACTTTCCTTAACTCATTAATTATTTATTAAACAAATAAATAATCAAATCACATCAAATCAATTAAACAAATACTTATTCAACAATAAACACATCCATTAAATATTTATATAATTCAATAAATATTTAAATATTATAATAAAAATCTGGATTGTTACACGATGTGTGCTAGGTTTGGACTTGTATATATGTTTGTTGTTGACGATAGTAGAAAAATTAATATACCTTTAATTCGGTTAGAGAATTATTAAGTAATTCGATGCACGACAACAAGTGAAGATTAAAGGAATATATGTATGTGTTGTATTCGAGTGTTGTGTTATTGGTAGTAAAAAACTGTAAAGAAAATGTATAGTTAGTTAAACTAATAAAGGAAATAGAGTTTTAAAACTCGAAGTGTGATTCCTAAATTATTAAGGTAAATAGTAACCGATGATGTGGAATCAAAGAGGGCATTGATGTTAGACGAGTTAACACTTAAGGAGGAAATATTATTTTTTAACAATAATATTACCTTATATATTTTTGTATAGGGTATGATTAATAATATAGTAAATATATTAAAACGTATTTGCTATATGTAAATAAATTGAAGGAAACAATTTATTATAATAGAAAATAAACTTATTATCTATTTTCTATAAATAATATATGTACATGTGTCGTACATATAGTTAATTGATATTATATTAAAAGAATAATAAGTTTGGAGAATGAGAGAAGCTAAAGATCGAGCTTGTAAAATATGTCTTGTGTGGCACAGTGATGAGATATATTGTCTTATAATATTAATTATTGTTATGGACTACTAGTATCTAGTAATTATTTGATGGTAAATTGAATTATTATTATTGCTAGTGATAGCATGATAATAAGTATATTGGTTATAAATATCATAAGATTTATATTTATTGTGATAATTAACCATATAAACGCTAATCAATTGTTATAGAGATTAATAATTGATTTACGAGGAATGGATAAATTAATACTATTAATTTATTGATAAGATAAGTAATTTATTAATTTCCATGTACATGTATGCGATATTAAAAGTATAACGTATGGTAGTTAACTATATATTATACGAAGTGTAAAGTGTGGTGTGACTATATTATATAGAAATCATATATCAAGATTTATTGAAACTATATGATAGGAACACATCATGAAATGTGTATGTGACAATATGCATGTGGGTAGACATTAAAATAAAATGTACATGGATTATATGTATGGTTAATATCTACTACCTTGAAATATTAATTATGTAAATGATATGGTGACATTAAATTATAACTAATGTATGGTTAATATGTGTATACAATATAACATAAGAATAAGAGTTGTGTATAAGTGTATAATCTAATGTTGCAAACATGCTGAGTAATGGAGATTGTCCCAAAATTAGTGTCTCATTTGCTCTCACTTCTTAGTCACGTGTTTGGGCTAAAAGGCTAAGACCTATTCCTCCTTTCTTCTTCCAAGCTCAAGCTAGCAATCTAGATGACATTGATGAACAAGGGAGTGGACATAATGATGTAAATCAACTACCATCCAACAACTCCTTGTTAAACTTCATACAATCCTTCAATCCATGTGTTTAATTTAGTGGGAGATGACAATATCTGTGTTTTTGTTTCTCTATAAATGCAACCCATCCCCTTCAATTTTCCATGGATGAGAATTGCTAAGTGTTGTCTGAGAATTCTGTGTGGGGAGTCTCGACTTGCTAAGCAATAGTAGGAGCATAATTAGTGTGTTGATGGAATTCAGTTAAGCTTTAAGAGGTAATGATTCTATATATATGCTCTTGATTTCCTGAGTTTGCAATTTCTTAGAAAAGTCATGAGATAGTCACTTTTGAGTCACAAATTTGATGGCTAAAACTTGTTATAATCCTTGAATTGTTGCTAGATGTTGTTGATATAGTTAGAAACGAAAACAACGGAAATTAACTGAACCAATTTGGTTGAGAAACGAATTCGTAGTGAACGAATTCGCTAAACTTTTTGAAATATGAAAACTAAGCATGAACATGAGTTATAGATTCATATTTGAGTTAGTTAATATTTATGTTAATTGTTGGGTATTTGGTATGTTGTAGTTCTATGAATTACAATTCCATAGAATCGAAAACGGACTAATTTGGACATGTATAACTCAAATTATGAAGGTTAGAAGGAAAGTTTGGCATTATGGTTCATAACAAGGAATAAAATGTTGGTTTGCAGCAGCTAGGCCAGCCCCGACGGGCTATTTTTAAGGCAAGACCCCCGCCCCGGCAGGGGGTGGTCTGGTGTACAGATGTTGAAAAAAATCTGACAGAACATAGTTTACTAAAATGGACATAACTTTTTCATACTAACTCCGATTGAGGTGATTCAAGATGATCCGAAACGAGGACGAATAGACCTACAACTTTTGTTCTTTAAGGTTTTCAATTTGAGATTTAGGAAGGGTCAAAATAGTCATCTTTTTTGACTATTACGTATTCAAAGGCGAACAAAGGGCGTCGAATGAGCACATACGCAAGTATAGTGCTCCCGACGATGGAATAGGTTATTCTAAGTGATAAAATATGAATATGCATGATAATAGACATGTCATATAACTAAGATTACTTTACTCATAATGGAATGCTTTAACAATTATTTCTTAAAAAAAACTTGAAGTTTGAAAATGAAAACTTGACGAACTTTGTGTCTTTTAAGTTCTGACCTTGGAAACATGTAAATGTGGCCTAGTTATGTGCGCGGATGGATAAGGAATGTAATTCCAAGATGTATTGCACATAAAAGGTTGTCAAGCTCGATTTAGTATGTGTTTTAAAGAGAAATTTAAAAGTGTTAGAAACTAACTTTGATGAGCATTGTATTACTTGCATTATGACTTTATAAGCAAGCATGATATAGTTGTCTATGTCTTTTAACATGAATGATATGTGCACTCAACTAGTCAAGCATGACATAAGTTATTTAAGCATGTTTTAAAAGTATGAACTATGCTATGTCTATGTAAATGAGATAGATACATGTGAGCATACTAGTGGAGGCTTATTAGTACCAATACATGGTTTAAAAGCTTATAACATCAAATCTTGTTAAAGAAAGTTGTTAAGCCTTATTGATTGAAATAAATCATTATGGAACTACGTAGTTTGAATATGAACGACGTAGATCACGTATTTATAAACTTTAAAAATGTGTCAAACACATAGCGAGTCAAGTGGGTGATAAATGTATATGAATGTTGATGTCAAGTATGGATGGTTAGGTATACTTATACATGTCTAGCTATTCTAAGAGTATGATGAGAAAGTGAAATGAAGGTTTTACAAACCTAGTTAGGAAACGATGTAATATTTATTATTATATTAAGAGCATATGAAATGTATGACTAATGGATATGAATCCATGATTATATAACTATGTAGGAATACACGCAGTGCATATAAGCTTTAAGCAGTTAAGTCGTAGTTGATAAACTACGAATCAGGCAAGTCTTTCAGTTCCTATTTAATATATGAATTTTATAACTATTAGTTGAGCTATATTATGCTATTCAAATGTTGATGTATATATATGAAATGCATATGAGATATGTATGAATGTTGAAAGTTGATCTTTGATGATATACTTATGGAGTAAATCTTTATGCCTGTTATTTGAAAAGTAACATGCGTAGTAAATGTTAATTGATTATGAATGTATGAACTGAGTATGTTATTATGTGCTGCATGAAAACTATTAGAATTGCTGGGCTATCGAGCTCACCCTTGCAAATAACCACTTTTGCAGGTTAAGGACTCATGGTAAAGATTTCGTGCTTCTTGGTTGACAAAGTAGATAATTTCGCAACGAAGGATACTATTTAGATTATTACTTGAACCATGTTTAGGTTCTAGGAGTGTACTTGATATATACTTACGATGTTTAATACTTGTTGTATTGTAAGGATGTATTAGTTAATACATAGAGGATATTGAATCAAGATGTAAAATCTTATACATTAATTCCAATAGACTGAACCATATTATATAGTTGATTCAAGAATTGTAATTGGTTCAAAGTTATAAAATCAATAAAAGATTTTATTCAAGCTATTGAAAAAGTTTAAATTATTCCGTATTTTTATAATATCGAATGTGATGTAATACAGGAATAGTAAATGACCAGGATTAGAAACTTATGAAAGTTTTGGGTCATTGTTCAGATCCTGAAAATGGAATGAATTTATATTCTAAATTATAATAAGTAAAGTTTCATTCATTAAGTTATGAATAAAAAATAAAAATAGTTTGACGAGAGTAGCATCGTGGCGGACCGGATCCAAGGTTCGAAGGGATCCGAACTTGGGGGCATCACTATTTCTGACCGAGACCCACATTTTACGTCAAAATTTTGAAAAAGCTTGCAAGAGAGGATGGGAACACAATTAAGGTTAAGTACTGCTTATCATCCTCAAACGGATGGACAGAGTGAGCGAACAATACAAACGCTAGAGGAAATGCTTAGGACTTGCGTGATAGACTTCAAGGGAAATTGGGACGACCACCTACCCTTAGTCAAATTTGCGTATAATAATAGTGACCATGCGAGTATCGGCATGCCACCATATGAAGCTCTTTACAAAAGGAAGTGCAAAATGTGAAGACCCCAAATTCAGGTACTTGAAACCCGAACTCGGTTCATCACGATACCATTTCTATGAGCGGAATAATAATAATAATAATAACAATAATTTAAATATCAAACTTAACTTACATTAATCAGAGTCTAATCCCAAGTACGTAACCTTTACACATTCATTTCAAACCATGATAGATAATATATATATCATACTTGTCTTAATAACATTAAACTATTACATAAGATAACGTTCATTCATTCATTCAGCGACCTTTTCCCTTTTCCTTGTTCTTAGCAGAGTTCTCTGATCATTCACACTTAGCTGAAAACATTTAAATTAAGCAAGGATGAGCATTTGAGTGCCCAGCAAGTAATAGCAATTATATATATATAAGCTGAAAGAATTTAAATATTTTCTTTGTACTATTCTTCTACAACAAGTCAATAGTTGTGAAGTATTCTGAACCAATAATAATAACATAACAACTCTCTTTCAAATTTTTGAAACTACATAATGACTATAACTGGGGTTATGGTGACATGCCATGAACATTGTTTTCATTTTCGAAAAGGTTAAACAGAAATTCATCTGTAAACCGTCATAACTTACGGACGTTAGGTTGTACTTCCCATGGGCCCTGTATTGATCAATACTACATTATAAGAACGATAGGATCGTTCACTCTATTCCGCCTTGGGCGCATAAAAGTTTTCCCGTGTAGGGATGTTCATACTTGTCTGGGTTCTAAATCAAAGGTTTTATCTTGTTCAACAATAATCTATAATTCAATATATCTGTAAATGGGTAATTGACAAAGGTATATCAACATGTGATTAAATACAATGATTATCCAAGTGGGGACACTTGTTTAACCACTTCTAGAAATTAACGAACAGAATATATATATCCGAATTATCATATACTAACATGTTGATATTCAATGAGCTTATATAATATAAAGTTCATAATCTGTACAATAATAATATAGTTTAGAAACATTCTTACTCACATCCATTGCATAAAGAAAATGCAAAGGTTAGATACTTGCCTGATGCGCTGCTTACAGTTTGTAATTTAGATTTATCGCTTATCTCACGACCTATCATTAACAAGATCATTCGTTCGATTAGAATAACATACTATAACACATAACACTGCTTATTGCAGTCAGCACATACCCTAATCATATTGGCACATATGTTTAATAACCATTGAATCACAAATAACCACATATCTCAATAAATTATCTAAGTTCAGATCAATTTGTGAAACATGTCGGTGTACCGACAGCTTTATCGGGTAATTACCGAGTCTAATACTCTGTTCTGTAGCTCAATATCCGTACGTATCAGTCATATTATTTTTAAATGACTTATAATAATTTTAAAACATTTATTATGATTTATCATGAATTTTCAAACATCGGAATCATTATTAAATGATTTAAATACTAATCAATTCTATTATCATTAATATTTAATTAATATTAAACTATTAATGAAACCATTGCCAAAATATTAAAGTTATTTATAATAACTTAAAATACTTTTAAAGTATTAATATTACCCCTAAATGATTTTTAAAACATTCAAAATCATTTTTAAATAATTATCATTAATATTAAAGTATTAATGAACTATTTATTAAAATATTAAAAGTCATTAATTATAACTTGAAATATTTTTAATTCATTTATAACATTTTTAAATGATTTTTAAATCAATAAAACTATTTTAAAACTATTTATTTAATATAATTATTAAATAAATCTAATATCATTTAATATTAAATTAATATCATTTATTAATGAAATTATCCTTTAAATTATAAAATAATATTTTATAACTTAAAATATCTTTAAACGCTTTATTTTCATTTAAAATGATTTTTCTAATATAAAAATCATTTTTAAACTAATTTATTTAATATGAGTATTAAATAAATCTAATATCATTAATATTAAACTATTAATATTTTTCATGACAAAATATCAAAAGTTATATTTTATAACTTAAAATATTTTTATAACCATCATATAATTTTTATATAATTTTTAAATCATTAAATCTATTTTTTTATAATTTATTTAATACATTTATTAAATAACTTAATTACCATTAATATTAATTAATTAATGAAATTTTATCACAAAATATTGAAAGTCACTAAAAATAACTTAAAATATTTTCTTTTACCATAATATTATTTTTCATGATTTTTCATGTATTAAAATCATTTTTAAATAATTTATTTAATATTATAATTAAATAAATTAAATACCATTTATATTCCAAAAATATTAAATATTTATGAAATATACTCAAAATAATTAAAAACTATTTTTCGGATTTTAAAATAATTTTTCAAAATTTATTATGTATTTTTAATAATTAAAAACCATTTTTATTAATTTTTAAATAATTTCCAGAAAATAATAATAATAACTGTCGCTAAAGGGCCCTATAGCGACAGAACCGTCGCTATAGGTGTTCTTGATGAAACCCAGAACGTCATAATCAGCGAACGAGTGAGCGACTTTGACCATCATTTGAATGCATGATCTAATATTTTCTGGGTATCAAATGTTATTACACATGTAGTACACATGTAATACTACATATACAAACGAGTTTCATGGTCGTAGAACAACAGATCAGATAATTATATGTCTTTAAAAAGTCTGACAAGGCTATTCTTCATTTCTGGGTTTTCCAGAAAATGAAGAACAGTTGATGGTTCTATATTTAGATCCTTCTAAATTACGTTCTGGTTCTTGTTTGTGAGATATATTAGTTCAACCATGTAGCCACAATGTCAGGGTCCATTCGTATAACACTATATTACTCTAACAACATAAAATGAACAAAATCTGGCATGGTCAAACCATGTCAGAAACTTTGTTCATCAGCCACCTGGGTTTTCCAGAAAATCGCCAAAACAGGCGGTCAACCCAAGTTTGACTGTGATTATCTTTCATCCTGGTCACAATCTAGGTTTTATAATGACTTTCATGTGTACTCTATATACTAGTTTACAACATCAGAACAATAACATAACATAACTAACCAAAACCAGCGAGATCGAAGCTCTGAAAAACATTGTCAGAGTGTTCTTGGTAATCTGGGTTACCCAGATTTTAGAAAGTCATGGTCGGTCAACGACCTTTGACCATGAATAACTTACAATCTACAACCGATCTAACTCTGAATCAAGTTCTAGATTAAAGAGCTCACAGCATACTACTAGATTAAACCTTTAAACAACAAAAATACATAATATACAAAGATTTACAGGGTCTGACATTCGTTGTCAGACCACAAAAATTTAAATTCCCAGATTTTTGAAAACTCTTATTTCGAGTATCTAGATGTTATGGGTCACCTATGTACCAACCTAGATCATGGATTAACACAACATATGACATGTTTAAACATAAAAATAACAAATCTATCATAGCATACAAGATCAAGATTTTGACTTAGAATTTTATAGCTTTATGCCTCAATTCTTGATTCTAGCCTCATGATCTGTTAAGGGAAATCGTGGGGCTTGTTTTGTGACTGATTTTACTATATAAATTCATGGGTTTTGAGATAGAGAGAGTTGGTGAGAGATTTGGAAAGAAATGGACCAAGTTTAGCTACTTTCTCTTTCTTATAACTTATATAATCATTTGGTGCGATGAATGATCTGATATTGCTGTCAATATAAGGCTGATTTCAGTTGCTTTAAGTCACATGGGTTTGGTATAGTAGGTCACCAACTCCCATCTTAGCAATTTGTACAAGTTAGCTTCAATTATGCATTAAGGGTATAATAGTCATTTCACTTTTATATCTAGAATTCCATTAGTTGCAAACCCTTAAGGTTTAGGGTTTGGGTGGATTTAGGGTTTGGAGCATTCTTAGGGTTTAGGAGCTAAAATTCTAGGATTACCAAAATTAGGAAAAATAAATAACAATTTAGGTTCCAAAAATGAAAATTTGTTTTCAATAATACAATTTAGAAATCCTTAATTAGATTTTGTTTACTAATATTCATTAAGCGTGCCAAAATAATAATTAGGGTTTCATCTTAGCAAATTAGGGTTTCTAATTTGGAATTTAGATTTACTAACTTAGAAATTAAGGTTTCCCGAAATTAAGATTTCTAAATATTAATTAGGGTTTCGCTAATTAACATTTAATTCTATAATACATAACCTTAAACACAATAACACAGCTACCTAACAACCTCGAACTCATAATCGAGTTCTAAATTAGGGTTTCCATTTATCAATAAGTTAAGTATTGATTTAAGGTTTCCAATTTAAGAAATTAGGGTTTTAATTTAATAATTATAATTTTCCACATAATAATTAGGATTTTCCTAATTAAAATTAAATTCCAATAATACATGTCATTATTCATATAACACAGTGACTTACCAGATTTTAAAGCCTCGTGTGACTCCGAAATTAGTGTTTGTCAGTAAAAATTAGGGTTTTATCGTAATACCCCATAATTGACCAACCATTGTCAGTCCACAAAATTACGGTACATAATTACAGCACTAAAAAAATTAAAATATAATATTATTATATTATTATTCTTATCCATTGATAAAAATCCAAAATTAGGGTTTGGATTCCATATCTGATTTATTCTTTATATATAACATTATTAATTAAGTTAAAATAATTAACTTAATTAATCTTGCATAAATAAAATAAATAATTATTATAATAATTCTAAAAATCATTTCATATATTATTTAAATAATATATAATTATATTTTCATGGAAAATAATTAATAAAAATATTTTCACTATAAAATTAATTATTAAAAGAATAAACTTTATAATAGTCAATAATTCTAAAATAAAAATTATTTGTAAACATTCATATAATAAATATATTTTTATCTATCACATAAATACATACACACATTATCTTGTACAAATCCTCATCCTTAAAAAAAAATTATACGCAAAATTCCTGATTTATTTATATAGAAAATATCGGGTTGTTACATTCACCCTCCCTTATAAAGATTCCGTCCCCGGAATCACCGTTTTAAAACCTATACACACCAGGGTACATATCATACACAATCATTGCGAGTAGATCTCGATCATAATTAATCGAACTGATCTTTAACTATACACATAAAGCTTATCTTTCTGATTAAACGAAAATTTGATTTCTAAAAAAAACTCAAATTTCCTCCCTCAAAATTTCTTTATAAACTAATTTACTATATATAAGAAAATAATATATAAAAATAAAATTGGTTTGAGTAAATACCTGGAGTTGCATCCCTAGCTGCCACGATATCCTAAACGGTCATGTTGAAGACGCTTGCGGTTGATTTCGTTGGTTTGATTGTTGATGTTGGTCCCGTTGTCGCCAATGTCCTGCTGTCATTTCCCGTATTCGCATTCCTTGTCTTCTTTCTCCTTCCTGAACAGTCTTTCACCTTATACTCCATTGATCCACACTTAAATCACACAGACTTTCCTTTATCTCCTTTCCTTTTATCGTATAGATGACAAAACTATCTTTTGACCCTTCATTATCTTAGCTATCATAAACGTTACTACAGGGTCAGTTGACCCTCTAAATCCTGGCAGTACGATGGCCTTGAAGTCTTTGACGTTCGTCTATCGATTATCTGACTGATCTTCCCGCGACTGGTATTCCGTTCTGCATAGCCTGATCGTCCATATTCGCAAAATTCTGTATCAGGTTTAGTTGTCTTCTAACTTTGTTGACATGTTCTTCTGTCCGTGTATTTCATTTTCGTCTTCTTGACAGCATTATCACTATTTATTCTTTATTCTAAGCCTAATCGTATACATATAACCACATAACACAAAACTTTCTATTCCAATAATCATGTACTCAAAATATTAGATTTTGAAAATTTGGTTTACTGTAGTATACAGATAAATATCTACTATCTTTATACCAACTTATTTCATTAATTCCATATAAATTCATACTCATATCACTTGCCATACCATAGCACATATTACTTTAATCATATGTTATCCCTTTTGTGACTTCAAAAGTCAGGAATCGCTGCCATAACTTATATAAAATTTGAAAAAATATTACCTTATACAAACATACCCATCATATACACTACATAACATAGAATCATATCTACTCACATAATAGTAATATTACTTATCTTCTTAGACCTTCACTAAGGATCAATTGCTTAGAAATCTGTCTATTCTCATTATCCTCAATAATCCATTCACACCTAACTACACCTAGTTCGTCCAACTTTAACATACATTATGAGTTTAAGTACTCAACACTGACCACATATTCTTTAACTATACTTTACCTATCAGTCATACTATCGTTTCAGGGTCCGGTACTATACTTTTAAAAATAACCACCTCTTTGAGGTAGTTTTCAATGTGAGCCTCTATTTCAGCTATTGGCTTTGATATTGGCTCGGTTATGGAGGTTGACTTCTTCTTTACAATTTGAGGGTATTCTAATTCTTTCTATCCGACAGCTATATACAAAAATTATCTATACCAGCATACAATAATTTATAGTTTTATATAAGTTATCTTTTATTTTATTTGACGATGAACTTATTCAATTCATCTCCTTTTTAAACTCTATATGAGTTAATTATATTTTCAACGTTTCCCTCTTTTCTAAGGTTATAGCCTAAGGTCTAACCCACCTAAGGTTTCAAACCCTAAGCTCTGATACCAACTTGTGAAGACCCCAAATTCAGGTACTTGAAACCCGAACTCGGTTCATCACGATACCATTTCTATGAGCGGAATAATAATAATAATAATAACAATAATTTAAATATCAAACTTAACTTACATTAATCAGAGTCTAATCCCAAGTACGTAACCTTTACACATTCATTTCAAACCATGATAGATAATATATATATCATACTTGTCTTAATAACATTAAACTATTACATAAGATAACGTTCATTCATTCATTCAGCGACCTTTTCCCTTTTCCTTGTTCTTAGCAGAGTTCTCTGATCATTCACACTTAGCTGAAAACATTTAAATTAAGCAAGGATGAGCATTTGAGTGCCCAGCAAGTAATAGCAATTATATATATATAAGCTGAAAGAATTTAAATATTTTCTTTGTACTATTCTTCTACAACAAGTCAATAGTTGTGAAGTATTTTGAACCAATAATAATAACATAACAACTCTCTTTCAAATTTTTGAAACTACATAATGACTATAACTGGGGTTATGGTGACATGCCATGAACATTGTTTTCATTTTCGAAAAGGTTAAACAGAAATTCATCTGTAAACCGTCATAACGTACGGACGTTAGGTTGTACTTCCCATGGGCCCTGTATTGATCAATACTACATTATAAGAACGATAGGATCGTTCACTCTATTCCGCCTTGGGCGCATAAAAGTTTTCCCGTGTAGGGATGTTCATACTTGTCTGGGTTCTAAATCAAAGGTTTTATCTTGTTCAACAATAATCTATAATTCAATATATCTGTAAATGGTTAATTGACAAAGGTATATCAACATGTGATTAAATACAATGATTATCCAAGTGGGGACACTTGTTTAACCACTTCTAGAAATTAACGAACAGAATATATATATCCGAATTATCATATACTAACATGTTGATATTCAATGAGCTTATATAATATAAAGTTCATAATCTGTACAATAATAATATAGTTTAGAAACATTCTTACTCACATCCATTGCATAAAGAAAATGCAAAGGTTAGATACTTGCCTGATGCGCTGCTTACAGTTTGTAATTTAGATTTATCGCTTATCTCACGACCTATCATTAACAAGATCATTCGTTCGATTAGAATAACATACTATAACACATAACACTGCTTATTGCAGTCAGCACATACCCTAATCATATTGGCACATATGTTTAATAACCATTGAATCACAAATAACCACATATCTCAATAAATTATCTAAGTTCAGATCAATTTCTGAAACATGTCGGTGTACCGACAGCTTTATCGGGTAATTACCGAGTCTAATACTCTGTTCTGTAGCTCAATATCCGTACGTATCAGTCATATTATTTTTAAATGACTTATAATAATTTTAAAACATTTATTATGATTTATCATGAATTTTCAAACATCGGAATCATTATTAAATGATTTAAATACTAATCAATTCTATTATCATTAATATTTAATTAATATTAAACTATTAATGAAACCATTGCCAAAATATTAAAGTTATTTATAATAACTTAAAATACTTTTAAAGTATTAATATTACCCCTAAATGATTTTTAAAACATTCAAAATCATTTTTAAATAATTATCATTAATATTAAAGTATTAATGAACTATTTATTAAAATATTAAAAGTCATTAATTATAACTTGAAATATTTTTAATTCATTTATAACATTTTTAAATGATTTTTAAATCAATAAAACTATTTTAAAACTATTTATTTAATATAATTATTACATAAATCTAATATCATTTAATATTAAATTAATATCATTTATTAATGAAATTATCCTTTAAATTATAAAATAATATTTTATAACTTAAAATATCTTTAAACGCTTTATTTTCATTTAAAATGATTTTTCTAATATAAAAATCATTTTTAAACTAATTTATTTAATATGAGTATTAAATAAATCAAATATCATTAATATTAAACTATTAATATTTTTCATGACAAAATATCAAAAGTTATATTTTATAACTTAAAATATTTTTATAACCATCATATAATTTTTATATAATTTTTAAATCATTAAATCTATTTTTTTATAATTTATTTAATACATTTATTAAATAACTTAATTACCATTAATATTAATTAATTAATGAAATTTTATCACAAAATATTGAAAGTCACTAAAAATAACTTAAAATATTTTCTTTTACCATAATATTATTTTTCATGATTTTTCATGTATTAAAATTATTTTTAAATAATTTATTTAATATTATAATTAAATAAATTAAATACCATTTATATTCCAAAAATATTAAATATTTATGAAATATACTCAAAATAATTAAAAACTATTTTTCGGATTTAAAAATAATTTTTCAAAATTTATTATGTATTTTTAATAATTAAAAACCATTTTTATTAATTTTTAAATAATTTCCAGAAAATAATAATAATAACTGTCGCTAAAGGGCCCTATAGCGACAGAACCGTCGCTATAGGTGTTCTTGATGAAACCCAGAACGTCATAATCAGCGAACGAGTGAGCGACTTTGACCATCATTTGAATGCATGATCTAATGTTTTCTGGGTATCAAATGTTATTACACATGTAGTACACATGTAATACTACATATACAAACGAGTTTCATGGTCGTAGAACAACAGATCAGATAATTATATGTCTTCAAAAAGTCTGACAAGGCTATTCTTCATTTCTGGGTTTTCCAGAAAATGAAGAACAGTTGATGGTTCTATATTTAGATCCTTCTAAATTACGTTCTGGTTCTTGTTTGTGAGATATATTAGTTCAACCATGTAGCCACAATGTCAGGGTCCATTCGTATAACACTATATTACTCTAACAACATAAAATGAACAAAATCTGGCATGGTCAAACCATGTCAGAAACTTTGTTCATCAGCCACCTGGGTTTTCCAGAAAATCGCCAAAACAGGCGGTCAACCCAAGTTTGACTGTGATTATCTTTCATCCTGGTCACAATCTAGGTTTTATAATGACTTTCATGTGTACTCTATATACTAGTTTACAACATCAGAACAATAACATAACATAACTAACCAAAACCAGCGAGATCGAAGCTCTGAAAAACATTGTCAGAGTGTTCTTGGTAATCTGGGTTACCCAGATTTTAGAAAGTCATGGTCGGTCAACGACCTTTGACCATGAATAACTTACAATCTACAACCGATCTAACTCTGAATCAAGTTCTAGATTAAAGAGCTCACAGCATACTACTAGATTAAACCTTTAAACAACAAAAATACATAATATACAAAGATTTACAGGGTCTGACATTCGTTGTCAGACCACAAAAATTTAAATTCCCAGATTTTTGAAAACCCTTATTTCGAGTATCTAGATGTTATGGGTCACCTATGTACCAACCTAGATCATGGATTAACACAACATATGACATGTTTAAACATAAAAATAACAAATCTATCATAGCATACAAGATCAAGATTTTGACTTAGAATTTTATACCTTTATGCCTCAATTCTTGATTCTAGCCTCATGATCTGTTAAGGGAAATCGTGGGGCTTGTTTTGTGACTGATTTTACTATATAAATTCATGGGTTTTGAGATAGAGAGAGTTGGTGAGAGATTTGGAAAGAAATGGACCAAGTTTAGCTACTTTCTCTTTCTTATAACTTATATAATCATTTGGTGCAATGAATGATATGATATTGCTGTCAATATAAGGCTGATTTCAGTTGCTTTAAGTCACATGGGTTTGGTATAGTAGGTCACCAACTCCCATCTTAGCAATTTGTACAAGTTAGCTTCAATTATGCATTAAGGGTATAATAGTCATTTCACTTTTATATCTAGAATTCCATTAGTTGCAAACCCTTAAGGTTTAGGGTTTGGGTGGATTTAGGGTTTGGAGCATTCTTAGGGTTTAGGAGCTAAAATTCTAGGATTACCAAAATTAGGAAAAATAAATAACAATTTAGGTTCCAAAAATGAAAATTTGTTTTCAATAATACAATTTAGAAATCCTTAATTAGATTTTGTTTACTAATATTCATTAAGCGTGCCAAAATAATAATTAGGGTTTCATCTTAGCAAATTAGGGTTTCTAATTTGGAATTTAGATTTACTAACTTAGAAATTAAGGTTTCCCGAAATTAAGATTTCTAAATATTAATTAGGGTTTCGCTAATTAACATTTAATTCTATAATACATAACCTTAAACACAATAACACAGCTACCTAACAACCTCGAACTCATAATCGAGTTCTAAATTAGGGTTTCCATTTATCAATAAGTTAAGTATTGATTTAAGGTTTCCAATTTAAGAAATTAGGGTTTTAATTTAATAATTATAATTTTCCACATAATAATTAGGATTTTCCTAATTAAAATTAAATTCCAATAATACATGTCATTATTCATATAACACAGTGACTTACCAGATTTTAAAGCCTCGTGTGACTCCGAAATTAGTGTTTGTCAGTAAAAATTAGGGTTTTATCGTAATACCCCATAATTGACCAACCATTGTCAGTCCACAAAATTACGGTACATAATTACAGCACTAAAAAAATTAAAATATAATATTATTATATTATTATTCTTATCCATTGATAAAAATCCAAAATTAGGGTTTGGATTCCATATCTGATTTATTCTTTATATATAACATTATTAATTAAGTTAAAATAATTAACTTAATTAATCTTGCATAAATAAAATAAATAATTATTATAATAATTCTAAAAATCATTTCATATATTATTTAAATAATATATAATTATATTTTCATGGAAAATAATTAATAAAAATATTTTCACTATAAAATTAATTATTAAAAGAATAAACTTTATAATAGTCAATAATTCTAAAATAAAAATTATTTGTAAACATTCATATAATAAATATATTTTTATCTATCACATAAATACATACACACATTATCTTGTACAAATCCTCATCCTTAAAAAAAAATTATACGCAAAATTCCTGATTTATTTATATAGAAAATATCGGGTTGTTACATTCACCCTCCCTTATAAAGATTCCGTCCCCGGAATCACCGTTTTAAAACCTATACACACCAGGGTACATATCATACACAATCATTGCGAGTAGATCTCGATCATAATTGATCGAACTGATCTTTAACTATACACATAAAGCTTATCTTTCTGATTAAACGAAAATTTGATTTCTAAAAAAAAACTCAAATTTCCTCCCTCAAAATTTCTTTATAAACTAATTTACTATATATAAGAAAATAATATATAAAAATAAAATTGGTTTGAGTAAATACCTGGAGTTGCATCCCTAGCTGCCACGATATCCTAAACGGTCATGTTGAAGACGCTTGCGGTTGATTTCGTTGGTTTGATTGTTGATGTTGGTCCCGTTGTCGCCAATGTCCTGCTGTCATTTCCCGTATTCGCATTCCTTGTCTTCTTTCTCCTTCCTGAACAGTCTTTCACCTTATACTCCATTGATCCACACTTAAATCACACAGACTTTCCTTTATCTCCTTTCCTTTTATCGTATAGATGACAAAACTATCTTTTGACCCTTCATTATCTTAGCTATCATAAACGTTACTACAGGGTCAGTTGACCCTCTAAATCCTGGCAGTACGATGGCCTTGAAGTCTTTGACGTTCGTCTATCGATTATCTGACTGATCTTCCCGCGACTGGTATTCCGTTCTGCATAGCCTGATCGTCCATATTCGCAAAATTCTGTATCAGGTTTAGTTGTCTTCTAACTTTGTTGACATGTTCTTCTGTCCGTGTATTTCATTTTCGTCTTCTTGACAGCATTATCACTATTTATTCTTTATTCTAAGCCTAATCGTATACATATAACCACATAACACAAAACTTTCTATTCCAATAATCATGTACTCAAAATATTAGATTTTGAAAATTTGGTTTACTGTAGTATACAGATAAATATCTACTATCTTTATACCAACTTATTTCATTAATTCCATATAAATTCATACTCATATCACTTGCCATACCATAGCACATATTACTTTAATCATATGTTATCCCTTTTGTGACTTCAAAAGTCAGGAATCGCTGCCATAACTTATATAAAATTTGAAAAAATATTACCTTATACAAACATACCCATCATATACACTACATAACATAGAATCATATCTACTCACATAATAGTAATATTACTTATCTTCTTAGACCTTCACTAAGGATCAATTGCTTAGAAATCTGTCTATTCTCATTATCCTCAATAATCCATTCACACCTAACTACACCTAGTTCGTCCAACTTTAACATACATTATGAGTTTAAGTACTCAACACTGACCACATATTCTTTAACTATACTTTACCTATCAGTCATACTATCGTTTCAGGGTCCGGTACTATACTTTTAAAAATAACCACCTCTTTGAGGTAGTTTTCAATGTGAGCCTCTATTTCAGCTATTGGCTTTGATATTGGCTCGGTTATGGAGGTTGACTTCTTCTTTACAATTTGAGGGTATTCTAATTCTTTCTATCCGACAGCTATATACAAAAATTATCTATACCAGCATACAATAATTTATAGTTTTATATAAGTTATCTTTTATTTTATTTGACGATGAACTTATTCAATTCATCTCCTTTTTAAACTCTATATGAGTTAATTATATTTTCAACGTTTCCCTCTTTTCTAAGGTTATAGCCTAAGGTCTAACCCACCTAAGGTTTCAAACCCTAAGCTCTGATACCAACTTGTGAAGACCCCAAATTCAGGTACTTGAAACCCGAACTCGGTTCATCACGATACCATTTCTATGAGCGGAATAATAATAATAATAATAACAATAATTTAAATATCAAACTTAACTTACATTAATCAGAGTCTAATCCCAAGTACGTAACCTTTACACATTCATTTCAAACCATGATAGATAATATATATATCATACTTGTCTTAATAACATTAAACTATTACATAAGATAACGTTCATTCATTCATTCAGCGACCTTTTCCCTTTTCCTTGTTCTTAGCAGAGTTCTCTGATCATTCACACTTAGCTGAAAACATTTAAATTAAGCAAGGATGAGCATTTGAGTGCCCAGCAAGTAATAGCAATTATATATATATAAGCTGAAAGAATTTAAATATTTTCTTTGTACTATTCTTCTACAACAAGTCAATAGTTGTGAAGTATTCTGAACCAATAATAATAACATAACAACTCTCTTTCAAATTTTTGAAACTACATAATGACTATAACTGGGGTTATGGTGACATGCCATGAACATTGTTTTCATTTTCGAAAAGGTTAAACAGAAATTCATCTGTAAACCGTCATAACGTACGGACGTTAGGTTGTACTTCCCATGGGCCCTGTATTGATCAATACTACATTATAAGAACGATAGGATCGTTCACTCTATTCCGCCTTGGGCGCATAAAAGTTTTCCCGTGTAGGGATGTTCATACTTGTCTGGGTTCTAAATCAAAGGTTTTATCTTGTTCAACAATAATCTATAATTCAATATATCTGTAAATGGTTAATTGACAAAGGTATATCAACATGTGATTAAATACAATGATTATCCAAGTGGGGACACTTGTTTAACCACTTCTAGAAATTAACGAACAGAATATATATATCCGAATTATCATATACTAACATGTTGATATTCAATGAGCTTATATAATATAAAGTTCATAATCTGTACAATAATAATATAGTTTAGAAACATTCTTACTCACATCCATTGCATAAAGAAAATGCAAAGGTTAGATACTTGCCTGATGCGCTGCTTACAGTTTGTAATTTAGATTTATCGCTTATCTCACGACCTATCATTAACAAGATCATTCGTTCGATTAGAATAACATACTATAACACATAACACTGCTTATTGCAGTCAGCACATACCCTAATCATATTGGCACATATGTTTAATAACCATTGAATCACAAATAACCACATATCTCAATAAATTATCTAAGTTCAGATCAATTTCTGAAACATGTCGGTGTACCGACAGCTTTATCGGGTAATTACCGAGTCTAATACTCTGTTCTGTAGCTCAATATCCGTACGTATCAGTCATATTATTTTTAAATGACTTATAATAATTTTAAAACATTTATTATGATTTATCATGAATTTTCAAACATCGGAATCATTATTAAATGATTTAAATACTAATCAATTCTATTATCATTAATATTTAATTAATATTAAACTATTAATGAAACCATTGCCAAAATATTAAAGTTATTTATAATAACTTAAAATACTTTTAAAGTATTAATATTACCCCTAAATGATTTTTAAAACATTCAAAATCATTTTTAAATAATTATCATTAATATTAAAGTATTAATGAACTATTTATTAAAATATTAAAAGTCATTAATTATAACTTGAAATATTTTTAATTCATTTATAACATTTTTAAATGATTTTTAAATCAATAAAACTATTTTAAAACTATTTATTTAATATAATTATTAAATAAATCTAATATCATTTAATATTAAATTAATATCATTTATTAATGAAATTATCCTTTAAATTATAAAATAATATTTTATAACTTAAAATATCTTTAAACGCTTTATTTTCATTTAAAATGATTTTTCTAATATAAAAATCATTTTTAAACTAATTTATTTAATATGAGTATTAAATAAATCTAATATCATTAATATTAAACTATTAATATTTTTCATGACAAAATATCAAAAGTTATATTTTATAACTTAAAATATTTTTATAACCATCATATAATTTTTATATAATTTTTAAATCATTAAATCTATTTTTTTATAATTTATTTAATACATTTATTAAATAACTTAATTACCATTAATATTAATTAATTAATAAAATTTTATCACAAAATATTGAAAGTCACTAAAAATAACTTAAAATATTTTCTTTTACCATAATATTATTTTTCATGATTTTTCATGTATTAAAATCATTTTTAAATAATTTATTTAATATTATAATTAAATAAATTAAATACCATTTATATTCCAAAAATATTAAATATTTATGAAATATACTCAAAATAATTAAAAACTATTTTTCGGATTTAAAAATAATTTTTCAAAATTTATTATGTATTTTTAATAATTAAAAACCATTTTTATTAATTTTTAAATAATTTCCAGAAAATAATAATAATAACTGTCGCTAAAGGGCCCTATAGCGACAGAACCGTCGCTATAGGTGTTCTTGATGAAACCCAGAACGTCATAATCAGCGAACGAGTGAGCGACTTTGACCATCATTTGAATGCATGATCTAATGTTTTCTGGGTATCAAATGTTATTACACATGTAGTACACATGTAATACTACATATACAAACGAGTTTCATGGTCGTAGAACAACAGATCAGATAATTATATGTCTTCAAAAAGTCTGACAAGGCTATTCTTCATTTCTGGGTTTTCCAGAAAATGAAGAACAGTTGATGGTTCTATATTTAGATCCTTCTAAATTACGTTCTGGTTCTTGTTTGTGAGATATATTAGTTCAACCATGTAGCCACAATGTCAGGGTCCATTCGTATAACACTATATTACTCTAACAACATAAAATGAACAAAATCTGGCATGGTCAAACCATGTCAGAAACTTTGTTCATCAGCCACCTGGGTTTTCCAGAAAATCGCCAAAACAGGCGGTCAACCCAAGTTTGACTGTGATTATCTTTCATCCTGGTCACAATCTAGGTTTTATAATGACTTTCATGTGTACTCTATATACTACTTTACAACATCAAAACAATAACATAACATAACTAACCAAAACCAGCGAGATCGAAGCTCTGAAAAACATTGTCAGAGTGTTCTTGGTAATCTGGGTTACCCAGATTTTAGAAAGTCATGGTCGGTCAACGACCTTTGACCATGAATAACTTACAATCTACAACCGATCTAACTCTGAATCAAGTTCTAGATTAAAGAGCTCACAGCATACTACAAGATTAAACCTTTAAACAACAAAAATACATAATATACAAAGATTTACAGGGTCTGACATTCGTTGTCAGACCATAAAAATTTAAATTCCCAGATTTTTGAAAACTCTTATTTCGAGTATCTAGATGTTATGGGTCACCTATGTACCAACCTAGATCATGGATTAACACAACATATGACATGTTTAAACATAAAAATAACAAATCTATCATAGCATACAAGATCAAGATTTTGACTTAGAATTTTATACCTTTATGCCTCAATTCTTGATTCTAGCCTCATGATCTGTTAAGGGAAATCGTGGGGCTTGTTTTGTGACTGATTTTACTATATAAATTCATGGGTTTTGAGATAGAGAGAGTTGGTGAGAGATTTGGAAAGAAATGGACCAAGTTTAGCTACTTTCTCTTTCTTATAACTTATATAATCATTTGGTGCAATGAATGATCTGATATTGCTGTCAATATAAGGCTGATTTCAGTTGCTTTAAGTCACATGGGTTTGGTATAGTAGGTCACCAACTCCCATCTTAGCAATTTGTACAAGTTAGCTTCAATTATGCATTAAGGGTATAATAGTCATTTCACTTTTATATCTAGAATTCCATTAGTTGCAAACCCTTAAAGTTTAGGGTTTGGGTGGATTTAGGGTTTGGAGCATTCTTAGGGTTTAGGAGCTAAAATTCTAGGATTACCAAAATTAGGAAAAATAAATAACAATTTAGGTTCCAAAAATGAAAATTTGTTTTCAATAATACAATTTAGAAATCCTTAATTAGATTTTGTTTACTAATATTCATTAAGCGTGCCAAAATAATAATTAGGGTTTCATCTTAGCAAATTAGGGTTTCTAATTTGGAATTTAGATTTACTAACTTAGAAATTAAGGTTTCCCCAAATTAAGATTTCTAAATATTAATTAGGGTTTCGCTAATTAACATTTAATTCTATAATACATAACCTTAAACACAATAACACAGCTACCTAACAACCTCGAACTCATAATTGAGTTCTAAATTAGGGTTTCCATTTATCAATAAGTTAAGTATTGATTTAAGGTTTCCAATTTAAGAAATTAGGGTTTTAATTTAATAATTATAATTTTCCACATAATAATTAGGATTTTCCTAATTAAAATTAAATTCCAATAATACATGTCATTATTCATATAACACAGTGACTTACCAGATTTTAAAGCCTCGTGTGACTCCGAAATTAGTGTTTGTCAGTAAAAATTAGGGTTTTATCGTAATACCCCATAATTGACCAACCATTGTCAGTCCACAAAATTACGGTACATAATTACAGCACTAAAAAAATTAAAATATAATATTATTATATTATTATTCTTATCCATTGATAAAAATCCAAAATTAGGGTTTGGATTCCATATCTGATTTATTCTTTATATATAACATTATTAATTAAGTTAAAATAATTAACTTAATTAATC
The DNA here is from genome assembly GCA_016801055.1 of Panax notoginseng. Lineage (NCBI taxonomy): Eukaryota > Viridiplantae > Streptophyta > Magnoliopsida > Apiales > Araliaceae > Panax > Panax notoginseng. The sequence goes on from CM029017.1 coordinate 118,011,560, forward strand.
TTGCATAAATAAAATAAATAATTATTATAATAATTCTAAAAATTATTTCATATATTATTTAAATAATATATAATTATATTTTCATGGAAAATAATTAATAAAAATATTTTCACTATAAAATTAATTATTAAAAGAATAAACTTTATAATAGTCAATAATTCTAAAATAAAAATTATTTGTAAACATTCATATAATAAATATATTTTTATCTATCACATAAATACATACACACATTATCTTGTACAAATCCTCATCCTTAAAAAAAAATTATACGCAAAATTCCTGATTTATTTATATAAAAAATATCGGGTTGTTACACAAAATGTCATTATGTTGGGATGAAGTTGGGGAACGACGAATACTCGAACCAGAGTTAGTACAACAAACTGCGGAGGTGGTGACGGTAATAAGGGCTAGACTTGTTGCAGCTCAAGATCGCCAGAAGAAGTATGCAGATTTGCATCGGCAAGATCGAGATTTTGAAATCGGCAGTTTTGTATTCCTGAAGGTATCTCCATGGAAGGGAAAGATCCGTTTCGGCAAGAAAGGGAAATTGAGTCCAAGATTCATAGGACCATTCGAGATACTCAAGCGAGTGGGCGAAGTAGCGTACAAAGTTGCACTACCACCTGAGTTGGAGCACATCCATAATGTGTTTCACATATCCGTGTTGTGTCCGTACAAGCCTGACTACAAGCATGTAATTACTTATGAACCCATTCAAGTGGAGAAGAATTTAGCGTATGAAGAAATTCCTGTCCAAATTCTTGATAGGAAAGAGCAAACCTTGAGAAATAAAGTCATTTCTTCTGTAAAAGTACTTTGGCGTAACCACGAGGTCGAGGAGGCTACGTGGGAGTTAGGAGATAGGATGATGAGGGATTATCCCCATCTATTTATGTAACCTTGTAGCAATTCTGGGACGGAATTTTTATAAGGGGGGAGGTTGTAATACCCGAGAATTTCCACGACTTAATAAATAGATATATAATGGAAATGTATATTTATTTGGATATAAATGATTTTGTGTTACGAGATGCGTTAACTCAATTATACTAAATAATTAAATAATTGAGAATACATGGAGTTTGTGATGAACTCGTTGAAAGCCTTATGTGGCACGGTGATGGAAAATATTAATAGTAATATTAATTAGCGAGGGAATTACCAAGTGAGCAATTAAGTAATATTAATTGTTAATTGTTATATTAATTAAATATTAATGGTGATTAATTAACAATATGTGATTATTAATTATTATTGTGAGTAAGTAAATTGCATGACTAGAATGGTATGATTCAGCTAATTTATGTGTGCAAGACATGTGATCTTATATAGTTCTTACATTAAAAAGAAAATGAGGTGTGACACATTAATATATATAAACTATATAATAAAGTGTAAGGAATTATAAGTTATAAAAACAATTGTTTATGTGACATCGAGTATGTGTGGAAACATTAAAAGATGTACTCAGTCAAAGAATTTCAAACTATTCCAATGAGTGGGTATAACTGGAATAATAAAGTTTAACGGAGATATTAATTACTAGTGGGTAATTAAATAGAGTCCATACATATTATAAATAATAATTAGACTGGAATAATGTACATGGATTATATAATGTGAGTACCTAAATAATCCCTAACTTTCTATTGTGAAGTAGTATTAACACATTAAAATTATATTTTGGGAATTAAAGGAACCAAAATAAGCTTTATAAACACAATTGCTGAGATTTAATACCCATGTCCCATATTCAGTGACCATCATAGTACATAAACAGTAGTCTACTCCTTCATTGCGTAAATTTCAGCAAAACCAAAAGGCTACAACTCCATGGTTTTGATGGCTACAAGTTTGGGCAGTTGGCCAACTCTTCTTTATCCCACATTTCTTCTCAATTTCTGTTGGATCAAACCATGGTGTAATGCCATGAACTGGACACTCTATTCTCTATATATAGCACTATTCTGTCTCCATTCTCTGATTGCTTGAATTGTCTGTTAAGCGTGAATTGAGGGTGTGAGTTGCTGAGCTTTGTAGTGGTATAATCAGAGTAGTGAGAGAGTTCAATTTAAGCATCAAAGAGGTATAATCCCTAATTTTGTTCTTAGTTTGAGTTTTGTCTAAATTCTTGCAATTGTATGAAATCTCTGTAAATTGATGTAGAATAGCATGCCATTGTGTTATTTGAGTTGGTACAAATATTTTGGAACATGGTAGCTGGTCTGGTTGCAGATTTTGCATCTCATGTATTGAGGCTCTGCAGAAACAGAGCCATTTTTTTCAGTCTACTTGAAGTGGCGCGGCTGTGCCACTTCCATAGGCTTATACCGCGCGGCCGCACGTGGTGTTGTTCTTAGATGTTGAGTTGAGGTTTCTGATTTGTTCTGAGTATGCTATGATAGTTAGGTTAAGCATATAAATAACCCTAGCATGTGCTTAGATATTGTTTTGAATATATTACGTTGTTTTAGCTTGATTTAACTTAAGTTTTCAAGAAAACTTCAAGATTTAGAAAACTAGAAATCATGTACTTGAAGTAATGAATATTCTGATCTAGCAAGCATGTTAGTATGGTTTTGAAATGCATGTCGAACATACTAACTTACGTATATGGACTTCATATTGAAGCATGATCATGTTGGATTTAGTAGTATGCTTTGCTAATGAAAATGCGAACTTTGAACGTGAATGCTAATGTGCTACTTTGAAATTTAGAATCTGATGATTATGAACATGTTAGATGATACCCTTAGACGCACTCATGTATCATAAATGTATATATACCATGCTTAGGTATCGTAATCATAAACGAAGCATATTTCAAAACAAAACAATGTTAAATACACGTATGTGATATGAATACTCACAAGCATGTCTAATATAATTTATATGACCATCTTATATGTTTAAGAATAAGGAATGTTGGACTTTGTGATTTCATAACCTTAAATAGCCTTAAATTGTTGAGATGTCCACCTTAGAACCGTATTATGCAAGATGGGACCTAGATTAAACTTGAAAGAGGCGAAAAGACCCTTAACATGCTAATATATGTTATGTATGTATGGATGTGCAAGCTAGGCCAAGCAATTAATTGCTCAGCCCTGGTTTGAAATGGGAGTCGCGCGGCCGCGCGTCTCCTTAGTGCAAATCAGGCGCGACCGCGCCATTCTGCAGATTTGGAAAGTGACTTCTTTGATTCTGAAGTATGTAGCATGCTATTATAACTTCATTATGTTTATTTCTGTTCATGATACACTAACAAAGGTAGATTTGCATGTTAACACCTATCTTAGCTTTAATTGACAAGGTGTTTTAAAATGATGATGTCTAACGATAGATTCGAGCTAAGTAATAACATACGTATAAGGTTTCTTGATTTAGTCGTGTGTGTACACTTGATCTATATATATCAAGATTGTTTACCAAAAATGTTTAACTAATGAATATCTTATATACGTATTACATTATGTTAGGATTTGAAAGAGTATTGTTAAGCGATATTTTGGTAAACTGCGCTTGAGGCAAGTATCCTTGTAAAGCCCCTAAATCCGGGTACTTGAAACCCGAACTCAGTGCTTCACGATACCATTTCTATGAGCGGAATAATACTAATAATAATAACAATAATATAAAGATTAACTTAATTTACATATCATCAGAGTCTAATCCCCAAGTATGAGACCTTTAATTATTCATTACAATACATGATAGATAATATATATATATATATATATATATATATATATATATATATATATACCATTGTCTTAATTATATCAACTGTTACATCAGATAACTTTTCATTCATTCAGCAACCTTTCCCTTTCCCTTGTTCTTCGCAAAGCCTTCAGGTTGTTCACACTTAGCTGAAAACATTTAAATTAAGCAAGGATGAGCATTTGAGTGCCCAACAAGTAATAGCAATTATATATATATATATATATATATATATATATATATATATATATATAAGCTGAAAGAGTTTAAATATTTTCTTTGTACTACCCTTCTATAACAAGTCAACAGTTGTGAAGAAATCTGAACCGATAATAATAACATAACAACTCTCTATCAAATTTTTGAACCTACGTAATGACTATAACTAGGGTTAAGGTGACATACTATGAACATTGTTTTCATTTTTGAAAAGGTTAAACAGAAATTCATCTGTAAACCGTCATAACTTACGGGCACGGGGGTGATCAGCCCGTTGTACCCTTCAATGATCAATACTACATGCAAGAACGAGGGTATCGTTCACTCTGTCCGTCTTGGGCGCATAAAAGTTTTCCCGTGTAGGGATGTTCATATTTGTCTAGGTTCCAAATCAAAGGTTTAATCTTGTTCAACAATAATCTATAATTCAACATATATATATATATATATATATATATATATATATATATATATATATATATACACACGGGTAATTGACAAAGGTGTATCAACATGTGATTAAATACAATGATTATCCAAGTGGGGACACTTGTATCACCATTTATATAAATTAACGAACAGAATATATATCTGAATTACCATATACTAGCATGTTGATAAGCAATAAGCGTATATAATATAGGGTTAATAATCTGTACAATAATAATATAATTTAGAAACATTCTTACTCATGTCCATTGCATAAAGAAAATGCAAAGGTAAGATACTTGCCTGGTACGCTGCTTACAATTTGTAACTTAGTTTTATCTTTTATATAACACATATCAGTAATAAGGTCATTTTACTGATTGAATAACATATTATAACACATAGCACTGCTTATTGCAGTCAGCACATTACCTAATCACATTATCACATATGTTTAACAACCATTGAATCACAAATAAACACTTATCAAATCAAATTATCTAAGTCCAGATCAATTTCTGAAACATGTCGGTGTACCAACGGCTTTATCGGGTAATTATCAAGTCTAGGACTCTATCCTGTAGCTCAATATCTGTAATTATCAGTCATATTATTTTTAAATGACTTATAATAATTTTTAAATATTTATTATAATTTATCATGAATTTTTGAAACATCATAATCATGCTTAAATGATTTAAATATCAAACAACTCTATTATCATTAATATTTAATTAATATTAAACTATTAACGAAATCATTGCCAAAATATTAAAGTTATTTATAATAACTTAGAATATTTTTAAAGTATTTAGATTACCTTTAAATGATTTTTAAAATAATTAAAATCATTTTTAATTAATTACCATTAATATTAAAATATTAATGTACTATTTATTAAAATATTAAAAGTCATTAATTATAACTTAAAATATTTTTAATTCATTTATATCCTTTTTAAATGATTTTTAAATTAATAAAATCATTTTTAAACTATTTACTTAATATAATTATTAAATAAATTTAATATCATTTAATATTAAATTAATATCATTAATATTAAATTATTAATGAAATTATTCTTTAAATATTAAAAGTTATATTTTATAACTTAAAATATCTTTAAACACTTTATTTATATTTAAAATGATTTTTATAATATTAAAATTATTTTTAAACTAATTTATTTAATATAATTATTAAATAATCTTAATATCATTAATAATAATTAATTAATGAAATTTACCTTTATATATTAAAAGTTATATTTTATAACTTAAAATATTTTTAAACTATTTATTTTCATTTAAAATGATTTTTATAATATTAAAATCATTTTTAATTGATTTATTTAATTTAATTATTAAATAAATCTAATATCATTAATATTAAATAATTAATGAAATTTACTTTAAAATATTAAAAGTTATATTTTATAACTTCAAATATTTTTAAATAACTTATTATCATTTAAAATGATTTTTAATATAATAAAATTATTTTTAATTAATTTAATTAATACATTTAATAAATAAAATAATTATCAATAATATTTAAATAAATACTAATATTTATGAAAAATATTTCAAATTATTAAAAATTAATTTTTTATAACTTAAAATAATTTTTAAAATAATTTTTGAAAATTAATTTCTATTTTTAAATGATTTTTAGAAATTAATTTAATTAATTTTTATAAAACTGTCACTAAAGACTGCCTATAACGACAGAACCGTCGCTATAGGTGTTTTTCGTGCAAACCCAGAAATTCAAGTCAGTTTGCCAAGTACCACGTTTGACCAACAATTAATCTTCACACAAAGTGTTTCTGGACATGTTGATGGTCAGATTGTGACGCCCCCAAAATAGGTATACAACACCCATTCTGAGTCGCCAAATACATGGTACAAAAAGCAAACTACAACTTCAATAATACAATTGTCGTGCAAAATACGACAACACATACTGTGAGTTTAAATACAAATATTGTCTTCTAGACAATATCCACACTCAAATAAGTCCTCATAACAATTATTCAAACACTATTTTACAGAAATAGTGAGGACAGCTAAAACATCTTTCTAGAACCATCATTCCATACCCCGACTAGATCCTGCTATGTTCTCACCTCCTGAGAAGAAAAATGGAACAAAAAAGAAAAGGGTGAGCTCAACTAGCCCAGTAAAGAATATTATGACTAAGATAATATACAACAAATTATCATTATTATTCAACAATCTGATAGAATATAATCGACAACAAGTTTTAGATCAACAACTGCAGCGAAAACAGCAAACCATTAGAAGAGTCAAGTAGAGAATGAGTTCTACTATCTTTTAAGATTTAAAAGTCCATCATCAATATTTTATCCCTGTAACATCAATCAATATACATCTTGAATCAAATATTCATCTTTGCACTATAGGCCAAAGATATTCATTTGTAACACCAGTCGGTCATGTTCATCTCAACACCTGTTCATCTTTGCACTACAGGCCAAAGATATTCATCAGGTAATCATACATCTTTGCACTACAGGCCAAAGATATTCAGTAATATCATCATTCAGGACTGAGGATGATGAAAAATATCTTAAAGAAAACGAATCCAGTGAGACAGAAGGACAAATAGTAGGGATTCGTATAACAGTTTATCCAAGATCAATAATACTTCATAATAATCAATTGTGAAGAAGAATTCAAAAATAAAGATCAAAACATGGATACAATCAAATATAGTAACCATAATAGACATCTTGGACAAAAAGAAGAAAATTTCATTTTTCGGTGAATAGTGTCGTATTCGTGAATAGTGTCGTATACGTGAATAGTAACGTATACGTGAATAGTAACTCCGACACAAAAAGTTTCAAATTTGATAAAAAGTTCATATCAATATTTCGGCATAATGATATTGAAGAAAATATCATTTAAGAAGAAGATAATATCCCTTACCTCAAAATAACTGTACTTCTGACTGAATATCGGATATGAGGCTGAATGAAACTTGTGCTGAATAGTAGCTTTCAAAGTATCTAAATACTCACAAAATACACTCAATAATCTAGAGAGAGAAAGAGAGAAAACTTATGAATTCTGGTGTGATTTTCAATTCTAACTTAGCCCTCTATTTATAAGAAAATGTTAGCACGCCGAAGCAGACTTAACCTGCAACCTGATGGCTTTACCTGCTACTATTCCCACCCACCACATTTGAATAAAAATCTCAGCACATTTCTTCACCAACCAAGAGTGGGGCCCACCAATTCTAGAATTTTCCACCAAAATGACAAATTTCGCAACTTCTACAATTTCTAAACCAGTCATCTCGTAAAATTCATAACAAATCATACGTTCATTTTTAACGGTTCAAAATTTGTGGACTTATACTCAACTTATATATGTATAACATATCCAAAAATCACAACGATCCAACGGTCGGATTAAAAATTATAACCCACAATATATCTCAAAAACCCTGATTTTTAATACCTCCATTCCGACAAAAATACTGAAAAAAACCTCAACATTAATTAACTCCTTCATTTTTAACCACAAAATATATCCAACATTTATATTCACATAAAATAAATGTTTCCTTATCATATGAATCAATCATTAATTAACCACAATTAATATTACAGAATCACATTTATGACAACCAGGCCATTCCCATGAAAGAGGGGGCTTTCCAATAAGGATTTTTCCTTACTAGCGCGCAATTAGATGACCAAACCTCTCCTTAGACAGAACTTTCTAGACATTGCCAATAATGCTATCTAATAATATTATTTAAATAATATAAATTATTGATCTGATAAAGAAAAATATTGTGCAGCAACAATTATTGAAACAACAATAATATAAAATATCAACGCAACAATTATTGAATCAATAAAATAAAATATTGAACAGTAACTACTGTAACAATTATTGAGTAGTGCCTTCCTTCGTAAGAATCAATAATTCTAAAATATTGTGCAATCCGTGTGCTACTGTGTAACTACGCGTATTACTGTATTTTAATCACCGGGTATTCCAACAGTATTAACAGTATTAACGGTAATAACTACGCCGTTTATTTATAAACAATTTATACTTGTCATTTTCTTCATCCAATCGCTTTCCGTTATGGGGCCCACAAATAGCTGCGCCGTCGTACGAATATTCCCCGACAGAAAGAATATTCCACGACCAAACGAATATTCCCCGACAAAATGAATATTTTATAACCACTTGTTTATTTTGTAAAATTTGCACATTTCACCCATAACCAAAGTATTATATCAAATTAACACCTTATTATTCACAATAATATTTAGAGAAAATTTGATTTTATTTATTAATAAGTTGGGGTCTTACACAAATCATGTAGTACAAGTACAAGACTACACGATCCAACAATAAACATCATCATAACATGCATAACCAAAGAGATCTGAGCCTCTAGAAGTGTTGTCAGAGGCTGTTCTTCATTTATGGGTTGCCTAGAAATAAAGAACAGTTCGAGCATGCACTTTTGGGCTTCCACTACTTATGATCCGTGTAATCTTTGTAATGAATTCAGTATGTAGCTAGCATGACAAGGAAGGGTTATATCACACTAGATCACTAAAACAACAACAGATCAAGTAGATTCATACTGGTCAAACCATGTCAGACGACATGGTCAAGCGTTTTTTGGGTTACCTAGAAAATAACTTCCATGATCGTTTGGCCTGGTTTGACCGTCCTCTATAATCACACAGTTTGATGATTAGGATATTATAAGGCATAAACATGGAGTTCATATACAAGACTACAACCTAGATGCAACACAAACAACAAACCAACAACACACTGAAAGATCTAGCCGGTCAAAAGCGTGGCCAGGTCGTTTCTGGGCTATTTCTGGGTTACCCAGAAACGCCCGGTCATGGCCGGTCAACGCCTTTTGACCTTAAATAACTTGCAATCTAGACCAGATCTATGTCTGATTCTTGCTCCAGATCAAAGACTACATATCAGACTACAACTACTAACTTTCAAAACACAAAACACATTAAAGATCACAGAGATATAAGGTCTGACATTTGGTTGTCAGACATCAAAAACAAATTTTCCAGATTTTGAAAAATATCAAATTCGAGCTTCTAGATGTTATGGATTCAACATCTAGAAATCCAGATCATCATTAGACACTACTAACATCATGTTTAACACAAAAATTCTAACATCTAACAACAGATCGATGGACAAATTTTCAAGCTAGGGCTTTATACCTTCTTTGATCAATTGATGATTATGTGCTTAATATATGTTATGGTTGATCATGGGGCTGTTCTTAAGGACTGATATGCTTATGAAATTCGTGGGTTTTAGAGAGAGAAGCTCAAGGATGAGAGTTTGACAAAAATAAGTGAACAAATAAAATTTTTCTCTCTCCAATTCTATATATACATGTGTTATATGCATGAATGGTTGAGCTAGAGACTTGTTGCTATCATTTTTCATCACATGGGGTTGTTGGATTTGGTCACCAACTTCCCCTATGGTCAAAACCTATACTAGCTTCAATTATACAACTAAGGGTAAAAATGTCATTTGGCTTAAATTTTAATGGCAATATTATCATCCTTGCAAACCTTTAGGGTTTGACCCTTAGGGTTTAACCCTACAGTTTAGCACAAAGCAATTATAGGATTTCCAATTAGGGTTTGTACAAAAATAAAATTAAATAAATTTTAGTTTCTAAAATTTTGAAATTAGGGTTTTCTAATTATGATTAGTTTTCTAATTAATTTATACAGGAACATTAGGGTTTAATACCTCTAATTATAATTAACTTTGCTAATTTAGCAATTAGGATTTACAATTATTAATTAGGTTTTAAAATTACTAATTAGGGTTACTAAATATAGAAATTAGGATTTCTAGTTTAGTAATTAGGGTTTAACAATTTAGGGTTTCCATAATTAACAATTGTAATTCTAATACTTGTTAATTAATCACATTAACACAATCACCAATCAATCTTGAACTCTAATTTGAATTTCAAATTAGGGTTTCTAGATTTCAGAAATTAGGATTTTATAATTAGGGTTTTCTAAAGATTAATTAGGGTTTCTAGACTTTAATTAGGGTTTACCTAATTAATCAAATCATTATATAATATACAGCATAAATCATATAAACAGTTATATAACAGTCTTAAACTCACTATTGATTTTCAAATTAGGGTTTTCCACAGTAAAAACTAGGGCTTAACCAATTAATATTAGGGTTTTGAAATTATACATCATAATTGATCAACCATCATCATTACGTGCATACAGTACATATTTATAGCACTGAAAAATTAAAATATAATTAATATTATATTATTATTCTCATCCCTAGGTAAAAATCCAAAATTAGGGTTTGGATTTCATATCTGATTTATTCTTCCATATTTAACCTTAATAATTAAGGTAAAATAATTAACTTAATAATCTGTACAAAAGTTCATATAATAAAATAATTATTATAATTATTCTCAGAAAATCATTTTATATATTATTTAAATAATATATAACTATATTTTCATGGAAAATAATTAATAAAAACCTTTCTACTATAAAATTAATTATTATAAGAATATACTTTATAATAATCAATAATTCTAAAATAAAATTATTTATAAATATTCATGTAATAAATATATTTTTAGTTATCACATAAATACATATACACAATATCTTGTACAAATCCTCATCCTTAAAAAAAAATTATACGCAAAATTTCTGATTTAATTTATATAGAAATATCGGGTCGTTACATTCACCCTCCCTTATAAAGATTCCGTCCCCGGAATCACCGTTTTAAAACCTATACATACAAGGGTACATAGCATACATAATCATTTCAAATAGATCTTGATCAACTTTGATCGAACTGATATTTAACTAGTCACATAAAGCTTGTCTTTCTCATTAAACGAAAATTTGATTTCTAAAAGGACTCAAATTCCTCTCTCAAATTTTTTTTATAAAATAATTTACTATATATAAAAAAATCATGCATAATAAAATAAAAGTTGTATGAATAATACTTGGAGTCCCATTGCCAGCAGCCATCGCGTAGGAGGCAGTCATGTTGTAGACCCTTGCTGTTGATTTTGTTGGTTTGTTTGATGATGTAGGCCCCGTGATTGCTAAAGTCCCGCTGCCAGTGCCTGTATTCACACTTCTTGTATCCGTCCTCCTCTTCGGACAATCTTTCACCTTGTGTTCAGTCTATCCATACAGAAAACACCAACTATTCATCCTAGGATTGGGGCAGTTGGGAGAGATATGGTCCTCCTGCCCGCACTTGTACCAAAAAAACTTTCCCTTCAAACATTCCCCAGAGTGGTTCTTTCCACAAGTCTTGCACTATACCGCTGGCTTCTTAACACCTTCTTGTTTGATCTGAACATTCCCAAAGTTATTCACCTTCCTCTTTCCATCTCCACTCCTGCTCCCACTATTAATTCCTACCTTCCCAGCTCCTTCTACCGTACCCTTATTCTTCCTCTCCTTGTTGTAGAGGCTCATGGCCTCACTTCCCTCCTCAAGAATAATCGCCTTCTCCATGAGTGCTGTAAATGTAGGGATCTGCAATAATGCCACCTTATTGTAGAGCCAGGGTTTCAATCCCAGCTCAAACCTTCTCGCTTTTCTAGCCTCCGTATCAACTTGATGCGGGGAAAACCTAGCTATCTCATTAAATTTGGCGGCATATTCGGACACCGTCATATTCTCCTCCTTCAATTCTAAAAATTTCACATCCATCCTAGCCTGCATACTAGGTGAAAAATAGTTTTCAAAAAACAAAGTTTTGAACCTATCCCAAGTTATCACACCTTCTCTTGCCCTCGCCTGATTTGCTTCCCACCAAAAATTTGCCTCACCCTTCATCATGTAAGTGGCAAAAGCAATCTTCTACCCTTCAGCTACCCTAGCTATCACAAACGCCTTTTCAATCTCCTTAACCTAAGTTTGGGCTTCTACAGGGTCAGTTGTACCTTTGAATTCTAACGGTCCTACAGCCTTAAAGTCTTCGAAGTTAGCTAAGCGGTTGTCCGACTGGTTCCCTGCAGCTGGTATTCCCTGTTGTATAGCCTGAGCTATCATGTTCGCGAAGTTCTGTATCGGGTCTGCTTGTTGTTGTCCCTCAGCATTGTTGACAGATTCTTCTGCCCTTTGATTTCGAGTTCGACGTCTTGGCGGTATTATCTGATTAAATAAAATCATGAATTTAACTTACATTCTAAACCTTATCGCATAAGTTTAATATTTTACACTTGTTTCATTACTCAAACATAGATTCATATTCATTCAATGAATATTTTACATAGCATATCACATAATGTTTTAAACATCAGCTATCCCTTTGTGACTACAAAAGTCGGGACTTACAAACTTGATCATTACAAAAGTTTTAGAATATTACATTACATAGACATACTTATCCTATATATTACATTAAACGCACCTACACCCCAGAACCTATACTACCTATTCGCTACGCCCTTTTTCTTGGACAATTTTTTGCCTGATGACCTTTTATCGCACAGATAAAACATGCTCATGGTTTATAGTCAGGACAATACAGAGTGGTATGCCCCTCATAACCGCAAAGATAACATAATCTTTTCCCTTTCTTCTTATCGGATTTTCCTAAGTCGTGGTCTTCTATATTTCTTTTCCCCTTCTTGCTCGGAGCTGCACACGACGTGTTGTTTATGGCTCCCATCTGATCAATTTGGATTTTAAGCTTATCTTGTTCTTCCATTATTTCTATTAACGCTTGACGCAAGTGACTATTCAACAGCTTTTCTATTTTTCACAGCTTTTCCAGAGAAGAAACTTTGTTCCTCAGATCCGACACTTCCGTTGATGCTTGATCAGCTTCAACTTTAGTTTCCGAAATACTATCTGTCAGCTCCACCATTTCTGGATATGGTATTACGTTTTCCACGATAACCAGCTCGTCTGAGTTATTTTCATTGTGAGCCTCTATTTCAGCTATTGGCTTCGATATGAGCTCGGGTGTATGGATTTGATCCTTCTTCATGCTATAAGCATATAACAAGCCTTTTTCACCATATATCTACACACATAAATTATCCTGATTAGCATATAGTATATACACACAACAAATAAGAGTTTTATATAAGTTATATTTTATTTTGTTTGACGATGAATTTATTTAATTCATCTCTTTTTAAACTCTAAATGAGTTATTTATATTTTCAACGTTTCCCTCTGTTCTAAGGTTATAGCCTAAGGTCTAGCCCACCTAAGGTTTTTAACCCTATGCACTGATACCAACCTGTAAAGCCCCCAAATTCGGGTACTTGAAACCCGAACTCAGTGCTTCACGATACCATTTCTATGAGCGAAATAATACTAAAAATAATAATAATAATATAAAGACTAACTTAATTTACATATCATCAAAGTCTAATCCCCAGGTACGAGACCTTTAATCATTCATTACAATACATGATAGATAATATATATACCATTGTCTTAATTATATCAACTATTACATCAGATAACTTTTCATTCATTCAGCAACCTTTCCCTTTCCCTTGTTCTTAGCAGAGCCTTCAGGTTGTTCACACTTAGCTGAAAATATTTAAATTAAGCAAGGATGAGCATTTGAGTGCCCAGCAAGTAATAACAATTATATATATATATATATAAGCTGAAAGAATTTAAATGTTTTCTTTGTACTACCCTTCTACAACAAGTCAATAGTTGTGAAGTAATCTGAACCGATAATAATAACATAACAACTCTCTATCAAATTTTTGAAACTACGTAATGACTATAACTAGGGTTAAGGTGACATAATATGAACATTGTTTTTATTTTCGAAAAGGTTAAACAGAAATTCATCTGCAAACCGTCATAACTTACGGGCACGGGGGTGATCAGCCCGTTGTACCCTACATTGATCAATACTACATGCAAGAACGAGGGTATCGTTCACTCTGTCCGCCTTGGGCGCATAAAAGTTTTTCCGTGTAGGGATGTTCATACTTGTCTGGGTTCCAAATCAAAGGTTTTATCTTGTTCAACAATAATCTATAATTCAACATATATATATTTATACGGGAAATTGACAAAGGTGTATCAACATGTGATTAAATACAATAATTATCCAAGTTGAGACACTTGTATCACCATTTATATAAATTAACGAACAGAATATATATCTTAATTACCATATACTAACATGTTGATAAGCAATGAGCGTATATAATATAGGGTTAATAATCTGTACAATAATAATATAATTTAGAAAGATTCTTACTCATGTCCATTACATAAAGAAAATGCAAAGGTAAGATACTTGCCTGGTACGCTTCTTACTATTTGCAACTTAGTTTTATCTTTTATATAACACCTATCAGTAATAAGATCATTTTACTGATTAGAATAACATATTATAACGCATAGCACTGCTTATTGCAGTGAGCACATTACCGAATCACATTATCGCATATGTTTAACAACCATTGAATCACAAATAAACACTTATCAAATCAAATTATCTAAGTCCAGATCAATTTCTGAAATATGTCGGTGTACCAACGGCTTTATCGGGTAATTATCGAGTCTAGGACTCTATCCTGTAGCTCAATATATGTAATTATCAGTTATATTATTTTTAAATGACTTATAATAATTTTTAAACATTTATTATAATTTATCATGCATTTTTCAAACATTGGAATCATGCTTAAATGATTTAAATATCAAACAATTCTATTATCATTAATATTTAATTAATATTAAACTATTAATGAAACCATTGCCAAAATATTAAAGTTATTTATACTAACTTAGAATATTTTTAAAGTATTTAGATTACCTTTAAATGATTTTTAAAATAATTAAAATCATTTTTAATTAATTACCATTAATATTTAAATATTAATGTACTATTTATCAAAATATTAAAAGTCATTAATTATAACTCAAAATATTTATATCCTTTTTAAATGATTTTTAAATTAATAAAATTATTTTTAAACTATTTACTAAATATAATTATTAAATAAATTTAATATCATTTAATATTAAATTAATATCATTAATATTAAATTATTAATGAAATTATTCTTTAAATATTAAAAGTTATATTTTATAACTTAAAATATCTTTAAACACTTTATTTACATTTAAAATGATTTTTATAATATTAAAATCATTTTTAAACTAATTTATTTAATATAATTATTAAATAACCTTAATATCATTAATAATAATTAATTAATGAATTTTTTTTAAATATATAAAGTTATATTTTATAACTTAAAATATTTTTAAACTATTTATTTTCATTTAAAATGATTTTCATAATATTAAAATCATTTTTAATTAATTTATTTAATTTAATTATTAAATAAATCTAATATCGTTAATATTAAATAATTAATAAAATTTACTTTAAAATATTAAAAGTTATATTTTATATCTTAAAATATTTTTAAATAACTTATTATCATTTAAAATGTTTTTTAATATAATAAAATCATTTTTAATTAATTTAATTAATACATTTAATAAATAAAATAATTATCAATTATATTTAAATAAATACTAATATTTGTGAAAAATATTTCAAATTATTAAAAATTAATTTTTTATAACTTAAAATAATTTTTGTAATTTTTGAAAATTAATTTCTATTTTTAAATGATTTTTAGAATTTAGTTTAATTAATTTTTATAAAACTGTCACTAAAGACTGCCTATAGTGACAGAACCGTCGCTATAGGTGTTCTTCGTGTAAACCCAGAAATTCAAGTCAATTTGCTAGGTACCACGTTTGACCAACAATTAATCTTCACACAAAGTATTTCTGGACATGTTGATGGTCAGATCATGTAGTACAAGTACAAGACTACACGATCCAACAATAAACATCATCATAACATGCATAACCAAAGAGATGTGAGCCTTTAAATGTGTTGTCAGAGGCTGTTCTTCATTTATGGGTTGCCCAGAAATGAAGAACAGTTCGAGCATGCACTTTTGGGTTTCCACTACTTATGATCCGTGTAATCTTTGTAATGAATTCCGTATGTAGCCAGCATGACAAGGAAGGGTTATATCACAGTAGATCACTAAAACAACAACAGATCAAGCAGATTTATACTGGTCAAACCATGTCAGACGACATGGTCAAGCGTTTTCTGGGTTACCCAGAAAACAGCTTCCATGATCGTTTGCCCTGGTTTGACCGTCCTCTATAATCACACAGTTTGATGATTAGGATATTATAAGGCATAAACATGGAGTTCATATACAAGACTACAACATAGATGCAACACAAACAACAAACGAACAACACACTGAAAGATCTAGCCGGTCAAAAGCGTGGTCAGGTCGTTTCTGGGCTGTTTCTGGGTTACCCAGAAAAGCCCGGTCATGGCCGGTCAACGCCTTTTGACCTTAAATAACTTGCAATTTAGACCAGATCTATGTCTGATTCTTGCTCCAGATCAAAGACTACATATCAGACTACAACTACCAACTTTCAAAACACAAAACACATTAAAGATCACATAGATATAAGGTCTGACATTTGGTTGTCAGACATCAAAAACAAATTTTCTAGATTTTGAAAAATGTCAAATCCGAGCATCTAGATGTTATGGATTCAACATCTAGCAACCCAGATCATCATTAGACACTACTAACATCATGTTTAACACAAAAATTTTAACATTTAACAACAGATCGATAGACAGATTTTCAAGCTAGGGCTTTATACCTTCTTTGATCAATTGATGATTCTGTGCTTAAGATATGTTATGGTTGATCGTGGGGCTGTTCTTAGGAACTGATATGCTTATGAAATTCGTGAGTTTTAGACAGAGAAGCTCAAGGATGAGAGTTGGACAAAAATAAGTGAGCAAATAAAAATTTTCTCTCTCCAATTCTATATATACATGTGTTATATGCATGAATGGCTGAGCTAGAGACTTGTTGCTGTCATTTTTCATCACATAAGGTTGTTGGATTTCGTCACCAACTTCCCCTATTGTCAAAACCTATACTAGCTTCAATAATATACAACTAAGGGTAAAAATGTCATTTGGCTTAAATTTTAATGGCAATATTGTCATCCTTGCAAACCCTTAGGGTTTGACCCTTAGGGTTTAACCATAAGGTTTAGCACAAAACAATTATAGGATTTCCAATTAAGGTTTGTACAAAAATAAAATTAAATAAATTTTAGTTTCTAAAATTTTGAAATTAGGGCTTCCTAATTATGATTAGTTTTCTAAATAATTTATACAGGAACATTAGGGTTTAATACCTCTAATTATAATTAACTATGCTAATTTAGCAGTTAGGGTTTACAATTAGTAATTAGGTTTTAAAATTACTAATTAGGGTTACTAAATATAAAAAATAGGGTTTCTATTTTAGTAATTAGGGTTTAACAATTTAGGATTTCCATAATTAATAATTGTAATTCTAATACTTGTTAATTAATCACATTAACACAATCATCAATCAATCTTGAACTCTAATTTGGGCTTCAAATTAGGGTTTCTAGATTTCAAAAATTATGATTTTATAATTAGGGTTTTCTAAAGATTAATTAGGGTTTCTACACTCTAATTAGGGTTTACCTAATTAATCAAATCATTATATAATACACAGCATAAATCATATACACAATTATATAACAGTTTTAAACTCACTATTGATTTTTAAATTAGGGTTTTTCACAGTAAAACTAGGGCTTAACCAATTAATATTAGTTTTTTGAAATTATACACCATAATTGACTAACCATCATCAATACGTACATACAGTACATATTTATAGCACTGACAAATCAAAATGTAATTAATATTATATTATTAGTCTCATCCCTGGATAAAAATCTAAAATTAGGGTTTGGATTCCATATCTGATTTATTATTCCATATTTAACCTTAATAATTAGGGTAGAATAATTAACTTAATAATCTGTACAAAAATTCATATAATAAAATAATTATTATAATTATTCTAAGAAAATCATTTCATATATTATTTAAATAATATATAACTATATTTTCATGGAAAATAATTAATAAAAACCTTTCTACTATAAAATTAATTATTATAAGAATATACTTTATAATAATCAATAATTCTAAAATAAAATTAGTTGTAAATATTCATGTAATAAATATATTTTTATTTATCACATAAATACATGTACACAATATCTTGTACAAATCCTCATCCTTAAAAAAAATTATACGTAAAATTTCTGATTTAATTTATATAGAAAATATCGGGTCGTTACAATCCTAAACCTTGGCATTACTTTATTCATCGAAAATCGTAAGCTTATCTCATTGAATGCAAGTTATCCCATTTATTCGTTCAATTGAGCTAGTATGTCTAAAACTATTGTGAAAACTATTAATCATGTCAAACGTAGTATTATTCTCGAATACTGTGAAAGTGTCTATGCTATTTGATTCGGCTAGACTATATGCATGTTTATAAAATTGTCCAAACCAATTGATTTGTACGAAAATCTTGAAAATTGAGTTGAACAACCCTTAAGGCAAGGGGAATGTATGTTGTTGGAAACCCCGACACATGAGTATATTATTATTGTGGTGTTATGCATAACGTGGAGTATTGTAGACTGATCCTCTGCAATACTTGTTCTTTTGGGTTATCAGTTTAATATTGATAATTCTAGTAGATGTTCAATAGTCCTTAGTGACTACTCAGTATAAATTGTTATCCAGTCAGATACCTTGATAGCCTTTGAATTCATATATATCTGTTGATTTATATTGAATTATCATTCTTATTCCAAGAATTGTTGATATTCATTATTCATGATATTATTATGAAACTCTGAACTATCTTAGAGGTGATACTTCGATATTTCATACTCGTGTTATAAAATTTTTTACCCTTGTTGTATATTACTTGCTGGGCAATTTGTGCTCATTCTTGCTTATTTAAAACCTTTTAGTTAAGGCGGAACAGGGAGGTGTCTCTGGGAAAGACAACGACAAGGGCAAGGCTACTGACTAGCTTGTCCCTTTTATGTTTAATCTATTATGTTGTTTTAAGACTATTTGCAGACTATGTTTAAACTTAAGTAGGATTATGTAATAAATCTTTATTCGAAATTATTATGTAATCTATTAAGTACTGTAGGTTGCGAGACTTGAGGGAATAATTATAATAAATTGTTGTATATTATTCTAAATTAGATCTTTCGTTGCGAATGTATGATTTTAGTAATTATGGTAATAGTTTGAGCACGTGACGAACCGAATTCGAGCGACCAAGCGTAGGTCAGAATTTGGGGGCGTCACAGAGCTAGCTCACACTTTCCTTAGTCAGTATAGCTTCTAGTCACAGATGGCCCCTGACCGGTACCAAATTACTAAAGTAAGGAAGCAAACCAATGAATCTTTCAGAGAGTATGCTCAAAGGTGGAGGTGCCTTGCTGCTCAAGTTGTTCCCTCTATGAATGAGTCTGAGATGGTGATGACCTTCATAGACATACAAGAAGCTCCTTTCTATGAGAGAGTCTTAGCTGGTATTGGCAAACCATTCTCTGAAATGATTAAGCATGGGGAGATGGCTGAGATAGGATTGAAGTCAAGAAAAATTCAAGACTTAGCTGCCCTTAAAGCTGTTGCTAAACATATCCAGTCCGAAAATTATGGAAACAGCCCCTGGAAGGTCCTTAAAAAGAAAGAGGAGGATGTTTCCTTGATACTACAAGGTTAGAAAGGCAGTCAGAATATGCCTATCCAGAGGAGAAATTACTCCCCCTTTCAAGCACAGTCTTCGAACACTTTGTTGCCAAAGAGTGGAGAAGGCAGACGCACTCGAGTGTTCATACTCTTAGGGGACTCACTCGAGAACATTCTCAATCTTCTGACAACTCAGAAGAAAATTACTCATCTTCTTCCACCAGCCAACCCAGATGGGTAGAGTTTTAATGCTAGTCAGAAATGTGCTTATCATGCTGGAGCTCCAGGACATGATACTAAAGATTGCTGGGCCTTGAAACACAAGATCCAGGATTTGACTGATAATGGTTAGATCGTGGTAGCAAAACCCGTGTGACACCCCCAAATTCGGGTTTCCTGACCCTTGAGTTTGGTGCCACGATCCACAATATAATAACATCTAACTACCCATTTAAATATGAATTAGAAATTTACACCATATTAACTGATATAGTTAATACATTCGTCCCATGTTATCTAACCATGACTTTACAAACATACCCCTTGGATATACAAAAGGGTTTACAAATACAACATAATAATAATGTTAACCATAGAAATGTTTTATTTAGCAAGGGTGAGTAACAAATTTGCCCCGCAAGTTAAGATATACAATGAATGCATAAGAATCAAAACAACATAATATCTATTTTGATAGAATGACACCAAAGTTCGGGGAACTTTGAAATAGTTGAATAATTCATTCTTCTCTAACCAATATTCTCGCAACCTAAGCAACACATTAACGAAAGGATACAATGCTTTCAAAGTTTCTACGATATTCTATTGAATAACAATTTAGCAATACTCTCCAGTGTTTATGATGAATGATCTTACAAGATCTTGAAATTCTCTTCTCGAGTAACTATCAAAGATTTACTCTGATATACCCAAATAAAAGGATGGAAATATTTTCCAGAATTTATGCTGAGTGATCCATAAGGATCTTGAACTTCTCTTCTCGAGTAACTATCAGAGATTTACTCTGATATACCTAGGTGTATCAGATAACCATAAAGATTAAATCATACCCCTCTTCAAGTATATAAAGTGATCAGCTTTAGTATACCCTATATTATGCATAATATTCAAACGCGCGCAAAGGCCAAATATGCGACCAAATATGTTCCCTTTATATAAAAGGTTGTTCTTCTCAGTCTTTGAATCAGAATTTGATTTAACAAAGAAATATAATGATTTCAATATCTAATCACTTCTCTTATCTTCTCTTCTCTTCTCGAACCTATCAAGTTCTAACAAATGTTCGTTTAGCCAGAACAATTAGCTAAGACATTTCTCAACACGATTTAACAATAGACAGAATTTGACTGTACTATTTGCAATCAATAATAACTTCTACGGATGTAAATATCCAACAACAGTAATTCTCCAAGTATATTCTCAGAATCACTAATTCAATTTGAATTAATAAACATGTACTAACTGCGAATAATCAACAATAATTCTCAAATGTGGTCTAATCAACAATAATTAACCACCATACTATTTAAAAGATATAACTCAAGGTTGAGTTAAGGAAACTTGCCTGATTCGTTGACTACTGCTACGCAATTTAAGTTAACTACTTTTGTAAGACCTATCATTAATAAGATTGGTCTTTCAATCAGCATATCATACTTTGTATAATAATACAACTACTTTATTAATCAATTATCTAACACTTAATCACATAATTAAATATTAGATAACACCTTACAACATTAGTATTATTATAATCCTTTGGTAATTCTTTAATCACTATATCACATACATTATGATTTAACACTTACTTTTTCATTTCATAAGTTATTCTTTAACATTTAATAAGTCAACCTGGATTCTAAATCCAGTAACCTGGATTCTAAATCCAGCAACCAAATTGCCAATCTAGTAGACTGGATTCCTAATACAGCAACCTGGATTCCAAATCCAGCATCTAGATGGCCAATCCAGCAAACCAAACTACAATCCAATAAACTGGATTCTAAATCCAACAACTAGATTGCAATCCAGTAAACTGGATTCAACATATTTTCAATTCAGTAAACTTCTTTTCAATGCAGCAAGCTGGATTCCATATCCTATTCACGAAAACACCAAAGCAACTTATTATTCTTGTTATCCTTTGACCAAACACATATACATATATTCCTTACACAAAAAGTATTTTTCCATAATTTTCCAACTTTCTTTAGTATTTTTCAAAAATCATTTTTAGTGTGTAGCTTAAGAATTTAGCCCCATCATGCTCAACTCAAGAAATTCCCATCTCTTGGTACAATCTTATACGTGCTAGCGTGAGCCTCCAGTTTAAATTTTATGGCCATCGGAGTTATAGAACTCCGGTTATAGTCGTTTTCGTCAAAAAATCACAGAAATTGAAATGGTCATAACTTGGTCATTTTAATTTGGAATGAGTTCATTTTTTGAACAGGAGGTACTTAATACCATATATTTTCATGTCCCAAAAGGCCGAAATTTTTCTCACAAATTAAGTTGCCGAAACAGCCCTTACAAAATTTTGGACAGTAGTGTTTTGAAAAATTATCACTTTTCCTACTTTGTTAAAAATAATCCATATGGAAATCTACAACTCCTTTTTCAGTGATTCCACTTGAAAATGTTAGAAAACTTATCATAGTATCCTCCCAAATATTTCCAGAATTTTTGAATGTCCGAAAAATGATGAAACTACCCCTATCCTTGACTTTCCAAAAATAGTCTTCTTTTCTCTCTAGACACGAAACTGTTTTGGCTAAAACAATCACTACAGATTGTGTACTCAACATTTTTGAGTGCTACCACTTGGGTTTAGTAGATAACTTACATATCTAGCACCTCTCTTTGTCAGATTGCAAAAAGAAGGTGTATATCAGAAACGGTGAAAATCCAAAGCACATAGAAATTTTATGGTTTATAAACTAGAAAAACACTTTTCTTTACTTTTGATTTTCAAACAAATTAACACCCAATATGGATATATCTAAACATGAAACACTCATTAACATGTATATTCATGGTTTTTGAGCTTAGAAACATAGAATCAAGTTTTGATTTAGAATAATCAAAAATTACATAAACAAAAGGGGTTTATACCTTTAATTTGTAGCTACCCTTCCTTATTCTTCCAAAGTGAAAGAAGATTTTGAGTAGAAAGAAAATCCAAGTCTCTTCTTCTTGCTCCCTACTCCAGCCGTCTCTCTCCTCTCTCTTCTCTAGTCTCTCTCTTTCTTTCTTAGTTTATGTTAGATAATAAAATGAAAAGAAAAAGATAAGACTTAGATTTTTTTTGTTTGTTGGAAAAGTATGTATAGATATATTATGTATATCTATATACATCTCCCACACATTCTCATCTCTTTCCCTCTCTCAATAATCACCACTTAGATGTATGAAAGATTATTAAGTAATGTGGCTTCATAAACAAAGTGACACATGGCTATGTTGGTGAAATATTTTTGGAACATGTGGTGCTTAAAATTGATGGTGTGTAACCACCATCTCCTCTCCTTTTCTTCCTCATCATATCCGACCAAGTGGCCTTTATTTCACCAAGTCTTGCTTCTTTTTTAATGTAATATTTAATGTACATAATGTCCAAAGTGCCCTTTCTTCAATTGGGCTCCAAGTTTGGGCTCATATTCTTTTAATTCTTTTGGGCTTCTAAATTAATTTCTTGGGCCATGAAAATATATTAGGTCCAATACTTTTAATATTACCATTCCCTAATTATTTAATTAGGATTTTCATTTTCTCAATTATAACTTAATTCCTTACTTACATACACTTATTTTCTTAACCCAATTAGACTTGCTATAATTAAGTTATAAACTTAATTAACTGAGATGTATAAAATAAATCTCTTAGAATTAGTATATATTTTATATACTAACATTCTCTTGTATCATAACCCTTAAGGTATACAATTTTTCATTCCTAATTTATAATTAGGTTACCTTAGCTTCTCTTATTTGTTTATAATAAACAAATAAAAATAAACACATATTAGTCATATGCAATTACTAACATATAACAATACACAAAATCATATAAGTCTTTCACACAAAACTTTTTAATTCCATACCTTATTTCCAGTATAGGTCTTATTATTCAACCTTTACCTAATCAATTAAAATTTTATTAATCATAAAAATTCTCAGGTCATCACAACCTGACCAACCCCATGTGCAAGATAACCCTCTTCCTCAACATAAGGAAGAGGAGGTTAACATGATTAATTGGAGCAGTTGACAGAGTTCCAATTACGGTGGTGAATCCTCCCAAACCAGCAAGGACGGTGCTAACAAATGGGACTACGCACAGTTCCAATTTATGATGGAACGGAAAATGAAAGCTCTTTGCAAGCAAGTTGGGCAATTGGCAGAACTAGTGATTCATCAGCACCAAGTCACACGCCAATTAGTCAGTCAGGAGCATGCTAGCCTCCTTCCTTTTGTCATGAATACTCCATCATCATCTCCAAAAAGTGAAACACTTGAGGATAAAATTGCAAAAAGAGCAAGTGACAAAGCCCGCCGAGATTTTGCCAACAAGAGGGAATTCACATACCTTGGCCAAACTATGGAGGAAATATTTCAGATGCTGATCAATGAAGGTAGAGTTACAGATCTATTACCTCCAATCAATCCCCGTTCAAGGCGATTTAATGCTAATGGAGTATATCAGTATCACTCCCACTCTCGCGATCACAGCACAGAAGAATGCTGGGCACTCCGCTACCTTATTCAAAATTTAATTGACAGCGGTGTCCTGCAGCTGGCAGACGATGACACTGTTTTACTAGAGAGTGGGGACGCATTTCCTACAAAGTGGAAGGAAGTCGTAGCAGTCATATCTTCTGAGAAAGATTCAGCTACCCCCTCACATACAATTCAACCTATTCAGCTCAAGGGTATTGAAACTCCTTTGAAAGTGGTTGCGCCAGAGCCAATCATTTTACCATTCAGACCACAATATCCTGTTGTCAGCCTACAAAAAGTGCCATAGAATTATGGACAGGCTGAAGGATCCACATCCCATATAACCGCTACGGTGTCGAAGAATAATCCACTGTATCTTCCCCAATGGGTGATGAAGCCTACCATCAAGAGAAAGGGGAAGATTCCCATGGAAAAAGTGGAAGAATTTCTCCGTACTATGAGCCATAATAAGGCCAAGGTGGTTTCAAGCTTAAGAGAAGCTCCATAACAAATTTCTATACTGGATTTGGTTTTCTCTTCCGAAGATCACATGAAGATCTTGTTAAGAGATTTGGAAGAGGCCCATTTGGCGAAATTAATGGATGTTCAAAAATTCCAGTATCTGGTTGATCACATTTTTAACAACAATGTGATATCTTTCACCGATGACGATATACCTCCTGAAGGGACTGGTCATTGTAAGCCGTTACACATAGTAGTTTTGTCTTTAGGATACATGGTGGAAGGAGTTTTGATAGACGGAGGATCATCTTTGAATATCTATCCTTATGCCACTTTGGTGAAGATGAACATCAATCTCAATCGGATCCGAAGCAGCCATACGGTTATCAAAGCTTTTGATGGATCTCGACGAAACTCTGTCGAAGAGATTGAACTGCCAGTGGAGATTGGTCCACATACATTCTGCGTGTCTTTTCATGTTCTCAAAATAGATACAGGATACAACCTGCTTTTGGGAAGACCGTGGATTCATATGGCCAGAGTCGTCCCCTCCACTCTTTACCAACAACTTAAATACATCATCAGCAATAGCCTAGTCACTGTCGATACTGAGTCAGAATGTCCTGAACAAGGTGACATACCACTCATCAACTTCAATTCAGAAGTTGAGCCGGTCAGTTTTCATGCCCTGGAAGTGAACAACATTCACTACCATCCTGTTGGGGCGCCACCTTTGGTACCTAGAATTTCTGCCGAAGTAATGTCGGCAAGCTATGAAATGTTATCTTTGGGCTATCAACCTGGACAAGGGTTCAGCAAAGACCATCAGTGCATCAAACGCCCAATTTAAGTTCCCAATCAAACAAGGATAGCCAGACTAGGCTATACTGCCAGTTCTAGTCGCAGGAATCCTCATAAGCACAAACAGATTCCTTCAACTTCAGCCGCACAGCGATTATCTCCACCTACATCTCCTGAGCCTGTACGGTCTCTGGTAAAGGTGCCTGCCCATGTAATGGCCATGTTATTTCCTAAATCGATACCGGTCAAGGGGAAAGAAGCCATGGTTTCAAATCCCGAAGTGGAAGAAAAGGAGCGGAGACGTAAACAAGACATCGCTAGGAGGATGTCAAACATGCGCATCATTGTCCATGATGATCACACAAATAGAAACACTTCAGACGATGATTATCCAGACATAATGGTCATCATTCGGGATAAAGAGGATGGTGACAGCCCCTCCATCATTGTAGTCCATCAGGACTTCACCCTTGACAATTGGAGCAACATTCCTTTTATTGGTCGACAAGGATAAAATGGGCAGAAACTCCATCTGCCCTGTAGATAACAATAACTGCTTACTTTTCTGTAAAGTATTAGCAGTTGTTTTGTCAGTACATGCTAACACTTTGTATGATTGAATAATTTCTTATATTAAGTGAAAGCATATTTTGTTTCAGAACTCGAAATTTAGATGTGCCTATGCTTGCTGATGAGGTGCCTTTTCTCCACAAGGATTGTAACTTTGATGAAAAGTTGGACTCAGACTTGATGGAAATATAAGAGGACATTGAGATACCTCAGGACATCAAAGAATGGGTCGAAGACAAACCCAAACCAAACATTGATCAAACTATTGCATTCAATCTCAGAACCTTAGAAAGCCCTAAACTAATCTAGATTGGTACAGACCTCACTTCAAACCAAAGGAATGACATGGTTACACTATTAATCCAATTCCAGGATGTATTTGCATGGTCTTATGAAGACATGGTGATTTTATCCACTAACATAGTCATTCATCGCCTTCCCATCAAAGAAGGATTCAAGCCAGTCAGGCAGAAGCTCAGGCGATTAAAACCTGAGTGGAGTTTAAAGGTCAAAGAAGAAATTGTTAAACAATTTCAAGCAGACATCATCATGGTGTCCAAATACCCTGAATGGCTATCCAACATAGTCCTCGTGCCTAAACTAGGAGGAAAGATACGAGTTTGCGTGGATTACCGGGATCAAAATAAAGCTTGCCTTAAAGATAGATTTCTCATGCCATTTATCCACATTCGCATTGACAATACTACTCAATACGACATGTACTTCTTTGCTGATTGCTTCACGGGGTACCATAAAATTATGGTTGCTGAAGAGGATCATGAGAAAACTGCATTCATCGCGCCTTGGGGAACCTTTTGCTACAGACGGTTGTCATTCGGCCTCATCAATGCCAGAGGTACCTACCAGCGAGCCATGATGGCTCTTTTTCATGATTTAATGCACAAGGAGATAGAGATCTACGTGGATGACATCATTGTCAAGTCCCAAAGGGAGGAAGACCACTTAAACCATCTCAGAAAGCTCTTCAACAAGTTGCGTAGGTACAACTTAAAGTTGAATCCAGCCAAGTGCACCTTTGGCGTTAAATCAGGCAAGTTGCTAGGATTCCTAATCAGCCACAAAGGGATTGAGCTGGATCCCGCCAAAATTCAGGCCATCACGGAAATGCCCATTCCTCAGACAGAGAAGGAAATACTGGGATTTTTGGGAAGAATCAACTTCATCAGCAGATTCATCTTCCAACTCACAGCAACCTGTGAGCCTATTTTCAAGTTGTTAAGGAAGAACTTCTCTATGAAGTGGAATGATGAGTGTCAGAAGGCATTCCTTACAATCAAAGAGCAGCTAGTCAAAGCTCCTATTTTGGTACCACCCAGGGATGATGTTCCCCTATTCATGTACCTGTCCATAAATGACGATGCCATGGGCTACATGCTGGGACAGAAAGATGATAGAGGCCAAGAACGAGCTATCTACTACCTCAGCAAAAGATTCAGCAGCAGTGAACACAAGCACACTCTGATTGAGAAGACTTGTTGTGCTTTAACATGGGCTTCCATGAGGTTACAGCATTACCTCCATGGTCACATAACCCATCTCATATCCCGTGTGGATCCTCTCAAGTACATGTTTAGTAAACCCATGTTGAATTATAGGATGTTCAGATGGCAGTTGATCCTACAACAATTTGACATCGTGTATGTGACGCAAAAGTCCATTACAGGTCAAGGAATTGCGGATCAACTGGCCACCGTACCTTCAGGAGATTTCAAACCCTTGGACACATACTTCCTCGATGAAGGGGTAATGACAATTCAGTAACACCATCATGCACACCAAATATGGAAGATGTATTTTGATAGAGCTATAAATATGGAAGGTTCTAGGGTTGGAGCAGTTCTAGTATCCGTTACGGGGGAGCAGTATCATGGCGTCGTCAAATAGTAGTTTGCCAACACCAACAACACAGTTGAGTATGAAGGCTTTAACATGGGGCTAAAACTTTCTCAATCAATGGGAATCAGACGGTTAACTATCTTTGGTGATTCAGAGTTGGTAATCAGATAAACCACATGAATCTATCACACCAAAGGTCTACACTTGTTGCCTTACCATCGACAAGTTCTACAGATGGCTTCGGAGTTTGAAGAAATATCCTTCCTCCACATTCCTCAAAATAGGAATGATTTTGCGGATGCGCTAGCAACCTTGGCCTCCTTGATTAATATATTGGACAAGGAAAACATGTTAACCATCACATTTGCCCAAAAAAAGGCTCTAGCCTATGGGAACTTCATTAGAGAAGTATCGAATGAGTTGCCTCCCATCCAATACCCTTGGTATCAGCACATCAAGTAGTACTTACGAGATGGATCTACACCAACTGAGGCGAGTCTGACTGAAAGAAGGCAGATCCATCGACTAGGTATGAAATTCTACATGAGCGGAGATGCTCTCTGCAAAAGAGATGCAGGACTAGGTCTCCTCAGATGTCTGGACAAGGACCAAGCTTAGATGCTCATGAATGAAATCCATGGTGGAGTATGTGGCCTACACATGAGCGACCCTCTACTTGTAAAGAAGATTCTCATAACAGGGCATTACTGGCTATCTTTCAAAGCTGACTGTGAGGATCACATCAAGAGATGTTATCAGTGCCAAATTCATGGGAATGCTATCCACGCCCCTCCGAGGGAGCTCCACAATATGAGTTCACCTTGGCCCTTCTCAATGCGAGAAATGGACGTTATCGGACCCATCGAGCCCAAAGCCAGTAATGAGCATCGATTTATCTTCACCATGATCGACTACTTCACCAAATGGGTAGAAGCAGCCTCCTTCCCTAGGGTTACCAAAGAAGTCATCATTGCTTTCATCTGAAACAATGTCATTTGTCGATATGGACAACCAGAGGTAATTATATCAGACAATGCTAAAAACCTCAACAAAAAATTGATGGAGGAATTGTGCAGTAAATTCCACATCAAACACCTTAACTCCGTCATCTACCGTCCAAAGATGAATGGTGCTGTTGAAGCGACTAACAAAAATATCATGCAAAAGATATCCACCAATCACAAAGGATGGCATGACTTATTGCCTCTGACTCTGTTTGCCTACAGAACATCCATGCGTACTTCCATTGGCGCAACTCCCTACACATTAACCTATGGGATGGAAGCAGTGCTCCCCATAGAGGTGGAAATGGAATCCCTCGGAGTGTTGATAGACGCTCAGCTGGACGAAGACCAATGGGTACAAGATATGTATCACCAATTGTCTCTGATAGACGAAAGGCGAGTTGATGCTATTTTCCATGGTCAGCTATACCAATAGAGGATCGCCAGATCCTAAAACAAAAAAGTTCGGCTACGACAATTTAAATAGCATGACTTGGTTTTGAAGAAGATCATTGGCAACCAAGATCAGTCCAAAGTAAAATTTGCTCCGAACTGGGAAGGCCCATTTGTTGTCGAGGAGGTATTGACCGGAGGTGCTCTCAGATTGCAGGAAATAGATGGCGATGAATTTCCACAGCTCATCAACTCGGACACCGTGAAATGGTACTATGTCAGAGGTTACCATCAAGCAAACATCCTAGTGTTGGATTATCAGATCTCCAGTCATTTCAGGTTTTCTAACCCGTCGCTACATACAACTTCTCTTCCCACTCATCTGCCCCATCAGGAACAAACACACTTTTCTAACCAGTAGCTTGGTTTTGGATCGCCAGATCCTTCTTTCAACTTGGTTTTGAATCCTTACTCAACTTCGGTTATCCCACCAGGGATTGAACCTTTCACACTCACAATTTTACCCCACTAGGGATAAGACTTTTCACACCCATAGTTTGTCCTGTACACGGGATTAAACTTTCTCCCTCGCAGTTTGTCCTGAACATGGGATCAAACTTTTCATTGGCTACAAACTGTCCTAAACATGGGCGATCTCCTTGATACAAGCACTACTAGAAAATCGACCTATAGCGACAGTCGGTGACCATCGCTATAGGCCAAAAGACTGTTGCAAAAAGTTTTAGCGACAGTCGCCGACCGTCACAATAGAAGTCGTCGGTAAACCTTTTAGCGCCGTCTTTTGGCCTATAGCGATGGTCGGTGACCGTCGCTATAGGTCATGACAAAATCATGCATTTGCTCTTTACCAACGGTCGTCGAAAGTTATTGCTATAGTCATGACCGTAGCTATAGATGTCTATAGCGACGCTCGACGACCGTCACTATAGGCTTGTGTTTTATAAAACTCTATAGTTACGGTCGATGACCGTTATAGACTTTAAATTTAAAAAAAAAAAGTTAATTGTGTACATTTATCCAACAAACACAAATATAATATAAAATAAAACATAAAAAAAATATTGTATACATGATTTAAAATCATTCACATTACAACATTACAATATAATAGTTGAATAATTCATCCCCTAAAATACGATTATCATTATTATATCAAACTACTAAACTAATAACTTTTACCATCATCATTATAAGAAAATAGTTCAGTTATATATATATGTAGAAGAGCTAATACAAAGAATAATACAGACTATATAGCTAAGTTCCTGCGTTGCACTATCATTTGTACCCGATGTGTGCACCTGGATCACCATGTCCTCCCAAACCTGTTAAAGACGCTTCAAGATTAGCAAACAAAAAGATCAATAGAAGCAAATTTGATATGCTACATTATTAGTGCCAACATAAAATCAAAATTTACACAATTCAAAAATTTAGGTAACAACTGATACTGAGCTTCTGTCAGGCAGTATCACTTCCCAGACGTCTGTATAAGGTATTGCCACTTACTTTTCTTATAAATTTTCAATATCACGACATTTCAAATTGCATGCGAATTTAAGTACAACTAACTTTTTGCTTAATTAAAATTTCTAGGTAAATCTTTTCTCAAAGACTATTAAAAATATAAGTTTTTCATTTAATTAGTATAATCTCAATTACTCAAATGCAGAGACAGTAGAAAAAGTTATTTCTTCTAATTAGTACAAACAAACTCAGATGACATCCATCTAGTTTCCAAACATCAGAAAATCAACAAGAAAATGACTTCCAACTATTAAAACTGAAACAAAGAAATTTTTAGGAGAAAAACAATAAAAGAAGACAAATCCCTGATTGTCGTATGCAACAGCTATATGTGAGAGAAATCAAGGTCAGTTATATATAAGAGAAAACAAGGTGACTTGAAACCAATATAGACAGTGATAAAACTGATTGTAAACACATTACTACTGAAAAGGCCCAACACATTTTTAGAAGTGATAATAACCATAACAAATAACAGATGCTGCTGCTTCCTAATTTTGAAAAATAAGTTTTTGTTAATAAAACTCACCACGAAATATATGTCTAAATTCCATTCATTATCATGTAGATCTCTTGCAATCAACTCTTGAGCAGGAGGTTGCTGGGAGAAGTCCTGTAAGCCAAAAACATAATGTTACATTACAAGGTAGTCAAATGAAGGGTATCTCAAAATAAACCATTTTTAGAATAAAGATATACCAATGGAGGGAAAACTTTTTTAGCTGCGCGACGAGGGACTGAAAAACCACCACGAGCACTTGTGTCACTAGCCGTCAATGTTTTACAGAAATAATTAGTTGGCTGTTTGCTGGGGTTACTCAAGTCTGCTGGAAGGAACGCCTCCTTTTTCTCTTCCTACAGATACAGATAATTAAGAATAAAAAAATAATAAAAAACACGCAGAGCAGAACTTGACCAAGTCAGCATGACATACTAGGTTTAGCGGTTGCAATGTCATCTGAGCATAAACGTCATCTATCTCAACATCATCCTGAAACAAAAAAATTTAGGAATCCCATATATGATTGCAAGGATAGTAAGAATCAAAATAATAATAAACAATATGGCTGCTCACATGCATGGTCAAAGTTTGATTAAAAATAATTTCCACGACAATAGATTAGAAAGTACATTTGACTCGAGGTTAACTTGTTCAGTAAAGGATTGATACAAGACAAAGTGAAAGAAGACAAAACACATAATAAAGTGTACTAAACTTAAAACTTAACCTTATTCTCAATCAGAACTTTCTGCATGACATATCCTATATCTTGGGTCTTCATCAACATTAGTTCTTCTTGACTGTACTTATTTACCTCACTCCTATAAGAAACTTAGAAGTCAGACTTAATCAAATGACAAGAGGAAAAAGAAAAAGTGATCGAGTATATAGTATTAGTTATAGATTACTCCAACTTATGGACTCCATTGATAGTTTTAGTGTTGATCATCTTGAAGTAAAATTCATCTGGGTTCCTATAGAGATGAACTAAAACATGTATTAAATTCATATAGAGATGGAAAAAAATAGCCATAAAGAAATAAATGCAGCAACTACATACAATGACAGAAAAATAAAGTACAAGTGTAGACTTACCAGTAAAGCATCCTCCTTTTTGTGGTAGGCCTTTGCACGCACAACATAGTCCTTGTGTTTTTCGAGAAGCCCAAATTTTTTCCTCATACTCCTGTATAAAATTACAAGACATCATGTGAATGGGAACTAAACATAGATGAACTTTCACATCTAAACCAACTTTAAAGTCCTTCAAAAAATAATTTAAATTTTTCTCAATGCGACCAAATGATGCAAAGCTTAGAGAAAAATGGAGTGACATAATCCTTTCTTTTCTCTCTCCGAAAGATAAAAATTCAAAAATTAACTTCTAATCCTACCCGTCCATAATAAACTACTAGTTCTATGTACCTGGCACCGGAGGGATCTTTGTTGCATCTCTACAGCTTTGCAAGCCAGGACTTTTCTCTCAAAAACATAAAAATGACATAGTGGATATGGCTTCTTTTCACCAGCCTACACACAGATACACTCACCACCCTCCTTTTCAACATTCTCATCTTCCATCCTTGCTCCTTGCTATAAGAGGCAGAGGAAAATCCACTTCTTGCACTTCCATCCTTGCTCCTTTTCAACATTCTCATCTTCTCTTTTGCCTCATAATCCAATAGCTTTTTCCTGCATATTTCCAATTCTTTCTCCAACTCTTGCTTTTCTTTATCCCTTTTTACCATAAGCTCATTCATGAGTTGCAGTGCTTCTTGATCATACTCCGATTGTTCCTCCATCATTCATTGATATTGTAAGGCCTCCATCTGCATAGCTGCATTCTCCTCTTGAAGCCTATTAATCATTGCCATAGTATTAGCAGCTATGGCAGAAGCACTTCTCTCTTCTTCTAGTTCTATATATACTACATGTAAAGCCTTCCTTTCGGATCTTAAAGCTGAGGCTAGGCGCTCAACAGTCATTACTCCATCACAACCTTCAAACTCACTTGTGACACTTCCATCAAAAGATTCTTCGGTTCCAGATTCCTTTCTCTCAAGTAGTAGTAATTTCTTGTGTAAATGATGAAAACTGTCTAATGAGATGGGTGTATCAGACATTTTCTCTTCCTCAATCCCATTAACATCTGAACCTATCGACAATTGATTGTTTATCTTGTGGTCACGTAACTCAATCGATAAGGTCTTGATTTCAACTGTTTGTTCTTGGGATTTTCTCTCAGAACCTAACATTCAAGAAAAGGAAAAGTTGAAACACATAATTTATTAGTTATTGCAAAGAAAAGAAACATAATTTATTTTTTAAAGTACATATATAACAACATTCCGACCTTACCCTGTTCATGATTTTCATGAAAATTAGTATAACTTGTGGAAGGATCTTCATGTGAACAAACAATATCCTGAGCATGACCCTCATCTATAAAATTTAGATCAGGAATCTTTGTCTCTGTTGAGACCTCTGCTTCGGTTTCACTGATTATAGTTTGAGACACTTCTTCATTGGCTGTTTATATTTCAACATTAATATAAAAAATGTTAAATAACTTCAAAAATGAAAGAACAAATGGATTATTACTTAAATGTTCAAGTCTAGTTACCAGTTGGAATATCTAATTCTTTATCTTCCACATCTTGTACAGCAGTTTCTGTCTCAATTGAGACCTCGAATTTGTTTTATTATTTTGCACTTGAGGTACTTCATCAGAGACTACATAACATTGAATAATGTACACCAATTTATAATTAGCTTAAGACAAATAGAAATAAATATCAATCAAAAAATAACTTGGAAGTCCGAATTACCTGTAGGAGCTGTAATGTCATGAATATCATTGATTTCCACAGATGGGGTTTGGGTTGCTTGAGCAACAGTAACTTGTTCATATATTAAATCACATTCTTTAACATGAAAATCCAGAGAATTTTCAGTCTCATCCATTTACATGGATTCAAACAATGCAAACTTGGCTTCCTCCATATTCTCCTGGACAGAAACTACTGCATCTCCCTCCCCAATACAACACATGTTCTCTATAAAATTTTCAACTTGAGACACAGTATTTGATTCAGAACCTAAATGGGCTTCGTGATGATCACTATTTTCCTGATTTTCCTCCACCCTGTACTAGATTTCATCTTCTTCAGTTGTTGAACCTACCAATTCAACCGGAACCAATTGTTGACCACTACAGTCAATAAAGTACTGCAGATGCCAAGGGTGAATTTCAAAAGATACATCTTCCTTGCTACAATCTTGAATCACAGTCTCATCAGAAGGGCAGAGATGAGAATGGATCCCACGATGCCTAGGGTTTCACGATATGAAAAAGTGTGCCCAATTCGAGTAAAAGATGGTGAGTGGTTGATCGAGTAACGAGCGGCAGATACTGAAATTATTTGGGTTAGAGAGGAGAACGAGTGGTAGAGGAAGAGCAACTTGAGAGAATGTGTTAAAGAGGAGAGAGAGGACCAGAGAGGCGAAGATGATTTGGGGGAAAAAATGGGAGTGAAGATACTAAAATGATTCGGGGAGAAAAATTGGAGGGTTTTGTCTAAAATAACTTCTATACCGACGGCCAGACGATGACCCTCGACACAGACTATGTACAGAGGCATTTACTGACGGTTCCGTGCCGACCGTAGCTATAGCTCGTTGCTATATGTAAAATTTTTAGTAGTGACGGGAGTACGTAGGCAACCATATTTTATATGGTCCGGTCGCAATAAAATAAAAATAACAAAAATATTTCTACATCCTTCTCGCTACAAAAAACAAAAACAAAAACATATTTCTACACTCATTTGTCACATACAGTATTGAACTTCTTACACTAGGTTTGAACTACGCAGACCTGATCTCCTCTTCAACAGGAGTACGTAGGCAGCCAATCATGGTTCGGTCTAACCCCCTACCAAAACACAAAAACTTGTCAGCGGTACTAGGATCATCCTTCAATCCACCACATTTCATTGGCTTCAGACCAAAGGGATGGAACTACCTGACCTCCCCATGTAAACGGGAAAGTCGGCGACCATCTAAGCTATGGTTGATCCTCAAAGAGAAACACCAATCCATAAGAGATGGAACTAACTGGGCTCCCCCATACAAAGGAGTACTAGCGACCATCTGTGGTGCGGTCAATCTTAGAGAGGAAAGCCACACTCCTCACCACATCTATATACAAAAACTTGTCCCAACACACCAAAGATGGTAGGGAATACATTCAGATCAGCGATCCATTTTGAAAGATCCTGAGACATCTCAATGTCCATCCATTAAGGAGGAATTCAGAATACATCGAGATCACAAGCCCTGAAGAAACAGGCAAATATCAAGCAAGTAGCAATACACAGCTGAAAGGGAAGTGAATCAAAATATAGTTCCCTGTTATATATAATGTTGTTTGATATATACAATATGAACTGTACATGACAAAATGGGTAAGCTAGTTTGTGCAGGAAAATACAAGCCCATCTACAAGTCAGTGTATAGGCGAGCTATAAAGCCTAACATGGCATCCCTCTCAGAAGAGGGAGGTAGCGCTGTGATCTCCTGTACAAGGGTCTCTACGCGAGCTAACATATCTATAGCCATCTGCATGGTGACACTGTGCTTATCAGTATATGAATTCATCTCTGTAACGATGCCAATAGTAAAGGACCTCACTATGGTACTGTCTGTAACGGCTACATCCCAGGCAGATATAGCGCTATCCCGCTTAACTATCGTTGCATCTCTGGCTGATCTGGCCTTATCCCGCTCAATGACAACAGGCTCTCTATGAGCTAATGCCTCGTCTCTCTCTAACAGAGCAACGTCTCTCTCATCAAGAGCTGTCAACATCAAGGCCCTAGCCTAATCTCTCTCGAAGGTCATCAGATGAAGACTCTGCTCTAAGTATTGTGCTGAATGTTGAATCACAGTAGCACTCATAATGGGAGAATCTACAAGAGCTGTTGGCGACCCAGTGAATGGCTCCTCCTCGGTGTGAAAATTAATGTCCTCCATAAGCTCTCCACCAACTGAATTAATACCCGGCACTGTGGATACTACCGCAGCCGATGAAGTCTCTGTCTCCATCCACGCAGAATACTTTGTCGAACAACCTAGATGGCTAACAGAAAACTCAGCACGCTCACGCTGATCCCAACAGGCATAAACCCTGGATCTGTCCTCTGTTGACAAATGGCGCGAAGCTGAACGCTGACCTAACGCCCCCTCAAAAGGATAGAAGTCCTGAAACTGGTCAAACTGTGACATTACAGCCAGTGGGTGGTAAGTAGTCATGCCCCTCAAACCAGCCAGAGGGAGATAATCCATGCCGGGGGCATGAGTAATAAAATTATAGGATTAACTGAGCCCTGTACACAGTAGAATGTCAAATGGATATCCAATCCCTACCAAAAACACTGACCAGGATACAACGTCTACACACTCCGCTGGCTGAAAAGAGTAAGAAGTTGCTATCTCATGGGAAAAATAATACCCATATCATCGGAATGTGCCAATCGGTGTCAAGAGTGACATAAACCACACGTACAACAAGACTAAACTGCCTGTAAACACCCCTACATGGTAGGTGTGGCAAAATGTGGTTGATCTCAACGTCTCTGCCACAATCATTGAAATGATGGTATGACCCTCCCTGAGTGCTCTCACTACCATGATGACACCTATGTCCACCTCATCCATATATAGTGGCATGTATACATACGCCACTACATACATCACGAGTACTTCTACTCTTTCCACATGCCACTGATCCTCTGGTGTGGTAAAATCCTCGGAGTGCAGAGCATAGCTGTCCAATGAGCCAAATATGTCTATCAGGAAACGCTGGGACAATACATGGTCGGATGTAATCTCATCCTCTACTACACTATGTCGTAACCCGGTGAGGGTCATGAACTACCGGCTCATATCTCCAATAGCCATCTGAGCGCAAGGTTTGTCTAAGGGTAAAGTCATCAATCGCTTATACTCCTCCAAGGTAGGAGTTAACTCTTGGGTCTCAAACTGGAAAACATGCCTCTCTGGTACCCAATGCTCTAGCATGCCATCCACAAAGCCCGAGGGAACCTAGAATGTCAGGAGGGTCATGGAATGTTGCAATAGCTGATCTATAATCACCCTGTTTGGTAGGGATACACTATCATACCAAGCTCTCAAGCGTGAGGCCACCAACACTGGTGGGGTGTGATCAATAC
The DNA here is from genome assembly GCA_016801055.1 of Panax notoginseng. Lineage (NCBI taxonomy): Eukaryota > Viridiplantae > Streptophyta > Magnoliopsida > Apiales > Araliaceae > Panax > Panax notoginseng. The sequence continues at coordinate 118,049,798 of CM029017.1, forward strand.
GGCTGACTGTTAAAGAAGACATCTGTGTGGGTCGTATCATAAGACCATCTAGGGGTCAATACTGAATATCACTAGACATACATATGCATGACATAATACGTGTATAACATATAATAGATGGCAATATGATGTAGGGAATGGAAAATAGTATATACATTCCTAAGTACATCATCATCTACATACATCATCTCTGTACAGCTAGAAATACAGGGAAATGGGACATAGACGCCCTACTACTAACAGAGGCCTATCAAAAGATATAGCGAGAATGGGGCACAACCACCCAATATCTAACAGAGGCCTATCAAAAGAGATAACGAGAATGCACTTCAGAAGAAGACAATGGTGTCAATATCTACATCATCAATCATGTCCACCTAATGTAACTCCTCATGAGTCACTGGATCTCTATCAACAGGGATGTCAGGCCTATATAGTAGAGGATCTGCACCGGTAAAGCCATATAGATCACCCAAGGGGCCAGTGTCTGATCTGGAAGGATCAAAAGTATCTGCCTCTAAAGAATCTCGACCCAAATGCCGGATGAAAAATTGTGTCCGGTCCAACTGCCGGGTCAAACTGTCAATCTGTGTCAAATGAGTCGGATCTCGGACACAGGCCATCCAATCCATCATCATCATGGATCTAGGAACCATATCCCCTATGAACTGAGTGGAGCAGGTCTGGGCTCTGATGGTACAAGGGGACCACCAGTGGTATAATGCCTCCTAGGTATATGAACCCTCTGACAGAGTGTAACCATCAACGCCCGACAACGGGATATCATCAATAGGCGACTGCGACACAGGCCAATAACGCCTGGTAGGAGTCATGATCGGCACACGAATCTCTCCTATGGTGCAACTAATAGCACGATCTCCTAAATAGAGCTCCCATCCTCCATATGTGAAGAGAGGAATCCTACGGGTGGATATCACATACTCGACAACAGTTCGGAATCCATCCTCAAATCCAACTGTCAAGTGTTCCCCAGAGTAGGGAACCCAAGTGATGACATCAGCTGTCAACAACTCCAACTGTAAGTGATGAGTGGGATTTATATCCGCGAATAAGATCCTTTGTTGCTTAAGATGTTGCCTATTTTCTGTTATTTGTTTAGCTTTTATATATATATTGTTGTTATTATGTTTAAACTCTATGATGCAGGACTCATTAGGTTATTACCAGCTTAAAGTGGCAAAACTGTCATTTTCCACAAACTGGCGCCGCATCGCCAATCCCAAGCTTTAGCTTGGCGCTGCAACGCGAGGCAGGGTTTCAAGCTAACGTCAGCATAGCGCCGCAGCGCCAAAGTTCCTTCTTGAACTCGTGCTGCAGTGCAAGTTCTGGTGTTTTAGAGCATACATGGCACCGCAGCACCATCACATAGTATACCATTCACGCCACAATACGAGCTCCGATGCCCAAACAGTAAAGTGCTTTTAATGACCTTAATGAAGAAAGAGAAAAAACTATTTAGATAGAGCCGCCATTAGTTATTACAGAGAAAGATAGAGAGAGTAGAATAGTTTTTATTACAGTATTAATTATTTTTTAGAAGAGAAAGAGGCTATGCTTCAAGGAGGAAGAGTTATTGCATCCGACAGTGCTCAGGAGCTACACAGAGAAGAAAAGATTTGGGGAAAGAACACTTCAAATCAGGGATTTTCTTATTCCAAATCTCCCATTTATTTGTGTATTACTGAGAATGTTAAATGTGTTAAAAATGTGTATTAGTATCATGGATATGAACTAATTCTATTTTTAGGATTGCAATGCAACCTATTATTTAGCTTAATTAACTTTCTCTCCTATTTATATAATGAATCATTTTGGAATGGGTTGTTGTATTTCTTGCATATTGACTGATTGCTTGACAGGGTAATTGGTACAGATATTGATGGATATTGGAAAATGGATATTAATATTGAACTCTTAAATACAAGAACTCTTGTTATGACCATGCCTATGGAATGTGTGCATAAACTGCTAATATGATATACATATCTCTATTTGTCTTGTGTAGCCTTGAGACTAAGCTTACTGACCCTAGCCTAGTTACTTTCACCAATAGAAATACTGTGATTCATCTAGCTAGGGATATGCAATTGACCTTCGACAGAAGCTTTTGGGCAGTTATTGTTCTCGGTTGACCATTCCTTGATTCTTTTGTAATATGGGGAGTTAGGAGATTAGGCGACACATTAGGGGAATTATTATCTTATCTTGACTTCCTAGTACAACTATTTCTTTTAGTTCTTCACTTTTAATTCAAATAGCTTAACACGCCATCACTTTTCACTTGTTTAGATAAGGCAGTATAGACTTTACCTTAGTATTTGACTATCACTTAAGACTTCATTCTCGTGGGTACGACACTCAACTTATCTTATATTACTTGTGGACCGCATATGCTTGCGCGCGATTAAGCGATAGCGAAATCGACCAACAAGTTTTTGGCGTTGTTGCCGAGAACTTAGTATTATTTGTTTATCAATATTAACACAAAGTCAATACGATCTTAATTTAAACTGATATATATCTGTTTAATTCTTTTTTCAGGTAATCTCTACTGTTTATGCCACCTCGAAGGGGTCAGAATATTATACCTCTTAATCCCGAGGTTGATAGAATGTATAGACGACTGCAGAGAGAAAAATCTCGGGACATACCTACTCCTGTTATAATGGCTGAGGAACTTCAAAAATCTTTAAGGGAGTATGATATGCCTCATATCAAAGATTTCCAAATGAGCATTCTCAAGCCCATAATCTAAGCAAACAATTTTGAGATCAAGTCGGGCACCATCCAAATGTGTTCCAATATTCAGTTTTGGGATTACCAAATGATGACCCCAATGATCACATGATAAACTTCATGGAGATTTACGATACTTTTAAGTACAACGGAGTGACTGACGATGCCATCAGACTCCGATTGTTTCCATTCACCTTGAGGGGAAAGGACAAGAGCTGGCTACATTCACTCCAATCAGGCTCCATCACTACATGGGCTGACTTGGCTCAAAAGTTTGTGGCAAAGTTTTTCCCGCCCGCTAAAACCGCTAGGCTCAGGCACGAAATTACATCCTTTGTCCAATTTGAATCAGAGTCTTTGTACGACTCATGGGAGCGATTCAAGGATCTTCTGAGAAAATGCCCCCACCATGGACTGCCAGAATGGCTTCCCATCCAGACATTCTATAATGGGTTATCCAAATCTTCTTATTCGAGTATAAATGCCACTTCTGGAGGGGCCTTCATGTCTAAGCATCACATAGCAGGGTATAAATTAGTGGAAACAATGGCGGCCAATAATTATCAATGGCCAGATGATAGGCAGGCCCTTAGAAAAGCAGCAGGGGTATATGAGGTTGACTCAGTTATAGCATTAGCGGCTCAGGTTACAGCACTAATAAAAAGGCTCGACACTATGGAAGTGGAAGCAGTGCAGAATGTTCAGATCGTCGTAGTGTCGTGTGAATTGTGTCAAGGGAACCACCCGACTAATCAGTTCGCCATAAGCCCTGAGTCAGTTCAATTTGTTTCCAACTATGGGCGGCAACAAAATGCAAATGTCCCCACTCATTACCATCCGGGCATGAGGAATCATCCAAACTTCTCATGGGGCAACACTAATAGCAATCAAGCGCAACCTTCGACCACCAGGCCAAACTTTTCAAACCCTCCGGGGTTCCAAGCTCAAAACTAGTTTTTACAGAGTTCTCCAAATTAGTACAACCAACCACCACAGAGTTCTCATAATTAGTACCACCACCCACAACATCAATAGGAAAGAAAACCGAGTGTGGAAGATCTTCTGTCATGATATATTGCCCAAAATGAAATAAGGAGCAATAATTAAGAAGCTTATATCCGGAACCTTGAAGTCCAAATGGGACAGTTAGCTCTGCTTTGAACAGTCATCCACAAGGCACATTGTCGAGTGACACTGATGTCAACCCAAAACGGGATGACAAGGAACAATGCAAAGCAGTTACACTCTGGAGTGGGAGAACTATAAATGAAAATGGTGGGGAGAGCTCTATAGTGCAAGAAGATGTGACTGTAGAGGAACATATTGTGGAGCAAAAAGATGATAAGTCTGGGGGTGAGGAAAATGTGCAAGATAATCCTACTACACCAACCCCTACAGTGATCAAAGCCAGTCCTCCTATCCCATAGTTGCCATTCCCCCAGCGCCTGCAGAAACAAAAGCTTGATAAGCAGTTCTCTAAGTTCTTAGAGGTGTTTAAGAAGCTTCACATAAACATCCCATTTGCAGAGGCGTTGGAGCAAATGCCGAGCTATGTCAAATTCATGAGAGACATATTGTCGAAGAAGAGGAAAATGGGGGATTATGAAACAGTGGCTCTGACAGAGGAATGCAGTGCCATCTTGCAAAACAAGCTTCTGTCGAAGCTAAAAGATCCAGGAAGTTTCACGATTCCTTTCACTATCGGGGACCAATTTTTTAGCAAGGCTTTGTGTGATTTAGGAGCTAGCATTAACTTGATGCCTCTGTCTATATATAAGAAATTGGGACTAAATGAAGCCAAACCCACAAGTGTCACTTTGTAATTGACGGATAGATCTCTTACGTACCCGAAGGGGATAGTAAAGGATGTGTTTGTCAAGGTGGACAAGTTCATCTTCCCAGCAGACTTTATTGTCCTAGATTTTGAGGAAGACAGGGAGGTCCCTATAATACTGGGTAGACCATTCTTAGCAACTAGGAGGACCCTTATTGATGTGTAGAAAGGGGAGCTGACTATGAGAGTACAGGATCAGGAAGTAACCTTCAATATGTTAAGATCAATGAAATATCTGAATACCCCTGAAGACTGCTTCTAGATTAAAGTGATTGATAATACAGTTAGGAAGTATTCTCAGAAACCTGCATAACAGACCCTTTAGAGGCTACCTTGATAGGGGCCAGTGCTATGGAAGAGCCCACTCATGTTGAATATGCCAAGTGGTTGAATGCTCCCCAAAGATCTAAACAGTTCTAAAGAAAGTTTGAGTCTCTAAATGATCATGAGGCATCAACTTCCATGGCTCAGTCGTCGATCATAGAACCTCTTGTCCTAGAATTAAAGCCCTTGCCCAATCATCTGAGGTATGCATTCTTAGGGGAATCATCCACTTTACCTGTTATAATTTCTACATCTTTAAATGAGTCCCAAGAAGAGAAGCTACTGCTAGTGCTCAAGCAATAAAATGGCCCTGGGGTGGTCAATTGTTGATATTAAGGGGATCAGTTCAACTCTATGCATGCACAAAATCTTACTGGAGGAAGGGTTTAAGCCATTCATTTAACATTAGAGGCGGTTGAACCCTATAATGAAAGAAGTGGTCCAGAAGGAGATCATTAAATTACTAGTTGCAGACATTATCTACCCCATCTCAGACAGTCCTTGGGTTAGTGCTATTTAGTGCGTGCCAAAAAAGGGTGGCATGACGGTTGTACCCAATGAGAATAACGAGTTGATTCCAACCAGAACGGTGACTGGATGGAGGGTGTGTATGGATTACAGGAAATTGAATAAGTCCACCTGTAAGGATCACTTCCCTCTTCCATTTATTGATCAGATGCTCGATAGACTTGCTGGGCATGAATTTTCTTGTCTGCTGGATGGTTACTCTGGATATAATCAGATTTTAATTGCTCCGAAGATCAGGAGAAAATAACTTTCACATGCCCCTATGGGACCTTTACCTTTCAAAAAATGTCTTTTGGGATGTGTAATGATCCTGTAACATTTCAACGTTACATAATATCTATTTTTTCTGATATGGTTGAAAAGACCCTCAAGGTCTTCATGGATGACTTTTCGGTATTCGAGAGCTCATTTGATAACTGTCTGGTGAATTTAACTGCCGTTCTTAATAGATGTGTTGAGACAAATCTTGTACTGAATTGGGAGAAGTGCTATTTCATGGTCAAGGAGAGCATTATTCTGGGCCACCGAGTATCTGTTGGCGGTATTGAGATTGACAAGGCTAAGATTGATGTCATTAATAATCTACCACTGCCTACATCAGTAAAAGGGGTGAGGAGCTTTCTTGGGCATGCTGGGTTCTATAGGAAGTTTATCCAGGACTTCTCGAAGATAACCAAATCACTGCACATTATTTGAAAAGGACATGCCTTTTTAGTTTGATGAAGCCTACCTCAAGGCATTTGAGCTATTGAAGGAAAGACTCATTTCTACCACTATTGTGGTAGCTCCTGACTGGACTTTCCCATTTGGGCTTATGTGCGACATTAGCAATTTTTCTATTGGGGCAGTGTTAGGCCAAAGAAGGGATAAGGTATTCCATACGATCTACTATGCCAACAAAACATAAACTGATGCTCAGATGAATTACACCACAACTGAGAATAAGCTGCTGGCAGTGGTTTATGCATTTGATAAGTTCCGTTCCTATCTCATTGGAACGAAAGTGATCGTGTACACAGATCACTCAGTCATCAAATACCTGATAGAAAAGAAAGATGCTAAGCCAAGGTTGATAAGGTGGGTCCTTCTTCTCCAAGAGTTCGATTTGGAGATTTGTGATAAAAAAGGGTACTAAAAACCAGTTAGCGGATCACTTGTCCAGGTTGGAAAACCATCCTCATACGGGACATGTAGAAAAAGATATAAATGATTTCTTCCCGGATGAGCAACTCTTTGTTATCCAAAGCAAAGCCCCTTCGTATGCGGACTTTGCTAATTATATCGCTTATCAAGTGCTTCCTCCCAACTTGAGCTATCAATAGAGGAAGAAATTCTTGAGCGATGCAAAATAATATTTGTGGGATGAGCCTTTCTTATTCAAGCAGTGTTCAGATTAGATTATGAGGAGATGCTTGCCAGTGGAGGAAATCAAAGGTGTGCTCCATCATTGCCATTCCTCAAATTATAGAGGACATTTCGGGGGCCAAAGAACTATGGCTAAAGTGCTCCAATCTGGGTTTTACTGGCCTACCCTGTTCAAAGATGCGCATATATTTGCATCACACTGTGATAAATGCCAAAGGGTGGGAGCCATCTCAAGAAGGCATGAATTGCCTCTGCAAGATATCCTCGAAGTAAAATTATTTGATGTCTGGGGTATTGACTTCATGGGTCCATTCCCGTCTTCCTATAACAATCTTTACATTCTTCTTGCGGTTGATTATGTCTCCAAATGGGTTGAAGCAGCTGTCTTGCCGACTAATGATGCGAAGGTGGTGCTTAATTTCTTAAAGAAAAATATTTTCACTCATTTTGGCACTCCTCGGGCAATAATCAGTGATGAAGGGTCACATTTTTACAACAAATATTTTTGAAGCCCTTCTTGCTAAGTATGGGGTGACCCATAAAATAGCCACTGCTTATCATCCGCAGACAAGTGGCCAAGCGGAGATATTAAATCGAGAGGTCAAGCGTATCTTGGAGAAGATTATTAACCCTAATCGGAAGGACTGGTCAAAGAAGCTTGATGATGCCTTGTGGGCATACCGCATGGCTTATAAAACGCCTATCGGAATGTCTCCGTATAGGCTTGTTTATGGTAAAGCTTTCCATCTTCTTGTGGAGTTGGAGCACAACGCATATTGGGCTATCCAAAAGCTTTATTTTGATTTGGAAGCAGCTGGTGAACAAAGACTTTTACAACTCAATGAATCAGACGAGTTTTGTCTACACGCGTATAAAAATGCTAAGTTGTACAAGGAAAAGACGAAGCGGTGGCACGACAAGAAAATCGTCGAAAGAAATTTTAAACAGGGCCAGAAGGTGCTTCTTTTAAACTCCCGACTGAAATTATTCCCCGAGAAGTTGAAGTCCCGATGGTCGGGGCCGTTCACGGTTGCTAAGGTGTATCCTTATGGTTTTTTGAGGTTGAAGACCCTCACTCAAACAAAACCTTCAAGGTAAATGGACGGCGGTTGAAGAACTATTGGGGCGGCAAGGTCGACCGGTAAAACACCTCCATCACCTTGGGAGACCCGGTGTAAGGCGGGGTAAAAGTCAAGCTGACGACTCTAAATCAAGCGCTTGATGGGGAAGAAACCCCATCTCAGTATCAAAAATTTGCTTTTGTTTTCATTCATTTTTCTTATCTTTAGTTATCATTAGTTGCACTTTGCATTTCTTAGTATGTGAGTAGTATGTGTTTAAATGCTTTTAGTAGTTAGAATGTGTTTTACAGTTATTTCTTGTGTTGTTTCACTGATTTGAACTGTGGCCTGTGCAGGAAATTAGCCAAGTATCTAAAGTGCAGAGGCCGCGCTGCGGCACCGCCCATCAATACTAAGTTTCTCGTCGCAGCCCCAATGCTAGCCAGACACACTGCAATTCGGCGTAGCAGCACCACACTCTATGCCTAATTATCGCGCCGCAGCGCCGGACTTAGATGGAACATACTGTAAACTCGCGCCGCGGCGCTATCCATCTATATTATCTTCCGCGCCGCAATGCCAAGTATAGTTGCTAGACACTAGAAACTCACGCTGCATCGCCAGCCCATGCCCTATCTTCCACGCCACAGCGCCGAATAGTCGCGTCCCAGTACCATTTCAAATCTTAGACCGCGCCGTAGTGCCACCGCACTGCCAGTGAGATTTTGTTTTTTAAACGCAACTTTTCAGTTCATTTGCAACAGTTCGTCCCTCTTTTTTCTACAGACATCCCTTTTTCTTCCAAAGAGCCGTTCAACGAAATCAATCGTCGCACTCATTAGTTTCCAACCGTTCAAAATTCCAACCGTCCTTGCAGTTAATCTTCTGACCGTTGCTGTCTCTCACGCCCTCTTTAAAAGGAGCATGAGGTAAGGGATTTCTAACTTGTGCTTTTGAGTGTGAAAAATTTCAGAGAAAGCAAAAGTGTGTGCCTTTAAATTTTCATTCACAACTAAGTCATGGGTTCAAAGCGTCCTCGCACTAGTATAGGTCCCCCTCCTTCACCGTCTTCCAGAGCCCCTCCTTCTCGTTGGGATGCTGTAAAATTCCCAAGTGAGGAAGCCTGGAAGCGTTATACCCAAAAATTTTCACACAGGAGTTTGGTTCGTAAAAGAGGGTTAAGGCCTGATGACAAGATAGACGGTGATATGATGGCCATGATTGTGGCTATGAAATGGATTCATTTCACCAAGCCGCTTGAGTCTGCAGTTATTTCGGTGGTTAAAGAATTCTATGCAAATGCTAATGCTGATATCCCCGCGATGGTGCCGGTTTGGGGTAAGTTGATCTAATTTGGCAGTCGTGCTATCAATAATGTTTATAGGACTCCCAATTTTGAGGGTCACGACTACCTGAAGCCTGGGCTAAGGAGTTACGATACAGATGAGATGATTACTAAACTCTGCAAGCCTGGGACCATATGGAAGACCAACAAATATCACGGCGAGAAGACTTCTTTCCCTCAGCAGGCATTGACCCGCTACAATAAGGCTTGGTACTCTTTCATTTGTGCAAATATCATGCCAACACGCCACCTAAGCGATGTAACAACAGAAAGGGCAGTTATGCTCTATGCAATTGTCACGGGCTTGAAAGTTGATGTAGGAGTGCTTATCCAGGAGTCGATTAAGAAGGCCATACGAAGCAATGTCATGTCGGGACTCCCTCACTCGTCTCTAATTACACGTCTATGCAAAAGAGTGGGTGTAAAGTGGAAAAAGGAAGATGTCACTCAGCTACCCATGGCTATAATTGATCACAACATCATTACCCGTTATGGAATTTGGGAAGGAGCGTCGTCGTATCCTAGAGGCGAGGGCTTTTTACCGGTGCCACAACCGCCATCCACTGAAGCCGGCACCTCTACTCAAGTGCCTGGGTCCCCAGCATCTGAGGCTATTCCACCAGGGGCCCTAGCGGAAATATTGGCCAGTCTTAATTTTCTGCACTACAAGATATATATTGTGGCTCAATGGCAGAGCCAGTTCAATCACTACCACGCGGAGTTGGTAAATACAATTTGTAGTATCTATTATGCCTAGGGAGGAGATGATGCAGAGTCCATGCCCTTTCAATTTCCCGAGCCTCCAACTTTTGTGCCTTATCCACCGCCATCTCCGCCTCGGGAGGAGGCCTGCGAGGAGGAGCCAGTTGATGTGGATGATGCTGATGATGATGTTGATGCGGATGCTTGATGTTGCAAGAAGGCCATTGAGGACATTAGCCAAATTTCCAATTTGGGGGAGATATCTCTTTTAATTTTAGTATTATATATGAATTGTTGTTATGTTTAATGTTAATTATGTTTAATCTACGAGGGATGTGAGAATCATTTGGACTGTATAGCCTCAGACTTATGGACTCTATAGCCTTTATCTATGTTTCAAACTATGTATTAATTATGCTTGTGGTTAATGGTTTTATTTTATTTTGTGAATGGTTTATTTTGGATGCATCACATTTAATTATGCTTGTGGTTAATGGTTTTATTTTATTTTGTGAATGGTTTATTTTGCATGCATGATGTGATGCATAGTAGGATGTTTACTATATATGGATGCATCCTTTTGGTTGTATGTATGAATGCTCTTGGTTATATACTTATTATCATGTTGGGATTGTGTTAGTTATCATGTGAATTTTGGGATATCTTAATTAATTCTGATATTATTTTGTTGATAGCCATATTTTTAGGATTTACACTGATGATTGATATACTTGATGCCATGTGTTATGGCTTTACCCTATTTTGGCAAGGGTACTGTATCTTTTATCTCTCTTTCCCTATTATATTTTGATTAACCCTATCCCCCGATCTGTAGCTGTTCATATGCTGGGTAAGGGTGTTATAGCGTTTAATTTTTGATTGTGGCTAATGACAAGTGCCATGTGATTATATCTTTCTCTTAAAGCCATGTCAAGCATACGTGAACTAGGGGTGTCTTAATTGGATAAGTCAAGACTGTTATGGATCCATCCTTCTTAGCAAGCACTTACCAATTGTTTTAACTAGTTATTTTTTTCGGATTTAGATTGTCTGTTTATTGTTTTGAAAATGTGTGCACTTTGTAGAACTCTTTTGTTTCCAAGGTAATAAAAGATGTAAGCACTTTTACAATTTGGGATCTATAGTTCTGGTAAATATTTAGTCTTGCGGTGGGTCGAGATGGAGCGTAAAACGCACTCGCCCATAAACGTAGTTTAGCAAAAAAACAAACTATAGCCTTACGGTGAGTCGAGATGGAGCGTAAAATGCACTCGCCCATAAACACAAATTTATCTTAAGTATCTACCTCTGAAGGATCTCGGCCCAAATGCTGGATGAAAAAATTTGCCCGGTCCAATTGTCGGATCAAACTATCAATCTGTGTTAAATGAGTCAGATCTCGGACACAGGCCATCCAATCCGTCATCATCACGGATCCAGGAACCATATCCCCCATGAACTGAGTGGCGCGGGTCTGGGCTCCGATGGTACGAGGGGACCACCAGCGGTATAATGCCTCCTTGGTATATGAACCCTTTGACATAGTGTAGCAATCAACGCCCGACAACAGGATTTCATCAATAGGCGACTGCGACACAGGCTAATAACGCCTAGCAGGAGGCAAGATCGGCACACGAATCTCTCCTGTGATGCTCTTAATAGCACGCTCTCCAAAATAGAGCTCCCATCCTCCATCTGTGAAGAGAGGAATCCTACGGGTGGATATCACATACTCGACACCAGTCGGGAATCTATCCTCAAGTCCAACTGTCAAGTGTTTCCCAGAGTAGGGAACCCAAGTGATGACATCAGTAGTTAACAACTCCAACTGTAAGTGATGAGTTGGATTTATATCTGTGAATAAGTTCCTTTGTTGCCTAAGATGTTGCCTATTTTCTGTTATTTGTTTAGCTTATATATATATATATATATATATATATTGTTGTTATTATGTTTAATCTCTATGATGCAGGGCTCATTAGGTTATTGCCACCTTAAAGGGCCAAAACTATCATTTTCCACACACTGGCGTTGCAGCGCCGATCCCAAGCTTTAGCTTGGCACTGCAGCGCGAGGCAGGGTTTCAAGCTGACGTTAGCATGGCGCTGCATCGCCAAAGTTCCTTCTTGAACTCGCGCTGTAGCGCGAGTTCTGGTGTTTTAGAGCATACGTGGTGTCGTAGTGCCATCACACAGTATACCATTCGCACCGCAGCGTGAGCTCCGGTGTACAGGTAGTAAAGTGCTTTTAATGACCTAAATGAAGAAAGGGAAAAACTATTCAAACAGAGCCACCATCAGTTATTACAGAGAGAGATAGAGAGCGTAGAATAGTTTTTATTACAGTATTAATTAGTTTTTAGAAGAGAAAGAAGTTGTGCTTTAAGGAGGAAGAGTTATTACATCCGAGAGTGCTCAGGAGCTACACGGAGAAGAGAAGATTTGGGGAAAGAACACTTCAAATCAGGGGTTTTCTTATTCCAAATCTTCCATTTATTTGTGTATTACTGAGAATGTTGAATATGTTAAAAATGTGTATTAGTACCATGGATATGAACTAATTACATTTCTAGGATTGCAATGTAACCTATAATTAACTTTCTCTCCTATTTATATAATGAATTATTTTGGAATAGGTTGTTGCATTTCTTGCTTATTAACTGATTGCTTGACATGGTAATTGGTATAGATATTGATGGATATTGGAAAATGGATATTAATATCAATCTCTTAAATGCAAGAACACCTGTTATGACCATGCCTATGGAATGTGTGCATAAACTACTAATAGGATAAACATATCTCTATTTGGCTTGTGTAGCCTTAAGACTAAGCTTACTGACCCTAGCCTAGTTATTTTCACTAATAGACATATTGTGATTCATCTAGCTAGGGATGTACAATTGACCTTCGACAGAAGCTTTTATGCAGCTATTGTTCTCGGTTGACCATTCCTTGATTCGTTTGTAATGTGGGGAGTTAGGAGATAAGGCGACGCATTAGGGGAATTATAATCATATCTTGACTTCCTAGTATAACTATTTCTCTTAGTTCTTCACTTTTAATTCAAATAGCTTAAAATGCCATCACTTTTCACTTGTTTAGATAAGGCAATATAGACTTTACTACTATTACTTAAGACTTCGTCCTCGTCGGTACGACACTCAACTTATCTTATATTACCTGTGGATCGCGTCTACTTGCGCGCGATTTAGCGATAGCGAAATCGACCAACAGTAAGCGACAATGGTTGAAACCCTCAGCTACAGGAACCTCCGCCAGAATGAAGTGATGCCATCGCCGTCCACATGGAAAGGTCTCTAAACCTAACATACTAATAGGACGCAAACATGGGAGCCTCTCATAGGCCGAAAACTGCCAACACAAAGGCAAACATCTACTTTCAGTGAACACTCTTAACCTGTACATGGGAAATCAAAAGAGAAATACTCACCAGCAAAAATGGGTAAAATCCTAGCCAAGCCTCTGTCAAGCCTTGCGAACACATGCGCATTCTCCTAAGGAAGTAGGCAAAGGTGTAGGAGCCCCAATCATACTCTCTGATACGGTCCACCTCAAGAGTGGTACTGATCAAAGAGAATGACACCGTAGAAGAGTTATCAGCTATGAAAAAACCCCTGATAATCATCAGGAACAATTGCCGAAGAATGTGATCCCTGACTCTTACATCAGCGGGTATGGGCTCACTCAACAGCCCACTCATAGCATCTACGCTTAAAGGACCTGTACGGATGGTCCTGCCCTTGAGAGCCTCAGCTGAAACTCCTAACAAGGATCAGACGGCAGTCGGGGTAATGTTCGCCGTACATGGCATTAGCGCCCCTCTAAACTCTATATCAATGATAAATCTCCAATCCATTGGCGTCATCATCACCTCATAATCCAATAAATGGAGAGACTGAGTCTGGTGAAACCAGCTCTCAAACAATGCCCTGAGATAACCCCGGGGACAACGGCGGGGAAGAATGGAAAAGAATGCCCAAAGCTGCAATCATGTACAATACCTCGGTAATCTGGATGCAAGGCCTGATACAGGGAGTGTATGCTAAACCAGTTCCCTCGAGGCTGTGTAAAGTCGGGAACCTACATACAAAACAATATCAGAATCCTTGCTCTTCGTCAATAGGAAAAAGGAAAATTGAACCCAGCTTTTACCTCGTTTGCATGCAAGTAAACTGAGGGGTGGTGACTCAAATCACCCGGAAGATCTGGAATAGCCACCTGAATGCCTGGAAGATCCCTGCGGGGAGCATTAGTAGCAGGAGCTGGAGCCACTACCGGTACATCCTCCTCCTCATCCTCAACATCTGGTGCATCAACCCGGACAAGACGAATCACTGCCTCCACCAAACGACGAGGTTGTCTGACTGAACAGGGTCAAGGCATTTCAGAAGCCCTCCTCCATACACCTAAAGTGGTCCTGCGGGAACTGCTCAACTGATCTAGATCCATAATATCTGGACACAAGTCTCTAAATCACCTCAGAAAGGGTGTGGTAAATTCTAACCTGGAGCATTTTTATGCATTTTATGACTAAATGCATGCACGTATTATTTTAACATATGCCTACAGTAGAAAAAATGTATGTCTACCCAATGCCTAGACTTTTGGAAAAATTTTGTCAGTCTCCTTTATAAAAAGGACTATCCACATGCACATAGGCATGACTAGGTGGCCATTCAGTAGCACACCTACCCACAGTCATAAACATCCTATATGCATACAAATATCAAAGTCCAAATCCATGACGGTAGATTAAATACCAGGATTGCTTTGCTTTACTACCTTTGCTCATTTGTCCACAAATAGGATAAGAAATATCAGGAAAAAGGTACCAATTTGATTGTTTCAAAAGTCAAATTTTTTTTACATCATTATGTTCAGCAAGATTAAATACTAACATTTACTATGTTGAATATTTTTTATCAATACATTTGAGCATGCATATTCATTACTATGTGTTTAGACGCATTTCATATGAAAAGTCATTTTCCAACTGATAGAAACTAGAAAAGAAGACATGCATACGTTACCAGGACAGTGTAGAACACTTGTACGGTGACAGAATTTGCAGAAAGACGCCCGAACTTAGTAGATCTGAAGAAGAGCTCTCGGATATCCTGTGCCGTGCAACTTAAAAATGACTTGTAAAAGCCACAGCTACCTTAAAGGCCACCCACGGTTGGTCGCAGGTGTACCTGCGGCTCCCCTAAGTGGGGCCTACCCCTCCAGCTCGGTCCAGTTCAAGTTACAAAGGAGTTCTCACAAGTTAAAAAGGCCAAATTAAGAAAAAAGATGCTATGCGATTGAGCAAACTAGCCTGAAATCCTGGTTTTCATGGACTAAAATATAGGTCTACACGTCACTCATTGGTATTCGTCTGGACACAGGCTTACTATACCAATGATCACAACTGTTACAAACTATATTCGACAATACCTCGCCAAGGTACGATGCCGTCAGTTTGGGGTCGCAACCCCAAAATAATTCTTCCCCAGCGGGAACTTCATACAATTCAACCATTGATGCACATGTCGACGAAGGTCATGCAACCTTGACAATACTCAACCGATGGCGGATAAATCTATCGAAGCATCGAAAGCCATTCGAGGATTTCATCCGTTGATGCAAACGTCGACGAAGGTCAAGCAACTTTGACATTATCCCCAGCAGGGATTTCATCCGTTAATGTACATCTCATCGAGGGTCAGGCAACCCTGGCAAACACAAACTGTTGGCAATAACTCCAACAGAACACTGGAAAGACTTGGTGATACAAACCAGGGAAGATCATCCTCATCGGGGAGGACCGATTATGGAATATGTTATACACATCCTCAAAAGACAAAGTAGATCCCCCATGGAGTCTCTTGCACATGAGAGGAATATCTATGGTGGAAAATCTGTACCAAGGATTAAGGACTTCGGTGATAAGCCCAACGTCAACATCCTTAAAGTTCCTGAGAACTTTGGAGAACACATCCAAGCAGTTCGTCAGAGTTGTTAATGATAACTCCAGTCCCCATCACAAGTTATGGGGATGACCGTCATCACATCTCGTTGGAAAACGGTCCAACAAACCACATGCATCATACATTTGCATCATGCTGCAATACATTGCATCATGAATATCTTGTTACATTTCAAGTGTCTAGTATTCTTTATCATATTAATGATGTTACATTGCATGAACATGATAAAGAGGGGCATCTGTTGTGACGCCCCCAAATCTGGGTTCCTTCAAACCTCGGATCCGGTCCGCCACGATACTACTATCGTCAAACTATTTATTTCTTATATTCATAACTTAATGAGTATAACTTTTCTTATTACAATTTAGAATATAAATTCATTCCATTTCCAGGATTTGCACAATGACCCCAAACTTTTATAAGTTTTTAATCTTGGTCATTCACTATTCCTGTATTACATCACATTCGATGTTATATAAATATGCAGAATAATTTAAACTTTTTCAATCTCCTTTGAAAAAAATCTTTTATTGATGTCTTAACTTGAATCAATTACAAATCCCTGAGTCAAATTATGTTATAATTTATTCTATTCGAATTACTGTATAAATTCTTATATCTCAATTCGAACTCTTCTATGTACCGCCTAGTACAACTTTACAATCTAACATGTATTACACATCATAAACTAATATCAAGTATATCTACTAGAACCTAAACATGGTTCAAGAGCATCTATTTAATTAAACAAATTAATCTCCTTTGATGTGATTGAACTTTATCAATCAAGTAGCACGTAACCTTTACCGTGTGTCCTTAACCTGCAAAAGTGGTTATTTGCAAGGGTGAGCTTGACAGGCCAGCAATTCTAACAGTTTTCATGTAGCACATAGCATATAATAGCATATTCAGTTCATGCCTTCATAATAAATTAATATTTACTATGCATGTTACTTCACACATAACAGGCATAGAGAACTACTTCACAAGAACATCATCAAAACAACTTCCACATTTTATATATATCTCATATGCATTTCATATATATACATCAACGTTCTCATAGAATAATATAACTCACTAACAGTTATAGAATTTATATATCAAATAGGAACTGAAAGACTTGCCTGATTCGTAGTTTATTAACTACGACTTAACTGCTTAAAGCTTATCTGCACTTTGTGTATTTCTACACAGTTATATAATCATAGATTCACATCCATTAGTCACATATTCATACATTCTCAATGTAAAAATAATGTTACATTGTTCTCTATCTTGGTTTTTAAAACCTTCCCTTTTTACTTTCTTAGTAAACTCTTATAATAGCTATGTATATAGTAGACCTTAGCTACACATGCTTAATATCAATATTCATAAATCTCTATCACACACTTGCCTCGCTATGTGTTTGACAAATATTTAAAGTCTATAGATACGCGATCTACATCGTCTTTACATTTTGCAAACTTAATAAATTTTAACACATTTGGGTTTCATATAACCATCACTTGTTCATATACTTAAAACATCATCTATGTCAAGTATTATAGCTTTAGACATTCATTACACATATGCTTTAAAGTTCAGATGACTACTAAAATAGTTTGGCAAAACTGCCCTGTGGCGCAGCTGCTCTGGAATTAGGCCTGGTATGGGCGCAGCTGCGCCGTCCCCTGGCCAGACCAAAGTTGAGTATTTTCTATTTTCATCTTGGTTCTTAGCATGTATAACTGTTAACACATATCTTACCCACATGTTATGTGGTCTTAGCCCAAGTTTGGTGCCTCTTGTATTTACCTTAAGTTGTTTTACACTTTATAGCTTTATTGCCATTTATTTCACGGTTAAGTAAGTTCATACAACAAGGGTCTAACTATATGGCCACCAACGAGGTTAAACAACTTTCAATACACATGTTTTCATGTAATCATATGTCTAGTATGGTTTATCACTTGGAATCTTACTTTAAGGCATGCATAGTTCATTTTACGTCTATCTAGTAGTGTGCACGTACCCATCATGCCTTGAGGCATAAAAGTCCTATCATGTTTGCACATATAGGCCATGTTTAAAGACCCAAAAGTTACTAGTATGTCATCCTACAAGTTCATAAGTTTAGACAACACAATGCTCACGAATAATGTTTTCAAAACGTCTTAGTTTCTTTTCTTCAAATACATGTCATGACAATCTAATCATGCAAGGCAACTTCGAATCATATGGCATATTTGTACATGTTTCTCTCTATGTCAAAATATAACCACTTCATGTTTTAATACTTAGTTTACAAAAGATAATGTAGTTTGCCTTTGAAATCATTTTATCATGAATGATGTAGTATAGCACATATAAGACCACTTTTAAAACTCTTATCATAAGTAACTAAGTCATGATAACATCTTCTCAAGTTCAGAACCTACCTCATGTAGCATTCATGCACCTTAGTTCTATTATATCAAGTTTTTCTTGAAAACTTCTCTAACACAAGGTCTAACAAGTTTGATCATGAACAAAGATACTATAACCACCATATCATGCTCATTTATATTTGAACTCAATCATGCATATAAACCACAAAGTTCAGAACTTATAGAACATAAGTTTTCACAAGGTTTGTTTTCAAAATCTTTAAGTTTTCTTTTCAAAAAACATACTAACTCATGCTAATGCTTTCTATTATGAGCAAGGAAATCTTATATATCATGTATAATATCATGAATTTTCATGTTATATCACTTAGAATAACATATTCCATCGCCGGGAGCACTATACTTGCGTATGTGCTCGTTCGACGCCCTCTGATTGCCTATGAATACTTAACAGTCACAAAGATGACTATTTTGACCCTTCTTAGCGACCTCAAATTGAAAAACTTAAAGAACAAAAGTTGTAGGTCTACTCGTCGTCGTTCCAGATCATCTTGAATCCCCTCAATCGAAGTTCGTATGAAAACATTATGCCTAATTTACTACAGTAGGTCACAGCAGTGCACCAGACACTGATGTCTGGCGCAGCTGCGCCCTAAATAACCTTGGGGGTAGCACAGCTATGCCCAGGTCATAGAACAGCCCCTCAGGCTCTGCTCCTCGTGATTTCACAGACCAAAACTCCTTCCAATCATCATAACATGAGTTATACTCATCCAAATCAGTCCATTTTCGATTCTATGGGTTTGTAAGTACAACATACTAAATACCCATCAATTAACATCAACATTAACTAACCCAAATATGAATTTACAACTCTTGTTCATACTAATTTTCATATTTTGAAAAGTTTAGCGAATTCATTCACCCCGAATTCGTTTCTCAACCAAATTGGTTCGTTTAACTTCCGTTGTTTTCGTTTCTAACTATATCAACAACATCTAGCAACAATTCAAGGATTACAATAAGTTTTAGTCATCAATTTTATGACACAAAAAGTGACTTTTTCATGACATTACTAAGAAAGTACAAACTTAGGAAATCAAGAGCATGTAACTTAGAATTATTACTTCTTGATGCTTGGATATGCTAACTATAACTCTTTAAACCTCTAATTGCTCTCCAATTTTATTGACACTCCATAGCCACTTCTCAGACATCTCAACCAAAGAGAAATAAGATGAAGGAGTCTCTATTTATAGAGAATTCAATATTCAGACAATTCATTTACACAATATTTTGAACTGGTAGGGAGAAGGAGAAGCCAAAGGGCAATGAAGAGTTGGTAACCCACTCCCTCCTCCTCCATTCCTCTAGCCATCATCAGCTCTCAACTTCCATTATTAACAGTAGACTAGGCCAATGGCCTAACTCACGGCTGATACATATTAGGGGCAATGAATATGGGACAAAAGCTTATAACTCTCTAATTTATCAGTAACATGGGTCTAATTTTACTAAGGCAAATTCCGTTTGGGCTTATTAAATCAATTATAATGACCTAACATTACTACATTAAATTAAGCTATGTGCACATATATACACATATATATGTACCTACCCACATATAGGAAGTATACTTATATTTTAAATATACACCAATATAATCTTATATATTTATAACCTACTTATTTGTTTTATGTCAAATAAATAAATTATTCATCTTATTGATTAAGTAACACTACTATTAATTAATCCATTCCTCATTGATTAATGTAATTATTGATCTCTATAACGATTAATTATCTAATACGTATAGTAAATAAATATAAATCTTATTATATTTACAGACACGTTGCTTATTATTATTATATCTCTAACAATAATAATCTCATATCATTAATTAATTATCATTATCAATTAATCAATATTCTACAACAACCATTAACAATTAATATTAATTAATTGTTCACTTGATAATTCCTTCGTCGATTAATATCATTATTAATATTTCTCATCACTGTGCCACACAAGGCTTTCAACGAGTTCATCGCAAACTCCATATATTCTCAATTATTTAATATAATATTCCATAATATCACTTAATTAACCATATTTAATCTGGTTTAATTAATAAAATCTTTATTCAAGTTATGTTTTGCTAACCAAATGAACACTTAGTCACCATTCATGACCTTATAAGTGTGACGCCTCGAAATCTTGTCTACTTTCAGACCCGGACTCTGTGCATCACGATTCCATTTCCTTCCAAACATACCTCATTATATAACTAAATATAATGACATACATTCTCAAATCCTAGGTTCTCGAAACCTTAGAACCTCTTTCATTACAAATAATGATAATTACATTATTCTTTACATCTTGCACAATTGACTTCCATCCGTCACCAAGGATACATAAACGTTCATTAAACTAGTCTATAGTTCAATTCATCTTTCTACATTACAAGTCTTCACGTGATCTTCATGCACATTGTGACGCCCCCAAATCCGGGTATCTTCCAACTCGACAGATGGTGCTACACGGTGCCACAGTTCACATAAACATTCAATTGAAATGCCTCAAAAGAACGGATATGTCTTATATATATATCAAAAGAATATTTACATTCCCCAGGTTCTTTACAACCAATACATTGTCTTTGTCATAATATCAATATTATTCCTTATAAAACCTATACTATTTCATATGTAATCTACGGGTTTGCCTTCACCTTCCCTTCATCCTTGTCGGATCCATCGGTACGTTTGGTCCTAGCTGCATTCATATGGTTCAAGCAAGAATGAGCCTAACTAGCTCAGCAAGTACAACAATTCTAGGAAAATAGCATGCTTGAAACATAGGAATCGTATATCTTCAATAACTGAACAATAGTTACGAAGTACTATCGATAATTCAAAATAGCACTTCTTTTCATTCAAAACATTTTACAACAATAATATTCAGTAAAACATCAATTCCGGTTCAAGACCGTAAGCATTTTATGAGTACTTTAAAAAGGACATCCTGACACGAAGTCCGTAAGTCTTGCATAGCTTACGAGCACGTGTAGGTGATCAACCTATAGTACTCTATGTTGATCAACACTACATTCATTAAACGTGTATACGTTTAAGTGGTGGCAACCTCACGTGCCTGTCGTTTGACGACAAAACAATTTAGCATACTCAATCTTCTTTTGAAAACCACAACAATATTAGTTTGGTAAATCATTGTCAACACTCGATAGACTAACATGGCATAAGTCTAGCCGAAGGAATTAGTTTTGACTTCATCATGCGAAGAATACATGAATCCCAAAGACTTGTCCAGATCGACTGAAACAAGGGTTAGAGTACTTGCCTTTAACGTCTGCTTATAGATATAAAATGCGTACTGTAGGTCTTTAAGGTCTCTACAGTAGATGATAACATCACATAGTACATTAGGTCATGAATAACATACATAATTCCTAAAGAATCTTTCCCTTCTTCCCAATCTAATTCTGTATTAGATTTGTTATTTTTTGGTTCCGTCTTTCCGTTACGTCGTTCTTACGTTCATATGTAATTGACTTTCTTTAACCCTAAGTGATCATGTTTAAGGCTCAAATATGTCTTAACAAAGTTACATTAACATCTTTAGTTAGGTGTTCATCATTTACTCTTCTTGCTCAACATGTAAACAATTTTTATTGTCTATGTTTTAGAACTGGCACTGCGGCGCCAACATTTACACTGTGTGCCGCGCTGCGGCGTCACATGTTATGCCTAGAAACCGAACTAGATGCTGTGGTGCGAGTCCCTTCGTTATGGGTCACGCTGCAACACCAGTTAGCAAAAGTTGAGCCTCACTTTTGCGCTGCGACGCCGGGATTTTGGCTTGGAGTCGCACCGCGGCGCGGACTCTGTGCCACAGATAATTTTGACAATTTTTGAAATTTTGTGAAACTCCTAGACTCGTAACTTCTTCGTTATGAGTCCGAATTGGCTCGTTCAAGAGCCTACCGTTCACAAATTACGTGCTCTATGCGTTCATGCAAGAATTTTATCTATTTTACTTCGTTTGCTAAAATTTCACCTATTAGTTCATTTTAACGAAAATAATAAACGTTCGTGAACGCTCAACGCTCGTTTCTTCGTTCTAAGTCGGAATCCGACCATTTTTGAGTCCGTAACTCTATAATGCCAAACATGACTTGTCTCCATCGAAAATCAACGTTTACGACATCAAACACAAAATACGACTTCCATTCCGAGAATTTCACGAATTCGACGATTATCGTCCTATCGTGTAAATTCCAGCGAAACCTCATTACTAATCATTCTAAGTGGATTTTAATCAATATATAGACATTTCAAGTTACTTATTACACCAACTTATTATCAAAGTAGGTTTTGGCTTATTCTCACAAGTCAACGACTTATTCAACTTATTAACTACAAATTCTCATGCTTATGACCTACTATGAACTTAAGTTCATCAACTTAAATTAGATTCAAGTTGCTTATTCAACTTATTCGGCTTAAGTTCATTCATCAATAACTTATTACATGTTATCATCAAACCATCCCACTTCTCTATCAATTCTATCATAGAAGAGATGAAGATAATAGATATGAGTCTTACCTTTGAAGACTATTACTTCACTTCACTTTGGAAAATCTAGCAAAAGTTGAAAAGGCTTATAAGTGCTTATGTGGCTTATTCTCTCTACCAAGTAAGTTGTTTATCTTGAGATGAGTTTGATGAAATTTGAACAACCAACTTATGAAATGAAGCTTAGTATTTATAGGCAACTCAAAGTGAGGGCAACTTAGTCATTTGGACCTTCCACCTCCTTATTACACCTCCTTACTATTCATTGCTTACCAACCAAGACTACTTGCTAACCACTTCTATTACTTGGGCATCACAACACTAGGTCATCACACAAAATGTTTGCCCATCAAGTCTACCCACCTATACTTGGATTGCCCCATGGATCATGTCCAATTCATTGGGCTTGCTAATTAATCTAGCTAATTTCCTTGTTGGGCTTGCATTATAATAAATCACTTGGGCTTAGCATAAATCCCACATAGGTTCACACCTTTAAGCTTATGGACTTATATTTTATACCAAGTTACATTAATTCATTTCATTAGGTTTTAATACATACATTCTCAATTTAAGTCCGCATGCGAATTATTGCATTTTCCATACTTAGATTATTATTACATAATCCATCTCACTTCGATATTCTAACGTTTTCAAAAATAATTCCCGAGCGATAAATGATGAATAGTGTTTTTCAGAAAATTTCTCGAAAAACTTTTAATTTCGTCTTGGAAATTCAAATACTTTAATTCCTTCACATAGTCAAAAGGCTACGATGTTTCGACCTTTCTAGGTCATAGAACAACATACATCTTATTAACACATATAATAACAAATAATATTATTTTATTCATTATTTAATTTTTTCAAGTATTTTTACAAAGGATTCGAATTTCTCGGTCGTTACATTCTTCTCCCTTATAAAGATTCTGTCCCCAGTATCTCGCCCTACATTACTCAAATAAAAGATGGTAATCCTTCTTTATCTTCTCTTCCAATTCCCACGTTGCTTCCTCGGCATCGTGGTTCTTCCATAATACCTTTACCGACGCTATAACCTTGTTTCACAAAATTTGCTCTTTTCTATCGATGATTTGAATCGGCATCTCTTCATATGTTAAATCCTTCTCGATTTGAATAGGCTCAAATTCTATTACATGCTTGTAATCTGATTTGTAAATACGTAGCACTGAAACATGAAATACATTATGTATTCGCTCTAGGTCTGGAGGTAACGCTACTTTATAAGCTACCTCACCTACCCGTTCTAATACCATAAAAGGCCCTATAAACCTTGGGCTTTGTTTTTCCTTCTTTCCAAAGCGCATCTTTCCTTTCCAGGGAGATACCTTTATAAATATGTACTAGCCTACCTCAAACTTCCTATTCTCTCGATGAATGTCTGCGTATTTCTTTTGTGACACCCCCAAATTCGGGTACTTCAATTCCACGGGATTTGGTGTTCACTGTACAAGCATCATCAATCTATCTACCCATAAATAATATAAAACCATACAATAGATAGAAATCATAAATAAATCTCTTCCCTTAAGGGTTACATCAACTGAATCATAAATAAATCCCAGGTTACTCTAACCTTAAAACATCTGTGCGGAATTCTAAACAAATAAGTCTTAAACAACAACATAAGTCTTAAACATAAATACATCATCAATTAAAATAACAAGTCTTCATCACTTGCTAACTTTGCCCTTGCCCTTACTAGTGGAGGGTTCATCGCTTCTTTCATTCTTAACTGCAATGTTATTATTAAGCAAGAGTGAGCACAAATGCCCACAAGTATAAAAATGAAATAACAGTATAATAACATGCGAATAAATCAAAGACGTCTGAATAAGAGCTCAACTTTTGAATCAAGAATGAATAACAAAAATCAAAAGAATTCTGAGGGTCATAAGACCTTGAACTATGTCCTAGGTTATCAAGGATTATACTTGAAACCTTTAACAGTTATAAGACTATGGACCTTCTTCTCGTACTTAGGAGGATCAGCCCTTAGTACCATACTGTGCACAATATCTTAACGCTAAAGCGTAATTAATCCCCTATACAGGGTTGTTCATCTCAGTTTGACATTCGAGTCCGCACCAAAGGAAGTTTGGTTTGGATACTTTCATCAAGGGTTCTGAAATTTAGAACGCTCATCAACTATGGACTAGTTGAATCAATAAGGTTCACTAGTCTAATAAGGTTCAACAATAATTGATATTTGATTAGAATAATAATCTCAAAAGTATACAATAGGACAATTATTGTATAACTGAATCATGCTTTGGAAAGATAATTAATCTTTAATATCATGCTTGAACTTGAATAATAACAAGGATAATTTATTCAAGATAAATAATAAACTTGAACAATAATGACAAGTGGGGTTAGGGAAACTTGCTCGACATAAAAGTAACATTTAAGTTTAAATAAACTTGCTCAATAGAATGGAGTTAGGGATATGATACTTGCCTCATGCGTAGATTACACTTTAACTAAGCACGTTCTTTGAATTAAATCCTACATACCATTCATATACACAATACCAGTTAATTATAAATTAACTAATCATTATAAACTCTTTCTCTTTGACTATTTTAATTATTCGACTAAACTTAGTCAAATTTTCACTTTGTCACATCATTTGTACTTCGTGAATTACCAAACTAATTATGTAATTTAATAATTCAAATCACATGTAATTATGTTATTTACATGTTAAACATCTATTTTAATATCACATTATACCTATAACATGTTTACATGTTCATTACATTAATCCACTAACACATTGTTAGACTTAAACATTTTAAAAATACATTTCTGAATTTTCTGGGGAGTGGCGCTGCGGCGCCACTAATGAACTAAGGATTCGCGCTGCGGCGCCGTGGCGCTGTGGCCGGGCCCTTGGCGCTGCGGCGCTGTGGCGCTGTGGCTCGAGTCATGGCGCTACGGCACGGTGGCGCTGCGGCGCGGGAAATGAACTGGTAGCCGGCGCTGCGGCGCGGCTTACCAGACACAGAAATGGCTGTTCGCGAAAAATTGCAGAACATGCCAATTTCTCCCAATTTCTTATTTTCTACTCAAAATTAGACATACCCACAAGTTATAGTTCATGTATATTCATAATACAACATATATAAAGTGATTTTAACCATTTAAAACACTTAATCACAGAATTAAATCATGTAAAAAAATGGGTTGTTCTTGATGTTCTTGAGGATTTCGAACATAAACATATAATTTAACACTACGGATTCGTTATAACACCGAATCCGTTCGTTTAAGGCTTGATCACTTCGTATTAACATGCTCAATAATATAAGGGTGTAAAATTTAGGGATAATATATAATCAATACATCAATTATCACATATAAGGCCATATGGCCAAATCACGTACTCTGTTTATTTTGAAATAACAAGTCATCAGATTACTACACTTAGGGTATGGGATCATGCAATATATATATAAAACATGTTAAGCTACTCTTATGATTACATTTATACTCATAATTGTTACCCTATTCAACCATAGAAACTCTATAGAGGACTTAAGCTATAATTATGAAAACTTTAAAAAGACGTAGAAATAGAATTTGGGAAAGAAGAGATTACCCAAAGCGTAGATGAGTAAGGATGACAATTCTCTCTATTTCAATCACAGTACACACAATCTCTCTCAAAGATTTCTCCAACTCTCTCTGCAAACTCTCTGGTTCTAAAAATACGTAAGTTAAACTCAACTGAGCCTTTAAGCGCAGAGTTGAGGTCAGTTATTCCATTCGTGGTTTAACTGTCCCCAACTCCTCCTAAGGCCTCATTTGGCTAACAAACTAGGTTCAAAACTCATTATTTTAATAAACCTTTTATCAAATAGTTTGAAAATGTCACCCTCTTTATAAAATAAATCCCATATTTTATTTAATTTACTTTAAATAAAATATAATAATTACTCGTAAATTCACATAATCATATATTCAATTATCTCATTAATAAATAATGTCAATTTATTAATTCTCTAATTAATAATTAAATTAATTAAATAACATCATGCTTAATTAAATTATTTTATTTAATTCAATAAGCTCACATAATCACATACTTGAATCATAACAATTCTCTACATTAATTTAATAAATGTAACACAAAATTAAATTAATCTACCACAATTGCATCGATTAATTATTAAATCTAATAATTAAATCATTGAAAAATATTTATTTAATTCAATAAATATTAAAATTAAATTACAAAATTCTCGTTCGTCACATCTTTTCCCCCTTAAAATGATTCTGCCCCCAGAATCACGACTCAATAATTTCGACCCGTTGCATTCTTCCCCCCTTACAAAGATTTTGTCCCCAGAATCGCATACACATAATTAAGTAAATAAATGAGGGTAATTCTTCATCATATTCTCTTCGAGTTCCCACGTAGCTTCTTCAGTGTTGTGGTTCCTCTAAATTACCTTAACAGAAGGTATAACTTTATTTCTCAGAACTTATTCTTTTCGGTCGACAATGTGGACAGGAATTTCTTCGTAAGATAAGTCTTTCTCAAAATGCAGGGGTTCGTATTCAATTACATGCTTGTAATCAGGTTTGTAAGGTCGTAACACAGAAACATGGAAGACATTGTGGATATTCTCGAGTGCTGGAGGTAATGCAACCTCGTACGCAACTTCTCCAATTCTTCGCAGTACCTCAAAGGGTCCAATAAATCTTAGGCTCAATTTTCCTTTCTTTCCGAACCTGATCTTTCCCTTCTAGGGAGAGACCTTCAAGAAAACATAACTACCTGGTTCAAACTCGATATTTTTACGATGTGGATCAGCGTATTTCTTCTGTCGATCTTGAGCTGCTACTAGTCGTGCTCGGATCACTTTGACTATTTCTGCAGTCTGCTGTACCAATTCTGGCCCTAGCAATTGTCTTTCACCAACTTCATCCCAATAAAGCGGAGTTATGCACTTTCTACCGTATAACGCTTCGTAAGGCGGCATACCAATACTAGCGTGGTAACTGTTGTTGTAGCCGAACTCTACCAACGGTAGGTGATCATCCCAATTTCCTTTGAAGTCCATTACACAGGCTCGTAACATATCTTCCAGTGTTTGAATCGTTCGTTCGCTTTGTCCGTCTGTTTGAGGGTGGTAAGCTGTACTCATTCGCAGTTGTGTACCCATGCATTCCTGAAGAAGTTTCCAGAAATTTGATATGAAGCGCGGATCCCTATCGGAAACAATAGACACCGGCACTCCGTGCCTCGAAACAATCTCTTTCACATATAATCTTGCCAACTGATCTAAGTTAAATCTGATTTTGATAGGAAGGAAGTGCACGGATTTCGTCAGTCGGTCAACGATAACCCATACTGCGTCGTAGCCTTTCTGAGTCGTCGGGAGGCCAACCACGAAGTCCATCGTAATATGTTCCCATTTCCATTCTAGGATCTCCAACGGTTGTAGTAATCCACTCG
This sequence comes from Panax notoginseng, assembly GCA_016801055.1. NCBI lineage: Eukaryota > Viridiplantae > Streptophyta > Magnoliopsida > Apiales > Araliaceae > Panax > Panax notoginseng. Next base: position 118,078,165 of record CM029017.1, read on the forward strand.
GTCTCTGATGTTCTGCTTTAACTTTCTGACATGTCAGGCATTTGGCAACACATTCTTCAACATCACGTTTCAAATTCGGCCACCAGAAATGTTGTCGAAGATCTTGGTACATTTTTGTACTACCAGGGTGAATCGAATATCTTGAACTATGAGCCTTACTCAAAATTTCTTCCTTAATTTCTTGTACTGGCGGAACCCAAATTCTGCTTTCAAATCTCAATATTCCTTCCTTATCCATTTTAAATCTTGGTTCGGTTCCTTCAGATATCTTCGATGTTACCTTTTTGCATTCATCATCCTGAAGCTGAGCCTTCTTCACTCTATCTAGTAAAGTGGTACCAGATTGCATCTGAAATAGCTTCTCATCAATCTCCATAGGATACTTCACTTCTAACTCCAGTTTCTCCATATCTGCAATTAGCTCCTCCTGAGTAGTCAACATCATCAATTTCTCACGACCCTTTCTACTTAAGGCGTCGGCAACTACATTAGCCTTACCCGGATGGTACAAAATCTCGCAGTCATAATCCTTGATTAATTCCAACCATCTTCTTTGACGCATATTCAAATCTTTCTGTGTAAAAATATATTTCAGACTCTTGTGGTCCGTATATATTTCACACTTCTCCCCGTATAGATAGTGCCTCCAAATTTTCAAAGCAAAAACAACTGCAGCTAACTCCAAATCATGGGTTGGGTAACCCTTCTCGTAATCCTTCAACTGCCGTGACGCATGCGCAATGACTTTGCCGTTTTGCATCAGCACACAGCCAAGTCCTTTATGCGACGCATCGCTAAAAATAACAAAATTTCCTGTATCATCCGGAAGAGATAACACAGGCACTGTACTCAACCTCTTCTTTAATTCTTGAAAACTCTCCTCACACTTCTCAGTCCAAACAAATTTCACAGCTTTTCGAGTTAAATTCGTTAACGGAGTTGAGATCTTAGAAAAATCTTGTATGAATCTTCTATAATATCCTGCTAATCCAAGAAAACTTCTTACTTCTGACGGCATTCTTGGTTGATCCCAGTTAATCACAGCTTCTACTTTGGATGGATCTATCGAAATTCCATCTTTATCGATTACGTGACCAAGAAATTGTACTCTCTCGATCCAGAATTCGGATTTCGAAAACTTAGCATACAACTTCTCCCTTCTCAATACTTCCAATGTTAACCTCAAGTGTTCTTCATGTTCCTCTTTGGTTTTGGAATATACAAAAATGTCGTCTATAAATACCACCACGAATTTGTCCAAAACGGCTTGAATACACCATTCATTAGTCCCATAAATGCTGCAGGATCATTTGTAAGACCAAACGACATTACTAAAAACTCATAATGACCATATCGCGTTCGGAACGCTGTCTTCGGTACATCCTCTGGCCTCACCTTCAGTTGGTGATAACCACTCCTCAAGTCAATCTTGGAAAAGTATTTTGCTCCCTTCAATTGATCAAACAGATCATCGATCCTTGGTAATGGATATCTGTTCTTAATCGTGACCTTATTTAATTCTCTGTAGTCAATGCAGAGCCTCATCGATCCGTCCTTCTTTTTCACGAACAACACCGGCGCTCCCCACGGCGATACGCTCGGTTCAATGTACTTTTTGTCCAACAATTCTTGTAGTTGTACCATTAATTCCTTCATCTCTATTGGCGCCATTCGGTATGGTGCCTTCGATATTGGAGCAGTTCCGGGTGCCAAATCAATCACAAAGTCTACTTCTCTATCTGGAGGAAGTCCTGGAAAATCGTCTGGAAATACATCGACGAAGTCCCTCACAATCGGTATCTCCTCTACCTTCGGGATCTCTTTTCGACTATCGACTATGTAAGCTAAATATCCTACACAGCCTTGTCTTAATAACTTCCTGGCCTGCAACATCGTCAAACAACTTGCTTGTCTAGGCGACTTGCTACCATAAAACACAACCTTTGACGGAGTCATAAGGTTAATACGCTTCTGTTGGCAGTCAATTACAGCCTCATAATTGGATAGCCAATCCATACCCAATATAACGTCGAATTCCCCCAATCGAATAGGGATAAGATCTACGCTCATGATATTACCCTTAATATCCACCCTATAGTTCTTAAACACGTACTTAACAGGGATTATTTCTCTATTCGCAATTTCTATGTTCATGGGGTAATCCAATTCATCCATAAGCAAATCTAAACTATTAGCAAAGTCTTCGGATATAAAGGAACAAGTAGCACCCGAATCAAATAAAACGTAAGCATTAATTTCATTGATCGGAATGATACCTGACACCACTTCACGAGACTGGATTGCATCCTGCACCGTCATATTGAAAGTTCTGGCGGTTGGTCGGTTTGTTGCAGGTGGTCCGGTGATGGTTAAGGTATTTCCACTGCTATTTCTCCGGTTTCCTCCTTGTCCTGATCCTCCCGATCCCTTCTTGGGACAGTCTCTTGTTAAATGATCTTTCGAACCACAGTTGAAACAAGCACCCTTCTTTGGGTTTGGACAATTTGGTGCTATGTGGCCTTCCTGACCACAATTGTAGCACACTCTCTTTCCCTTCAAATAAACTCCTAGATGTGCCTTGCTGCAAGTCGGACATGCTTCTATCTTCTTTTTCTGCCCTCCGTGTTGACTTCCAGTTGTCGAGTTATCCGTCCACTTCCTCTTCTGATTATTATTATTCCCAGTATTACTTCCACCAGTCTTGTTATTACCTTCATTCTCACTCTTTTTCTTTTTCTGTTCTTGGTTGTACTTAGTCACTGCATCACTTCCTCCTTCCGCGAGAATGGCCTTTTCCAAAACTCCCGCAAACGTGTTAAGTTGAAACATTGATACCTTGCTGTATACCCAAGGCTTCAGTCCTTGTTCGAATCGTCTGGCTTTCCTCTCGTCAGTGTGTACTTGATACGGGGTAAACCTTGCCAACTCATCGAATTTAGCCGCGTATTCAGGCACGCTCATGTTTCCCTGTTTCAGTTCCAGAAATTGCACCTCCATCTGATTCTGCGAACTAGTTGGGAAATACATTTCGAAAAACATCTCTTTGAATCTCTCCCACATAATTACACCTTCACCTCCTCACATCTTGTTTGCCTGCCACCAGTAGCTAGCCTCAGACTTCAGCATAAATGTCGCAAAAGCGGTCTTCTGATCTTCTCGAACCCTAGCAACGTCGAAAACCTTCTCCATTTCCATCACCCACGTTTGAGCCTCGATCAGGTTTCTGGAACCTTTGAACTCTGGCGGTCCCACCGCCTTGAAGTCCTTAAACGTTGCGCTAGGTGGAGCATGCGGTTGGTTATTCATTGCTCCAGCCAGTAGATTCACCAACTGCTGAACAGGATTAGCGTTGGCGTTAATGTTATTATTGGTTGACTTTTCCTGAGCCGGTTGACGTTGTTGTCTTCTCCTTGGCGGCATTTTTCTGTTAAATAAACGTTTATTAGAACTTTATTTATTTCTCTACATAGTTAAGACATTACTCAACAATTTAACATATCACTTAACACATCATCTCAAACAACTTGATATCTTTTCATTCAAATAAAAAGTTTTAACATTAAACTATAGCATACTACTATTTACATCATCAATCCTGGAATAAAGAATCCACAGGATTTAAAACATTCAAATATTAACATATTCCTTAGTTCATAAACATATCGGAATTTACATAAAACTATATAAGTCTTTCACATGAATAAACAGATTATATTCATGTCTTCCAAGGTGCTCAATAGCCTTGCCATGCTCCTCATTCATGATACGAGACATCGTCCTGTGATCCAACATATACGATGAAAGTCCTTCAAACTGGATGGGGTACCTTAACACTCGCTCTTGAACCTCATCCATCGCATGATTAAGTGTGGCGTACGTGTCTTCAAGCTTTGCCTTCTTTGCACGACTATCATTTTCTGCACGATCAGCTCGATGTGATTCTCTTACCCATCCTTCCTCTGCTATTTTCAGTCTTCTGGAGGTTTCCTTCAGTTCCTTCTTCAGCTTCTCTATCTCCTCGGTCTTATCTTAGGTTTGACCCTTCTCATGAACCAGATCCCACTCCACGTTTCCTAAACGTGTATGAAGGGTCACAATCTCTCTATTCTTCTCCTCTAAAGTAGACTGCTGAACAGTCACTCGCTCAGTCAATTCCTGAATCTCATCTTGTAACTCCACGTTACGATCATATAGTGTGTCATACATCTCAGCATCAACAGTGTACCGTGGTAACTCCTCTTCTTCTTCCTCCTCATCAAACTCCTCCTCAGGATCCTCCTCAGGATCAATCTCAGGTTCATGCTCCTGACCAACAACGGTGATCAATGGAGATGAAACCCTCTGCACCAGCTGCTCCCTAACGACATGAATGTCTCGGGGCTCCTCCTCAGTCGATCCTACAAGTACACGAGATCCCTCCTCAGTAGGTACTATAGATAAATGGGGTCCCCCCTCAGCTTGACTAGCTTCTCCATCATTCGTCAATCTGACAACAAAATTTTAAGATTTAGTTACTAAGTCATACTATCTAACGCATACTTAACACATAAACACATAATGTATTTTATTATCTTCAATGAATTACAAAAATTCATTTCTTAGAACTCGATAAGAGTTTTCAATTACTATCTTCTTCTATAAGGCTACTACCTAAGGTTGTTTCCCCCACCTAAGGTTCATAACCTACAGCTCTGATACCAACCTGTGACACCCCCAAATCCAGGTACTTCAATTCCACGGGATTTGGTGTTAACTGTACAAGCATCATCAATCTATCTACCCATAAATAATATCAAACCATACAATAGATAGAAATCATAAATAAATCTCTTCCCTTAAGGGTTACATCAACTGAATCATTAATAAATCCCAGGTTACTCTAACCTTAAAACATCTGTGCGGAATTCTAAACAAATAAGTCTTAAACAACAACATAAGTCTTAAACATAAATACATCATCAATTAAAATAACAAGTCTTCATCACTTGCTAACTTTGCCCTTGCCCTTACTAGTGGAGGGTTCATCGCTTCTTTCATTCTTAACTGCAATGTTATTATTAAGTAAGAGTGAGCACAAATGCCCACAAGTATAAAAATGAAATAACAGTATAATAACATGCGAATAAATCAAAGACGTCTGAATAAGAGCTCAACTTTTGAATCAAGAATGAATAACAAAAATCAAAAGAATTCTGAGGGTCATAAGACCTTGAACTATGTCCTAGGTTATCAAGGATTATACTTGAAACCTTTAACAGTTATAAGACTATGGACCTTCTTCTCGTACTTAGGAGGATCAGCCCTTAGTACCATACTGTGCACAATATCTTAACGCTAAAGCGTAATTAATCCCCTATACAGGGTTGTTCATCTCAGTTTGACATTCGAGTCCGCACCAAAGGAAGTTTGGTTTGGATACTTTCATCAAGGGTTCTGAAATTTAGAACGCTCATCAACTATGGACTAGTTGAATCAATAAGGTTCACTAGTCTAATAAGGTTCAACAATAATTGATATTTGATTAGAATAATAATCTCAAAAGTATACAATAGGACAATTATTGTATAACTGAATCATGCTTTGGAAAGATAATTAATCTTTAATATCATGCTTGAACTTGAATAATAACAAGGATAATTTATTCAAGGTAAATAATAAACTTGAACAATAATGACAAGTGGGGTTAGAGAAACTTGCTCGACATAAAAGTAACGTTTAAGTTTAAATAAACTTGCTCAATAGAATGGAGTTAGGGATAGGATACTTGTCTCATGCGTAGATTACACTTTAACTAAGTACGTTCTTTGAATTAAATCCTACATATCATTCATGTAAGACCCCAACTTATTAATGAATAAAATCAAATTTTCTCTAAATATTATTGTGAATAATAAGGGGTTAATTTGATATAATACTTTGGTTATGGGTGAAATGTGCAAATTTTGCAAAATAAGCAAGTGGTTATAAAATATTTATTTTTGGTCGGTGAATATTCGGTTGGTCGTGGAATATTCTTGCTGTCGGGAAATATTCGTACGACGACGCAGCCTTGTGTGGGCCCCATAACGGAAAGCGATTGGATGAAGAAAACGACAAGTATAAGTTGTTTATTAATAACGGCGTAGTTGTTACCGTTAACACTGTTGAAATACCCGGTGGTTAAAAATACAGTAATAACGCGTGGTTGCACAGTAGCACACGGATTGCACAGTATAGTTGAATTATTGATTCGTACGTAAGAAGGCACTACTCAATAATTGTTACAGTGATTACTGTTCAATATTTTATTTTATTGGTTCAATAATTGCTGCATTGATATTTCATATTATTGTTGTTTCAATAATTGTTACTGCACAGTATTTCCCATTATCAGATCAATAATTCATATTATTTGAATAATATTATTAGATAACATTATTGACAATGTCTAGAAAGTTCTGTCTAAGGAGAGGTTTGGTCATCTAATTGCGCGTCAGTAAGGAGAAATCCTTATTGGAAAGCCCCCTCTTTCCTGGGAACGGCCTGGTTGTTATAAATGTGATTCTGTAATATTATTTGTGAATAATTAATTATTGATTCATATGATAAGGAAATATTTATTTTATGTGGATATAAATGAGGGATATATTTTTGTGGTTAAAAATGAAGGAGTTAATGTTGAGGTTTTTGTCAGTATTTTTGTCGGAATGGAGGTATTAAAAATCAGGGTTTTTGAGATAGTTTGCGGGGGTTATAATTTTTAATCCGACCGTTGGATCGTGGTAATTTTTGGATATGTTATACATATATAAGTTGAGTATATGTCCACAAATTTTGAACCGTTAAAAATGAACGTATGATTTATTACGAATTTTACAAGATGACTGGTTCAGAAATTGTTGAATTTTCGGAGTTTATCATTTTGGTGGAAAATTCTAGAATTGGTGGGCCCCACTTGTGGTTGGTGAAGAAATGTGCTGAATTATATTTCAAATGTGGTGGGTGGGAATAGTAGCAGGTAAAGCCATCAGGTTGCAGGTCAAACCTACCAAAATTTTCCTATAAATAGAGGGCTAAGTTAGAATTGAAAATCACACCAGAAACAAGTTTTCTCTCTTTCTCTCTCTAGATTATTGAGTGTATTTTGTGAGTATTTAGATACTTTGAGAGTTTCTATTCATCAGAGCAAGTTTCTTTCAGCCTTATACCGGTATTCCGACCAGAAGTACTGATATTTTGAGGTAAGGGATATTATTTTCTTCTTAATGATATTATTTTCTTCAATATCATTATGCTGAAATATTGATATGAGTTTTTATCAAATTTGGAACTTTTTGTGTCGGGGGTTACTATTCACGTATACGGCACTATTCACGTATACGGCACTATTCACGAATACGGCACTATTCACCGAAAAATAAAATTTTCTCTTTTTGTCCAAGATGTCTATTATGGTTACTATCTTTGATTGTATCCATGTTTTGATCTTTATTTTTGAATTCTGCTTCACAATTGATTATTATGAAGTATTATTGATCTTGGATAAACTGTTATACGAATCCCTACTATTTGTCCTTCTGTCTCATTGGATTCGTTCTCTTTAAGATATTTTTCATCATCCTCAGTCCTAAATGATGATATTACTGAATATCTTTGGCCTGTAGTGCAAAGATGTATGATTACTTGATGAATATCTTTGGCCTGTAGTGCAAAGATGAACAGGTGTTGAGATGAACATGACCGACTGATGATACAAATGAATATCTTTGGCCTGTAGTGCAAAGATGAATATTTGGTTAAAGATGATTATTAATTGATGTTACAGGGATAAAATATTGATGATGGACTTTTAAATCTTAGAAGATAGTAGAATTCTTTCTCTACTTGACTCTTCTAATGGTTTGTTGTTTCCGCTGCAGTTGTTGATCTAAAACTTGTTGTCGATTATATTTTATCAGATTTTTCCCTGTTGAAGACTAACGATAATTTGTTGTATATTATCTTAGTCATAATATTCTTTACTGGGCTAGTTGAGCTCATCCTTTTCCTTTTTGTTCCATTTTTCTTCTCAGGAGGTGAGAACATAGCAGGATCTAGTCGGGGTATGGAGTGATGGTTCTAGAAAGATGTATTAGCAGTCCTCACTATTTCTGTAAAATAGTGTTTGAATAATTGTAATGAGAATTTATTTGAGTGTGAATATTGTCTAGAAGACAATATTTGTATTTAAACTCACAGTATGTGTTGTCGTATTTTGCACGACAATTGTAATAATAAAGTTGTAGTTATTTTCTGTACCATGTATTTGGCGACTCAGAATGGGTTGGATGGATTGGACCTATTTTGGGGGCGTCACAGTTGGTATCAGAGCTTAGGGATATGATCCCTGGCTGAGATGTGAGACAAGAACTAGGAGGGGAGAGACGGGGAATTCCTTCGCTAGTATGACCTGACTAAGTTTATTTGGTGTTTATTTGGTCGGTCAGAGTATAGGGATAATATATGACATGACTATTAACCCTTGTTTTATGGCAGTATTTAAGAATGGCAGCTGAGAACGTTAATAATGGAGTAAATCAGACCGTGGAGACACCTTTGATCACTACCCAGGGGAACGTGCAACAGGAAGGCAATATTCCTCCTGTTAACAACGTTACCGAGCAAACGATGAATGATGGAATGTTTAGGAGCTTTTTGCAGTTCATGCAAAATCAGACGAGGGAGACTCGTGTGCAGAATACGGGTGGAAATGATAACAACGCGCGGTTTGTCACAGCTAAGCAGTTCAAAGAATTGGGACCACCAGAATTTAAGGGAAAGCCGGATCCGATCATGGCGGAAACGTGGGTCAAGCAAATTACCAAGATATTTGATGTCTTGGGATGCACGGAGGAACAGAAGGTTCCATTCGCCACATTTATGTTCCGCGGTGAGGCAGACTACTGGTGGGAGTCTGTGAAGCGTACCCAGCCTGACGCACTCAACATGTCCTGGGAAACATTTCAAAAACTGTTCAATGACAAGTACTTTCCTGAAAGTATTCGTCATATGAAGGAGGTTGAGTTTATTAGACTGGAACAAAACAACATGACGGTGTCCCAGTACGAGGCGAAGTTTGCAGAGTTATCCAGGTTTGCACCTCATTTGGTCGAAAATGAGGAACGAATGACAAGGATGTTTCTGAGAGGTCTAAAACCCGAGATTCGGCAATATCTTATCTCTCATAAATTTTCTTTATATTCAGATGTTGTAAACAGGGCTCAATTATTAGAGCGAGATAATGAGTATGTGCAACCGAGGGACCACAACCAGGGTCATACCGGTGGCGGCAGTCATCGAAGCAATGAAAACCAGCAGGGAGGAAAACATTCGGACAAAAGCGGTAACCACTCTGGTGGTAATCGTGGTCGTGATAATAGAAGGAGCGAGTCGGGAGGAGATTTCAAGAAGAGAAGGTACAACAATGGTAACGTGAAGACGTCAGCACAAACATCAACTGTTTCTAGGGGAGGAGAACGACCACCGGTCGTATGTTACAAATGTGGGAAAGAGGGACATATCAGCCCAAACTGCCCACAACAATCCAAGGTATGTTATAACTGTGGAAAGGAGGGTCATATAGCTCGAGAGTGTTCTGTAGCAAAACCAAGTTCAGCGGGGATGGTGACTCCAAAAGCTGTCCCGGATAAGTCGAAATCAGCGGTTCCTGGAAGGGCGTTTGTCGTTACTGGCCAAAACGCGAGAAACCCGAACGAGGTGATCACGGGTAAGCTAATCTTGAATTCTTGCGAAGTTTATACTTTACTAGATACCGGTTCTACCCATTCTTTTATCTCTCCTGCTTGTGCTCAACGTTTAAACTTGACTCCGGAGAAATTGGACTTTAACTTATCTGTTGAAACTCCGTTGGGTGAAACCTTCGTTACATCTACAGTTTATAAATCTTGCATGATCCAAGTTGGCACTATCACATTACCTGTTGATCTTATCTCTTTAAAGATACTTGCTTTTGATGTGATTTTAGGGATTGATTGGTTAACTACTCATTATGCCAAATTGATTGCTTTTGTAAGGTTGTTAGTTTTCATATTCCTAAGCAACCTGTTATTCAAATTCAAGCAACCAAACCATTGAAGTCAAACTCTTTCATATCAAGCCGTAAAGTTATTCGTTTATTGAAAAATGAATGTCAAGCTTTCTTAGCTATGTTATGGACTTGAACAAAAATACGTCAGATTTGAATGATATTTCTATTGTTAGTAAATCCTTGACGTATTTCCTGAAGAATTTCTTGGCCTACGCGTGATATTGAATTTTGTATCATCTTTGAATCTGGTACAAAACTCACTTCTAAAATCTCATATCGAATAGCTCCTATTGAACATCAGGAGTTAAAAACCTAACTGTAGAAGTTTGTACCCGAGCCTCTATCTGGTGACTTCCTTTGTGGAATACACTGAAGCCAGACTCTCCGTAAGGGACGCCATATTCGTGCAGTAGTAAACTGATAGGTGTCATTGTGACGTGATATCCAAGATTGGGATATGAGTAACAGTTGAGTGCAACCTAAGTCATTAATCGAAATATGTAGCTTTCTGGTTATTATCGGAGATTCGTAGAAGGGTTTTCTCGAATCGCTGCCCCGTTAACTCTGCTAACTCAGAAGGATATCAAATTCGTATGGAGTGAGGAATGCGAGAAGAGTTTCCAAGAACTCAAGAGGAGATTCATTTCGGCACCTGTTCTGACAATACCATCTGGTTCGGATGGATTTGTTATCTACAGCGATGCTTCAGGCAAAGGGTTAGGATGTGTTCTCATGCAACATGAGAAAGTCATAGCCTATGCCTCGCGACAACTCAAAGAATATGAGAGGAATTATCCTACTCATGATTTGGAGTTGGCAGCAGTCGTTTTTGCGTTGAAGATCTGGAGACACTACCTGTATGGGGAGAAAGTGGAGATCTATACAGATCATAAAAGCCTCAAATATTTCTTCACCCAAAAGGAACTCAACATGCGGCAGTGACGTTGGCTCGAGCTGTTGAAAGATTACGATCATACCATCCAATACCATCCTGGAAAAGCAAACGTAGTAGCTGACGCATTGAGTAGAAGATCATATGCGGGTACGAGTGCAATATTTTTAACACAAAGGCCCATTTTGTATGACTTGCAAAGGATGGAGATAGAGATGAAGGCTCCAAGTACCCACATGATGATATCAAATATACGAGTAGAACCGACTTTAATCGATAAAGTTAAAGCTGCTCAAGCTACGGATATAGAGTTGATGCGTATGAAGAAGAAAGTGCAAGAAGGTGCTATTCCAGAAGCAAGAATCGATGAAGAAGGAATACTTCGAGTCAACTCCAGACTTTGTGTTCCTAACGATTTTGACTTGAAGCATAGAATAATGATGGAGGCACACAACACACCGTTTGCAATCCATCCTGGGAGTACCAAAATGTATCACGATCTTCGACATACATTTTGGTGGAGCAATATGAAAAGAGAGATCGCGGAGTTTATCTCGAGATGTTTAACTTGTCAACGTGTAAAAGCGGAGCATCAAGTACCAAAGGGTCCATTGCAACCACTTGAGATTCCGAAATGGAAGTGGGAACACATTACTATGGATTTTGTTACAGGTCTTCCCAAGGTTTCTCAAGGCATAGATGCGATTTGGGTTATTGTTGATAGATTAACCAAGTCCGCTCATTTCTTGCCGATACGTGAGACTTATTCCCTTGAACGTCTTGCTAGTATGTACGTGAACGAGATTGTGAGATTGCATGGCATGCCAGTATCCATAGTTTCGGATCGTGACCCAAGATTCACTTCACGATTTTGGGTTAGCTTGCAGAAAGCTATGGGCACGGATTTACGATTCAGTTCAGCATACCATCCTCAAACGGACGGACAATCAGAGAGGACTATTCAAACTCTTGAAGATCTATTAAGACTTTGTGTCTTAGATCTCAAAGGGAGTTGGGATAAGTACCTACCATTGGTGGAATTCTCCTACAACAACAGTTATCAGGCGAGCATAGGTATGGCTCCATTTGAGGCGTTGTATGGAAGAAAATGTCGTTCTCCAGTATGCTGGGACGAGGTGGGTGAAGCAACATTGTTGGGACCAGAATTGGTACGCATTACTACAGAGAAGATCCAAACGATTCGACAACGTATACAAACGGCACAGGATCGACAAAAGAGTTATGCGGATCTTCATCGGAAGGACGTGGAATTTATTATTGGGGATCATGTATTGTTACGTGTTGCACCATGGAAGGGAGTTACAAGATTTGGGAAGAGAGGAAAGCTCAATCCAAGATTTGTTGGTCCATTTGAGATTCTTGAGCGAATAGGAAATGTGGCATATAGACTCGCATTACCTCCAAGCATGTCTCGTGTTCATAATGTTTTTCACATATCTATGCTTCGTAAATATGTTAAAGACCCGAACCACATTATTGAGTTAGAACCAGACGAGATAGCTGAAGATTTAACGTACGAGGAGGTACCTGTTAAGATCTTGGATAGGAAAGAGCATGTCCTACGCACGAAGGTTATACCACAAGTTAAGGTTTTGTGGAGAAACCATGCTATTGAAGAAATGACCTGGGAGTTGGAATCAGAAATGAAAGTGAGGTATCCTCACCTTTTTGAAATATCAGGTACGTACGTCAATTTCGAGGACGAAATTTCATAAGGAGGGGAGGTTGTAAGACCCCAACTTATTAATGAATAAAATCAAATTTTCTCTAAATATTATTGTGAATAATAAGGGGTTAATTTGATATAATACTTTGGTTATGGGTGAAATGTGCAAATTTTGCAAAATAAGCAAGTGGTTATAAAATATTTATTTTTGGTCGGTGAATATTCGGTTGGTCGTGGAATATTCTTGCTGTCGGGGAATATTCGTACGACGACGCAGCCTTGTGTGGGCCCCATAACGGAAAGCGATTGGATGAAGAAAACGACAAGTATAAGTTGTTTATTAATAACGGCGTAGTTGTTACCGTTAACACTGTTGAAATACCCGGTGGTTAAAAATACAGTAATAACGCGTGGTTGCACAGTAGCACACGGATTGCACAGTATAGTTGAATTATTGATTCGTACGTAAGAAGGCACTACTCAATAATTGTTACAGTGATTACTGTTCAATATTTTATTTTATTGATTCAATAATTGCTGCATTGATATTTTATATTATTGTTGTTTCAATAATTGTTACTGCACAGTATTTCCCATTATCGATCAATAATTCATATTATTTGAATAATATTATTAGATAACATTATTGACAATGTCTAGAAAGTTCTGTCTAAGGAGAGGTTTGGTCATCTAATTGCGCGCCAGTAAGGAGAAATCCTTATTGGAAAGCCCCCTCTTTCCTGGGAACGGCCTGGTTGTCATAAATGTGATTCTGTAATATTATTTGTGAATAATTAATTATTGATTCATATGATAAGGAAATATTTATTTTATGTGGATATAAATGAGGGATATATTTTTGTGGTTAAAAATGAAGGAGTTAATGTTGAGGTTTTTGTCAGTATTTTTGTCGGAATGGAGGTATTAAAAATCAGGGTTTTTGAGATAGTTTGCGGGGGTTATAATTTTTAATCCGACCGTTGGATCGTGGTAATTTTTGGATATGTTATACATATATAAGTTGAGTATATGTCCACAAATTTTGAACCGTTAAAAATGAACGTATGATTTATTACGAATTTTACAAGATGACTGGTTCAGAAATTATTGAATTTTCGGAGTTTATCATTTTGGTGGAAAATTCTAGAATTGGTGGGCCCCACTTGTGGTTGGTGAAGAAATGTGCTGAATTATATTTCAAATGTGGTGGGTGGGAATAGTAGCAGGTAAAGCCATCAGGTTGCAGGTCAAACCTACCAAAATTTTCCTATAAATAGAGGGCTAAGTTAGAATTGAAAATCACACCAGAAACAAGTTTTCTCTCTTTCTCTCTCTAGATTATTGAGTGTATTTTGTGAGTATTTAGATACTTTGAGAGTTTCTATTCATCAGAGCAAGTTTCTTTCAGCCTTATACCGGTATTCCAACCAGAAGTACTGATATTTTGAGGTAAGGGATATTATTTTCTTCTTAATGATATTATTTTCTTCAATATCATTATGCTGAAATATTGATATGAGTTTTTATCAAATTTAGAACTTTTTGTGTCGGGGGTTACTATTCACGTATACGGCACTATTCACGTATACGGCACTATTCACGAATACGGCACTATTCACCGAAAAATAAAATTTTCCCTTTTTGTCCAAGATGTCTATTATGGTTACTATCTTTGATTGTATCCATGTTTTGATCTTTATTTTTGAATTCTGCTTCACAATTGATTATTATGAAGTATTATTGATCTTGGATAAACTGTTATACGAATCCCTACTATTTGTCCTTCTGTCTCATTGGATTCGTTCTCTTTAAGATATTTTTCATCATCCTCAGTCCTAAATGATGATATTACTGAATATCTTTGGCCTGTAGTGCAAAGATGTATGATTACTTGATGAATATCTTTGGCCTGTAGTGCAAAGATGAACAGGTGTTGAGATGAACATGACCGACTGATGATACAAATGAATATCTTTGGCCTGTAGTGCAAAGATGAATATTCGGTTAAAGATGATTATTAATTGATGTTACAGGGATAAAATATTGATGATGGACTTTTAAATCTTAGAAGATAGTAGAATTCTTTCTCTACTTGACTCTTCTAATGGTTTGTTGTTTCCGCTGCAGTTGTTAATCTAAAACTTGTTGTCGATTATATTTTATCAGATTTTTCCCTGTTGAAGACTAACGATAATTTGTTGTATATTATCTTAGTCATAATATTCTTTACTGGGCTAGTTGAGCTCATCCTTTTCCTTTTTGTTCCATTTTTCTTCTCAGGAGGTGAGAACATAGCAGGATCTAGTCGGGGTATGGAGTGATGGTTCTAGAAAGATGTATTAGCAGTCCTCACTATTTCTGTAAAATAGTGTTTGAATAATTGTAATGAGAATTTATTTGAGTATGAATACTGTCTAGATGACAATATTTATATTTAAACTCACAGTATATGTGTTGTCGTATTTTGCACGACAATTGTAATAATAAAGTTGTAGTTATTTTCTGTACCATGTATTTGGCGACTCAGAATGGGTTGGATGGATTGGACCTATTTTGGGGGCGTCACAATTCATATACACAATACCAGTTAATTATAAATTAACTAATCATTATAAACTCTTTCTCTTTGACTACTTTAATTATTCGACTAAATTTAGTCAAATTTTCACTTTGTCATATCATTTGTACTTCGTGAATTACCAAACTAATTATGTAATTTAATAATTCAAATCACATGTAATTATGTTATTTACATGTTAAACATCTATTTTAATATTACATTATACCTATAACATGTTTACATGTTCATTACATTAATCCACTAACACATTGTTAGACTTAAACATTTAAAAAATACATTTCTGAATTTTCTGGGGAGTGGCGCTGCGGCGCCACGAATGAACTAAGGATTTGCGCTGCGGCGCCGTGGCGCTGTGGCCGGGCCCTTGGCGCTACGGCGCTGTGGCGTCGTGGCTTGAGTCATGGCGCTACGGCACAATGGCGCTGCAGCGCGGGAAATGAACTGGTAGCCGACGCTGCGGCACGGCTTACCAGACACAGAAATGGCTGTTCGCGAAAAATCGCAGAACATGCCAATTTCTCCCAATTTCTTATTTTCTACTCAAAATTAGACATACCCACAAGTTATAGTTCATGTATATTCATAATACAACATATATAAAGTGATTTTAACCATTTAAAACACTTAATCACAGAATTAAATCATGTAAAAAAATGGGTTGTTCTTGATGTTCTTGAGGATTTCGAACATAAACATATAATTTAACACTACGGATTCGTTATAACACCGAATCCGTTCGTTTAAGGCTTGATCACTTCGTATTAACATGCTCAATAATATAAGGGTGTAAAATTTAGGGATAATATATAATCAATACATCAATTATCACATATAAGACCATATGGCCAAATCACGTACTCTGTTTATTTTGAAATAACAAGTCATCAGATTACTACACTTAGGGTATGGGATCATGCAATATATATATAAAACATGTTAAGCTACTCTTATGATTACATTTATACTTATAATTGTTACCCTATTCAACCATAGAAACTCTACAGAGGACTTAAGCTATAATTATGAAAACTTTAAAAAGACGTAGAAATAGAATTTGGGAAAGAAGAGATTACCCAAAGCGTAGATGAGTAAGGATGACAATTCTCTCTATTTCAATCACAGTACACACAATCTCTCTCAAAGATTTCTCCAACTCTCTCTGCAAACTCTCTGGTTCTAAAAATACGTAAGTTAAACTTAACTGAGCCTTTAAGCGCAGAGTTGAGGTCAGTTATTCCATTCGTGGTTTAACTGTCCCCAACTCCTCCTAAGGCCTCATTTGGCTAACAAACTAGGTTCAAAACTCATTATTTTAATAAACCTTTTATCAAATAGTTTGAAAATGTCACCCTCTTTATAAAATAAATCCCATATTTTATTTAATTTACTTTAAATAAAATATAATAATTACTCGTAAATTCACATAATTATATATTCAATTATCTCATTAATAAATAATGTCAATTTATTAATTCTCTAATTAATAATTAAATTAATTAAATAACATCATGCTTAATTAAATTATTTCATTTAATTCAATAAGCTCACATAATCACATACTTGAATCATAAAAATTCTCTACATTAATTTAATAAATGTAACACATAAAATTAAATTAATCTACCACAATTGCATCGATTAATTATTAAATCTAATAATTAAATCATCGAAAAATATTTATTTAATTCAATAAAAATTAAAATTAAATTACAAAATTCTCGTTCGTCACATCTTCTGTCTGTCTTGAGCTGCTACGAGATGCATTCGAATCAACTTCGCCACTTCTGCTATTTGCTGCACCAATTCTGGTCCTAGCATTCGGCGTTCTCCCACTTCATCCCAATATAATGGTGTTTTGCATTTTCTTCCATAGAAAGCTTCATACGGTGGCATACCTATGCTTGCATAATAACTGTTGTTATATGCAAACTCTATTAATGGTAGATGATCATCCCAACTACCCTTGAAATCCATGACGCAGGATCTTAAAATATCTTCTAACGTTTGAATTATCCTCTCGCTCTGTCCATCGATTTGTGGATGATATGCCGTACTCAACTTCAACTGCGTCCCCAACTGCTCTTGAAGACTTCTCCAAAAGTTCGATGTGAATCATGGGTCAAGATCTGACACTATCGACACAGGTGCTCAATGTCTGGAAATAATTTCCTTAACATAGAGTGTAGCTAACTGATCTAGGTTATACTTAACTCGAATTGGCAAAAAGTGAGCCGACTTCGTCAACCGGTCCACTATTACCCAAATCACATCATATCCCTTCTGAGTTGTCGGAAGTCCCACCACAAAGTTCATCGTGATATGCTCCCACTTCCACTCCAGAATCTCCAATGACTGTAAAAAGCCACTTGGTCATTGATGTTTGGCTTTAACTCTTTGACAAGTCAAGCACTTACTCACATACTCGGCTATTTCTCTTTTTATGTTCAGCCACCAAAAACTCTGTCGAATGTCTTGATATATCTTAGTGCTACCAGGATGAATCGAGTACCTTGAACTGTGAGCCTCTTGTAAAATTTGCTCCTTTAATTCCGTCTCATTTGGAACCCTAATTCTTCCCTTAAATCTTAATAATCCCTCATTATCAAGGCTAAACTTAATATCTTTTTCAGTGGTCAACAGCTTCTTCATTTGGTCACACTCATCAGTTTTGAGGTGCACCTCCTTCACTCTCTCTATAATGGTAGATTGTGTCTCCGTTGCGAATAGTCTCTGATCCGCTTCTCTCGGCAACTTCACCCCTAACTCCATCCTAGCCATCTCTGTTATTAACTCAGCTTGAGCCGTTAACATAGACAACTTCTCTTGACCCTTTCTACTTAAGGCATCGATAACTACATTGGCTTTTTCGGGGTGACACAGGATTTCACAGTCATAATCCTTTATCAACTCCAGCCATCTCCTCTATCTCATATTCAACTCCTTCTGTGTGAAGATATATTTTAGACTCTTATGGTCCGTGTATATCTCACACTTTTCCCCATAAAGATAATGTCGCCATATCTTTAAGGCAAACATCACCGTAGCCAGTTCCAGATCATGAGTAGGGTAAACTTTATCATAATCCTTCAACTGCCTAGATGCATACGTAATAACTGTGCCATGCTGCATAAGCACGCAACCAAGTCCTCTATGCGAAGCATCGCTATATACTACGAAATTTCCTGTGTCATCGGGTAATGACAAAACAGGCGCTTCACTCAACATTTTATTCAGTTCTTGAAAACTGTCCTCGCACTTCTCAGTCCATGCATATTTCACCGTCTTTCTTGTCAAATTAATCAACGGAGTAGCTATCTTTGAAAAATCCTGGATGAATCTCCGATAGTAACCCGCTAACCCTAGGAAACTCCGCACCTCGGTCGGCGTTTCGGTTGTTCCCAATTCATTACGGCTTCAACCTTCGCTGGATCTACTGAAATTCTCCCGTGGTCAATGACATGTCCTAAAAATTGTACCCTCTCTAGACAAAATTCACACTTAGTGAACTTCGCATATAACTTCTTCTTCCTTAGTGTCTCCAACACTATTCTTAGGTGTTCAGCATGATCTTCTGGTGTCTTAGAATAGACTAGAATATCATCGATAAACACCACGACAAACTTGTCCAAATATTGTTTGAACACTCTGTTCATCATATCCATAAATGCGGCAGGTGCATTAGTCAACCTAAATGACATCACCAGAAACTCGTAATGACCATATCGAGTTCTGAATGTTGTCTTTGGCACATCTTCTTTCCTAACTTTTAGCAGATGATACCCCGTCCTTAAATATATTTTAGAAAAATATTCGGCCCCTTTCAACTGATCAAAAAGATCATCTATCCTGGGCAATGGATACTTATTCTTTATCGTCAACTTGTGTAACTCTCGGCAGTCGATACAAAGTCTTAACGATCCATCCTTCTTCTTGACAAACAGTACCGGTGCTCCCCATGGCAAAACACTCGGTTGTATGTACTTCATGTCCAACAGTTCTTGTAACTGCACCATCAACTCCTTCATTTCCACTGGCGCCATACGATACGGTGCCCCAGAAACTGGTGCCGCTCTTGGCACAATGTCTATCACGAACTCGGTCTCTCTATCCAGTGGAAGACCCAGCAACTCACTCGGAAATACATCTATGAATTCACTCACTATAGGTATTTATTCCATGGTCGCTCCCACTCTCTGGGTATCGACAACATGGCACAAATAACCTACACACCCCTTCCTCAATAGTTTTCTAGTTTGTGTCATGGTAAGACAACACGAACGTCCCGACAATCTATTACCGTAAAATATTACTTGAGGTTGTCTTAACATTTTAATACTTACGCATTTCTTTTGACAATCTATTATCGCCCCATGGTTAACCAACCAATCCGTTCCGAGGATTACGTCGAATTCCCCTAACTTTATCGGTATCAAATTTATCGATAATTTATAACCTCGAATGTCTACGCAACAACTCTTATGAATATCTTCAACAAGAATTATCTCTTCGTTTTCTACCTTAATGTTTAAAGGCATGGGCAATTTTTTGGGAAGTAATCCTAATCGTCTAGCAAAATCACATGCGATAAACGAACAAGTAGCACCCGAGTCAAACAACATGTATGCATTAAGATCGTTGATCAGAATAATACTTATGACTACGTCCCCCGAGGCCATCACGTCTTGGACAGTCGTAATGAAGGTACGGGCCATCGGCCTACCCGGCTGCGCTGGACCCCCAATAGTTAACTTACCACTATTGGTGCCCTTATTCCCGTCCATCCCCTTCTTCGGGCAGTTCTTTGCCATGTGGTCAGTTGACCCACACACAAAGCATCCATGATTTTTCTTTGGACTCGGACAGTTAGACACAATATGCCCCTCCTGCCCGCAGTTATAACACACGACCTTACCCTTGAGACAAACTCCTAAGTGAGTCTTCCCACGGGTTTTGCAGGCCTCCATCCTCCTCTTAGGGTCTCCTTGTTTCACTCCGGTATTCCCAGAGCTAACTACCTTCCTCTTATAACCCTCGCCACTCCCACTGGCACCTTCAATCTTTATCCTCCATCCACCTTCCCCTTGTTTTTCTTATCCTTGTGGTATTGGCTCAACGCCTCGCTACCACCTTCGGTAATTATTGCCTTCTCTAAAACGACTCCAAAGGAAGTACTTTGGAATACAGAAATACGGTTATAGAGCCAGGGTTTCAAGCTATGCTCGAACCGTCGAGCTTTTCTCACCTCAGTATCCACTTGGTGTGGAGCGAACCTTGCTAGTTCATTAAACTTGGCGGCGTATTGGGGAACCGTCATGTCCCCTTGTTTTAACTCTAGAAACCGCATTTCCATCCTTCCTTTCATTCTCGTGGGAAAGTAGTTCTCATAGAATATTTTTTTGAACCTTACCCACGTTATCATATCTATTCTAGCCCTAGCCTGATTGGCCTCCCACCAAAAGTTGGCCTCTCCCTTCATCATGTAGGTTACAAAGGCAACCTTCTAGAGCTCATCGACATTTGCTATCATAAATGCCTTCTCGATCTCCTTCACCCACGTTTGGGCTTCGAAAGGGTACGTAGTTCCCTTGAACTCTGGCGAACCCACACTCTTAAAGTCTTTAAATGTAGTAGCTCGTACTACACCAGGATTTATAGGAATATTAGCCCCATTTTGATTAAATGCTGTGATTAAAAGATTCACAAACTCCTGCATGGGGTTAGCCGGACCTCCCTCCGGTTGATTTATGCTCGCACCTTGATTAAGCGGTACTCTTCTTGGCGGCATTTTGCTGTTACAACAAACAACACATTTCGTTATTATTCATTTCCTGTTAGTTAGTTATTATTCAATTTTAAACAATAACTCCAACATTCATTATTCCACATGTTTCAAAAAAAAAACAACTTATATTGATTCATGGTAGTATAACACTACCTCAGTTACATTACACAGCTTAATTGGATTACATTACTTTCCCGCAATTACTTCAAAAATTGGGATTTACAATAGACTATCCTTGATTATACAAAAGAGGGTTTTACGTCACTACTAGGTACACCAATATGTACATATCTAACTACTCTAGCCACAACCAGATCATATCTGTCTTAAGGCATTCTCAAAATCCACTTTGGCAAGACCGGCAATAATATCGCGGCTGATAGTATTTCGCGTCTGCCCTGCCTCTACGGGATAACCAGCTACCTGCAACTGGAAGTCCTCATGAGAACTCCTATGAATATAGGACATTCTCCCTATTTTCTACTTTTTGGTCTTTAGCTCACTCCTAAGCTCAAAGACCTCCTGTTTCAGCTCATGGACCTTGTCCTTAGCCAAAACCCTTTCATCATGCTCATGTTCCCACATGGATTCCACGTCCGTCTTGTCTTCTATCACAGCCTGAAGCTCCGCCTTCAGCTCCTTAACCTCCTGACAGTAGTGAATGTTTATATCCAACACTGTCATAAAGAGTGACATCATTGACTCCCCCAGAGCCATCTCTGCTGCTATATCTACTGGGTTGAAGGATACTGCCTGCACCTATTCCTCCAACATGCCATCAAACACAGACATATAGTCCAGGCTCTCTAAGTCTTCAGACTCAACCACTACTATCTCAGGATCTGCTGCTATGGGGTTCGGTATGATTTCTATCTGGTTTACCGACCCTTCACTGACTACCTGCACTTCTCTGGTTTCTCCTGACATCTACAACAACACAAAAGTTTGATTAGTAAATGTCAGTAGAATAAAACACATAACATATATAATGCATTTTATAAGGTTAACTTCCATCTTTTATTCTTTGACTTTTCTTAAGGTTATGACTTAAGGTTTTATTTCCCCTCCCTTAAGTTTTATAACCTAATGCTTTGATACCAACATGTGACGCCCCCAAATCTGGGTATCTTCCAACCCGACAGATGGTGCTACACGGTGCTACAGTTCACATAAACATTCAATTAAAATGCCTCAAAAGAACGGATATGTCTTATATATATATCAAAAGAATATTTACATTCCCTAGGTTCTTTACAACCAATACATTGTCTTTGTTATAATATCAACATTATTCCTTACAAAACCTACACTATTACATATGTAATCTACGGGTTTGCCTTTGCCTTCCCTTTAACCTTGCCTGATCCATCGGTACGTTCGGTTTTAGCTTCATTCATATGGTTCAAGCAAGAATGAGCCTAACTAGCTCAGCAAGTACAACAATTCTAGGAAAATAGCATGCTTGAAACATAGGAATCGTATATCTTCAATAACTGAACAATAGTTACGAAGTACTATCGATAATTCAAAATAGCACTTCTTTTTATTCAAAACATTTTACAACAACAGTATTCAGTAAAACATCAATTCCGGTTCAAGACCGTAAGCATTTCATGAGTACTTTAAAAATGACATCCCGGCACAAAGTCCGTAAGTTCGGCATAGCTTACGAGCACGTCTAGGTGATCAGCCTATAGTACTCTATGTTGATCAACACTACATTCATTAAACATGTATACGTTTAAGTGGTGGCAACCTCACGTGCCTGTCGTTTGACGATAAAATAATTTAGCATACTCAGTCTTCTTTTGAAAACCACAACAATATTAGTTTGGTAAATCATTGTCAACACTTGATAGACTAACATGACATAAGTCTAGCCGAAGGAATTGGTTTTGACTTCATCATGCGAAGAATACATGAATCACAAAGACTTGTCTAGATCGACTAAAGCAAGGGTTAGAGTACTTGCTTTTAACGTCTGCTTATATATATAACACACGCACTGTAGGTCTTTAAGGTCTCTACAGTAGATGATAACATCACATAGTATGTTAGGTCATGAATAACATACATAATTCCTAAAGAATCTTTCCCTTCTTCACAATCTAATTCTGTATTAGATTTATTATTTATTGGTTCCGTCTTTCCGTTACGTCGTTCTTACGTTCATATGTAATTGACTTTCGTTAACCCTAAGTGATCATGTTTAAGGCTCAATTATGTCTTAACAAAGTTACATTAAGATCTTTAGTTAGGTGTTCATCATTTACTCTTCATGCTCAACATGTAAACAATTTTTATTGTCTATGTTTTAGGACTGGCGCTGCGACGCCGACTTTTCCACTCTGTGCCGCGCTGCGGCGTCACATGTTATGCCTAGAAATCGGACTCGACGCTGCGGCGCGAGTCCCTTCGTAATGGGTCGCGTTGCGGTGCTAATTAGAAGAAGCTGAGCCTCACTTTGGCGCTGCGGCACCGGGATTTTGGCTTGGAGTCGCGCCGCGGCGCGGACTCTATGCCACAGATAATTTTGACAGTTTTTAAAATTTTATGAAACTCCCAGACTCGTAACTTCTTCGTTATAAGTCCGAATTGGCTCGTTCAGGAGCCTACGATTCATAAATTACGTGCTCTATGCGTTCATGCAAGAATTTTAGCTATTTTAATTTGTTTACTAAAATTTCACCTATTAGTTCATTTTAACAAAAATGATAAACGTTTGTGTACGTTCAACACTCGTTTCTTCGTTCTAAGTCAGGATCCGGCCATTTTCGAGTCCGCAACTCTATAATGCCAAACATGACTTGTCTCTATCGAAAATAAACGTTTACGACATCGAACATAAAATACGACTTCCATTCCGAGAATTTCATGAATTCAAAGATTATCGTCCAATCGTGTAAATTCTGGCGAAACCTGATTACTAATCATTCTAGGTGGATTTTAATCAACATATAGACATTTCAAGTTACTTATTACACCAACTTATTATCAAAGTAGGTTTTGACTTATTCTCACAAGTCAACGACTTATTCAACTTATTAACTACAAATTCTCATGCTTATGACCTACTATGAACTTAAGTTCATCAACTTAAATTAGATTCAAGTTGCTTATTCAACTTATTCGGCTTAAGTTCATTCATCAATAACTTATTACATGTTATCATCAAACCATCCCACTTCTCTATTAATTCTATCATAGAAGAGATGAAGATAATAGATATGAGTCTTACCTTTGAAGACTATTACTTCACTTCACTTTGGAAAATCTAGCAAAAGTTGAAAAGGCTTATAAGTGCTTATGTGGCTTATTCTCTCTACCAAGTAAGTTGTTTATCTTGAGAGGAGTTTGATGAAATTTTAACAACCAACTTATGAAATGAAGCTTAGTATTTATAGGCAACTCAAAGTGAGGGCAACTTAGTCATTTGGACCTTCCACATCCTTATTACACCTCCTTACTATTCATTGCTTACCAACCAAGACTACTTGCTAACCACTTCTATTACTTGGGCATCACAACACTTGGTCATCACACAAAATGTTTGCCCATCAAGTCTACCCACCTACACTTGGATTGCCCCATGGATCATGTCCAATTCATTGGGCTTGCTAATTAATCTAGCTAATTTCCTTGTTGGGCTTGCATTATAATAAATCACTTGGGCTTAGCATAAATCCCACATAGGTTCACACCTTTAAGCTTATGGACTTATATTTTATACCAAGTTACATTAATTCATTTCATTAGGTTTTAATACATACATTCTCAATTTAAGTCCGCATGCGAATTATTGCATTTTCCATACTTAGATTATTATTACATAATCCATCTCGCTTCAATATTCTAACGTTACAAATTTCTCGGAAGTTCAAAAATAATTCCCGAGCGATAAATGATGAATAGTGTTTTTCAAAAAATTTCTCAAAAAACTTTTAATTTCATCTTGGAAATTCAAACACTTTAATTCCTTCACATAGTCAAAAGGCTACGATGTTTCGACCTTCCAAGGTCATAGAACAACATACATCTTATTAACACATATAATAACAAATAATATTATTTTATTCATTATTTAATTCTTTCAAGTATTTTTACAAAGAATTCGAATTTCTCGGTCGTTACACACATTCACATACTGAATGGCACTTCTTATGGATACCGATCAACTTGATCTTTACGGGATCCTTAAGTTCTTTCTAACGTCGTTCGCTGAAAATGTTTTTCATTTAAAGTAAGTGTGAGCATTCAATTACCCAGCAAGTTATAACAGTTGAACAAACAAGTTCAAGAATTTAAAACATTCTTCAGAACTTCGATAACCGAACAAAGGTTATAAAGCAGCTTAAATAATAGGAATAGTCTCGATTCCTATCAACTTAAAACATCATTCAATTTCACTTTGAAATACTTTCATTCTTCTACCTTTTTCATACACATTCCGTCTGGCTAGAATCATTAGCACAGACTTAACAATAACGTTTCATGTAGAAACATACATACTCGTATTGAACAGTTCAATCATAGAGCAGTTCATCTCATAGAAACACCGAAGTGCTCACATTGTGGCACAAGGCCTCATACATTCTACCACCTTGTACATATCTCACACATATGCACATAGACACGACATCTCAAGTTCAACATCTGAGAAGTCTAAGAAACTAGCATTTATATATTATGAATGAAGTTAGGAAACTTACCTTACGAACAGCTACAACTTATAGTTTATGCTGAGCTGCTTATTCCAAATCCCTATATAACACATAAGGAACTAACACGTACACCAATTAGTCATATACTAAACTTACGCATTGGTTTACTTAACTTTACTTCTTAAGGTTCGTGTTCTTGCAATATAAGTTTACGCAAATAACTTTCTTTACCGATTTACGGCTTAATGACATTCGGAGATGTCTTACTTAAAACGTTCATCATCATTGATGATTTACATTCTTATATTCTTCTTATAACTTCTATAGGACTCAGCACACATCGCTTCTCTGCTAGTAGTCCATATGGTACTTTGAGTAGTTTCCCACAAACAACCAGTAAACAAGTTCCCGTCTCATCTACACTGCCCACACAGTGAGTTAGATCGGTTGCCAGTTTTGTATACACCTTCGCTCTCTAAAGGAATTGTTTAGCCCAGCTCCCATATGTCAACTATCAAAGTTACGATTGTATCACAACCGAACTTCTCTTAACTTATACGAACCATTAAACTATAATTTCGTTAAGTCAACTTCTTAATCCTTATGGCTTCCTGGCAACTAAATGTCATACCTCAGGATTCATTCTTTATCGTCTAAGTCATACAGTCATTTGTATACTCGGAACGATCCTTCAATGTTAATACTATGAGGTCATAGCATTAAACATTTTATATTAACTTATTCATACCTTACCACGTCTGGTTCATTCGACTCAGAACGTTGTCCAAGTTATACTTATTAACTCAGCCTCTTAACGTTATACATTATTATCTTTAACTCAGTTTCTTCACCGTTCATGGTTAAACAACATTCTTCATTACCTTACGGTCAAACCATACACAGAGTGTAGGTTCTGCTCGTTTAATATTCACGTACACTTAACCCTTACGTTGGTTAAAGTGTTTCACACTTACTTTTCATTCTAACATTCTCTATCCGACTCACATCGGACTTCCATTACTCTTATTACCGTTTGCTACGACTTTTTACGATAATTCATATCTTACTTACTACTTTCGTCAACGTCCAAGTTATACAACCATTGTACACTTAGAACATTCGTTCAACGCGAATACGATTCACGAGGATCATTTATGTATTCGATGTTCACGTTGCTCGTCTCTTAATCTCTCATTCAACCTTTACTCAAGGTTTAAATTACTTTCAATAGTTATCCAACCCATGAACCCTATGTTCATTATTCTTTCTTAATGTCGAAGTCATACCACTCATTGTATGCTAAGACTGATCGTTCATCGCAACAACATTGCATTCACAACGTCTATACGCTTTACACTTATCTCTCATTACCATGACATAGCATCAGAATGTTATTCATTACCTTTATCACTCAACGTCTAAGGAATCATAATCATAGCAATCCCTCACGTTCGTTCATTACGACTACTGTCCCCGGATATCGGTTACGTAATCTAGCGTTTACTTTCTCTATCTTTTAATCTCGTTTAATCTTTTCGTTCAACCTTCACTAAAGGTTTAACACACTTACTTAAGTGTTACATTTTGTGAACTACGTGTTCATACCTCTTTCTTTCACATCCCCCAGTACTTGAGAAATTAAAATCTCATTTCTGGGCCTTGCCCTGCACTGGCGCTGCGGCGCCACTCCCTTCCTTTCCTCTCGCGCTGCGGCGCGACCTAGTTCTCTCTCTTCTCTTTTGGCCTGGCGTTATGGCGCCAAGTCCTTTGTTATCACTCGCGCTGCGGTGCCACTCTCCAGAAGTTTATGGTTGAGCTCGCGCTACGGCGCCACTTCTCGAAGTCTATCTGGCGCTGTTGTGCCGAGACAAAACCCTAGAAATTTTTTCTAAGTCTTTCATCAAGTTTGAGACGCGTATTTTACGATCTCATAACTTCTTTGCTATAACTCGAAACGAGGCCATTCCAAAGCCATTCTCTTCCTTATCTTATGTACTTCAATACCCCTCAAACAGAACTTCATTCTGAATCCGTTAACGTGCCATTCGATTGGCTTAATCTTCACCCTTCGTTCATTTTACGCTTTAACGTTCTTCGCTCGTTCATCCGTAATTCGGTCATCCAAACTCGAAACTCGTTCATTCTTGAGTCCATGACTCACGTTTTCTACATTCTCTTACATTCTTATGAAACCCTACATATTCGGGTCCATTTACTAACTTTCTAATTCTCGTTCGTCTTTTACGAAATTTCGCCATAACTTCGTTGTAGCTAAGTTTTAATTCGTTCTTCATGAACGTTTCTACCTTTCCTAACCAAGCAATAAGCAACAAACTTATACACGATGGTTTTAAGCTTGTCCATCAACAACAATTATCCTACGATGGTTTTAAATTTGTCCATCAACAACATTTTTCGTGATCTTCACATTCTTTGTTTTAATCGATATTTTGGATTATGATTCTACTTTTTATTAGAATTTGATGTTATAGAACATTATTCCTTACTTAATTCACCTACTCATTCATAATATTCATTCGGATCGCTCAAAATCCTCACAAATCTTATACTTCCTTAAGAAATTTATAAACTAAATTTCTAACTCTTATTTCTTTTTTTCTCATGATTTCTACCATATGAAATCATTTCTAACTTATTTTACTTCTTATTCTCCTTAAGCTATTTTTTAACATAGAAAACTTAAAGAAAAATATTAAAAGAAACTAGGGTTCGGATTACAGTTTTTCTTTAATCCTCTTCCGTTAGACAAAGTCGGTGATTTGCGAGCTTTTCTATTTCTTGATCACTTTTGATCCCAGCATTCATGCTCATTCTCCTCCTTCTCCTTCTTCTCCAAGCTCTCAAGCTCTCTTTCTAAGGTGTAGGATTTTCAAAATCTCAAAATAATGACCTTAAGCTTTCTATTTATAGAAAACCAAGGCTTAAGGCAAATTGGTCATTTTGCCCCCACCTCCTCCAACAACTTAGCAACCAAGTTTACTTGGCCACCACCCTTACTTGGTGCCCAAGTGGCCGGCCCACATGCCCATGGGTCATCCCATGGATTGCCCCAATGGTTCTTACCCATCGGTTCGATCCGCGGTTTCTTTTCTTGGTTTGGGCCTTAACCCTAATTCTTGTTGGGCCTTTCTTGGGCTTGATTTCACAAATCATTGGGCTTGACATAATCCAAGTCCAATTGGATTCTACAAAGTCCATGAACTAAAAGTCCATTAAGACTAGTCGTTTTCTACGCATTCCATTCTCGTATTCTCGTAATCTCTTCGTATTTAGCTCGTACGATATTCGTATTATACGTCGTACTATTCTTCTTTCTATACTCGTATAATAACTCGTCTCATACTCGTATTTCTCACGCATAATAACCCTAGTTATTATACGTACTCATTACATTCTCGAAACTCACTTTTCCTAACCCTTAGGTTTTGAGTCCGCAGGAAAAAACTTCATTTTTGCCATAACTGAAATATTATTCAATATTCCATTACGTCTCAACATTTTACGTAATCAATAACTTCTCAGAATTTCAAAATAAATCTCCAAGCAGAACAGATGAATAGTGCCTATTTCGTCTTTTTCCTCAGAAATATTTTTTTGTTCCCGGAAAACTTTTATTTTCGTCTTGAAAATTCTTACTCGTTCAATCTAGCTCATAGCCAGAATCCTCCCGACTTATAATCATCCTAGGTTATAGAACGATTAATAAACACATAGCACATAATAGTATTAATAAAAATTTCTTTTATTAATAACAAATTCTTTAAACCTAAATTCTCGATAATCCAAAATTCCAGGTTGTTACAATAAGAGTTATTAGTATGCATGGCTTGCAATCACATTTTCACAAACTGACTCAGAGTTTTCTACAGACCGTCACAGCTGCGCTGGTCACAGACTTGGAAATAGCGCAGCTGCGCTGGTCACAGACTTGGAAATAGCGCAGCTGCGCCATACCAAAATCAGTGGCAGACAAGTTCTGCTTCAGCAGAACTGAAACCTACGTGTCTAAATACTATACACATCCTCCTTAAGTGTTAACTCGTCTAATATCAATGCCCTCTTTGATTCCACATCATTGGTTACTATATTCCTTAATAATTTAAGGATCACACTTCGGGTTTTAAAACTCTATTTCCCTTATTAGTTTAACCAACTATACATATCCTTTACGGTTTCATACCACTAATAACACAAAACTCGAATATAACACATACACACATTCCTTTCATCTTCGCTTCTTGCCGTGTATTGAATTACGTAATAATTCTCTAACCACCTTAAAGGTATATCGATTTCCTTCTCTCATCAACAACATACATGCATACAAGTCTAAACCTAGCGTACATCGAGTCTTTAATAGTATTCAATATAGTACATTGAGTGGTTTCCCACAAACAACCAACAAATTAGTTTCCGTCTCGTCTACACTGTTTTCATAGTGAGTTAGATTGGTTACTAATTTGTATATACCTCCGCTCTCTAAAGGAATTGTTTAGCCCAGCTCCTATACATCCACCATTAAAGAGTACGGTTGCACTACCTTAGACTTGATACTTACTCGTACAAATACTCAAGAAATTTGTGATTATCAAAGATATTTAATGTCACCAACTAACTATGATAAAATAATTCTATAAATTATTTAATGTCAATAGATAAATCTTATCCATCTTCTTTACTAATTCATCTCTACAATTTATAACAAATATATAATAATAATATATATTTATTAAATACAACATTACATATTACATAGCTTATATTACCCTATGTAACACAATACCACATACCTCGTAACATATATATATATATACTCGTTCGAACTCATCTCATGTTTTAAGAATTTTATTTATTAAATTCTTATTTTAATATTTTCTGAAAATTCAGGTTCTTACATCATCTCCCCCTTATAAGGATTCCGTCCTTGGAATCACCGAAACCTCCTCTACTCGGTGCTATTTCGAATATTACATATTCTTTTGAATAACTTTATCCATTCTCTTTTCGAAAGTTTTGTTATAACTTGCTCACTTGCATTCTACCGCATTATCCTTTCTAAGGAACATTCTACTCACTACATTCATCACACAGAAGAATAAGAATCTTCCACGATTTTTCAATAATTGGGAAGTAGTATGAATAACTCAGATTCCAAATTATGCTGAGGGGTCACACAAGACCGTGAACTAGTGCTTCAACACAATTATCCACACTACAAACCAGAGTGTTTATCAATCACAAAGACTGAAAACACCCTCCACACGTATACTAGGTGGCCAACCTATTGTACCACTACGTTGGGCTGGAACGTAGTGTTTTGTAATGACTACATGCGTTACGCTCGGAACCATTATCCCAAAAAACATGCCCCCTTATAGGGTTGTTCACCTCAGCTTTTCAACAACTGAATCTGCACCATAGCAATCTAGTTTGGCATAAATATTCAAGAATGCTTGAATTTCACAATTATTTTTCGACAGTCATCTAGCCGAATCAAATAGCTTAGACTTTTCAATAATTTGGACACCAATTGAAATAATTTGGCCAACTTAATTGAACTTCTTCATAAATTAAAAGAAAACCAAAAATTCTTTTATGACATCATGATACCGTACGAGATTAATAGTACGTTGAGGGTTCTGCCATTATGTGACTTTGTCATACTACATCATACCAAAATTGGCTGACGATCTTTCAATCACAACCAACACTAGGTTCAACTGCATTGATGACTCCATCATTTACCATACATCATATCAAATGATGCACATGGTTAGAAATACATTTTGAAAATTTTCAAATCATTTTTGTCTTAGCCGAAATAATTAGCATAAACATAAAAATAAAGGTATTATTTTTAAACATCATTGGTTCCATCACAAGATCCAATATTTTTTTTCAAGAAAACAGAAGTGCAAACATCTGCACGAAGTCAATAAATTTTGAAAATCTAGCAGAGCTAGAAGATCTAGAAAATCCATGTTTCTCCATCAACTTCAATCTTTATTATACCAAAATTTCTAACTTCATAACATATATATACCCGATACAGTTCATCAAACTTACCACACTTTGGAAATTTAGGAACTTACCACAATTATATGAGTTTAAGAACTTATCCTAGTCAGACCATAGGCGTCCATTCGCTGAGGGGTTCAAAAATATTTCATATAATTATGAGTCATCAACGTACCATATGCATGAGTTTTAAGAACTCGCGCCTAATCTTAATATTTTCTATCTTAATCTTAATAGTCTATATCTATCAAATATGATATGAGAAAAGAATCACCTTCTCACCATAAGCATATCGATAGCGTGACACCGACATTCCATTGATTATCATTGTGAGAAATCGAGGGTGAGCACAAAGCCTCCACCCACACAAAGGTTTGTACAACTCAGCTCTTACATGAGTCCTTAACTGAAATCTAACTTAACTCTATCTCACTCTTAACTTGCTCTTTGCTCGATACAAATTCTTCGTATCTCATCACATACAACTCCTCATGAGTTAACATCGTACCATTTCACAGTACATCTCTTATAGCATCAAGCTATACACACTTAGTCGTTACAAGCTATTTATCACTTCATAGCTCAATCCGATCACGTTGTGATCATCGATTAACTTAGGGTTCTTTCCCATTATCAACTAAACTCCACTCGAGTTCATTCTCATTATCTTTTGTCATATAGACACCATCTTAACATTTTTATTACCATAGTTAGGAAACTCCTGAATTATCATTCTCTTAGATACTTCAAGATTCTTCTTTGAATCTTCGTTTATAAATTTTAATCCTTATCTTTCTCTATCTCAAGTTATAGCCTAAGGTACACATACCTAAGTTTATAACCTACAACTTTGATACCAACCTGTGACGCCCCCAAATCTGGGTTCCTTCAAACCTCGAATTCGGTCCGCCACGATACTAATATCATAAAACTATTTATTTCTTTTATTCATAACTTAATGAATATAAATTTGCTTATTACAATTTAGAATATAAATTCATTCCATTTTCAAGATCTGCACAATGACCCCAAACTTTTATAAGTTTCTAATCTTGGTCATTTACTATTCCTGTATTACATCACATTCGATGTTATATAAATATGTGGAATAATTTAAACTTTTTCAATCTCCTTTGAAAAAAATCTTTTATTGATGTCTTAACTTGAATCAATTACAAATCCCTGAGTCAAATTATGTTATAATTCATTCTATTCGAATTACTGTATAAATTCTTACATCTCAATTCGAACTCTTCTATGAACCGCCTAGTACAACTTTACAAGCTAACATGTATTACACATCGTAAACTAATATCAAGTATATCTACTTGAACCTAAACATGGTTCAAGAGCATCTATTTAATTAAACAAATCAATCTCCTTTGATGTGATTGAACTTTATCAATCAAGTAGCACGTAACATTTACCGTGTGTCCTTAACCTGCAAAAGTGGTTATTTGCAAGGGTGAGCTCGACAGCCCAGCAATTCTAACAGTTTTTATGCAGCACATAGCATATAATAGCATATTCAGTTCATGCCTTCATAATAAAGTAATATTTACTATGCATGTTACTTCACACATAACAGGCATAGAGATTTACTTCACAAGCACATCATCAAAACAACTTGCACATTTCATATATATCTCATATGCATTTCATATATATACATCAACGTTCTCATAGCATAATATAAGTCACTAACAGTTATAAAACTCATATATCAAATAGGAACTGAAATACTTGCCTGATTCGTAGTTTATTAACTACGACTTAGCTGCTTAAAGCTTATCTGCACTTCGTGTATTCTTACATAATTATATAATCATGGATTCACATCCATTAGTCATATATTCATTCATTCTCAATGTAATAATAAGGTTACATTGTTCTCCATCTTGGTTTTTAAAACCTTCCCTTTTTACTTTCTTAGTAAACTCTTATAATAGCTATGTATATAGTAGACCTTAGCTACACATGCTTAATATCAACATTCATAAATCTATATCACACACTTGACTCGCTATGTGTTCAACAAATATTTAAAGTCTATAGATACGTGATCTACATCGTCTTTACATTTTGCAAACCTAATAAATTTTAACACATTTGGGTTTCATATAACCATCACTTGTTCATATACTTAAAACATCATCTATATCAAGTATTATAGCTTTAGACATTCATTACACCAATGCTTTAAAGTTCAGATGACTACTAAAATAGTTTGGCAAAACTGCCCTGTGGCGCAGCTGCTCTGGAATTAGGCCTGGTATGGGCGCAGCTGCGCCGTCCCCTGGCCAGACCAAAGTTGAGTATTTTCTATTTTCATCTTGGTTCTTAGCATGTATAACTGTTAACACATATCTTACCCACATGTTATGTGGTCTTAGCCCAAGTTTGGTGCCTCTTGTATTTACCTTAAGTTGTTTTACACTTTATAGCTTTATTGCCATTTATTTCACGGTTAAGTAAGTTCATACAACAAGGGTCTAACTTTATGACCACCAACGAGGTTAAACAACTTTCAATACACATGTTTTCATGTAATCATATGTCTAGTATGGTTTATCACTTGGAATCTTACTTTAAGGCATGCATAGTTCATTTTACGTCTATCTAGTAGTGTGCACGTACCCATCATGCCTTGAGGCATAAAAGTCCTATCATGTTTGCACATATAGGCCATGTTTAAAGACCCAAAAGTTACTAGTATGTC
Organism: Panax notoginseng; assembly: GCA_016801055.1. NCBI lineage: Eukaryota > Viridiplantae > Streptophyta > Magnoliopsida > Apiales > Araliaceae > Panax > Panax notoginseng. The sequence goes on from CM029017.1 coordinate 118,112,592, forward strand.
ATCCTACAAGTTCATAAGTTTAGACAACACAATGCTCACGAATAATGTTTTCAAAACGTCTTAGTTTCTTTTCTTCAAATACATGTCATGACAATCTAATCATGCAAGGCAACTTCGAATCATATGGCATATTTGTACATGTTTCTCTCTATGTCAAAATATAACCACTTCATGTTTTAATACTTAGTTTACAAAAGATAATGTAGTTTGCCTTTGAAATCATTTTATCATGAATGATGTAGTATAGCACATATAAGACCACTTTTAAAACTCTTATCATAAGTAACTAAGTCATGATAACATCTTCTCAAGTTCAGAACCTACCTCATGTAGCATTCATGCACCTTAGTTCTATTATATCAAGTTTTTCTTGAAAACTTCTCTAACACAAGGTCTAACAAGTTTGATCATGAACAAAGATACTATAACCACCATATCATGCTCATTTATATTTGAACTCAATCATGCATATAAACCACAAAGTTCAGAACTTATAGAACATAAGTTTTCACAAGGTTTGTTTTCAAAATCTTTAAGTTTTCTTTTCAAAAAACATACGAACTCATGCTAATGCTTTCTATTATGAGCAAGGAAATCTTATATATCATGTATAATATCATGAATTTTCATGTTATATCACTTAGAATAACATATTCCATCGCCGGGAGCACTATACTTACGTATGTGCTCGTTCGACGCCCTCCGATCGCCTTTGAATACGTAACGGTCACAAATATAACTATTTTGACCCTTCTTAACGACCTCAAATTGAAAACCTTAAAGAATGAAAGTTGTAGGTCTACTCGTGCTCGTTCTGGATCATCTTAAATCACCTCAATCGGAGTTCGTATGAAAAAGTTATGTCTAATTTACTATTGTAGGTCACAGCAGTGCACCAGACATTGATGCCCGGCACAGCTGCGCCCTAAATAACCTTGGGGGCAGCACAGCTGCACCCCAAGTCACAGAACAGCCCCTCAGGCTCTGCTCCTCGTGATTTCACATACCAAAACTCCTTCCAATCATCATAACATGAGTTATACTCATCCAAATCAGTCCATTTTCGATTCTATGGGTTTGTAACAACAACATACTAAATACCCATCAATTAACATCAACATTAACTAACCCAAATATGAATTTACAACTCATGTTCATACTAATTTTCATGTTTTGAAAAGTTTAGCGAATTCATTCACCCCGAATTCGTTTCTCAACCAAATTGGTTCGTTTAACTTCCGTTGTTTTCGTTTCTAACTATATCAACAACATCTAGCAACAATTCAAGGATTACAACAAGTTTTAGTCATCAATTTTATGACTCAAAAAGTGACTTTTTCATGACATTACTAAGAAAGTGCAAACTTAGGAAATCAAGAGCATGTAACTTAGAATTATTACCTCTTGATGCTTGAATATGCTAACTATAGCTCTTCAAACCTCTGATTGCTCTCCAATTTTATTGACTCTCCATAGCAACTTCTTAGACATCTCAACCAAAGAGAAATAAGATGAAAGAGTCTCTATTTATAGAGAATTCAATATTCAGAAAATTCATTTACACAATGTTTTGAACTGGTAGGGAGAAGGAGAAGCCAAAGGGCAATGAAGAGTTGGTAACCCACTCCCTCCTCCTCCATTCCTCTAGCCATCATCAGCTCTCTACTTCCATTATTAACAGTAGACTAGGCCAATGGCCTAACTCACGGCTGATACATATTAGGGGCAATGAATATGGGACAAAAGCTTATAACTCTCTAATTTATCAGTAACATGGGTCTAATTTTACTAAGGCAAATTCCGTTTGGGCTTATTAAATCAATTATAATGACCTAACATTACTACATTAAATTAAGCTATGTGCACATATATACACATATATATGTACCTACCCACATATAGGAAGTATACTTATATTTTAAATATACACCAATATAATCTTATATATTTATAACCTACTTATTTGTTTTATGTCAAATAAATAAATTATTCATCTTATTGATTAAGTAACACTACTATTAATTAATACATTCCTCATTGATTAATGTAATTATTGATCTCTATAACGATTAATTATCTAATACGTATAGTAAATAAATATAAATCTTATTATATTTACAGACACGTTGCTTATTATTATTATATCTCTAACAATAATAATCTCATATCATTAATTAATTATCATTATCAATTAATCAATATTCTACAACAACCATTAACAATTAATATTAATTAATTGTTCACTTGATAATTCCTTCGTCGATTAATATCATTATTAATATTTCTCATCACTGTGCCACACAAGGCTTTCAACGAGTTCATCGCAAACTCCATATATTCTCAATTATTTAATATAATATTCCATAATATCACTTAATTAACCATATTTAATCTGGTTTAATTAATTAAATCTTTATTCAAGTTATGTTTTGCTAACCAAATGAACACTTAGTCACCATTCATTACCTTATAAGAGTTATTAGTATGCATGGCTTGCAATCACATTTTCACAAACATACTCAGAGTTTTCTACAGACCGGCGCAGCTGCGCTGGTCACAGAATTGGAAATGGCGCAGCTGCGCCATACCAAAATCTGTGGCAGACAAGTTCTGCTTTAGCAGAACTGAAACCTATGCGTCTAAATACTATACACATCCTCTTTAAGTGTTAACTCGTATAACATCAATGCCCTCTTTGATTCCACATCATTGGCTACTATATTCCTTAATAATTTAAGGATCACACTTCGGGTTTTAAAACTCTATCTCCGTGATTAGTTTAACCAACTATACATATCCTTTACGATTTCATACCACCAATAACACAAAACTATAATGTAACACATACATACATTCCTTTAATCTTCGCTTCTTGTCGTGTATTGAATTATGTAATAATTCTCTAACCACCTTAAAGGTATATCGATTTCCTTCTCTCGTCAACAACATACACGCATACAAGTCTAAACCTAGCGCACATTGAGTCTTTAATAGTATTCAATATAGTATACTGAGTGGTTTCCCACAAACAACTAGCAAATTAGTTTTTGTCTCGTCTACACTATTTTCATAGTGAGTTAGATCAGTTACTAATTCGTATATGCCTCCGCTCTCTTAAGGAATTGTTTAGCCTAGCTCCTATACATCTACCATTAAAGAGTACGGTTGCACTACCTTAGAATTGATACTTACTCGTACAAATACTCAAGAAATTGGTGATTGTCAAAGATATTTAATGTCACCAACTAACTATGATAAAATAATTCTATAAATTATTTAATGTTGATAGATAAATCTTATCCATCTTCTTTACTAATTCATCTCTACAATTTTTAACAAATATATAATAATAATATATATTTATTAAACACAACATTACATATTACATAGCTCATATTACTCTATGTAACACAATACCACATACCTCGTAACACATATATTTATACTCGTTCGAACACATCTCATGTTTTAAGAATTTTGTTTACTAAATTCTTATTTTAATATTTTTTGAAAATTCGGGTTCTTATATCTATAGACAATCGAAATTTTGCATTCCTGTTACTAACATTGAAGGAGGGTAGAATCATCTTTCAGAGATAACCCTAGAGGACAGCTCAACTCAGTCCCGGAGATAACCCCAGGATACCCACTCTTTGCTATCTCGGAGACAACCCCGAGATATTCCATCACAGTCCAGAGATAACCCCGGGATTTTCAGTTTCAACCTCGGAGATAATCTCGAGGACTGCAGTCACAGTTCCGGAGATAACACCAGAGAAATTTGCCATCTCAGAGATAACCCCGAGATATTCCATCACAGTCCCAGAGACAACCCCGGGATCTTCAGTCCAACCTCAGAGACAACCCCGAGGAATGCAGTTGTAGTTCTGGAGTTAACCCCATAAATGCTCTTTTCCACTCCCAACCGTCAGTTTCAACACTCGGCGATAGCCCCGAGGCACTCATTCTATAAGCCCGGAGATAACCTCGGGAGGTCAGGCACACCTCAGAGATAACCCTGAGGACGGTCAACACTCACAGCAGTCCAATCTCAGAGATAACCCTGAGCAACGACTGCTAAATCAGCTCAAATCGGAGATAACCCCGGTGATGGACACAATTATCATTTTGCCATCTCGATCCTACATTGCGCTGTCTCAACAACATTCAAATATACATTCTACACCGTAATGTCCTATAAGAATCAAAGAGCTCCAATCCCGAGTGACTACTATACAAGATAGCACATCTGATAGAATTTGAAGCCTGAAGACCAAGGGTATTGTCCCATCTTTTTGACTTCGTACAACCTCTAATCCCATGTCATTGTGTAGCTCTCGACAACAACATACCGAAAAAGGTCTTATACACCTCGATCGGATGCTCGAATTGAAGTTCTAAAAGTTCGAATGGACATCACGTTGAACACGCACACGTACTTCGAGACGACAGGACCCGCGAAGCCCGGGGCAGCCCAGGTAGCCGTAGGTGCATCTGTGGCTGTCGCAGGTGCATCTGCAGCTGCCGCAGGTACACCTACGGCTCCCCCCTCTATAAATAGAGGGCTTGGGGCAGCCATTTTACAAAGAAAAAAGGCGAGAAAGCCCTGTCCAATTTGCTCTGTACACACTATAAATTGAGTGCTTTCTCATTTCAAACACTTGTGAGCTTATATTTGGCTATTTTTTTACCGGCAGGAGCCGAGTGTTCATCCATTTAAAACTATTGAAGTCTTCTTTGGTAGTCCACTGTAAGCCTTCTTACATCATTTAAAGCATTTTTCTCACTTTTTGCACACACGGTTTTTCACGTTGAGAGTCGTGTAGCATGTGTATGCCCGGACTTCGGTCCGTGGATTTCATTTATTTTTGTATATATATATATATATATATATATATATGGACTAATATTATCGAGTTATGCCTCGATTGAGTCTGGACTCACGTTCGAAGCGTTTATTTACTTATATATATATATATATATATATATATATATATATATATATATATATATATATACACGGTCCGGATCAAGTGCATACCCCTTATCTTACTCACACGTGCTCACCCACCTTTAGGCGACGGTTTCGGTCATACAACCGTCGTCTATACTTTTAGCGATGCTATATGTTGTTCGTCGCTAAAAGTATAGACGTCGGTTGTATGACCAAAACCGTCGCCTAAAGGAGGGTAAGCACGGGTGAGTAAGATAAGGGGTATGCACTTGATCCTTGCTCTATATATATATACTTATATATAAACTGTTGTCGAACTTTGTTCGATTAGCCTGGACTCACGTCCGGAGTGTTTTTTTGGTTTTATATATATACTTATATATAAACTATTGTTGAGCTCTGTTCGATGAGCCTGGATTTTATATCCGGAGCGTTTACTGCTTTATATATATATATATATATATATATATATATATATATATATATATATATATTTCTGTCAGGCCTGGAGTTCACTTTGTGGCCTTTTACAGCTTTCTTAATCTTTAGTCCCGCCTGGAGTTTACTTCGTGGCGGTTGATCGCTTTTACAGCTTTATTTACATTTCGTCCCGCCTGGAGTTTACTTTGAGGTGGTTGATCGTCTTTACTACTTTCTTTACATTTCTGATCCCCCATGGAGGTGCTTCGCGATGGTTGATCATCTCTCTCTCTCTATATATATATATGTATATATATATATATATATATATATATATATTTACCGCTTTTATATATTTACATTTTTGATGCCCCATAGAGGTGCTTCGTGGTGGTTGATCAAGTCTGTATATATATATATATATATATATATATATAACTGTTTACAGCTTTTATACAAATTGCTACATCATGTGTGCCTAGGAATCATGTGATCACAGATTCAGTCTTCGGAATCTAGATTCGGTTCCTGTGATGGACATTTTCAGCTGTACACAGTTTGTAAATTATTCACAGTGTTTGAATTAATTAGATGACTCTCATGCCCACAAGGAATTCGGCATTGCTTTTTATCTTGTTTTCTCGAAAATGCTTCGCATCTCGAAAATAAAAGCAATCCAGCCGAACCCATAATAAAATGAAAGTATCTAAGGCCTCAATTACTATTGAGCATAAGGGTTTGAATAACCTCTTTTATAAAATGCCATCGCTATATCTTGTTAAAACTGAACTTTTATACAAAATTCAAACCCTTTGTATATAGGTGCAAATGAGGCATAGCACTACTTCTAGATAATTACACATTGATCCACACATACACACACATTCATATAGCAGTTTAATTGAAAAGTGGCAGTCACCATGGCAACACGGATGTTGAGGGGTGCCTAACACCTTCCTTCTGCATAACCAAGTCTCTGGACCCTAACGAATCTCGGTTTTACAGACCCGTTAAGCAGTGTCACATCACTGGGTCAATGTGCAAATATTTTCTCGGTTATGTTGGTACAACCATTTAAAAAACTAACTGGCGACTCTTATAGTCCAATCGTCGCCATATACTTGTTGGGCCTTTTCACAACTTGTTTTTTCAAAAAATCTCACCTAACACGAGAACTCCAAAAGACAAGAACAGAAAAGGGACAAATAAAAATCCCCACGTTGACAGGTGGCGACTCTGTTGGGGATCTCCATTTCCAGTAAGAGGACTTAAGTTACTATTACAAACTTTTCAAAACTGTTATATGCTTGTGTGTGGATGTTGCATTTACATTTGATAGATGTGTACGAGTGCATTTACTTTCTGTACTTAATGCTTTACATTATATCTACTTGTGATATTAGTGCTTCACACATGTCATCATTTTCATAAACGGTGAGACAGGTTTTATGTGAATGTATGTTGTGTGGTTCCTCCACCAGGAGGCTATCTTTGTCGGTGTTTGATTACTGGACTCGTAGGAAGACTAATTCCAGCGAGACTCAGGAAAGGCACCACCCAGATTCGCTCTAGTTGAAAGACCGAATTAACTTCCTGTCGATTAAATTGCGATGATCTGGGAACCTTCATGCCAAAAAGTCGCGATAGTAGTCTAAGATAGGTTAGCCTCTGATAAACCAAATGCGGAGGAAAGTTTCTTCATGCTTTCCCATTTTAAAATTACTCGTAAAGTCAATTACTTGTAATTTCATTCCATATTGATTTCCATGTAATGGGAAATATGAGGAAATATGTGTACATGCATATTTAAAAGTTTAACATGCTATCCTATCATACAAACAGCTAACATCTGGTTTGCAAGATAATACTCCTAAAATGGATATATCACATAGCATGTAAACATTTATACTTTCCCTAAAACTAAACTACATCAGTTTTTATAGGGAAACAATTGGACCTATTACCCGTTCAAAGTCCAAAAAGGCCACGAGCCTACAGCCAATTATGTCTTCATCTGACCAGGCTAATCCTAATCATGTCTCTCGTGAAGAATTTGATGGATTAAGTAAATATATTACCGATTTGGCTATTCTGCTAAAGAACTACATCAGTCTACTCAGGGTCCATGAATACCCATACATATAGAATCCTCTGCACAAGGAGGAACCCATGGTCCGGATAAAGCCATTCCAGTACCTGAGCTTCAGTTGGATAAAGCTAATAAAACCTTTGAAATTACCCATCTTAAAGAAGATTCAGACACCGGTGATATCAGGAAGAAAGTCCTTTAAATGGAAGAGACCATTCGTTCTATCAAAGGAATTGGAACACGTTGGAGTGTTTCCTATGCTGACCTTTGTATATTCCTTGGTGTGCATTATCCAGGGAAGTTAAAGACTCCTGACTTTGAAAAGTATGATGGGTTGGGAGATCGTTACACACATTTAAAAGTCTTCATTGGAGAACTCGGATCTTATACCGAGGATGAGAAGCTCAGAATGCAGTTGTTTCAGAAAAGTCTGACTGGAGAAGCCCGATCATGGTATACTAGATTAAACAACTCCAAGATCCATAGTTGGGAAGAGCTAGCTCATGCTTTCCTAAGTCAGTACAGCTTCTAGTCTCAGATGGCCCCTGACCGGTACCAAATTACTAAAGTCAGGAAGCAAACCAATGAATCTTTCAGAGAGTATGCTCAAAGGTGGAGGCGCCTTACTGCTCAAGTTGTTCCCTCTATGAATGAATCTGAGATGGTGATGACCTTCATAGACATACAAGAAGCTCCTTTTTATGAGATAGTCTTAGCTGGTATTGACAAACCAATCTCTGAAATGATTAAGTATGGGAAGATGGCTGAAATGATTAAGCATGGGGAGATGGCTGAGATGATTAAATAATGTGATAAACTAGTTTCTATTATTTTTAATTATTTGTTATATCCAATAACATGTATTGTGTGGCCATATATAATAAAGTTTCTTCGTTCATTAATTTTAACATAAGGTGTGGCATTAAAAGATGAATAAATGTTATATAATACTATATAATAAAAGTAAGTTGAAGTATGTAATTTATTAAGTCATGAAATTAAGCCTTGTGTGGCATTGTGATACATAGTAAGTTAACTAAATATGAACTTTAAAATAAATTTAAGTAAATGAATATTTCCTATTTATTTTGATATTTATGTATAATTGAAATAATATAGTTTATGAAAAATATTGGGTTAATAATACCCAACTGAATTATTCTACCTAAATTAAATATTATTTGAAGTAAACCGAATGTACATGGATTATATGATATGTGTATTTATACCCCCAACTTTTCATTATGTAGTAGCATTAACTCATTAAAATTACACTTGGAAACCAAAAGGAACTAAATCTAAGCATAATAGAACTACTTTGTTGAGTTTAATAGGGATTGTCCCATAATAATTGGCCCAACAGTAGCTTATCCCTCCTTTACGTAAAACTCAGTGGCTAGAGAAGCTGTGATGATGGCTATGGAGATGGTTGGGAGGAAGTGGTTGGCCAACTTCTTCTTAACCAATGGTTCCTTTTATCCTCCATTGATTCAAACCTTAGTGCAAAGTCATCATCTGGATAACCATTTCTCTATAAATAGCAACCATATCTTCTCATTCTCAGTTACTGAAAATCTTCTATTAAGTTAAATTAGAGTGTGAGTTGCAGTTGTGTGAGAGTGTTGAAGGACAAATCTGATAGTGGAAGGAATTCCTCTTTAAGCTTCAACAAAGGTAATGTTCATGTTTTATATTCCTAATTCCTGATTTGATATATTTCTAGAACTTTCATTAAAGTTTTTGGGAATTGGTTTGAGAGTTAATACCAACATGTTTACTAAGTTTATATGTGACGCCCCCAAAATAGGTATACACAACTCATTCTGAGTTGCCAAATACATGGTACATAATTTAAATACAAACTTAATTTATACAACTGTCATACAAAATACGACAATACAATAGCTGAGTTTCGATACAAATATTATCTCATAGACAATATCCAAACTCAAATAAAGTCCTCATTACAATTATTTTTACACTATTTTATAGAATAGTGAGGACTACTATAGCAACCATCTTGGACTGTCACTCTATTTCCCGACTAGTCCCAGCTATATTCTCATTTGCTGAAGAGAACAATGAAAGAAAAGGGTGAGCTCAACTAGCCTAGTAAAGAATAAATTATCCTTAGTCTTCAACAGTATAAGAACTGATAAAATATAATAGACAACAAATTTAACTACAGCGGAACAAGCAATCCATTAAAAGAGTCAAGTAGAGCATGATGTCTACTATCTTCTATGATTTAAAAGTTCATTATTAATTTTTTATCCCTACAACACAATTCAATAAATAATTGACATCACCGAATTATCCATGCACTACGGGACAAGGATACTCATTAGTATCACATCCATGAATTATCCATGCACTACGGGACAAGGATGTTCGTTATTATCACCAGTGGTCATGATCATGCCAATAACTGTCCATCAATACACTACGGGCCAATGAGGACTTTCACCACAACATCTGTATGTAACATTACAGGTCATGATTATACCGATACATAATTCCTGGTCATAATCATACCAATCAATAGTTCATCTATGCACTACGGGCCAAAGATGACTTTCACCACAATAGAAGCATATGGATGATGACAATGATATATGAATTCAATCAAGTGAAATCAAGGATAAATATTAAAGATTTATAATTTAATTTATTCAGAGTTTAAGAATGTCCAAATTATCAACATGATAACTACTTTGTGGAGTAAAATTCAAGAATAATATTCATTTATCAAAAATAATTTGGATAGAAAAGAAATCATTTTTTATCGTGAATAATACTTCATAAATAGTACCTCGTAAATAGTACCGTATAAATAGTATCGTATGTATAAATAGTACCATATGTATGAATAGTGTCGTATGTATGAATAGTATCCATAAATAATGCTCCGGCATGAAAAGATTAAAATTTAATAAGAAAGTTCAGAAAAATATTTCCGTGAAACGATACTAGATGAATGGTAAAATTCAAGGATATTCTACTAATTTCAAGGAGTATAGTAGCAATACTTATCAAAATAAATGTAGATTTAGGATTATGAAACGAAATATTATTACTCACATACTATAGAGTATGGAAGAAAGTAATATTTATTACTAATATTGAACAAAAATAACATCCATTACCAAAAAAGGAGAGTAATTTTGACTGGTATAGCAGAGATATTCTTGAAGATAACTTACACTATTTGCTACACTCAAAGTTTCCTTAAACTCAAAAGAAATACGCTCAATATTATAGAAGAAGAATTCTCTGATTATGGTGTGATTTTTATTTCTAAACTAAGCATCCAATTTATAGGAGAAAGGCAGGGTACTATTTGAATTTGAAAATCACGGGTGAACAGAACAAAAAAATCACATGCGATCGGCTGATTTTTTGATTTTCACTATGCAACACTATGCAATAAAATATTCTAATAAAATGAAATCTTTAAATAAAATATAATGTATTCTATTTATAATCTAATAAAACGAATAACTTTATATATAATATAAAAAGTATTCTGTTTTATATAAAAAGTTTTCTATTTTATTACTATTATAATAATAATAAAACAAACACTGAGATAACTTTCTACCGGTGATTTTGAAAAATGAGTAAGTGGAGGTCCATGTAATAAGTCAAACTTACAACAAATACTTCATAAAAAAACCCTCTATTTATAACAAATCACTTGACTAAACACATTTTTAATCTTTCAACATTTATTCATCATTAATATTATAACTCGTAATATTAACAACCAGATCATTCATAGGAAAGAGGGGACGCGCAATTAGATGACCTATCCCTTTTTCTCGACAGAACTTTCTAGATAATGTCAATAATGTAAATAATAATATGAATAACTTTGTCGTCTCAATTATTGATTTAATAATATAAAATATTATGCAGATGATATTGTGACAATAATTGAATCAATAATATGAGATATTATGCAGCAACTACTGTGGAAATTATTAAATGAACTGAGTGACTTCTCACATAAGAATCAATAATAAGAGATAATATACAATACCGTGTGCTATTGTGCAACCACGTGTATTACTGTACTTTTATCACCGGGTATTTCAATAGTTAGCGGTAAAAGTTTTGCCGTTATTTTTATAAAAAGGTTATTTATGTCGCTTTCTATATCCGACAGTAATTTCATTGTGGGGTTCACCAATGATTGTATCGTCGTACGGATATTCCTTGATAAAATGAATATTCCCCGACCAAACGAATATTTTATGACAACTTGCTTACTTTGCAAAATTTATAAATATTACCCACAACTATAACATTATATCGAATTCACACCTTATTATTCAAAATACCATTTAGAGAAAATTAAATCTTTATTAATAAAAGTCGGGGTCTTACATTATATGCATGTATGGAACCTATAAGACTGAGTTTAAGCATGCTTAGTTGGGAGAAATTTTAGTTTGGTTTTGAAATTCTGTAGAAGCAGAGCCTCTCCTGGTTCTGTCCAAGAAGGGCGCAGCTGTGCCCAATTTGTACTACTGGCCAGTACAGCTGTGCCGTTCCCCAAAACCAGATTCTGGCTTTTGTTGTTATGTGATGCTTCTAGCATGTTATTATGACTTAGCAGAAGTTTTATAAAGAAAACTTATAGTTTTAAGAACAAACTTTGATGAAACTTATGTATCTTCAGTTCTGAATATTATAGCATATATATATGACTGAGTTATGAGCATTAATGAGAATGAGTTGTGATTCAAGATTACGTTGTTTATGTCCAACTTGTTTTGCCTTGAGTTAAATGACTTTTAAAAGAATACTTGAAATATTTGGAACTAATATCCACAAATACCATGTTGATCATTTTTTGACTTTGTGTGCACATGACCTAACTATACATGAGTTATGATTCTAAGATGTTTTATATATGCTAGATTGCATTGTCTAAGTTTAAAATGATGTTCAAAGGTAAACTTGGATATTTTTCAAGCTAAGTACATGAACATGGTGTATATACATTCTGAACATATAGGATGGCATGCTAGTGTCCTTCATGTCCCTAATCATGATTTATATGTCTACATATCGAGTTAAACTTAAAGAGAGTGTTCAAGCATGATTTTAAACAAGTTCTCATGAAATGCATGATAATAACTATGTGTTAATGATAAGGATAAGTGTGACTATGCATACTACAGATTGTATAATATTCTTAAATGGTTAATATGTATAACCTTTTGATTTCATGAACTCAGTTGGCCTTAATTCCCTAGAAATTCCAACTAGAGACATAATGTGTAAATGTGGAATTGAAATGACCCTAGGAAAGTCCAAGACCTCTTAAGATGTATGTTTGCTAAGTAACACTCTTGTATGCTAAAGAGTAAAATGAAACCAGTAAATCAAAACTCAAGTCTAGTTTAGCAGGGGATGGCGCAGCTGCGCCGGTCCTAAGCCCAAACTCAGCGCAGCTGCGCTGCAAGACATGTTGGTCTGAGTATTTTATTTGCTTTCTGATCTCTGTAGCTTGCTTATAGTATTATTATAAGCTATTAAATAGAGTCTTATTGATGTTTTATATATTCATATGTATGATGGTAGTATAATATGAAGATTTTTAAACTCGTAGAAGGTTTTTAAATGGAATAAAGACGATATTGATTAAGAATTTTGTGATTCGATACATGAACTGATTGTGTAGCGAGGATAATACTTATGTATGTACTTAATATACGTATTTAGTATGTGTATGAGATAAGTTATGTTTCAAGTTTGCATATTTAATGAATGTGTATACTTATATATGTAAATAGGATAACATAGTTCGTTAAAGTGATTATAAGCTATAGGTTGATAAACTACACATAAGGCAAGTTCCCCAACTCTCTTAACTTTACATATTGTGTAAATCTGAATTGTTGCAATAACGACCATATTTACATCGAACAAATATTCATTACTATTCAGAAATCGATATTATATCTTAATTTTGTTGCAAGCGTTAAACTTATTATTTATAAATGCATTGAAAAAGTTGTCTAAGCCATTTGACTTGGCTAGACTAATATCATATGTTAGAAAGCAATCCAAACTAATTGTCTTGGTGAGGACTCTTATAAATCTACTGAGATGAACAACCCTCATTGAAGGGGAAGTTATATAACTGTCGGGGAACTGACGTGCGCACATACAAGCATGTTTAAATGTTTTGCATAACATAGGGTACTTTAGGATGATCACCTATTGTACTTGTTTATATTAGATTTTTAGTATAATACTGTTAATTCTAGTATGAGTTCTTAGTCCATAGTGACTACTCAATGTTCATTCTTCTTGAACTTTGAAATGATTAAACCTTTGAATCTTGATGATATCTTTCAGTCCTTAGCGACTCTTATTTAAAACAATTGATATTTATTATTATTCTTGAACTATCATTTACTATTATACCCTTGAAATTCGAACATTTTACTTGTTCACCTTTATTGCTATATTACTTGTTAGGCAAATTTGTTGCTCATTCTTGCTTTCTTTACACCTTTCAGTAAAGGCAGAACGTGGTGAAACATCAGGCAAGGATAAAGGCAAGGGCAAGGGCAAGGCTATAGAGTAGATTTGTTCCTTTAAGTTAGAAGTTTATTATTATCCAACTGTAATAAGACTTATTTAATATTATGTACTAAGTTATGTTTGAACTTAAGTTATGTAATATTACTAGTAATGGTTGCGAAACCTTGGGACAAGAATAATTATAATAAATCAATGTAAGTTATTCTATTTTTCCACTGTATGAGTTATTAGTGCACTATTAGAATTAGATCGTGAAGCACCAAATTCGAGATATTAGTGTCTGAATTTGGGGGCATCACAGCTTCCCTACATTGTTTAGCTCCAGTGAATGTCGTATCAACTTTAAATTTTATCTTGCTAATTGGAGTGTTATGATTATATGTTGGAAGAACTCTTTTCTCTTTCCCTTGTGGCTTCTCTCCTTCCCTTTCACTGTTACTACTAGAGTCACCAATTGGAGGAATCTCATCATTAGAATCTTCTTCATTTTCTACCCAAGACCTCATTCCTTTTGTACCAAACTCCAATTCATCCTCATCATCTGAAAATGTTGGTTCAACTTCAACTTCTTTAACATCTACATTCTTGGTTTTTCTAGGTTTTCTAGCCTTTTTCCCTTACTACTGCTCTCTTGTGTACTAACATCCACATTTGGTTCATCTACTATTGGTTTCTTAGCCTTATATATAGTTGATTTGGAGGAGGCATTACTTTTATCAGTACTTGAGGCATCAGGTTGCTCTCTTAGGATAGGTGGACCCCCAACCTCCTCAACTAGTAAGTCACCAATATCAACTAGTTCTTCATCAATGTTTACTTCACACTTCACAACTAACTCTTGTACTTTTTCTTTTTTTATCTCTTCCTTTCTTTTCCTTATATTTATCAACTCCTCATCCCATCATCATAAGTAGCATCACTTAACTCCGTATCACTTTCCTCATCTCTGTCCTCATCACTATCATTATAATGATCGAGAAAATCCACTTAGATTAATAAATAAGTTTTTGTGGAATATTATTGAATAAAATAATATTTAATAAATATTATTTATATTATGTGTTTAAAGGTCGTTTCATGCCCTATGATGGTGTTAATGTGGTAGTATTTTTGTTATGCGCAAGAACAAACGAGTAAGAATTTCGAAGACGAAGATAAAAAAAATTGAAATTTTTTTCGTAAAAACACTATTTACGCAAAGAACAATATGAGTTAGGGTTTAACCCTAATCCTTTTAGAGAGATTGGTATGTCATAATGACATTCCGTTTCAAGATTTGTCGATAATACATCGTGAAAAGTAGTATTTTCTAATAAAAGCGGTTTCTCGGAAAATGTGCAATAATAAGACAAATTAGGGAAAAGAAAAACAATTATCGCTTTTCAATCGTTTAACCATTTTCTAGGAAAACATCACCGACAACACTATTCACCAAAAAAGCATTTCCGTGTTTTTCAATTTTTGATAAATTCATAAGAGTTAATATGTAGAGGAAAGACAGAATATCTAAACAAATTTAGAAACGGAGAACCTCAGATTTTTCAGCTGTTGGACGAATTTCGAGAGACGGAACAACGAGACTTGGTAGCTAAGTCTTGTAAGATATTTTGAAAAAAAAATTATCCAAGGGTAAAAGGGTCAAAAGTTAAGATATTTTGACAAATGACCAAAATACACCTCGCCTTAGATTTCTATATATACAAGCTCATTTCTTCATTCTTCCTTACCAACATTAAATTCAAGAGAGAAAACTCTAGACAATTGAAGAGAGGAAGTGAGAGACTCTGATCTTCAAGTCTCGGAGGAAGAAAGCGTAAGATCAAGTTGTTCGGTAATGAAGAAACACGAAGAATCATAAGGTAGGAAACTTAAAACTCAAACTCTTCATCTCTTAATCGCTTTCTAGATTATTATGAAGTGCTGCGTGGTGGTTGGACGATTCGTTAGAATCGTACGAGTGTTATAGAGAAATAAGGAAGAATTAGTGGATTCAAAACACTAATTTATATGTGTAAAGTGAATCATAATCAAATAACGATAAAAAATGAAGAATGAATGAAGAACGAATGAAGAATTGTTGATGAAAAAATTTAAAACCATCCGTAAGATGTTGTTGATGGACAAATTGAAAACCATCCGTAGGAGGTTGTTAATGGATAAGTTTAAAATCATCATTCATAATTAGATTTGAAAGTTCCATGTGGAACGGATTAAGAACGAGCTATAATGAAATTATAGAAAAAATTTAAGTAAAACACGTTAAACGTTAAAATTATGATTCGTTATGACTTCCGAACGAAATTATGATAAACGATAATTAATCTGAATAATTAAGGTTTCATAAAAATGTTGTATAACGTAGAAAATATAAGCCGTAGGCTCAAGAACGAACACATTCCGGGTTCGAATGAGTAAAGTTACTAAGAAATGAATGTTAAGTTAAGAAACAATCCAACGAGGGACTTTTGAGCCAATATTTCGAAATATTAAAAGATAAGAAATGATAATCCGTCCATGGAAAGTTTTAAAGAATGTTATGAGCTAGAATATAGCTTAAGAACGAACTTGTTTCGATAATAGAGGGTCAAGTTATGATGTTTCGAAGTAGGTACGACACACATGAAAGTTTCCTTATGACTGTTTTAGGGGGGCAATAGATTGTGTACTAAAACGAATGGGTTAGACTGCCTGGATTAACCGGTAGGAAGTTTAAAGCTAAAATAGACGGTTCAAGTTGTTTGCTTTATACATGTAACATAAAATGTAAAATAGAAGTTGGGCGTATTAATTAAATTATAAAACGCGAACAACGTGAAATAAGAAATTAAAGTAAATGTAAAACACTTAACCTAAATCAAATAGTGTTATGAAAAATTATAGGATCGTGCTAAGCATATGCAAAGGCATATGGCTTGGGCGTTTGTGAAGGTTATGATGGGCTTACGGCGAACGAACGCCAAAACATTATGACAAGTAAAAACAAACTTGAGAAATTCTTCGAGTCTAAGGACACAGATATAAGAAGTAATAAGTACAGTTAATATAAACCAATATTTGATATTGATTATGTGCTTAATTGGTATATGTATGTAAAAGTAATTGTGTTGGCCATTTGATGGGCAAATTAGCGTAAACTCATCGAAGAACGCTTAAGGAAAGTTTCCTAAACTTACTCTAATTTATTTGAGCTAGTTTCTTACTTTATTTGATTCTATTCTTATGAAACCTACGTGATGTTTTAAAATAAAATGAACACAATTCTTTTATGATTGTATGAATTCCATGCTTATGCAAATCTTGCAGTATTTGTATAAGTATTCAAGTGATGATAAGCTATGAATTGTTTAAAGAAGTGTCGATGCCATTTATTTCGGCTAAAATGTTGTTTAAATATTTTATTAATTTGTTAGTAAATCTTTTTAAATGATTTATGAAAAGTTAAGATATCTAACGCTTATTGCTTTGGTATTGATACAAAGGTAAGCCCGAACATGAACAAACAAATGTATTTAGTCGAGTTTTTCACTAACACACATGGTGTTAAAATTTAAATGTAAATACGTTTAACGGAGTAGTGTTGTACAACATACGGTACTATAGGCTGATCCCCTAAATGCACTCGTAAGTGATAACAGATTAGTGGTTTTATTAACCGGGTAATCCTTTTCAATGAAATTGAAGAAAAATTCTTGGTCTTATGACCAACTTATTACAAATGACCATTATTTTGTTTCAAAAATGGTTTAGAGTGATGAAAACTTTTATTCTGGTTTATTTTGTGTATTATTCTAGCTTATTTGAAGTAGTTTACAACTATTATTCAGTTATTGAATGAAATCATATGATTCTTGATTTTGTTGTTAAAATGTTTTACTTTCTGAGCAATTTAATGCTCATCCTTGCTTAAACTATATGATTTCAGTTAAGGACGAACGTATCGAAGAATCCACTAGGATAAAGGAAGGAAGACAAAGATGGATATAAGATTATGTAATAGGTAAATATTACTATGTAATGTGTAATATTATGAGAATATGAACATGTAATGGTTACATAATATGGGATTGAACGGATATGATGTAATAATATATTGATTAAATTTGTGTCATTAAGCTTATATAGTTAGATATATGTGAATGTTGTACCACAGTGTAGCACCAGACTCGGGTTTGAAGGTACACAGATTTGGGCGCGTCACAAGTTGGAATAAGAGCTGATAGGTTAGAAACCTTAAGTATGGGTACTTGAGGCTATAACCTTGGAGAAAATAGAAAGGTTAATAGATAGTTAAACTCAAGAAGAGTTTGTAGGAGGTGAATTAAGAAAATTCATCGGAAAGAGTAAAGAAGTAAAAACATCATAAAATAAAATTGTTATTTGTGATAATGAGTATAAACTATTGTTATATGTTAATCAAGATGTAAATTTGATTGTAGGATGTCGTAGGATGATGAGAGACATCTGATAGACACATAATTAATACATTTTAATATTTCCATATTTATTATTTTATATGCTTATTTTATTTAACTACTAAATTTTATTTTGTTTTGTAGGAAATAACATTTATTTTTCTTGGGGAGCAAATAAAGGATTTATATCCAACTTTAAAAGATGGAAAAGGACTCTTGGAGGATTACCATATAGAGATTGAAGTCAAGAAGTAAAGAAAAGGGAAAAAGGAACAAAAGTGTCTAAGTTCAATGAATCTAAATTAGGGCACAAATTTATTTTTCCTATAAATAGGTCTCTTTTTTTAGAGAGAAGGATTATTAGGTATTGTATTGGTTTAGGTTAGGAGTAAGAGTAGATTAAATTACTTCTTCATTGTACGTTCGTTGGATGATCGTTAATTAAAGGGAGTTTTCTTATTTATTTTTCATCTTTTACTTCTTCTTTATTTTAGTTAGTTTAATTATTTTCATGTCTAGTTAATTTCTTTAATCTAGGATGAAGATAAAATTAAATAATTATTCATGATAATATTTGTCATCTCTTCTATTATTTATGTTTTTATATTTAATTGATTTCGCCTACATGTTTTGTTATTGTATTACCTTTATTTTATAGTTCTTATGTGATTTTAAATTAATTAAAAGATTTTGATAGATTATTGTTAAGTTATGAATTTTTCATAATCCATGCTTGCTCAAAGAAGTTTTGATGGGTTATAGTTAATCCTTAAATTTTCATAATCTATGCTTCCCACATTAATTGTAAAATTACTAAATTAAAGGGAAGGGAGATCAAAATCATAGTTGAGTTATAAAAATTGAAGAGATTGAATTATATGTTATGTTTATTATTTAATGGATTCGGATTCCTAGATTGTTTCCTTGTTATTTGTTTTCATATTCTAGTTAATCAATTCTCAATCTTTATTTCTAATTCCCCTAAAATAGATATTAAGGAAACATTAAAATTAATTTGGTCTCTGTGGGTTCGACCTATACTTTCTAGTTCTTCAATTTGACAGTGTGCACTTGCAGTTACATATTTTTATCATATCAAATTTTTGCCACCGTTGCCGGAGATTAGACTTGATTTTATATTCCTTAATTTTTATTTATTCGAATTAGTTTTTTTATTCTTCTAATTTTTTTTTTCGGGATTATCGAAGTAGATCAACGGTGTGGAAAGATAAGATTATTGTAGTGCCTTTCCTGGTATTTTGTATCTTAACTCAAAAACAAAAAAAAATTAAAAAAATAAGTAGCTTAGTTTTTTTTGTTAGTTAGAAAACTAATTGATGCATTCATGCATTCACTCACGTAGAGCACATCCTATTAGTTTTTTTTTTTTGTCAAATATAAATTGTGGTGATTCCTTGAGGATTGAGGTACGTCAAAATTTCTCATTCTTTCGTAATTCACATAGTTTTAGGACATTTTATTTGTTTATAGTTTTTTAGTTGTGCATTTTCATATTTAATCTAGCATTAAGGGCACAACGTGTAACAAGATAAGGTGGGAATTTCATAACCCTTCCTTGGCCCACAAACCACCCATTCATTTTGCATAACCTTGCCTTAATAAAATCAAGTAGACATTGGCCCTAGGACTCTCGAGCTTAATTAGGACAAGGGACTTTAAGAGGATGCTAAATTTTAAATTAATCAAACTGCTGGTGTTTAGGGAAGTGGTTCAAAAGGTAAACTCCTAAAAGATGTGTGGCTATTCAACTAATCACCGTACTTACGGAGAGACTCCCACATTTCTTACACTTACATGGCTAGTGGTGTGATTAATTTCGAATTTGGTGGACCTTAAGGTGTAACTTGGAACAATTAGGAGCTGTCTAGATTTTATTTAGGTTAACCGTAAAATTATGATTCTTTTTCTAATTTTATTTTCTTTTTTGTGTGTGACTTTCGTGGTTAGTTGTTTATTTGTTTTGTGATTTGTGGAAAAATGAATTCATATTATAGTTTGAATAATAATTTTTCTTGGAATCAAGAACCCTATGAAAATTTTAATGCACAACAAGTAAATCAATTTTTTCCAACTTATGAGAATCCTTATCTATGTCCATATCCATATCCATATCCAGAACTTCAATATCCATATGAATTATCAAATGAAAAAGTGGAAAGATTTAGTGCATTGGAAAAAACTACAGAAGTTTTAATGGAAGATCAATTTAGCATTATGTCTCGTCTAAAAATTCAAATGAGTCGATTAGCCACCATAATAAATGAACAGGAGGTGGGTGAATTTTTTACTAACTCTGAGTTTAATTTTGAAAGTTTTGATGATTGTGGAAATGATGAGGAAAATAAGAATCTTATATTCAATTCTACACAGTTTGAGTCAAGCCAATTTGAGGAGTCTAAAAATTATGAGTCTATGCCTAAAATTGATCATGTTGCATTTGATGAGTCTGTTGAAAAAGTCTATAAGCCTAAAGCTCCATACCCTGAAAGACTTATTCCTAAAAAAATACCTAGTGATTTTTTGGACTAACCCATTAAAGTAAACATGATCCAAGAGTTATCAATGACCTAACAAATAATTGAAAATAGACTCTTGATTGAAAAAGATCCAATTAATTTTTTCTTAAATCACCTTGACCAAAATTGGAATGAATCTAAAAATTTAGATAAGGTCAATGAGTTGTTAATATCCACTACAAATAAGTTTACTAAACTAGAACATGTATTTGAACCAATTCTTCCATCCTTTGAACATGTTAGTGAAAGTTTTCTTGAGGTAGGTTTTAAGCATAATTCTGATGAAAAGTCTAACTACTATTTTCAATTTTCTCGACCTCCTGAAAATCATGACAAGACTAGACTTACCCATTTGTATCATTCATGTATAGTCACATAATGTTTAGGATTTATGAAATTTATAGATATGTACATTTGTTTTCTTTCTCACCGCATTTTTTTTGCAGAATAAAACCCCCACGTACAAGGTATAATTCTTTCATATCTTTGTGCTCTATTTTTCATTTGTATACATTGAGAACAATGCATGATTTAGGTATGAGGAGTTTGTTTGTATTAGTTTTAGATTTTTTTTAGGAAAATGAGTTAAAAAAACAAAAAAAAAATTAAAATTTTTGTTTAACTTTTTATGGATTGAATTTATTCTAATAAGTGTTTGTGGAGTTAAAAATTCATGAGTTAGATTAAAATATTTAGAACTGAACTTTTGATTAGATACGAAATCTTAGTTCGAAACACCATCTTGATTAAAATTGATTTCACATACATTTTTGCACTTCACGTTTGCACTAATTCTTAGTTCTGGGGATATAAACTTTGATTCGAGTAATTTCAAGGAAAAAGAATTGAAAAAAAATTGAAAAAAGTCAAAAAAAATAAATAAATAACTGCTTCAATGTCTATTAAACAAAATAACTGGGTATCCAAGCCTAAGGAAGCATCGATATTCACGCTAAAATTTGTGACAGATAAAAACAGCTTGACTAGTCTAATTTTGTGGCCTTTGTTACTCGAGTTAGTAAGCCCTTATGGGTGTCTCTACATCTAGTGCCCTAAAGCCAATTGGTTTGGGAGTCATTGGTCCAATGCTCGCTACATGAGTAACTCTGAAAAGCCTAACAAAATGAAACATTGCACAAGTCAAGAAAAAAAATAAAAAAAAAGAAGAAAAAGATAAATGAGTTTGTTTGATTTTTATAGTAAAAATTCCTACTAAGAGTTACATCATATACACATGCATGCATCATATGAAATTGATTTAATGAAGGATGGTGTCTAAAATGAAGATTGCGTATTTTTGATAAGGTGAAAATGTGATTTTGAATTTAATCTTGCTTATGTATAATGCCAATGGATATTTAGAAGTTTTCTTTCAATTTCATAATTTGTTGAACCCAAAAATATTTTTAAATTTTGTGGATATATTCATTGCAAACCCTCACGAAACACAATTCGTCCACTTGGGGCAACCTTGAGGTTTAAAGGCTTGTTGCATATGCTAAGTGCAATCGTGTTTCTTACGCAAATAGGGTAATATAATTTTTATTTTATTTTATTTTTTTTATTCGAGGACGAGCAAAAGCTAGGTATGGGAGTATTTGATAGACACATAATTATTACATTTTAATATTCCCATATTTATTATTTTATATGTTTATTTTATTTAACTAATACATTTTATTTTGTTTTGTAAGAAATAACATTTATTTTTCTTGGGGAGCAAATAAAGAATTTATATCCAACTTTTAAAGATGGAAAATGACTCTTGGAAGATTATCATATAGAGATTGAAGTCAAGAAGGAAAGAAGATAGAAAAAAGGGACAAAAGTGTCCAAGTTCAATGAAACTAAATTAGGGGACAAATTTATTTTCCCTATAAATAGGTCTCTTGTTTTAGAGAGAATGAGTATTAGGTATTTTATTAGTTTAGGTTAGGAGTAGGAGTAGATTAAATTATTTCTTTATTGTGCATTCGTTGGATTATCTTTAATTAAAGGAAGTTTTTTTATTTATTTTTAATCTTCTTCTATTCTTTATTCTAGTTACTTTATTTATTTTCATGTCTAGTTAATTTTTTATATCTAGGATGAAGATAAAATTTAATAATTATTCTTGATAATATTTTTCATCTCTTCTATTATTTATACTTTTATGTTTAATTGATTTTACCTTCATGTTTCGTTATTGAAATACCTTCGTTTTATAGTTATTATGTGATTTTAAATTAATTAAGATGTTTTGATAGATTATTGTTAAGATATGAGTTTTTCATAATCCATTTTTGATCAAAGATGTTTTGATGAGTTATAGTAAATCATTAAATTTTCATAGTCTATATTTGCTCACAAACCACCCATTCATTTTGCATAACCTTACCTTAATAAAATCAAGTAGATGTTGGCCTCTAGGACTCTCGAGCTCAATTAGGACAAGGGACTCCAAGAGGAGGATAAATTTTAAATTAATCAAACTACTGGTGTCTAGCCAAGTGGTTCAAAAGGCAAACGCCTATAGGATGCATGGTTATTCAATTAGTCACCGTACCCACGGAGAGACTCACACCTTTCTTATACTTACTTGGATAGTGGTGTGATTAATTTTGAATTTGGTGGACCTTAAGGTGTAACTTGGAATAGTTAGGAGTTGTCTAGATTTTATTTAAGTTAACCGTAAAATTAGGATTCTTATTTTATTTTTTTGTGTGACTTTCATGGTTAGTTGTTTATTTATTTTGTGATTTATGGAAAAATAGATTCTTATTATAGTTGGAATAATAATTTTGCTTGGAATCAAGAACCCTATGAAAATTTTAATACACACCAAGTAAATCAATTTTTTCCAACTTTTGAGAATCCTTATCTATGTCCATATCCATATTCGGATCCAGAACCTCAATATACAAAAGAATTATCAAATGAAGAAGAGGAAAGACTTAGTGCCTTGGAGAAAACCACGTAAGTTTTAATGGAAAATCAATTTAGCATTATATCTCGTCTAGAAATTTAAATGAGTCGATTAGCCATCTTAATAAATGAACAAGAGGTGGGTGAATTTTCTAGTAACTCTGTGGTTAATTTTGAAAGTTTTGATGGTTGTGGAAATAACGAGGAAAATGAAATTCTTGTATTCAATTCTACACAGTTTGAGTCAAGCGAATTTGAGGAGTCTAAAAATTATGAGTCTATGTCTAAAATTGATCATGTCACATTTAAGGAGTCAGTTGAAAAAGTCTATAAGCCTAAAGCTCCCTACCCTGAAAGACTTTTTTCTAAAAAACCACCTAGTGATTTTTGGACCAACCCATTAAAGTAAACATGATCCAAGAGTTGTCAATGACCCAAGAAATAATTGAAAATAGACTCTTGATTGAAAAAGATCCAATTGATTTTTTCTTAAATCACATTGACCAAATTGGAATGAATCGGAATATTTAGATAAGGTCAATGAGCTGATAACCACTACAAATAAGTCAACTAAACTACAACATGTATTTGAAGCAATTCTTCCATCCTTTGAATATGTTAGTGAAAGTTTTGTGGAGGTAAATTTTAAGCATAATTGTGATGAAAATTATAACTATTTTCAATTTCCTCGACCTCCTGAAAATCATGACAAGACCAAACTTACTTATCATTTGTATTATTCATGTATAGTCACATAATTTTTAGGATTTATTAAATTTGTAGATATATACATTTGTTTTCTTTCTCATCGCATTTTCTTACAAAATAAAAACCCCACGTACAAGGTATAATTCTTTCATATCTTTGTTCTCTATTTTTCATTTGTATACATTGAGGACAATGCATGATTTAGGTATGAGGGGTGTTTTTATTATTGTATTAGAATTTTTTTTGGAAAATAGAGTTAAAAAAATTGTTCGACTATTTATGGATTAAATTAATTCTAATAATTGTTTGTGGAGTAAAACTCATGAGTAATATTAAAACATTTAGAACTCTTGAACCTTTGATAAGATACGAAATCTAGTTTGACGCATCATCTAGATTAAAATTCATTCCACAAGCATTTTTGCACTTCACGTTTGCACATATTCTTAATTGTGGGGTATAAATTATGATTCGAACAATTTCAAGAAAATAAATTTGAAAAAAAAAAAGAAGAAAGAAAAAAGTTGAAAAAATAAATAATTAACTTCTTCAATGTCCACTAAACGAAATAATTGGGTATCCAAGCCTCAGGAAGCATCGATATTCATACTGAAAAGTGCGATGAATAAAAGCAGCTTGACTAGTTTAATTTTTTGGCCTTTGTTACTCGAGTTAGTTAAGCCCTTAGGGATGTATTTACACCTAGTACCCTAAAGCTAACTAGTTTGGGAGTCATTGGTTCAATGCTCACTACATGAGTAACTTTGAAAAGCCTATGAAAGTGAGACATTGCACAAGTCAAGAAAAAAAATAAAAAAAAATGAAAAGAAAGAAGAAAAAGAATAATGAGTTTGCTTATTTTCATGGTAAAAATCTCTACTAAGAGTTACATCAAATACACATGCATGCATCACATGTAATTAATTTAATGAAGGATGACGTCTAAAATGAAGATTGAGTATTTTCGATAAGGTAAAAGTATGATTTTGAATTTAATCTTGCTTATGTATAATGCCCATGGATATTTAGAAGGTTTCTTTCAATTTCATAATTTGTTGAACCCAAAAATATTTTTTGAATTTTGTGGGTATATTCACTACAAACCCTCATGAGACACAACTCGTCCACTTGGGGTAACCTTGGAGTTTAAAGGCTTGTTGCACATGCTGAGTGCAATCGTGTTTCCTACGAAAATGGGGTAACATAATTTTTGTTTTATTTTATTTTTATTTTACTCGAGGACGAGCAAAATCTAGGTATTAGGGTATTTGATAGACACATAATTAATACATTTTAAAATTCCCATATTTATTATTTTATATGCTTATTTTATGTAACTAATACATTGTATTTCGTTTTGTAGGAAATAACATTTATTTTTCTTGGAGAGCAAATAAAAGACTTTCCAACTTTTAAAGATGAAAAAGGACTCTTGGAGGATTACCGTATAGAGATTGAAGGTAAGAAGGAAAAAAGAGGGGGGAAAGGAACAAAAGTTGTGACGCCCCTAAAAATAGGTATACATCACCTATCTTGGGTAGCCAGATACATGGTACATAATACAAATACAAACTAATTATACAACAATAGTGTAAAATATGACAAAACATATGCTGTGAGTTTTAATATAAATATTGTCATCTAGACAATATCCATACTCAATGGAGTACTCATTACATTTATTATTATACTATTTCACAGAATAGTGAGGACTACTAATGCACCATCTAGGACCATCACTCTGTTCCCCGACTAGTCCCAGCTACATTCTCATTTCCTGAAGAGAACAATGAAAGAAAGGGTGAGCTCAACTAGCCCAGTAAGAAATATTATGACTAAGATAAAGCAGAATAAATTATCGTTAGCCTTCAACAGTGTTAAACTGATACAATATAACAAACATCAAGTTTAACTGCAGCAGAACAAACAATCCATTAGAAGAGTCAAGTAGATAATAAAATATACTATCTTATATGATTTAAAAGGTTTTTCATCACTTTTATCGCTGAGACTCAGCTCAATAAATAATCCACATCATTAAATCATCCCTGCACTCCAGGCCAAGGATATTCTTTAGTATCATAACCACGAATTATCCATGCACTACGGGCCAAATATAATCGTATTTTCATCAACGATCCTGATCATGCCATAAAATAATTCATCTTTGCACCCTTGGCCGAAAAGAATCCATAGTCATAATCATACCAAAAATTGTCCATCAATGCATTACGGGCCAATGAGGACTTTTTCCACATCATTTGTAATATTACGGTCATGATTATAACGAATAATCCCTAGTCATAATCATACCAAGTCCATCTATGCACTACAGGCCACAGATGACTTTCAATATAATATAAACATGAGAATGATAACAATGACATAATAATTCAATAAAACAAGTTCAAGAATTAATTTATCCAGGAACCAATAACGTCCAAATTGTCAACATGATACTTTTTTGTAGAGTAAAATTCAAGAATACTCAGAAAAATATTTCCATGAAAAGATACTAGATGAAGCGTAAATATCAACGATATTCTACTAATTTTATGGAGTATAAAAGCCAAAACTTTATCCAACTGAGTATAATAAAGAATGGAATAACAAAAGAATTCACCAAGCATACGATAGACCGCACAGACAGGTTATTCCAACAGAAAAATAAATAATAGAACTAGGTCATGCGTAAACACACCGACAGGATATTCCGACAGAATATTAAATAATAGAACCAGGTCCGGCGTAAACGCACAGACAGGATATTCCGACAGAATAATAAATAATTGAACCAGGTCCGGTGTAAACGCATAGACATGATATTTCGATATAATAATAAAGAATGGAATATTAGAAGAATTTCACCATGTATGCGGTACTTCGCATGAATAGGTTATTTCAACAGAATAATAAGGAATGGAATAACTAAAGTTCTCTTCATGAATACGAAAGAAATAATACCCCTTACGGGTACAACAAATAATATCCCTTACCTTAGAAAGAAGAGTATTGGATATAGGAGTAGTGAAGTAGCAGAACACTTTTCTTCTTTCTCTCCATAGTTTCTCTCTCTAGAGTTTCAGTGAATTCGTAAGAAATAATGAAGGAAAGAGCTTCTATTTATAGAAGAATGGACTGCATAGTAACTAATTCATGAACGGTCCAGATTGATTTACTTTTAATCGGACGGTCCTTATTTAAAGCAAAATCTTTTAAATAAAATATAATATATTCTATTTATAATCTAATAAAACGAATAACTTTATAAAAGTATTTTATTTTATATAAAAAGATTTTACTATGCAAAATACTATGCAGACACTATGCAACACTATGCATAATAAAATATAATATATTCTATTTATAGAATAACTTTATAAAAGTATTCTGTTTTATATAAAAAGTTTTTTTGTTTTATTACATTAATAATATCAATAAAACAAAACTGAGTGACTTATCACTTAAGCATCAATAATCAATACCGTGTGCTATTATGCAACCACGCGTATTACTGTACTTTTAACACCGAGTGTTTCAACAGTTAACGATAAAACTTTCGCCGTTATTTTCATAAAATATTTTTGTCGTTTTCTCAATTCGACAATAATTCCGTTGCGGGGTCCACCAATGATTGTGCCGTTGTACGAATATTCCGTGATAAAATAAATATTCTCCGACCAATCAAATATAATATGACCACTTGCATACTTTGCAAACTTTATAAATACTACCCACAACTATAACATTATATCAAATCCACACCATAATATTAAAAAAAGTTATTTCGAGAAAATTAAATCTTATTCGTAAAATTTGGGATTTTACAATCTCCCATCCTTATGAAATTTGGCCTCGAAATTTACGTACGTACCTAGTATGCCGAACAGGTGAGGATTCCTTGATTTCATTTCAGATTCTAACTCTTGAGGTATAAACTTTGAGTGTCGAATATAATCCTTCTTATCGAAGATTTTAACACGTATCTCCTCATACGTTAAATCATTCGCTATCTCGTTCGGTTCTAAATTAATAATGTGGTTCGGGTCGTAACGTCGATACGTTAAAAATGTTATGAACACGCGACATACTTAGCGGTAAAACGAGTCTATAAGCCACAGTTCCTACTCGATCGAGAATTTCAAATGGGTCAATTAAATCGAGGTTTGAGATTTCCTCTCTTCATCGATTCTTGCTTCTAGAATAACGCCCTCTTGAACCTTCTTCTTCACATTCATCAGCTCTGAGTATGTAGCTTGAGCGACTTTAACTCTATCGATTAAAGTCGATTCTAATCGTATATTCGTTATCTTCACGTGGGTCCCTAGAGTCTTTAACTCTATCTTCATCATTTGTAAGTTATACGAAATGGGTCTTTATGTTAACAACATCTCACTCACATACGATCTTCTACTCAACGCGTTAATTACCACGTTCGCACTTCCACGATGATATTGAATGGTACGATCGTAATCTTCAACAGCTCGAGCCAACGTCTTTGGCGCATAATACGTTCGTTTTAGTTGAAGAAATATTTGAGGGTTTAAGAAATGGGTTTTGTACTGGGGTCAATACAAAATTTGATTTCACGCTCTGGGTAGGCTAAGAAGTCTTCAAGAATACGTCAGAAAATTTATTAACAATAGAAATATAGTTCAAAACTGTGACCCTCATCCAAGACTTGGATAGCACGTCACATTGATACCTATCAACTTGCCATCGTCATTCACGACGTCGCCTACAGAAAGTCTGGTTTCGGTGCATTCCACACAAGGAAGTCACCAGATAAAGGCTCAGGGCTCTTTACTTATGGCTTGATATGATAATGATTGACTTTAGTGGTTTGATTACTTTGAATTCGCATAACAGATTGGTTAGGAGTATGAAAGCTAACAACCTTATAAAAAAATATGATGAGTAGTTAACCAATCGATTCCTAAAATCACATCAAAGGCAAGTATTTTCAAAGAGATACGATCGACAGGTAACGTGAAAGTGTTGATTTGAATCAAACAAGATTTATAAATAGTGGAGGTAACGAAGATTTCTCCCAATGGAAATTCAACAGATAAATCAAAGTCTAACTTCTCCGGAGTTAAGTTCAAATATTGAACACAACTAGGTGAAATAAAAGAGTGAGTAGAACCGGTATCTAACACACTATAGACTTCAAAAGAGTTTATGACTAACATATCCGTGATAATTTTATTCAGGTTCCTCGTCACGAAAAAAAAATGCTCTCTCTTAAACTACCGGCTTTGACTTGTCTGGGACTTCTTTTGGCGTCACTATCCCAGCTGGACTTGACTTCACCATACGACAAAATCGAGCTAGGTGACCTTCTCTTCCGCAATTAAAACATGCTTTGGATTGCTGCGTAGAGTTTATATGGATGTGTCCCTCCTGTCCGTATTTGAAACATACGACCGGTGGTCGTTCTTCTTCCTTTGAAATGGGTGCTGGTGCCGACGTCTTCACATAATTGTTAAACCTTCTCTTCTTGAAATGTCCATTCTTATTATTTTGGCCATGATTACCACCGAAGTGGTTACCATTTCTGGCATGTTAATTCCCTCCATGCTTATTGTCACCTCTTTGATGACTGTTGTCACCGATATTATCATTTTGTCGGCTGCTCTCTTTTGGTTGGGTTGACTCGTTATCGCACTCCAATAACTGAGCCCTGTTAACAACATCTGAATACAAACACAGTTTATGAGAGATAAGATATTAACGTATCTCAGGTTTTAAACCTCTTAGAAACATTCGCGTCAGTCTCTCCTCATTATCAACCAAATGGGATGCAAATTGGGATAACTCGGCAAACTTGGCTTCGTATCGCGACACGGTCACGTTGTTTTGCTCCAACTTGATAAATTTCACCTCCTTCATGTGACGAATGCTTTCGGGAAAGTACTTGTCATTAAACAGCTCTTGGAACTTCTCCCAAGACATCTTGAGTGCGTTAGGCTGGGTACATTTTACAGATTTTCACCAGTAATCTACCTCTTCACGCAACATAAAGGTGGCAAAGAGAACCTTTTGCTCCTCTGAGCATCCCAAGACATCAAATTTCTTGGTGATCTGCTTTATCCATGTCTCTGCCTTAAGTGGTTCTGGCTTTCCCAAAAACTTCGGTGGTCCTAGCTCCTTGAACTGCTTAGCGGTGACCAACCGTGGATTGCCATTATTTTTACCTGCATTATGAACAGGAGCCGCCTTCGATTGATGTTGCATGAATTCTAAAAAACTCCTAAATGTATCGTCGTTCGTCAATTGATCAGTGTTGTTGTTTATAGGAGGATTATCACCATCCTGTTGCACATTGTCCTGATTATTGATATGTGGAGACTCAACGGTCTCCTGTGCTCCATTGCTTATCTCAACATTTTTAGATGTCATTTTCAAATACTGTCACAAAACAAAGGTTAATTAACATATCACATATTATCTCTATACTCTGACTGACCAATTAAATAACAAGTAAACTTAGGTAAGTCATACTAGCGAAGGAATTCCCCGTCTCTCCCCTCCTAATTCTTATCTCACATCTCAGCCAGGGATCATATCCCTAAGCTTTGATACCAACTGTGACGCCCTCAAAAATAGGTATACATCACCCATCTTGGGTCACCAGATACATGGTACAGAATACAAATACAAACTAATTATACAACAATAGTGTAAAATGCGACAAAACATATGCTGTGAGTTTTAATATAAATATTGTCATCTAGACAATATCCATACTCAGTGGAGTACTCATTATATTTATTATTATACTATTTCACAGAATAGTGAGGACTACTAATGCACCATCTAGGACCATCACTCTGTTCCCCGACTAGTCCCAGCTACATTCTCATTTCCTGAAGAGAACAATGAAAGAAAGGGTGAGCTCAACTAGCCCAGTAAGAAATATTATGACTAAGATAATGCAGAATAAATTATCGTTAGCCTTCAACAGTGTTAAACTGATACAATATAACAAACATCAAGTTTAACTGCAGCAGAACAAATAATCCATTAGAAGAGTCAAGTAGATAATAAAATATACTATCTTATATGATTTAAAAGGTTTTTCATCACTTTTATCGCTGAGACTCAGCTCAATAAATAATCCACATCATTAAATCATCCTTGCACTATAGGCCAAGTATATTCTTTAGTATCATGACCACGAATTATCCATGCACTACGGGCCAAAGATAATCGTGTTTTCATCAATGGTCCTGATCATGCCATAAAATAATTCATCTTTGCACCCTTGACCGAAGAGAATCTATAGCCATAATCATACCAAAAACTGTCCATCAATGCATTACGGGCCAATGAGGATTTTTTTCACATCATTTGTAATATTACGGTCATGATTATACCGAATAATCCCTAGTCATAATCATACCAAGTCCATCTATGCAGTACAGGCCACAGATGACTTTCAACATAATATAAACATGCGGATGATGACAATGACATAATAATTTAATAAAACAAGTTTAAGAATTAATTTATCTAGGAACCAATAACGTCCAAATTGTCAACATGATACTTTTTTGTAGAGTAAAATTCAAGAATACTCAGAAAAATATTTCCATGAAAAGATACTGGATGAAGCGCAAATATCAAGGATATTCTACTAATTTCATGGAGTATAAAAGCCAAAACTTTATCCAATTGAGTATAATAAAGAATGGAATAACAAAAGAATTCACCAAGCATGCGATAGACCGCACAGACAGGTTATTACAACAGAAAAATAAATAATGAAACCAGGTCATGCGTAAATGCACCGACAGGATATTCCGATAGAATAATAAATAATGGAACCAGGTCCGGCGTACACGCACAGACATGATATTTCGACAGAATAATAAATAATAGAACCAGGTCCGGTGTAAACGCACAGACAGGATATTCCGACAGAATAATAAATAATTGAACCAGGTCCGGTGTAAACGCACAGACAGGATATTCCGACAGAATAATAAAGAACGGAATATTAGAAGAATTTCACTATGTATGCAGTACTTCACATAAACATGTTATTCCAACAGAATAATAAGGAATGAAATAACAAAAGTTCTCTTCATGAATACGAAAGAAATAATACCCCTTACGGGTACAACAAATAATATCACTTACCTTAGAAAGAAGAGTACTGGATATAGGAGTAGTGAAGTAGCAGAACATTTTTCTTCTTTCTCTGTATAGTTTCTCTCTCTCTAGAGTTTCAGTAAATTCGTTAGAAGTAATGAAGGAATGAGCTTCTAGTTATAGAAGAATGGACTGCATAGTAACTAATTCATGAACGGTCCAGATTAATTTACTTTTAATCGGACGGTCCTTATTTAAAGCAAAATCTTTTAAATAAAATATAATATATTCTATTTATAATCTAATAAAATGAATAACTTTATAAAAGTATTTCGTTTTATATAAAAAGATTTTACTATGCAAAATACTATGCAGGCACTATGCAATACTATGCATAATAAAATATAATATAATCTATTTATAGAATAACTTTATAAAAGTATTCTGTTTTATATAAAAAGTTTTTTCTATTTTATTACGTTAATAATATCAATAAAACAAAACTGAGTAACTTATCACTTAAGCATCAATAATCAATACCGTGTGCTACTATACAACCACGCGTATTACTATACTTTTAACACCGAGTGTTTCAACAGTTAACGATAAAACTTCCGTCGTTATTTTCATAAAATATTTTTGTCGTTTTCTCAATCCGACAATAATTTCGTTGCGGGGTCCACCAATGATTGTGTCGTTGTACGAATATTTCCTAATAAAATAAATATTCTCCGACCAATCGAATATAATATGACCACTTGCATACTTTGCAAAATTTATAAATACCACCCACAATTATAACATTATATCAAATCCATACCATAATATTAAAAAAATTTATTTCGAGAAAATTAAATCTTATTCGTAAAATTTGGGATTTTACAAAAGTGTCCAAGTTCAATGAATCTAAATTAGAGCACAAAATTATTTTTCCTATAAATAGATCTCTTGTTTTAGAGAGAATGATTATTTGGTATTGTATTATTTTAGGTTAGGAGTAGGAGTAGATTAAATTACTTCTTTATTGTGCGTTCGTTGGATGATCGTTAATTAAATGGAGTTTTCTTATTTATTTTTCATCTTTTACTTCTTCTTTATTTTAGTTAGTTTAATTATTTTCATGTCTAGTTAATGTCTTTGATCTAGGATGAAGATGAAATTAAATAATTATTCAAGATAATATTTTTCATCTCTTCTATTATTTATGGTTTTATGTTTAATTGATTTCTATTATATGTTATGTTTATTATTTAATGGATTCGGATTCCTAGATTGTTTATGTTTGTGTAAAAGTATACGTGATCAACAAGTAATATAATGATAAGTTAAGTATTATTTCCACAGAGAATTGTTTAACAAGAATTACCAAGTACTAACATATAACCAATTTAATCTTATTTAAACAAATAATTTAATATTTTAATTTAAAATAATTGATTAAACTATTACTAACTATCCCTAGAATGAGACAAGATATTGAAAACTTGAGACTACAATTTTACCTATTGCTTTATTTAAATCAACACACTTCCTGTTAAATCAAATTAATTATACTGGATTATTAATCAAGAACACGAAAGTAAAATATGGTCATCTCTCAATGCACCATACTCATATCAAATCAAATCCACAGATGATAGAATCAATTTGAACACCCTAATTAACTAATCCACTATATCTTTGTGTGAATTACAATTAAAAAGGGTTTAAGTGCAAGTTATTATTAGATTACGTGTAATGCTTTGGTATATCTCTATCCTAAGCACCAATCATGAATTCTGTGACATCCCAAAATTTTAGAATTTATAAATGAGAATTTTATAAGTAAAAGTATTATTTATGAGATATATTGGGTGTGAGTATGTGTATGTCATATATTGTAGAATATATGAATTGATGTGAAGAGAATGTTATATATTAATTTTAATATATATAAATATTTAATTGAATTATTTATTGAGTAATAAATAAATTTTGTTTTGATTATAGAGTAATGTAATTAAGTATAGTAGATTAATTAAATGAATATTTAGTATTTAATTTAATTAATATAATAGTTTTATGTTATAGTTCTAATTTAATTGAGATAATTAAATTTGATGAGTTATGTTGTGACAACCCGAGAATTTTGATTTTTTTAAAATTTTTATTATTTGATTTAAGGTTCAAAATTAGAACCTAGACAGAAAAATAGTGTATGCGTTTGATATTTTTAGGATGGAATTTTGAGGATTTCAAAATTCTGTGAATAATTTAGGTGAATTATTCAAGATTAAAGAAATACGTGATTATGTTCTGTGTATATGTGTACAGTATGTGGTTAAGGGTCAAGGGTCAAGGGTTGACCAGATAAACGATATCTGTAACAAACCCCTAGGTATATATTAAGAACGTCAACGTTCGGTTAGAAAACCCTAACGATTAACAAGAAACCCTAGAAATCGGTTCTGGAAACCCTAATTTCAGTTTCGGGAATCCAAAACCCTAATTCGGTGCATGAAACCCTAATCTGAGAATTTAAATGATTATTATATTGCATAAGTGTTATTTACTATAATGATAATTAGGGTAAAGCTTAGGTATTTAGCAAACCCTAATTTCAAATTTATTAAACCTTGATTTCGGGATAAGAAACCCTAATTTAATAATTCAGGAAAAACTAAGTGTTAATTTAATAATTTTAATGTTAATTAGGAAATATTAATCCTAATTTTCAAGTTATGATTTATTAGAAAACCCTAATCTAATTAGGAAATTTAATTTCTAAATTAGAAAATTATTTTTCTATTAGAAACCTTAATTAGTGGTTTATAAACCCTAATGACCATTTTGACCCTAATTACGTAATTAGCAATTTTAATTAGGAATTATTAATCCTAATTAGCAAGATTTAATTTGTGATTATGAAATTTGAATATAATTAGAAAATTCTAATTACAATTTAGAAATAGTAATTTTCTATTTTTAAAACCTAAATTAGAAATTTTAGAAAAAAAATAAATTTATAAACCCTAAATGTTTTAAACCCTAAACCCTAGCTTGCTCAAACCCTAAATCTTAAGGGTGTACAACAAATGGAAATTCTAAAAATTAAATAGAAATGACTAAAATGCCCTTGGTTGTATTATTTAGTGTTGCTTGCAAATCTAGCTAAATAAGAGAGTTGGCCAACTACTCTACCAACTCCTCATGCTCAATATCAAACAGACCAGCCGAATTTGACAGCCAAATACATTGCATTTATATCAATTTATAAGATTAAAGTGAGAGAAAGTAACTCACTTTACTTTTCCAAATAACCAAGACATTCTCTCTCTAAATCCGAAATTCTAGAGTGAGAGAGAGTGAAATATTGAGGCATGATCAGTTTATTGATCTCCTTAAACAGATCACAAAGTCAGAATTTAAGGATCAAAACTCTAAAGTGGTAAGAACCCTAAATTTCGAAATCCTTTGATCTTATGTTGTTTAATGTTAGTTGTTGGTTAAAGTTGTGTAATAGGGTGTCTATAAGTGATCTGGGTTGATAGATCAAGGATCTATAACATTAAAGTGCACGAAAATGATGTTTTGAAAAATCTGGAAAACTAAAATTTTTTGGCCTGACAGCCATATGTCAGAGCCCATAAATCTTTGTGTGTTAATGATATGTTGTGTTTTATGTTTTGGTTATGTTCTCTGTCATGAGGACTTCACATCTATGGTTTTATATTACTCAGATCATGCATATGTTGAGAGATACGAGCGGTCAAATAGCGTTGACCCATCACGACTTCTGGAATCTGGGCAAAACCAAAAACCCAGATGTCTCTGACAGTGACTTTCGAGGCCATTGATCTTGCGTCTGACGTATGTTTTGGCCTCGTTTTTGTGTTGTTATTGTAGGTTGACATGAGTACTACATGTTGAAAACATAAGATCACTCATAGCCGTAACCATGCCAGATCTCAGTTATGTTTTGATATTATGATGTTATCTACTTGCAGACTAACATATCTACTACATATATGAATCACTAGATCACACAAAACAAGCCTGTAAAGCAAGGATTTAAGGGCTCAAAATAGGAACCTTGACTGTTCTTAAATTCTAGAAAACCCAGAATTTGAAGAACAGGTCTGACATGAAATTCGAAAGTCTCTATCTCACTGATTTGGTGTTGGATGGCCATGATGTTTGTTAAAGGTTGTAGTATTGCATTAATACTACAACATGAATCCAAAACCGTACCCAGAAAACATTAGGATCATAGCTTAAAAGCCGGTCAAACCGAGCCCCTTAGTGACTGAAAAGAAATTTGGGTAGGCTCAAGAACACCTCAAGAACACCTATAGCGACGGGTCTGTCGCTATAGGGCCCTTTAGCGACAGTTTATTATTATTATTTTTCGAAAATTATTTAAAAATTGATAAAAATGGTTTTTAATTATTAAAAATACATAATAAATTCCGAAAAATTATTTTAAAGTCTGAAAAATAGTTCTTAATTATTTAGAGTATATTTCATAAATATTTAATATTTTTGGAATATAAATGGTATTTAATTTATTTAATTATAATATTAAATAAATTATTAAAAAATAATTTTAATACATAAAAAATCATGAAAAATTATATTATGGTATTAAAAAATATTTTAAGTTATTTTTAGTGACTTTTAATATTTTATGATGAATTTCATTAATTAATTAATATTAATGATAATTAGTTTATTTAATGAATATATTAAATAAATTAAGGAAAAATGGATTTAATGCTTTATAAATCATATAAAAATGATTTAAGTGTTATAAAAATGTTTTAAGTTATAAAATATAACTTTTGATATTTTATCATGAAAATATTAATATTTTAATATTAATTATAATTATCGGATAATTAATTTAACGGTTTAAAAATCATATAAAGGTGATTTTAAAGTATTAAAAATACTTTGTGATATTATAAATATATTATAATATTATGACATGTAGTTCATTAATATTTGATAATAAATAAATATTAATGATAATGGGATTATGCGGTATTTAATTCATTTAAATACGAGTTTAATGATTGAAAAATTATAATAAATGATAATAATTATGTGAAAATTATTGCAGGTCTGTGAAAAATATTTTGACCGATATTAAAATTATCTGAGATAATTGTTAAGTGTTAGGCAGAGTTTAATTAAACTTAGACTCGATAAAAGTCCGACTAGACCGTCGGGACGTTAGAATTTTGTCAAAATCAAGATAGACTGTAATAGTTTGACTTGATACCGAGTTTTATGTGCTGAATAGATCTAATAGGGTTATGTGTTATGTGTTTAGGTTATTCTATGCTTATATATATAATAGTATTATTATTGTGATGATATTATTCTAATATTGGAGATCTATATTACTAATATTAGGTCTTCGAATAAAGCGTTATATACTGCGTTGCGGTAATCAACGGATCAGGCAAGTTTGTATTTATTTAACTCTACTAAGAGTGTTTTGTTCGGATAAGCTTATGGTTAATCATTGCTGATTGCCATGTATAATTGTACTCTGTACATATTGCATGTATAAGTCATGTATGAAAGGCTGATCACCTTCATTACCCTTCGGTTCAGAAATATTTGTTCATGTTATATACTTGTTCAGTCATAAACTTGTTCCTACTAGTTCACAATTATACTGTTGAATTATAGCCAGCTTATTTTTCAAACTCTTCAATCATGATATATCGTTATATTGTTGTACTTAAACTTGCTGGGCAACTTTCATGCTCACCCTTGCTATATCATGATAAAATATTGCAGATTAAGACGAACGCGTCGGATTCAAGAAAAGGTCAAAGACAGTTCATGCTTTAGTATAAGTATGCGATTAGTTTTGTAATAGTGTTGTATGATAATAATGTTGTTATATGTTAGAAAAGTTATGAATGTGATTAAGTTAAGGTTACTCGACCTTGGAAAAAAGTGTGTAAGTTTAATGTATAAACAATTTATGTTTATATCTTCCGCAAATAGTAATAGTTGTATAGAATGATCGAACCGGATCCGAGGTGATTTGGGACCTGGATTCGGGGCCCTCACATATGTGATGATTATTACACGAAATTATAATTAACAAGTAAATATAGTTATGTGACAATTTGATGAGATTGATTGATGTTAAGCTATTGATTAATTAAAATAATGAGTATTTACCAAACATGGTCTTAGGCTTTTCAAGTTCAAGTTGGTGTAACCTATGTATTAACTAGTAATTAGTATATCTAATAATTACTAGGAGTTACATATATTATATATTACTAGTATTGTATATTATATGTATATACTACAAGTTAGTATGTTAGTTTTAGAAAACAAACAAAAGAAATAAGAAGAGAGTTAGAGAGAGTTGTAGGAGAAGAAGAAGAGGAAGAAAAAGAAGAAGAAAGGAAAGCTTTGAGAAGACAAAACAAGCCTCATCATCATCATCTTCATCTCTCTCTTAAATTCATACTAATAAGGCTATAATCTAAATTCTTTGTTTTAATTATATTTTTATGTTCTTCATAATATAGGATAATGGTTATATAGAAGTTGTATTGAGAAATTGAGAGAGATAGAGAGAAATAGAGGAATTGAGATGAGCTAGAAGAAGAAGAAGAAAAAGCTAGAAGAAGGTAACTTCTAAACTCTTATTTAATCTTTGATTTTTGGGTAGATTTATGTTCTAGGGTAATAGATCATGCTTAATCTTGTTTGTATTGGTTTAATCTTGGATTATCAAGAATCAAACAAGAGGATTCAAGAAAGAAAATGAAATGGAAAGAAAATTTGAAGAACAAAATTCGTAGGTTTTGAGTAATTGTGGACATATCTTGTGAAATTCATATCTCTTTGGGTATAATGAGTTAGAAAGTGAGCCTTATATCAAATCGAAGATATGGAAGTAAGCTATATTCTGAAAGTAGAATCACATGGAAACTCTTTGTAGATTTCTTGCAATGTCTGTTTTAGTAAGGCTGGTCCGAAGGGAAAATAATCTGTCCAGAAAATCAAAACTGTTACGGTTTTTGACTTTGAAAAATTCATATAAATTCGTGTGTTTTGAAACTGAAGAAACTTAAAACTGTAAAGTTGTAGATATGGAAGTTTACTAGCTAGACACGCAAGATTGAGCCATTTTATGGACCAGATCATGTCCGAAATAAATTATTTAGTAAGGATGTCCAGAAAATGAAATTTTCTACACTAGTTGATGAATTGTAGAATCTGGTTTAGATGGATAAGGGTCTGACTTTAAGGCCTAGATGAGGTTGTAGTACACTGAGTAAGGGTTAATTCTATATAAGAAGGAACAAAAACGGACATGTAACGAATGAGATACGTTAAAAACGAAAGCAACGTTTTATTAAAGAAATTGTGAAGATGAGTTTTATAATTATGGTTGAATTAAGATTTTGGGTGATGGTATATTTTGATGATTAAAAATATGTTTTAACATATGTAATAAATATAGATATGTGTTATCATATTCTATGCATAATTAACCATTTAAGATCAAGAGTTGAGATAAGTTAATGTGTGCACATAACGTGCTCGATAAAATGCCTAAAAGTAATAGTGTTTCTAAACTTTGGTATACAAAGTGTCTAACTAATGGCTAATATTTGATATCTAAGTATGAAAAGATAATAATACAAGAATAATAATGGAAAGAAATCGAAAAGGGTAATTTTTGATTTATGAAGGAAAATTAAACATGTAAACAATGTGTTGAATATGCATTTTTGAAACCAAATTGGTAAAAATAAAATGGTGTGATATACGCACATTAAACTACAAGTGAGATAGTCTAGCATGTGTGGTGATGAAAATGAAAATAAAATCGAGTTGCATATAAAACACAGTTAGATGTCTATAAAGATATTATAAAGGATAATAAGATAAAGTAAGGTCTTAGAATAAATTTGACCATGAGATTGATTATTGATTTTATTTATTATCAATCTCACATACAGTGTAGGTTGTGCAAGGATGCGAAGTATTAGCGTGTTGGTAAAATGCTGGTAAAGGCAAGTCTTTCAGTTCCTTTTTGCTATGTGAACTTGATGATGATATGCTTTAAAATTTTAGTGTATGATGTATTATATATGTCAAAAGTATGAAATGTGAAAGTCAATCTATGACTATGATGATTGAACTATGAATGTTGATTGAGTAAGGAACTTAATCTTTATAGTTGTTATGTGAACTACAACATGTATGCTATGTTTTTTTATGATTATTCTTGTATGTTGAGCATGTTATTATGTGTTACGTGATGCATCTGTTAGATTTTGCTGAGCTGTCGAGCTCATTCTTGCAAATAACCATTTTTGCAGATTCAAGAATAGAAGGTGATGTTATGTGCTACTTGATTGTTATGGATCAAAAGTGATATATGAAGATTTAATATCCTAGCTAAGTTGTTATTCTTGTAAACCATGTCTAATATTTCGGTAAATGTATTAATGTTGTAATTATAATATTATTTTGCGAATGTAAACTATTGTAGTATTAAAATGATTCTGAGATATTTAGATGTAAAGGTTGAAGGTTTTGGGAACGAGGATAGTTTGTAATAAAAAATTTTTAATTATTTCGTAAATTTCAATGGTTGTATTATCGTTTAATGATGTAAAATTAAAGGTTGAATGTATTATTAACGACCGAAGTCGAGAATTAAATTGTATAAATTTTGGGGTCGTTACAAATTCCAACACCATGTAGAACATATAAATACATGCTATTGTGATCATATCTAAACCCATAATCTGTTTCTCAAGTTCATATGGATTATCATAGTAATTGTTAGCTAGACAATTAAGCAATTAAGGGCAAACCATAACAGACAATCCAAATACAGCTAATAAGACTAACAAGGAAGTATATTAAAGTAAATTACACAATAAGATCCATAGTAGTCTCAAAACAGAGTTTAATTCTTAATTGAACTAGAATACATCATCCACAATCTATTAAGCATTAAAAAATACAAATAGAATAGAAGAAAATTTAGAATTAAGATAAAAAAAATTGCATACTTTAGTTTCCAATCTGATTCTCCAATGATGATCAAGAGCTTCAATCTTCAGTTCTAGTCTAATATAGGGTTCCTAATCTAAGAAAGCAATTAAAGATGAATAATAAAAGAAACTTATCCCAAGAGGGATTTTTGGAGTCTTAGAACTAGTATCTTACTTTTACAAACTGCAAATATGCCATATATATACTAATTCACGAGTACTTGCTTTGCCTACAAACAAATTCGATTGGTCAAATTAAGTAAAAAGTCAACTGCTGGAATACAAGGACCGGCGCAGCTGCGCTGCCCATAAAGATAAATGGGGCGCAGCTGCGCTACACAATTTTTGAGGTTGAACCTGGCGCAGCTACGCTGCACCCAAGGCCAAATTGGGCGTAGCTGCGCTATACACCAAATCAGGCTTTCTGCTTTCTGCTGCTACAACATCATTCCACAAGCCATCACTTGTTCCTATTAGCATCCACACATTTCTTTAAGCTTCAAATGCCACCAAGAAAGTTCCCAAACATGTAATATGCACAAGATATCAAAAATGCATGAAAAGCTACTAAAACGTATGAATTTAAGTAACAATTAAAGTCAATTGATATTAAGATAGGTAAATATAAAACTACTTATCAGTTTCCTCATTATTTGTTTTCATATTCTAGTTAATCAATTCTCAATCTTTATTTCTAATTCGCCTCAAATAGATATTAAGGAAACATTAAAATAAAAGTAGTCTCTATGGGTTCGACCTGTACTTGTCAGTTCTTCAATTCGACACTGTGCACTTGCAATTACATATTTTTATCACATCAATATCCATTTGGATACTGGAATGTTAAGGGTTTCATCAGAGTTATTAGTCGAGGTGTTAATTTCTAATAATTGGAAGAGGGTGATGGAGAAAGATTTTGAATAGAATTTGGAAGTGTCAGTTGATGTAGTCGATGGTCCAGTAGTTAAGACTGTATCGTCTAAAGACTATACTATCTGACGACTGTATCGTCTGGGAAGGATTTTGAGAGGTGAACTTAGGGTAGATTTGAATAGTGTTCGTGAAAATCACACTAAGATGGAAGTGAGTAAAGAAGAAATAGATGTCAAGGAGATTCATATAGAGCTAGAGATAGAGAAAGAAGGAGAAAGCAAAGGAATAACAACGACCATAGATGGTCAAGCATCAGGTGAAGTGCAGGCTCTGAACATTAAGATGTTAATCCTAGAGAAAACGAGGAAGGAAGAAAAAGTGTTAATTGTGAGACCCCCAAATTCGGGTACTTCATTCCCACAGGATTTGGTGCTCACTATCCAAAATAATTACATCTAACTACCCATAATCAAGGATAAAGACATAACTTAAATAACTTAAACAATAATCTTCCCCATTCAATTTAAAACAATCCCATGTAATCTAACCTTAAACTATTACATAAGTTTGCGGAATACTTCACAAAATAACATAAGTCTTATAACATAGATTTAGTTAAGTAAATTCAATTAAGTATTCATCACTTGAACATCTTTCCCTTTCATTTGCTAGAAGATGGCTCATCAACTTTCTCAACTTTAACTGCAGTGTTAAATGCAAGAGTGAGCAAACAATTGCTCACTAATATAAAGCATGATAATAGCAATAACATAAGGGTAAGCAACGAATACTGAATAATAGAGAACTTGTTCTACGAATTAAGAATAGAAAACAAGTTTAAGATTTATATCTGAGGGTCTTAAGACCATGAACTACATCTCATGTTATTAAGTATTTCTACCTCAACCTTAACAGTCGTTTAGACTATACAGACCCTTCCTTACATACTTAGGGGGATTAGCCATTTGTACCATGTATTGTGCACAAACATCTAAATAAAAGCAATAACATAAGGGTAAGCAACGAATACTGAATAATAGAGTACTTATTCTACTAATCAAGAATAGAAAACAAATTCAAGATTTATATCTGAGGGTGTAAGACCCCAACTTTTTATAAATGAAATTGAATTTCTTCTATTCATTATTTTGAAATAGTAAGGGTTGATTTGATTAATGTGGTTAGTTATGGGTAAAATGCGCAAATATCTTAAATAAGCAAGTGGTTATAAAATATTCTTGTTATCGGGAAATATTCGTTTGGTCGTGGAATATTCTTGTTGTCGGGGAATATTCGTACGACGGCGCAGCTTGGTGTGGGCCGCATAACGGAAAGCGATTGGATGAAGAAAACAACAAGTATAAGTTTTTATAAATAACAGCGTAGTTGTTACCGTTAGCACTGTTGAAATATCTGGTGGTTAAAACACATTATTACGCGGTGTCGAACAGTAGCACACGGTATTGCACCAATTATTGATTCTTACGTAAGAAGGAACTACTCAATAATTGTTACAGTAATTACTGTTCAATATTTTATTTTATTGATTCAATAATTGCTACGTTGATATTTTATATTATTGTTGTTTCAATAATTGTCACAACACGGTATTTTTCATTATCAGATCAATAATTTATATTATTTTAATAATATTATTAGATAGCATTATTGGCAATGTCTAGAAAATTCTGTCTAAGGAGAGGTTTGATCACCTAATTGCGCGCC
Organism: Panax notoginseng; assembly: GCA_016801055.1. NCBI lineage: Eukaryota > Viridiplantae > Streptophyta > Magnoliopsida > Apiales > Araliaceae > Panax > Panax notoginseng. The sequence continues at coordinate 118,156,904 of CM029017.1, forward strand.
AGTAAGGAGAAATTCTTATTGGAAAGCCCCCTCTTTCCTGGGAACGGCCTGGTTGTCAATATTGTGATTCTGTAATATTATCTGTGAATAATTAATTATTAATTTATTTGATAAGAAAAATATCCATTTTATGTGGATATAGATGGAGAAAATTTTTAACGTGACAATTGTTAAAAATTGATATTTTATCTTTTTTGATAAAATAGTTTATTTAAATATATTATTATATTATAATAATATAATAATGGTGATATTTTTACAATGAATGTGAGATAAATGAATAAATAAGGAGGAAGAGTATTTTTTTTATTAAAAATATTTAAAACATATTTTTCATGTTTGTGGACCCCATTTCTTGATTGAAATTTGATTATAACCTGTAAAATCGTCTGTATATGGATTTCGGTCAATTTCTACTTGAAATTTGGAAAAACTTAAACTTACAAAGTTGCAGATAATTGAATTTCTAATGGAATGGACATAAGATTTGAATTTTTCTGATAAAAGGGCTATTTATTATGAATTATTGAAGTTCTGGAATAATTAATTTTTGAAGTTTTAATTATTTTTTTTAAGAAAAACATTTTTTTATTTTGGTGAGTGGGGCCCACTTGTGTGGCTAATGTTTTGGATCAAAGGAAGTGTGCGTAGGAATTTATAAAAAATATATTAATATTTTATTAAATTTTCTGCTTCGGTGTGCTAAGTATTTTCCTATAAATAGGGTGCTTAGGTTAAAATTGAAAATCACACCAGAAACTAAAGTTTTTTCTCTCTATATTATCGAGCGTATTCTTGTGAGTGTTTGATACTTTGAGTTTTGCTATACGGTGCAAGTTCTTTCAGCACTATATTCAGTATTCCAATCAGAAGTACTGTCTTTTTGGAGGTAAGGGATATTTTTTTTTTTATAAATGATATTATTCCTTCTAATATCATTATGCCAAAATATTGATATGAATTTTATTGTGAAATTTCTACCTTTTTGTGTCGGGGTTACTAGTCACGTATACGATATTATTCACGTATACGACACTATTCACGAATACAGCACTATTCACCGAAAAATAAAATTTTCTCTTCTTTGTCCCGGATGTCTATTTTTGTTACTATCTTTGATTGTATCCATGTTTTGATCTTTATTATTGAATTTTACTCCACTATGGTATGTTATGGGGTATTTTTGAACATGGATAAACCGAAGTACGAATACTTAATATTTGTTCTTTTGTCTCACTGGATTCGTTTTCTTTAAAATATTTTTCATCATCATCAGTCCTAAATGATGATATTACTTAATATCTTTGACCTGTAGTACAAAGATGAATGATTAACTGATAAATATCTTTGGCCCGTAGTGCAAAGATGAATAGGTGTTTAGATGAATATGACTAACTGGTGATACAAATGAATATCTTTGGCCTGTAGTGCAAAGATGAATATTTGATTCAAGATGTATATTGATTGATGTTACAGGGATAAAATATTGATGATGGACTTTTAAATCTTAGAAGATAGTAGAATTCATTCTCTACTTAACTCTTCTAATGAATTGATGTTTCCGCTGCGGTTGTTGATCTAAAATTTGTTGTCTATTATATTCTATTAGATTTTTCCCTGTTAAAGACTAACGATAATTTGTTCTATATTATCTTAGTCATAATATTCTTTACTGGGCTAGTTGAGCTCACCCTTTTCCTTTTTGTTCCATTTTTCTTCTCAGGAGGCGAGAATGTAGCGAGTACTAGTCGGGGTATGGAATGATGGTTCTAGAAAGTTGTTTTAGTAGTCCTCATCATTTTTGTAAAATAATGTATCAATAATTGTAATGAGGACTTATTTGAGTATGGATATTGTCTAGAAGATAATATTTGTACTTAAACTCACAGTTTATGTATTGTGGTATTTTGCACGATAATTGTATTAATAAAGTTGTAATTGTTTCTGTACCATGTTTTGGCGACTCAGAATGGGTGATGTATACCTATTTTGGAGGCGTCACAGTTGGTATCAGAGCTTAGGGATATAATCTCTGGCAGAGATCGGGGAATAGAACTAGGAAGGGAGAGATGAGTAAATCCTTCGCTAGTGTGTCCTACCTAAGTTTATTTGTTGGTTGGTCAAAATATAGGGATATTATGTGATAAGTTAATTTCTTTAATTAACCCTTGTTTTATGCCAGTATTTGAGAATGGCAACCGAGAATGTTAATAGTGGAGTAAATGAGACCGTGGAGACACCATTAATCACCAACGAGGAGAACGTGCAACAAGCCGGTAATGTTCCTCCTGTAAACAACACCACTGAGCACACGATGAACGATGAGATGTTCAGAAACTTTTTGCGATTCATACAAAACCAGATGAGGGAGACTCCTGTTCAAAATACAGGTAGAAATCATGCCAACGCACAACTGGTCACAGCCAAACAGTTCAAAGAGTTGGGACCACCAGAATTCTGGGGAAAGTCGGATCCGATTAAGGCAAAAACGTGGGTCAAGCAAATTACCAAGATATTCGATGTCTTGGGATGAACGGAGGAACAGAAGGTTCCATTGGCCACCTTTATGTTCCGTAATGAAGCAGATTACTGGTGGAAATCTGTGAAGCGTACCCATCCAGCCGCACTCAGCATGTCTTGGGAAACATTTCAGAAACTGTTCAATGACAAGTACTTTCCTGAAAGTATTCGTCATATGAAGGAGGTAGAGTTTATTAGACTGAAACAGAAAAACATGACGGTGTCCCAGTACGAGGCAAAGTTCACGGAGTTATCCTGGTTTGCACCTCATTTGGTGGAGAATGAGAAACGTATGACGCGGATGTTTTTGAGAGGTTTAAAACCCAACATACGTCAGTATCTTATTTCTCATAAATTTTCTCTATATTCAGATGTTGTCAACAGGGCTTAATTATTAGAGCTAGATAATGAGTACGTTCAACCGAGGGACCATAACCAGGATCGTACCGGTGACAGCAATCATCGAAGCAATGATAACCAGCAGGGAAAGAAGAACACGGACAAAAGCGGTAACCACTCTGGTGGTAATCGTGGCTATAAAAATTGAAGAAGCGATTGGGGGGGGGGGAAGATTTTAAAAATAGGAAATTCAACAATTACAATGTGAAGACGTCAGCACCAGCAACAACTGGTTCTAAGGGAGGAGATTGACCACCGGTCGTATGCTATAAATGCGGGAAAGAGGGACATATCAGCCCAAACTGTCCATAATAGTTCAAGGTATGTTATAATTATGGAAAGGAATGACATATCACTCGAGGTTGTACTGTAGTGAAACCAAGTCCAGCGGGGTTAGTAACTCAAAAGGCTGTCCCAAAAAAGTCAAAGTCAACAGTTCCTGAAAGTGCGTTTGTCGTGACTGGTCAAAATGTGAGGAACCCAAACGAGGTGATCACGGGTAAGCTAATTATAAATTCTTGCAAAGTTTATACCTTATAGATACCGGTTCTACCCATTCATTTATCTTTCCTGTTTGTGCTCAATGTTTAAACTTGACTCCGGAGAAATTGGACTTTGACTTATCTGTGGAGACTCCATTAGGAGAAACCTTCATTACATCCACTGTTTATAAATCTTGTTTGATCCAAGTTGGCACCATCACATTACCTGTTGACCTTACCTCTTTAAAGATACTTGCATTTGACGTGATTTTAGGGATTGATTGGTTAACTACTTATCATGCCAAAATTGATTACTTTTGTAAGGTTGTTAGTTTTCATATTCCTAACCAACCTGTTATGCGAATTCAAGCAACTAAACCACTAAAATCAATCACTGTCATATCAAGCCATAACGCCATTCGTTTATTGCAAAATGGATGTCAAGCTTTCTTAGCCCATGTTATGGATTTGAATAAAGACACGTTAGATTTGAATAATATTTCTGTTGTTAGTGAATTTCCTGATGTATTTCCTGAAGAACTTCTCGGTCTACCCCCAGAACGTGAAGTTGAATTCTTTATTGACCTTGAACTTGGTACAAAGCCCATTTCTAAAACCCCATATCGAATGGCTCCTATTGAACTTCAGGAGTTAAAGGTCCAACTACAGGAGTTGTTGGACATCGGTTTCATTCGTCCAAGTACATCTCCTTGGGGTGCTCCTATTTTATTTGTAAAGAAGAAAGATTGTGGTATGTGACTTTGTTTTGACTACCAAGAATTGAACCATGTCACCATCAAGAATAGGTATCCGCTACCTCGCATTGATGTCCTGTTTGACCTGTTACAAGGAGCATAATTCTTTTCAAAGATTGATCTTCGTTTTGGATATCATCAGCTGAAGATTAGAACTGAGGATATTCCAAAGACTGCCTTTAGAACTCGGTACGAGCATTATGAATTCTTAGTCATATCTTTTGGATTGACTAATGCTCTCGCGACTTTCATGGATATGATAAACTGAGTATTCAAGGAATATTTGGATCAGTTCGTTGTTGTCTTTATTGATGACATCCTCATATATTCCAAAAGTCATGAAGATCATGAGCACCATTTGAAGCTGGTACTCCAAAGGCGACGTGAAAATAAGTTATACGCCAAGTTAAAGAAATACGAGTTCTGACTTGAGGAAGTTGCATTCCTTGTGCATATGGTGTCAAAACATGGAGTATCTGTTGACCCGGTGAAGATTGAAGCAATACAAACTTGGGAGCAACCAAAGTCGGTGACCAAAGTACGTAGCTTTCTAGGTTTAGCTGGTTATTATCGGAGATTTATGGAAGGATTTTCTCGAATCGCTACTCCGTTAACTCAGCTGACTCAGAAAGATACAAAATTCGTATGGAGCGAGGAATGCGAGAAGAGTTTTCAAGAGCTTAAGAGGAGACTCATTTCGGAACCTGTTCTGACAATATCATCTAGTTCGGATGGATTTGTTATCTACAGCGATGCTTTAGGCAAGGGGTTAGGATGTGTTCTCATGCAACATGGGAAGGTCATAGCTTATGCCTCGCGACAACTCAAAGAATATGAGGGGAATTACCCTACTCATGATCTAGAATTGGCAACAGTCGTTTTCGCGTTGAAAATCTGGAGGCACTATCTATATGGGGAGAAAGTGGAGATATATTCAAACTATAAAAGCCTCAAATATTTCTTCACCCAAAAAGAACTCAACATGCAGCAACGATGTTGGCTCGAGCTATTGAAAAATTATAACCACACCATTCAATTCCATCCTGGAAAAGCGAACGTGGTAGCTGACGCATTAAGCAGAAGATCATATGCGGGAACGAGTGCGATGTTGTCAACAAAAAGGCCCATTTTGTGTGATTTACAAAAGATGAAGATAGAATTCAAGACTCCGCGGACCCATGCGATGATGTCAAATATACGCATAGAACCAACTTTAATCGATAAAGTTAAAGTTGCTCAAGCCACAGACCCGGAGTTGATGCGTATGGAGAAAAAAGTGCAAGAAGGTGCTATTCCAGAAGCAAGAATTGATGAAGAAGGAATACTTCGAGTCAACTCCAGACTTTGCGTTCCTAACGATTCTGACTTGAAATATAGAATCATGATGGAGGCACACAACACACTATTTGCAATTCACCCTGGAAGTGCCAAAATGTATCGTGATCTTCGACATAAATTTTGGTGGAGCAATATGAAGAGAGAGATCGCAAAGTTTATCTCAAGGTGTTTAACTTGTCAACATGTAAAGGCAGAGCATCAAGTGCCAAAGGGTCCATTGCAACCACTTGAGATTACGAAATGGAAGTGGGAACAATTTACCATGGATTTCGTTACGGGTCTTCCAAAGGTTTCTGAAGGCATAGACGCTATTTGAGTTATTGTTGGTAGATTAACCAAGTCTGCTCATTTCTTGTCGATACGGGAGACTTATTCCCTTGAACGTCTTACTCTTATGTACGTGAATGAAATTGTGAGGTTGCATGGCATGCCAGTATCCATAGTTTTGGATCGTGATCCAAGATTCACTTCACGATTTTGGGTTAGCTTGCAGAACGCTATGGGCACAGATTTATGATTTAGTTCGGCATACCATCCTCAGACGGACGGACAATCAGAGAGGACTATCCAAACTCTTGAAGATCTATTAAGACTCTGTGTCCTAGACTTTAAAGGGAGTTGGGATAAGTATTTACCACTGGTGGAATTCTCCTACAACAACAGTTATCAGGCAAGTATAGGTGTGGCTCCATTTGAAGCATCGTATGGAAGAAAATGTCGCTCTCCAGTATGTTGGGACGAGGTGGGTGAAGCAACATTGTTGGGGCCAAAGTTGGTACGTATGACTACAGAAAAGATCCAAATGATTCGACAACGTATACAAATGACACAGGATCGACAAAAGAGTTATGGGGATCTTCATCAAAAGGACATAAAATTTAATATTGGGGATCATGTATTGGTGCGTGTTGCCCCATGGAAGGGAGTTATAAGATTTGGGAAGAGAGGAAAGCTCAATCTACGATTTATTGGTCCATTTTAGATTCTTGACTGAGTAGGAAATGTGGCCTATAGACTCGCGTTACCTCTAAGCATGTCTCGTGTTTATAATGTTTTTCACATATCTGTTCTTCGTAGATATGTGAAAGACCCAAACCACATTATTGAGTTAGAACCAGACGAGATAGCTGAAGACTTAACATACGAGGAGGTACCTATTAAGATCTTGGATAGAAAAGAGCATGTCCTATGTATAAAGGTCATACCACAAGTTGAAGTTTTGTAGAGGAACCATGCTATTGAGGAAATGACCTGGAAATTAGAAACATAAATGAAAGTGAGGTATCCTCACCTTTTCGAAATACCAGGTACGTACGTCAATTTCGAGGAAGAAATTTCATAAGGAGGGGAGGTTGTAAGACCCCAACTTTTTATAAAAGAAATTGAATTTCTTCTATTCATTATTTTGAAATAGTAAGGGTTGATTTGATTAATGTGGTTAGTTATGGATAAAATACGCAAATATCTTAAATAAGCAAGTGGTTATAAAATATTCTTGTTGTCGGAAAAAATTCATTTGGTCGTGGAATATTCTTGTTATCGGGGAATATTCGTACGACGACGCAGCCTGGTGTGGGTCCCATAACGAAAAGCGATTGGATGAAGAAAACGACAAGTATAAGTTTTTATAAATAAAGTCTAGTTGTTAGTGTTAGCACTGTTGGAATACCCGGTGGTTAAAACACAGTAATACGCGGTGTTGAACAGTAACACACGATATTGCACCAATTATTGATTCTTACGTAAGAAGGCACTACTCAATAATTGTTACAGTAATTACTGTTCAATATTTTATTTTATTGATTCAATAATTGCTACGTAGATATTTTATATTATTGTTGTTTCAATAATTGTCACTACACAATATTTTTCATTATCAGATCAATAATTCATATTATTTTAATAATATTATTAGATAGTATTATTTGCAATGTCTATAAAGTTCTGTCTAAGGAGAGATTTGGTCACCTAATTACGCGCCAGTAAGGAGAAATCCTTATTGAAAAGTCCCCTCTTTCCTGGTAATGGCCTGGTTGACAGTATTGTGATTCTGTAATATTATTTGTGAATAATTAATTATTAATTTATTTGATAAGAAAAATATTCATTTTATATGGATATAGATGGAAAAAAATTTTAATGTGACAATTGTTGAAAATTGATATTTTATCTTTTTTGATAAAATAATTCATTTAAATATATTATTATATTATAATAATATAATAATGGAGATATTTTTACAATGAATGTGGGATAAATGAATAAATGAGGAGGAAGAGTATTTTTGTTACTAAAAATATTTAAAACATGTTTTTCATGATTGTGGACCCTATTTCTTGACTGAAATTTGATTATAGCCCGTAAAATCGTCCGTATGTGAATTTCAGTCAATTTTTATTTGAAATTTGGAAAAACTTAAACTTACAAAGTTGTAGAGAATTGAATTTCCTATGGAATGGACATAAGATTTAAATTTTTCTGATAAAAGGGCTATTTATTATGAATTATTGAAGTTCTGGAATAATTGATTTTTTGAAGTTTTAATTATTTTTTTTAAGAAAAACATTTTTTTTATTTTGGTGAGGGGGGCCCACTTGTGTGGGTGATGTTTTAGATCAAAGGAAGTGTGCATATAAATTTATAAAAAATATATTAATATTTTATTAAATTTTCTACTTTGGTGTTCTAAGCATTTTTCTATAAATAGGGTGCTTAGGTTAGAATTGAAAATCACACTAGAAACTAAAGTTTTCTCTCTCTATATTATCGAGCGTATTCTTGTGAGTATTTGATACTTTGAGTGTTGCTATACGGTGTAAGTTCTTTCAGCACTATATCCAGTATTCTAGTCAAAAGTATTGTCTTCTTGGAGGTAAGCGATATTATTTTTTTTATAAATGATATTATTCCTTCTAATATCATTATGCCGAAATATTGATATGAATTTTATTGTGGAATTTTTACATTTTTATGTCGGGATTACTATTCACGTATACGACACTATTCACGTATACGACACTATTCACCGAAAAATAAATTTTTCTCTTCTTTTTCCCAGATGTCTATTTTTGTTACTATCTTTGATTGTATCCATGTTTTGATCTTTATTCTTGAATTTTACTCCACTATGGTATGTTATGAGGTATTTTTGAACATGGATAAATCGAAGTACGAATCCTTAATATTTATTCTTTTGTCTCAGTGGATTCGTTTTTTTAAAAATATTTTTCATCATCCTCAGTCCTAAATGATGATATTACTTAATATCTTTGGCCTATAGTGCAAAGATGAATGATTAACTGATGAATATCTTTGGCCCGTACTGCAAAGATGAACAGGTATTTAGATGAACATGACTAACTGGTGATATAAATGAATATCTTTGGCCTGTAGTGCAAGATGAATATTTGATTCAAGATGTATATTGATTGATGTTATAGGGAAAAAATATTAATGATGGACTTTTAAATCTTAGAAGATAGTAAAATTCATTCTCTACTTAACTCTTCTAATGAATTGTTGTTTCCGCTGCGGTTGTTGATCTAAAATTTGTTGTCTATTATATTCTATTAGATTTTTTCCTGTTGAAGACTAACGATAATTTGTTCTATATTATCTTAGTCATAATATTCTTTAGTGGGCTAGTTGAGCTCATCCTTTTCCTTTTTGTTCCATTTTTCTTCCCAGGAGGCAAGAATATAGCGAGTACTAGTCGGGGTATGAAATGATGGTTCTAGAAAGTTATTTTAGTAGTCCTCACTATTTTTATAAAATAATGTATCAATAATTGTAATGAGAACTTATTTGAGTGTAGATATTGTCTAGAAGACAATATTTGTATTTAAACTCACAGTTTATGTGTTGTCGTATTTTGCACGACAATTGTATTAATAAAATTATTATTGTTTCTGTACCATGTTTTGGCGACTCATAATGGGTGATGTATACCTATTATGGGGACGTCACACTCCTCATCTCTAAGCACCTGGGGTATCTCTTCCCTACCTTGATCGGATCCTTCAACGTTAGACATCCTGACAATAAAATACTTTTAAGTTTTATTTATTACGTGACACTCTTCGATACTCGCAAGCACATAAGTTATTAACACATAGCACGTAAAGTCTTTTATTGTTTATCTTTAATGTATTCCCTCAATTCAGTCCTTAAAACACGATGAGAGTTTATCACCACTATGTTTTCTATCCTCTTAAAGGTTACTTCCTAAGGTTTTCCCCACCTAAGGTTCATAACCTAAAGCTTTGATACCAATCTGTGACACCCCCAAATCCAGGTACTTCATTTCTACAAAATTTGATGCTCACTATCCAAAACAATTACATCTAAGTACCCATAATCAAGGAGAAAGACATAACTTAAATAACTTAAATAATAATCTTCCCCATTAAAGGGTTACATCAACTTAAAATAATCCCATGTAATCTAACCTTAAACTATTACATAAGTTTACAGAATACTTCACAAAATAACATAAGTCTTATAACATAGATTCAGTTAAGTAAATTCAATTAAGTATTCATCACTTGGACATCTTTCCATTTCATTTGCTAGAAGATGGCTCATCAACTTTCTCAACTTTAACTGCAGTGTTAAATGCAAGAGTGAGCAAACAATTGCTCACTAATATAAAGAATGATAATAGCAATAACATAAGGGTAAGCAACGGATACTGAATAATAGAGAACTTGTTCTATGAATCAAGAATAGAAAATAAGTTCAAGATTTATATCTGAGGGTCTTAAGACCATGAACAACGTCCCATGTTATTAAGTATTTCTACCTCAACCTTAGCAGTCGTTTAGACTATACAGATCCTTCCTTACGTACTTAGGGGGATTAGCCATTCGTACCATGTATTGTCCACATACATCTAAATAAAAGCAATAACATAAGGGTAAGCAACGAATACTGAATAATAGAGAACTTGTTTTACGAATCAAGAATAGAAAACAAGTTCAAGATTTATATCTGAGGGTGTAAGACCCCAACTTTTTATAAATAAAATTGAATTTTTTCTATTCATTATTTTGAAATAATAAGGGTTGATTTGATTAATATGGTTAGTTATGGGTAAAATGTGCAAATATCATAAATAAGCAAGTGGTTATAAAATATTCTTGTTTTCGGGAAATATTCGTTTGGTCGTGGAATATTCTTGCTGTTGGGGAATATTCGTACGATGGTGCAGCCTGGTGTGGGCCCCATAACAGAAAGCAATTAGATGAAGAAAACGACAAGTATAAGTTTTTATAAATAACGACACAGTTGTTACTGTTAGCACTGTTGGAATACCTGGTGGTTAAAACACAATAATATGCGGTATTGCAGAGTAGCACACGGTATTGCACCAATTATTGATTCTTACGTAAGAAGGCACTACTCAATAATTGTTACAGTAATTACTGTTCAATATTTTATTTTATTGATTCAATAATTTCTAAGTTGATATTTTATATTATTGTTGTTTTAATAATTGTCACTACACAGTATTTTTCATTATCAAATCAATAATTCATATTATTTTAATAATATTATTAGATAGCATTATTGGTAATGTCTAGAAAGTTCTGTCTAAGGAGAGGTTTGGTCACATAATTGCGCGCCAGTAAGGAGAAATTCTTATTGGAAAGTCCCCTCTTTCTTGGGAACGGCCTGGTTGTCAGTATTGTGATTCTGTAATATTATTTATGAATAATTAATTATTAATTTATTTAATAAGAAAAATATTCATTTTATGTGGATATAGATGGAGAAAATTTTTAATGTGACAATTGTTAAAAATTGATATTTTATCTTTTTTGATAAAATAATTCATTTAAATATATTATTATATTATAATAATATAATAATGGTGATATTTTTACAATGAATGTGTGATAAATTAATAAATGAGGAGGAAGAGTATTTTTGTTACTAAAAATATTTAAAACATGTTTTTGATGTTTGTGAACCCCATTTCTTGACTGAAATTTGATTATAGCCCGTAAAATCGTCCGTATGTGGATTTCGGTCAATTTCTACTTGAAATTTTGAAAAACTTAAACTTACAAAGTTGTAGAGAATTGAACTTCCTATTGAATGGGCATAAGATTTGAATTTTTCTGATAAAAGACTATTTATTATGAATTATTGAAGTTCCGGAATAATTGATTTTTGAATTTTAACTATTTTTTTAAGAAAAACATTTTTTTTATTTTGGTGAGTGGGGCCCACTTGTGTGGTTGACGTTTTTGATCAAAGGAAGTGTTCATATGAATTTATAAAAAAGATATTAATATTTTATTAAATTTTCTACTTTGGTGTTCTAAGCATTTTCCTATAAATAGGGTGCTTAGGTTAGAATTGAAAATCACACCAAAAACTAAAGTTTTCTCTCTCTATATTATCGATCGTATTCTTGTGAGTATTTGATAGTTGTTATACGGTGCAAGTTCTTTCAGCACTATATCCAGTATTCAAGTCAGAAGTACTGTCTTTTTGGAGGTAAGGGATATTATTTTTTTTATAAGTGATATTATTCCTTCTAATATTATTATGCCAAAATATTGATATAAATTTTATTGTAGAATTTGTACCTTTTGTGTCGGGGTTACTATTCACGTTTACGACACTATTCACGTATACGACACTATTCACGAATACGGTACTATTTATCAAAAAAATAAAATTTTCTCTTCTTTGTCTCAGATGTCTATTTTTGTTACTATCTTTGATTGTATCTATGTTTTGATCTTTATTCTTGAATTTTACTCCACTATGGTATGTTATGGGGTATTTTTGAACATGGATAAACCGAAGTACGAATCCTTAAGATTTGTTCTTTTATCTAACTGGATTCGTTTTTTTTAAAATATTTTTCAACATCCTTAGTCCTAAATGATGATATTACTCAATATCTTTGGCCTGTAGTGCAAAGATGAATGATTAACTGATGAATATCTTTAGCCCGTAGTGCAAAGATGAACAAGTGTTTAGATGAACATGACTAACTGGTGATACAAATAAATATCATTGGCCTTTAGTGCAAAGATGAATATTTGATTCAAGATGTATATTGATTGATATTACATGGATAAAATATTGCTGATGGACTTTTAAATCTTAGAAGATAGTAGAATTCGTTCTCTACTTAACTCTTCTAATGAATTGTTGTTTCCGCTGCGGTTGTTGATCTAAAATTTATTGTCTATTATATTCTATTAGATTTTTCCCTGTTGAAGACTAACGATAATTTGTTCTATATTATCTTAGTCATAATATTCTTTACTAGGCTAGTTGAGCTTACCCTTTTTTTTGTTCCATTTTTCTTCTCAGGAGGCGAGAATGTAGCGAGTACTAATCAGGGTATGCAATGATGGTTCTAGAAAGTTATTTTAGTAGTCCTCATCATTTTTGTAAAATAATGTATCAATAATTGTAATGAGGACGTATTTGAGTGTGTATATTGTCTAGAAGACAATATTTGTATTTAAACTCACAGTTTATGTGTTGTCGTATTTTGCACGACAGTTGTATTAATAAAGTTGTAATTATTTCTGTACCATGTTTTGGCGACTCAAAATGGGTGATGTATACCTATTTTGGGGGCGTCACAGTTGGTATCAGAGCTTAGGGATATGGTCTCTGCAGAGATCGGGGAATAAAACTAGGAGGGGAGAGACGAGTAAATCCTTCGCTAGTGTGTCCTACCTAAGCTTATTTGTTGGTTGGTCAAAATATAGGGATATTATGTGATATGTTAATTTCTTTAATTAACTCTTGTTTTATGGCTGTATTTGAGAATGGCAACCGAGAATGTTAATAGTGGAGTAAATAAGATCGTGGAGACACCATTAATCACCAACGAGGAGAACATGCAACAAGCCGGCAATGTTCCTCCTATAAACAACACCACTGAGCACACGATAAACGATGAGATGTTTAGAAGCTTTTTACAGTTCATGCAAAACCAGACGAGGGAGACACCTTGTCAAAATACAGGTAGAAACCATGGCAACGCACAACTGGTCACAGCCAAACAGTTCAAAGAGTTGGGACCACCAGAATTCTGGGGAAAGCCGGATCCGATTAAGGCAGAAACGTGGGTCAAGCAAATTACCAAGATATTCGATGTCTTGGGATGCACAAAGGAATAGAAGGTTCCATTCGCCACCTTTATGTTCCGTAATGAAGCAGATTACCGGTGGGAATCTATGAAGCGTACCCATCCAGTCGCCCTCAGCATGTCTTGGGAAACGTTTCAAAAACTGTTCAATGACAAGTACTTTCCTGAAAGTATTCGTTATATAAAGGAGGTAGAGTTTATTAGACTGAAACATAAAAACATGACGGTGTCCAGTACGAGGCAAAGTTCACGGAGTTATCCAGGTTTGCACCTCATTTGGTGGAGAATGAGGAACGTATGACGCGGATGTTTTTGAGAGGTTTGAAACCCGACATACGTCAGTATCTCATTTCTCATAATTTTTCTCTATATTCAGATGTTGTCAACAGGGCTCAATTATTACAACGAGATAATGAGTACGTTCAATCGAGGGACCACAACAAGGATCGTACCGGTGACAGCAGTCATCGGAGCAACGATAACCAGCAGGGAAAGAAGAACACGGACAAAAGCGACAACCACTGTGGTGGTAATCGTGGCCATAAAAATAGAAGAAGCGAGTGGGGGGGGGGGAGATTTTAAAAAGAGGAAATTCAACAATGATAATGTGAAGACGTCAGCACCAGCAACAACTGGTTCTAAGGGAGGAGAACGACCACCGGTCGTATGCTATAAATGTGAAAAAGAGGGATATATCAGCCCAAACAGTCCACAACAGTTCAAGGTATGTTATAATTGTGGAAAGGAAGGACATATCGCTTGAGATTGTACTGTAGCGAAACCAAGTCCAGCGGGGATAGTGACTCAAAAGGCTGTCCCAGAAAAGTCAAAGTCAACGGTTCCTAGAAGAGTGTTTGTCGTGACTGGTCAAATTGTGAGGAACCCAAACGAGGTGATCGTGGGTAAGCTAATTATAAATTCTTGTCAAGTTTATACCTTACTAGATACCGGTTCTATCCATTCATTTATCTCTCCTGCTTGTGCTCAACGGTTAAACTTGACTCCGGAGAAATTAGACTTTGACTTATCTGTGGAGACTCCGTTGGGAGAAACCTTCATTACATCCATTGTTTATAAATCTTGTTTGATCCAAGTTGGCACCATCACATTACCTGTTGACCTTATCTCTTTAAAGATACTTGCATTTGACGTGATTTTAGGGATTGATTGGTTAACTACTCATCATGCCAAAATTGATTGTTTTTGTAAGGTTGTTAGTTTTCATATTTCTAACCAACCTGTTATGCGAATTCAAGCAACTAATCCACTAAAATCAATCACTGTCATATCAAGCCATAAAGCCATTCGTTTATTGAAAAACGGATGTCAAGCTTTCTTAGCCCATGTTATGGATTTGAATAAAGACACGTCAGATTTGAATAATATTTCTGTTGTTAGTGAATTTCCTGATCTATTTTCTGAAGAACTTCTCGGTCTACCCCCAGAACGTGAAGTTGAATTCTTTATTGACCTTGAACTTGGTACAAAGCCCATTTCTAAAACCCCATATCAAATGGCTCCTATTGAACTTCAAGAGTTAAAGGTCCAACTACAGGAGTTGTTGGACATCGGTTTCATTCGTCCTAGTACATCTCCTTGGGGTGCTCCTGTTTTATTTGTAAAGAAGAAAGACGGTACTATGTGACTTTGTATTGACTACCGAGAATTGAACCATGTCACCATCAAGAATAGGTATCCGCTACCTCGCATTGATGTCTTGTTTTACCAGTTACAAGGAGCATAATTATTTTTAAAGATTGATCTTCGTTCTGGATATCATCAGCTGAAGATTAGAACTGAGGATATTCCAAAGACTGCCTTTAGAACTCGGTACGGGCATTATGAATTCTTAGTCATGTCTTTTGGATTGACTAATGCTCCCGCGGCTTTCACAGATATAATGAACTGAGTATTCAAAGAATATTTGGATCAGTTCGTTGTTGTCTTTATTGATGACATCCTCATATATTCCAAAAGTCGTGAAGATCATGAGCACCATTTGAAGCTGATACTCCAAAGGCTTCGTGAAAACAAGCTATATGCCAAGTTGAAGAAATGCGAGTTCTGGCTTGAGAAAGTAGTATTCCTTGGGCACATGGTATCAAAACATGGAGTATCTGTTGACCTAGTGAAGATTGAAGTAATACAAACTTGGGAGCAACCGAAGTTGGTGACCGAAGTACGTAGCTTTCTGGGTTTAGCTGGTTATTATCTGAGATTTGTGGAAGGATTTTCTCGAATTGCTACTCCGTTAACTCAGCTGACTCGGAAAGATATAAAATTTGTATGGAACGAGGAATACGAGAAGAGTTTTTAAGAGCTTAAGAGGAGACTCATTTCGGCACCTATTCTGACAATACCATCTGGTTCGGATGGATTTGTTATCTACAACGATGCTTCAGGCAAAGGGTTAGGATGTGTTCTCATGCAACATGAGAAGGTCATAGCTTATGCCTCGCGACAACTCAAAGAATATGAGAGGATTTACCCTACTCATGATCTGGAGTTGGCAGCAGTCATTTTCGAGTTGAATATCTGAAGGCACTATTTATATGGGGAGAAAGTGGAGATATATTCAGACCATAAAACCCTCAAATATTTCTTCACCCAAAAGGAACCCAACATGCGGCAACGACGTTAGCTCGAGCTATTGAAAGATTATGACCACACCATTCAATACCATCCTAGAAAAGTGAACGTTGTAGCTGACACAGTGAGTAGAAGATCATATGCGGGAACGAGTGCGATGTTGTCAACACAAAGGCCCATTTTGTGTGATTTACAAAAGATGAAGATAGAATTCAAGACTCCGGAGACCCATGCGATGATGTCAAATATACACATAGAACCAACTTTAATCGATAAAGTTAAAGTTACTCAGGCCACAGACCCGGAGCTGATGCGTATGAAGAAGAAAGTGCAAGAAGGTGCTATTCCAGAAGCAAGAATTGATGAAGAAGGAATACTTCGAGTCAACTCCAGACTTTGCGTTCCTAACGATTCTAACTTAAAACATAGAATCATGAAGGAGGCACACAACACACCGTTTGCAATTCACCTTGGAAGTACCAAAATGTATCGTGATCTTCGACATACATTTTGGTGAAGCAATATGAAGAGAGAGATCGCGAAGTTTATCTCAAGGTGTTTAACTTGTCAACATGTAAAGGTGGAGCATCAAGTGCCACAGGGTCCCTTGCAACCACTTGACATTTTGAAATGGAAGTTTGAACACGTTACCATGGATTTCGTTACGGGTCTTCCAAAGGTTTCTCAAGGCATAGATGCTATTTGGGTTATTATTGATAGATTAACCAAGTCTGCTCATTTCTTGCCGATACAGGAGACTTATTCCCTTGAACGTCTTGCTCTTATGTACGTGAATGAAATTGTGAGGTTGCATAGCATGCCAGTATCCATATTTTCGGATCGTGATTTACTTCACGATTTTGGGTTAGCTTGCAGAAAGCTATGGGCACGGATTTACGATTCAGTTCGGCATACCATCCTCAGACGGACGGACAATCAGAGATTACTATCCAAACTCTTGAAGATCTATTAAGACTCTATGTCCTAGACTTCAAAGGGAGTTGGGATAAGTATTTACCATTGGTGGAATTCTCCTACAACAACAGTTATCAGGCCAGTATAGGTGTGGCTCCAGTTGAAGCATTGTATGGACGAAAATGTTGCTCTCTAGTATGTTGGGACGAGGTGGGTGAAGCAACATTGTTGGGACCAGAGTTGGTACGTATGACTACAGAAAGGATCCAAATGATTCGATAATGTATACAAACGGCATAGGATCGACAAAAGAGTTGTGTGGATCTTTATCGAAAGGACGCAGAATTTAATATTGGGGATCATGTATTGTTGAATGTTGCCCCATGGAAGAGAGTTACAAGATTTGGGAAGAGAGGAAAGCTCAATCCACGATTTATTGGTCCATTTCAGATTCTTGACCGAGTAGGAAATGTGGCCTATAGACACGCGATACGTCCAAGCATGTCTCGTGTTCATAATGTTTTTCACATATCTGTTCTTCGTAGATATGTGAAAGACCCAAACCATATTATTGAGTTAGAACTAGACGAGATAGTTGAAGACTTAACATACGAGAAGGTACCTGTTAAGATCTTGGATAGGAAAGAGCATGTCCTGCGTACAAAGGTCATACCACAAGTTAAAGTTTTGTGGAGGAACCATGCTATTGAGGAAATGACCTAGAAATTGGAAACAGAAATAAAAGCGAGGTACCCTCACCTTTTCAAAACACCATGTACGTACGTCAATTTCGAGGACGAAATTTCATAAGGAGTGGAGGTTGTAAGACCCCAACTTTTTATAAATAAAATTGAATTTCCTCTATTCATTATTTTGAAATAGTAAGGGTTGATTTAATTAATGTGGTTAGTTATGGATAAAATACGCAAATATCTTAAATAAGCAAGTGGTTATAAAATATTCTTGTTGTCGGTAAATATTCATTTGGTCGTGGAATATTCTTGCTATCGGGGAATATTCGTAAGATGGCGCAGCCTGGTGTGGGCCCCATAACGAAAAGCGATTGGATGAAGAAAACGACAAGTATAAGTTTTTATAAATAAAGTCTAGTTGTTACCGTTAGCACTGTTGGAATACCCGGTGGTTAAAATACAGTAATACGCGGTGTTGAACAGTAGCACACGATATTGCACCAATTATTGATTCTAACGTAAGAAGGCACTACTCAATAATTGTTATAGTAATTACTGTTCAATATTTTATTTTATTGATTCAATAATTACTACGTTGATATTTTATATTATTGTTGTTTCAATAATTGTCACTACACAGTATTTTTCATTATCAGATCAATAATTCATATTATTTTAATAATATTATTAGATAGCATTATTCATAATATCTAAAAAGTTCTGTCTAAGGAGAGGTTTGGTCACATAATTGCGCGCTAGTAAGGAAAAATCCTTATTGGAAAGTCCCCTCTTTCTTGGGAACGGCCTGGTTGTCAGTATTGTGATTCTGTAATATTATTTATGAATAATTAATTATTAATTTATTTGATAAGAAAAATATTCATTTTATGTAGATATAGATGGAGAAAATTTTTAATGTGACAATTGTTGAAAATTGATATTTTATCTTTTTTGATAAAATAATTCATTTAAATATATTATTATATTATAATAATATAATAATGGTGATATTTTTACAATGAATGTGTGATAAATTAATAAATGAGGAGGAAGAGTATTTTTGTTACTAAAAATATTTAAAACATGTTTTTGATGTTTGTGAATCCCATTTCTTGACTGAAATTTGATTATAACCAGTAAAATCGTCCGTATGTGGATTTCGGTCAATTTCTACTTGAAATTTAAAAAATCTTAAACTTACAAAGTTGTAGAGAAATGAACTTCCTATTGAATGGACATAAGATTTGAATTTTTCTGATAAAAGGACTATTTATTATAAATTATTGAAGTTCCGGAATAATTGATTTTTAAAGTTTTAACTATTTTTTTAAGAAAAAACATTTTTTTTTATTTTGGTGAGTGGGGCCCACTTGTGTGGCTGATGTTTTGGATCAAAGGAAGTGTGCATATGAATTTATAAAAAATATATTAATATTTTATTAAATTTTCTACTTCGGTGTTATAAGCATTTTCCTATAAATAGGGTGCTTAGGTTAGAATTAAAAATCACACCAAAAATTAAAGTTTTCTCTCTCTATATTATCGATTGTATTCTTGTGAGTATTTGATACTTTGAGTGTTGTTATACGGTGCAAGTTCTTTCAGCACTATATCCAGTATTCCAGTCAGAAGTACTGTCTTTTTGGAGGTAAGGGATATTTTTTTTATAAGTGATATTATTCCTTCTAATATCATTATGCCAAAATATTGATATAAATTTTATTGTGAAATTTGTACCTTTTTATTGGGTTACTATTCACATTTACGATACTATTCACGTATACGACACTATTCACGAATACGACACTATTTATCAAAAAAATAAAATTTTCTCTTCTTTGTCTCAGATGTCTATTTTTGTTACTATCATTGATTGTATCTATGTTTTAATTTTTATTCTTGAATTTTACTCCACTATGATATGTTATGGGGTATTTTTGAACATGGATAAACCGAAGTACGAATCCTTAAGATTTGTTCTTTTATCTAACTGGATTCGTTTTCTTTAAAATATTTTTCAACATCCTTAGTCCTAAATGATGGTATTACTCAATATCTTTGGCCTGTAGTGCAAAGATGAATGATTAACTGATGAATATCTTTAGCCCATAGTGCAAAGATGAACAGGTGTTTAGATGAACATGACTAACTGGTGATACAAATAAATATCATTGGCCTGTAGTGCAAAGATGAATATTTGATTCAAGATGTATATTGATTGATATTACAGGGATAAAATATTGCTGATGGACTTTTAAATCTTAGAAGATAGTAGAATTCGTTCTTTACTTAACTCTTCTAATGAATTGTTGTTTCCGCTGCTGTTGTTGATCTAAAATTTATTGTCTATTATATTCTATTAGATTTTTCCCTGTTGAAGACTAACGATAATTTGTTCTATATTATCTTAGTCATAATATTCTTTACTAGGCTAGTTGAGCTTACCCTTTTCTTTTTTGTTCCATTTTTCTTCTCAAGAGGCGAGAATGTAGCGAGTACTAATCGGGGTATGGAATGATGGTTCTAGAAAGTTATTTTAGTAGTCCTCATCATTTTTGTAAAATAATGTATCAATAATTGTAATGAGGACTTATTTGAGTGTGGATATTGTGTAGAAGACAATATTTGTATTTAAACTCACAGTTTATGTGTTGTCGTATTTTGCACGACAGTTGTATTAATAAAGTTGTAATTATTTCTGTACCATGTTTTGGCGACTCAAAATGGGTGATGTATACCTATTTTGGGGGCGTCACAGTTGGTATCAGAGCTTAGGGATATGGTCTCTGCAGAGATCGGGGAATAAAACTAGGAGGGGAGAGACGAGTAAATCCTTCGCTAGTGTGTCCTACCTAAGCTTAGTTGTTGGTTGGTCAAAATATAGGATATTCTGTGATATGTTAATTTCTTTAATTAACTCTTGTTTTATGGTAGTATTTGAGAATGGCAACCGAGAATGTTAATAGTGGAGTAAATAAGACCGTGGAGACTCCATTAATCACCAACGAGGAGAACGTGCAACAAGCCGGCAATGTTCCTCCTATAAACAACACCACTGAGCACACGATAAACGATGAGATGTTTAGAAGCTTTTTGCGGTTCATGAAAAACCAGACGAGGGAGACACCTATTCAAAATACAGGTAGAAACCATGGCAACGCACAACTGGTCACAGCCAAACAGTTCAAAGAGTTGGGACCACCAGAATTCTGGGGAAAGCCGGATCCGATTAAGGCAGAAACGTGGGTCAAGCAAATTACCAAGATATTCGATGTCTTGGGATGCACAAAGGAACATAAGGTTCCATTCGCCACGTTTATGTTCCGTAATGAAGCAGATTACCGGTGGGAATCTATGAAGCGTACCCATCCAGTCGCCCTCAGCATGTCTTGGGAAACGTTTCAGAAGCTGTTCAATGACAAGTACTTTCCTGAAAGTATTCGTTATATAAAGGAGGTAGAGTTTATTAGACTGGAACAGAACAACATGACGGTGTTCCAGTACGAGGCGAAGTTCGCGGAGTTATCCAGGTTTGCACCTCATTTGGTGGAGAATGAGGAACGTATGACGCAGATGTTTTTGAGAGGTTTGAAACCCGACATTCGTCAGTATCTCATTTCTCATAATTTTTCTCTATATTCAGATGTTGTCAACAGGCTCAATTATTACAACGAGATAATGAGTACGTTCAACCGAGGGACCACAACAAGGATCGTACCGGTGACAGCAGTCATCAGAGTAACGATAACCAGCAGGGAAAGAAGAACACGGACAAAAGCGACAACCACTGTGGTGGTAATCGTAGCGATAAAAATAGAAGAAGCGAGCGGGGGGGGGGAGATTTTATAAAGAGGAAATTCAATAATGATAATGTGAAGACGTCAGCACCAGCAACAACTGGTTCTAAGGGAGGAGAACGACCACCGGTCGTATGCTATAAATGCGAAAAAGAGGGATATATCAGCCCAAACTGTCCACAACAGTTCAAGGTATGTTACAATTGTTGAAAGGAAGGACATATCGCTCGAGATTGTACTGTAGCGAAACCAAGTCCAGCGGGGATAGTGACTCAAAAGGCTGTCCTAGAAAGGTCAAAGTCAACGGTTCTTGGAAGAGTGTTTGTCGTGACTGGTCAAATTGCGAGGAACCCAAACGTGGTGATCATGGGTAAGCTAATTATAAATTCTTGTCAAGTTTATACATTACTAGATACCGGTTCTACCCATTCATTTATCTCTCCTGCTTGTGCTCAACGGTTAAACTTGACTCCGGAGAAATTAGACTTTGACTTATCTGTGGAGACTCCGTTGGAGAAACCTTCATTACATCCATTGTTTATAAATCTTGTTTGATCCAAGTTGGCACCATCACATTACCTGTTGACCTTATCTCTTTAAAGATACTTGCATTTGACGTGATTTTAGGGATTGATTGGTTAACTACTCATCATGCGAAAATTGATTATTTTTCGTAAGGTTGTTAGTTTTCATATTCCTAACCAACCTGTTATGCGAATTCAAGCAACTAAACCACTAAAATCAATCACTGTCATATCAAGCCATAAAGCCATTCATTTATTGAAAAACGGATGTCAAGCTTTCTTAGCCCATGTTATGGATTTGAATAAAGACACGTTAGATTTGAATAATATTTCTGTTGTTAGTGAATTTCCTGATGTATTTCCTGAAGAACTTCTCGGTCTACCCCCAGAACGTGAAGTTGAATTCTTTATTGACCTTGAACTTGGTACAAAGCCCATTTCTAAAACCCCATATCAAATGGCTCCTATTGAACTTCAAGAGTTAAAGGTCCAACTACAGGAGTTGTTGGACATCGGTTTCATTCGTCCTAGTACATCTCCTTGGGGTGCTCCTGTTTTATTTGTAAAGAAGAAAGACGGTGCTATGGGACTTTGTATTGACTAGCGAGAATTGAACCATGTCACCATCAAGAATAGGTATCCGCTACCTCGCATTGATGTCCTATTTTACCAGTTACAAGGAGCATAATTATTTTTAAAGATTGATCTTCGTTCTGGATATCATCAGCTGAAGATTAGAACTGAGGATATTCCAAAGACTGCCTTTAGAACTCGGTACGGGCATTATGAATTCTTAGTCATGTCTTTTGGATTGACTAATGCTCCCGCGGCTTTCACAGATATAATGAACCGAGTATTCAAGGAATATTTGGATCAGTTCGTTGTTGTCTTTATTGATGACATCCTCATATATTCCAAAAGTCGTGAAGATCATGAGCACCATTTGAAGCTGGTACTCCAAAGGCTTCGTGAAAATAAGCTATATGCCAAGTTGAAGAAATGCGAGTTCTGGCTTGAGGAAGTAGTATTCCTTGGGCACATGGTATCAAAACATGGAGTATCTGTTGACCTAGTGAAGATTGAAGTAATACAAACTTGGGAGCAACCGAAGTTGGTGACCGAAGTACGTAGCTTTCTGGGTTTAGTTGGTTATTATCTGAGATTTGTGGAAGGATTTTCTCGAATTGCTACTCCGTTAACTCAGCTGACTCAAAAAGATACAAAATTTGTATGGAACGAGGAATACGAGAAGAGTTTTTAAGAGCTTAAGAGGAGACTCATTTTGGCACCTATTCTGACAATACCATCTGGTTCGGATGGATTTGTTATCTACAGCGATGCTTCAGGCAAAGGGTTAGGATGTGTTCTCATGCAACATGAGAAGGTCATAGCTTATGCCTCGCGACAACTCAAAGAATATGAGAGGATTTACCCTACTCATGATCTGGAGTTGGCAGCAGTCATTTTCGAGTTGAATATCTGAAGGCACTATTTATATGGGGAGAAAGTGAAGATATATTCAGACCATAAAACCCTCAAATATTTCTTCACCCAAAAGGAACCCAACATGCGGCAACGACGTTAGCTCGAGCTATTGAAAGATTATGACCACACCATTCAATACCATCCTAGAAAAGTGAACGTTGTAGCTGACACATTGAGTAGAAGATCATATGCGGGAATGAGTGCGATGTTGTCAACACAAAGGCCCATTTTGTGTGATTTACAAAAGATGAAGATAGAATTCAAGACTCCGGAGACCCATGCGATGATGTCAAATATACACATAGAACCAACTTTAATCGATAAAGTTAAAGTTACTTAGGCCACAGACCCGGAGCTGATGCGTATGAAGAAGAAAGTGCAAGAAGGTGCTATTCCAGAAGCAAGAATTGATGAAGAAGGAATACTTCGAGTCAACTCCAGACTTTGCGTTCCTAACGATTCTAACTTAAAACATAGAATCATGAAGGAGGCACACAACACACCGTTTGCAATTCACCTTGGAAGTACCAAAATGTATCGTGATCTTCGACATACATTTTGGTGAAGCAATATGAAGAGAGAGATCGCAAAGTTTATCTCAAGGTGTTTAACTTGTCAACATGTAAAGGCGGAGCATCAAGTGCCACAGGGTCCCTTGCAACCACTTGACATTTTGAAATGGAAGTTTGAACACGTTACCATGGATTTCGTTACGGGTCTTCCAAAGGTTTCTCAAGGCATAGATGCTATTTGGGTTATTATTGACAGATTAACCAAGTCTGCTCATTTCTTGCCGATACAGGAGACTTATTCCCTTGAACGTCTTGCTCTTATGTACGTGAATGAAATTGTGAGGTTGCATGGCATGCCAGTATCCATAGTTTCGGATCGTGATTTACTTCACGATTTTGGGTTAGCTTGCATAAAGATATGGGCACGGATTTACGATTCAGTTCGGCATATCATCCTCAGACGGACGGACAATCAGAGATTACTATTCAAACTCTTGAAGATCTATTAAGACTCTATGTCCTAGACTTCAAAGGCAGTTGGGATAAGTATTTACCATTGGTGGAATTCTTCTACAACAACAGTTATCAGGCCAGTATAGGTGTGGTTCTATTTGAAGCATTGTATGGACGAAAATGTCGCTCTCCAGTATGTTGGGACGATGTGGGTGAAGCAACATTGTTGGGACCAGAGTTGGTACGTATGACTACAGAAAAGATCCAAATGATTCGACAACGTATACAAACGGCATAGGATCGACAAAAGAGTTGTGTGGATCTTTATCGAAAGGACGTAGAATTTAATATTGGGGATCATGTATTGTTGCGTGTTGCCCCATGAAAGAGAGTTATAAGATTTGGGAAGAGAGAAAAGCTCAATCCACGATTTATTGATCCATTTTAGATTCTTGACCGAGTAGGAAATGTGGCCTATAGACTCGCGTTACGTCCAAGCATGTCTCGTGTTCATAATGTTTTTCACATATCTGTTCTTCGTAGATATGTGAAAGACCCAAACCACATTATTGAGTTAGAACCAGACGAGATAGTTGAAAACTTAACATACGAGAAGGTACATGTTAAGATCTTGGATAGGAAAGAGCATGTCCTACGTACAAAGGTCATACCACAAGTTAAAGTTTTGTGGAGGAACCGTGCTATTGAGGAAATGACCTAGAAATTAGAAATGTAAATGAAAGCGAGGTACCCTCACCTTTTCGAAACACCAGGTACGTACGTCAATTTCGAGGACGAAATTTCATAAGGAGTGGAGGTTGTAAGACCCCAACTTTTTATAAAAGAAATTGAATTTCCTCTATTCATTATTTTGAAATAGTAAGGGTTGATTTGATTAATGTGGTTAGTTATGGGTAAAATGCGCAAATATCTTAAATAAGCAAGTGGTTATAAAATATTATTGTTGTCGGGAAATATGCGTTTGGTCGTGGAATATTCTTGCTGTCGGGGAATATTCGTACGACGGCGCATCCTGGTTTAGGCCCCATAACGGAAAGCGATTGATTGAAAAAAATGACAAGTATACGTTTTTATAAATAACGTTGTAGTTGTTACCGTTAGCACTATTAGAATTCCCGATGGTTAAAACACAGTAATATGCGGTGTTGCACAGTAGCACACAGTATTGCACCAATTATTGATTCTTACGTAAAAAGGCACTACTCAATAATTGTTACAATAATTACTGTTCAATATGTTATTTTATTGATTCAATAATTATTACGTTGATATTTTATATTATTGTTGTTTCAATAATTGTCACTACACAGTATTTTCTATTATCAGATCAATAATTCATATTATTTTAATAATATTATTAGATAGCATTATTGGTATTGTCTAAAAAGTTCTGTCTAAGGAGAGGTTTGGTCACCTAATTGCGCGCCAGTAAGGAGAAATCTTTATTGGAAAGCCCCCTCTTTCTTGGGAACAGCCTGGTTGTCAATATTGTGATTCTGTAATATTATTTGTGAATAATTAATTATTGATTTATTTGATAAGAAAAATATTCATTTTATGTGGATATAGAAGGAGAAAATTTTTAATGTGTCAATTGTTGAAAATTGATGTTTTATCTTTTTTGATAAAATAATTTATTTAAATATATTATTATATTATAATAATATAATAATGGTGATATTTTTACGATGAATGTGGGATAAATGAATAAATGAGGAGGAAGAGTATTTTTGTTGCTAAAAATATTTAAAACATGTTTTTCAAGTTTGTGGACCCCATTTCTTGACTGAAATTTGATTATAGCCCGTAAAATCGTCCGCATGTGGATTTCAGTCAATTTCTACTTGGAATTTGGAAAAACATAAACTTACGAAGTTGTAGAGATTTGAACTTCCTATGGAATGGACATAAAATTTGAATTTTTCTGATAAAAGGGCTATTTATTATGAATTATTGAAGTTCCGAAAAAATTGATTTTTGAAGTTTTAATTATTTTTTTAAGAAAAACATTTTTTGATTTTGGTGAGTGGGGCCGACTTGTGTGGCTGATGTTTTGGATCAAAGGAAGTGTGCGTATGAATTTATAAAAAATATATTAATATTTTACTAAATTTTCTACTTTGGTGTTCTAAGTATTATCCTACAAATAAGGTGCTTAGGTTAAAAATTGAAAATCACACTAGAAACTAAAGTTTTCTCTCTCTATATTATCGAGCGTATTCTTGTGAGTATTTGATACTTTGAGTGTTGCTATACGGTGCAAGTTCTTTCAGTACTATATCCATTATTCCAGTCAGAAGTACTGTCTTTTGGATGTAAGGGATATTATTTTTTAATAAATGATATTATTCCTTCTAATATCGTTATGCCAAAATATTGATATGAATTTTATTGTAAAATTTTTACCTTTTTGTGTTGGGATTATTATTTACGTATACGACACTATTCACGTATACGGCACTATTCACGAATACGGCATTATTCACCGAAAAATAAAATTTTCTCTTCTTTGTCCCAGATATCTATTTTTGTTACTATCTTTGATTGTATCCATATTTTGATCTTTATTCTTAAATTTTACTCTACTATGGTATGTTATGGGGTATTTTTGAACATGGATAAATTGAAGTACGAATCCTTAAAATTTATTTTTTTGTCTCGCTGGATTCTTTTTCTTTAAAATATTTTTTATCATCCTCAGTCCTAAATTATGATATTACTTAATATCTTTGGCTTGTAGTGCAAAGATGAATGATTAACTGATAAATATATTTGGCCCGTAGTGCAAAGATGAACAGGTGTTTAGATGAACATGACTAACTGGTGATACAAATGAATATCTTTGGCCTGTAGTGCAAAGATGAATATTTGATTCATGATGTATATTGATTGATGTTACAGGGATAAAATATTGATGATGGATTTTTAAATCTTAGAAGATAATAGAATTCATTCTCTACTTAATTCTTCTAATGAATTGATGTTTTCGCTGCGGTTGTTGATCTAAAATTTGTTGTCTATTATATTCTATTAGATTTTTCCCTGTTGAAGACTAACGATAAGTTATTCTATATTATCTTAGTCATAATATTCTTTAATAGGCTAGTTGAGCTCACCCTTTTCCTTTTTGTTCCATTTTTTTTCTCAGGAGGCGAGAATGTAGCAAGTACTAGTCGGGGTATGGAATAATGGTTCTAGATATTTGCTTTAGTAGTCCTCACCATTTTTGTAAAATAATGTATCAATAATTGTAATGAGGACTTATTTGAGTGTGGATATTGTCTAGAAGTCAATATTTGGATTTAAACTCGCAGTTTATGTGTTGTCGTATCTTGCACGATAATTGTATTAATAAAGTTGTAATTATTTCTGTACCAGGTTTTGGCGACTCAGAATGGGCAATGTATACCTATTTTGGGGGCGTCACAGAAGGTCTTAAGACCATGAACTACGTTCCAAGTTATTAAGTATTTCTACCTCAACCTTAACAGTCGTTTAGACTATACAGACCTTTCCTTACGTACTTAGGGGGATCAACCATTTGTACCATATATTGTGCACAAACATCTAAACACTAACGCGTACATAATCCCCTATATTAGGGTTGTTCATCTCAGTTTGACTTTAAGATTTCCGCACTAAAGAAAGTTTAGTTTGGAAATAGCTTAACAGTGATTCTAGAATTTTAGAACACTCATCAATTATAGATTAGTCCAATCAATAAAAGTTTGTTTGTTATTCTGAGGTTCAACACAATAATATAAGATTGAACAATGATACTTAAGTCAAATATTGAATATCAACAATATACAATTCAATAGACATGGTATATACAAAGTATTACATCCAAAAGAGTTAGAAAACTCATTTGGGACAATGAACTTGAACAATTTATGTTTTAAATAGCAAGAACAAAATTTAGGAATGTGAAACTCGCTCAATGTAAAGAATTAGAATACAAGAGATTTCATAATCATAAACGAGATGGAACTGTGACGCCCCCAAATCCAGGTTACCTGACCCCCGAGTTTGGTGCTCACGATCCAACATATAATTAACATCTAACTACCCATTCATTTATGAATATAAACATACATCTCATTAACTTATATTGTTAATACATTACCCCAGGTTCTCTAACCTTAACATTACAAATATACACTTAGATATACAAAAAAGGGTTTACAATACAACATAATAATAATATTATCATTACATTATTTCAGCAATAAGCCTTTGCCTTTGTTCTTCTTAGACCAGCTGCCTCTTTGTTCCTAGCTGAAATATTTTATTTAGCAAGGGTAAGCAACAAATTTGCCCCGCAAGTTAAGACATACATTAAATGTATATGAATCAAGATTAACAGACTATCTATTTTGATAGAATAACACCAAAGTTCAGGGAACTTTGAAATAGCTGAACAATTCGTTAATTACTAACAAGTCTTCTCGCATTCTATGCAACACAATAATCTAATAATGAAAGAGTACAACGCTTTCAAAGTTTCTACGATATTCTAATGAATAATCAATAATCAATTCTACGCAATAACAAAGTAAAATATTTTCCAGATTTATGATGAGTGATCCATTGGATCTTGAACTTCTCTTCTCGAGTAACTATCAAAGATTTGACTTTGATATACCCAGGTGTATCAGATAACCATATAGATTAAATTATACCCCTCTACAAGTACTTAGAGCGGCCAACTCTTTGTACCCTATATTATTCATAATACTTACACGCGCGCAAAGGCCGAATATACGACCAAAAATGTTCCCTTTGTATAAAAGGTTGTTCTTCTTAGTCTTATAATCAGAGTTTGATTTATAACAACGAAATACAATGATTTTAACATCTAATCACTTCTCGATCTAGCCGAACTAATTGGCATCGATCTGTCAATAATAATTAAGTCCTCTTAGCTTCTATTCTCTTCTCGAACCTATCAAGTTCTAACAAATATTCGTCTAGCCAGAATAATTGGCTAAGACATTTCTCAACACGATTCAACAATAGACAGGAATTATCTGTACTATTTGCAATCACTAATAGCTTCTACGGATGTAATTATCCAACAACAATTATTCTCTAAGTATTTTCTCATAATCACTAATTCAATTTGAATTAATAAACATGCACTTACTGCGAATAGTCAATAATAAATTCTCAGACGTGGTCTAATCAACAATAAGTAACCACTATAATATTTGAAAGTATTAACTCAAGGTTGAGTTAGGAAACTTGCCTGATTCGTTGACTACTGCTACGTAATTTAAGTTAACTTCTTTTGTAAGACCTATCATTAATAAGATTGGTCTTTCAATCAGCATATCATACTTTGTATCATAATACAACTACTTTATCAATTAATTATCTAAAACTTAATCGCATAATTAAATATTAGATAACACCTTACAACATTATCATTATTATCATCATTTGATAATTCTTTAATCACTATATCATATACATTATGATTTGATTTAACACTTATTTTTTCATTTCATAAGTTATTCTTTAACATCTAATAAGTTAAATACTAATCCAGCAACCTGGATTCTAAATCTAGCAACCAAATTGCCAATCCAGCAGGCTGGATTCCAAATCCAACATCTAGATGGCCAATCCAGCAAACCAAACTGCAATCCAGTAAACTGGATTCTAAATTCATCAACTAGGTGGCAAGATGACGACTTTGCCCCTCATCGGGGTTATCTCCGGTTTGGGCTGGTAAGCAGACGTTGCTCAGGGATATTGCTGAGATTGGACTGCTGCAATGGTTGGAGGTCCTCAGTGTCATCTCTGAGGTGTGCCTGTCCTCTAATTGTATTCTTGTGAGTATTTGATACTTTGAGTGTTGTTATACGGTGCAAGTTCTTTCAGCACTATATCCAGTATTCCAGTCAGAAGTACTGTCTTTTTGAGGTAAGGGATATTTTTTTTATAAGTGATATTATTCCTTCTAATATCATTATGCCAAAATATTGATATAAATTTTATTGTGGAATTTGTACCTTTTTATGGGGTTACTATTCACATTTATGATACTATTCACGTATACGACACTATTCACGAATACGGCACTATTTATCAAAAAAATAAAATTTTCTCTTCTTTGTCTCAGATGTCTATTTTTGTTACTATCATTGATTGTATCTATGTTTTGATTTTTATTCTTGAATTTTACTCCACTATGATATGTTATGGGGTATTTTTGAACATGGATAAACCGAAGTACGAATCCTTAAGATTTGTTCTTTTATCTAACTGGATTCGTTTTCTTTAAAATATTTTTCAACATCCTTAGTCCTAAATGATGGTATTACTCAATATCTTTGGCCTGTAGTGCAAAGATGAATGATTAACTGATGAATATCTTTAGCCCGTATGCAAAGATGAACAGGTGTTTAGATGAACATGACTAACTGGTGATACAAATAAAAATCATTGGCCTGTAGTGCAAAGATGAATATTTGATTCAAGATGTATATTGAATGATATTACAGGATAAAATATTGCTGATGGACTTTTAAATCTAAGAAGATAGTAGAATTCGTTCTTTACTTAACTCTTCTAATGAATTGTTGTTTCCGCTGCTGTTGTTGATCTAAATTTATTGTCTATTATATTCTATTAGATTTTTCCCTGTGAAGACTAACGATAATTTGTTCTATATTATCTTAGTCATAATATTCTTTACTAGGCTAGTTGAGCTTACCCTTTTCTTTTTTGTTCCATTTTTCTTCTCAAGAGGCGAGAATGTAGCGAGTACTAATCGGGGTATGGAATGATGGTTCTAGAAAGTTATTTTAGTAGTCCTCATCATTTTTGTACAATAATGTATCAATAATTGTAATGAGGACTTATTTGAGTGTGGATATTGTCTAGAAGACAATATTTGTATTTAAACTCACAGTTTATGTGTTGTCGTATTTTGCACGACAGTTGTATTAATAAAGTTGTAATTATTTCTGTACCATGTTTTGGCGACTCAAAATGGGTGATGTATACCTATTTTGGGGGCGTCACAGTTGGTATCAGAGCTTAGGGATATGGTCTCTGCAGAGATCGGGGAATAAAACTAGGAGGGGAGAGACGAGTAAATCCTTCGCTAGTGTGTCCTACCTAAGCTTATTTGTTGGTTGGTCAAAATATAGGGATATTATGTGATATGTTAATTTCTTTAATTAACTCTTGTTTTATGGCTGTATTTGAGAATGGCAACCGAGAATGTTAATAGTGGAGTAAATAAGACCGTGGAGACTCCATTAATCACCAACGAGGAGAACGTGCAACAAGCCGGCAATGTTCCTCCTATAAACAACACCACTGAGCACACGATAAACGATGAGATGTTTAGAAGCTTTTTTGCGGTTCATGAAAAACCAGACGAGGGAGACACCTATTCAAAATACAGGTAGAAACCATGGCAACGCACAACTGGTCACAGCCAAACAGTTCAAAGAGTTGGGACCACCAGAATTCTGGGGAAAGCCAGATCCGATTAAGGCAGAAACGTGGGTCAAGCAAATTACCAAGATATTCGATGTCTTGGGATGCACAAAGGAACAGAAGGTTCCATTCGCCACCTTTATGTTCCGTAATGAAGCAGATTACCGGTGGGAATCTATGAAGCGTACCCATCCAGTCGCCCTCAGCATGTCTTGAGAAACATTTCAGAAACTGTTCAATGACAAGTACTTTCCTGAAAGTATTCGTTATATAAAGGAGGTAGAGTTTATTAGACTGGAACAGAACAACATGACGGTGTTCCAGTACGAGGTGAAGTTCGCGGAGTTATCCAGGTTTGCACCTCATTTGGTGGAGAATGAGGAACGTATGACGCAGATGTTTTTGAGAGGTTTGAAACCCGACATTCGTCAGTATCTCATTTCTCATAATTTTTCTCTATATTCAGATGTTGTCAACAGGGCTCAATTATTACAACGAGATAATGAGTACGTTCAACCGAGGGACCACAACAAGGATCGTACCGGTGACAGCAGTCATCGGAGTAACGATAACCAGCAGGGAAAGAAGAACACGGACAAAAGCGACAACCACTGTGGTGGTAATCGTAGCGATAAAAATAGAAGAAGCGAGCGGAGGGGGGGGGGAGATTTATAAAGAGGAAATTCAATAATGATAATGTGAAGACGTCAGCACCAGCAACAACTGGTTCTAAGGGAGGAGAACGACCACCGGTCGTATGCTATAAATGCGAAAAAGAGGGATATATCAGCCCAAACTGTCCACAACAGTTCAAGGTATGTTACAATTGTGGAAAGGAAGGACATATCGCTCAAGATTGTACTATAGAGAAACCAAGTCCAGCGGGGATAGTGACTCAAAAGGCTGTCCTAGAAAGGTCAAAGTCAACGGTTCTTGGAAGAGTGTTTGTCGTGACTGGTCAAATTGCGAGGAACCCAAACGTGGTGATCATGGGTAAGCTAATTATAAATTCTTGTCAAGTTTATACATTACTAGATACCGGTTCTACCCATTCATTTATCTCTCCTGCTTGTGCTCAACGGTTAAACTTGACTCCAGAGAAATTAGACTTTGACTTATCTGTGGAGACTCCGTTAGGAGAAACCTTCATTACATCCACTGTTTATAAATCTTGTTTGATCCAAGTTGGCACCATCACATTACCTGTTGACCTTATCTCTTTAAAGATACTTGCATTTGACATGATTTTAGGGATTGATTGGTTAACTACTCATCATGCCAAAATTGATTGTTTTTGTAAGGTTGTTAGTTTTCATATTTCTAACCAACCTGTTATGCGAATTCAAGCAACTAATCCACTAAAATCAATCACTGTCATATCAAGCCATAAAGCCATTCGTTTATTGAAAAACGGGATGTCAAGCTTTCTTAGCCCATGTTATGGATTTGAATAAAGACACGTCAGATTTGAATAATATTTCTGTTGTTAGTGAATTTCCTGATCTATTTTCTGAAGAACTTCTCGGTCTACCCCCAGAACGTGAAGTTGAATTCTTTATTGACCTTGAACTTGGTACAAAGCCCATTTCTAAAACCCCATATCAAATGGCTCCTATTGAACTTCAAGAGTTAAAGGTCCAACTACAGGAGTTGTTGGACATCGGTTTCATTCGTCCTAGTACATCTCCTTGGGGGTGCTCCTGTTTTATTTGTAAAGAAGAAAGACGGTGCTATGGGACTTTGTATTGACTAGCGAGAATTGAACCATGTCACCATCAAGAATAGGTATCCGCTACCTCGCATTGATGTCCTATTTTACCAGTTACAAGGAGCATAATTATTTTTAAAGATTGATCTTCGTTCTGGATATCATCAGCTGAAGATTAGAACTGAGGATATTCCAAAGACTACCTTTAGAACTCAGTACGGGCATTATGAATTCTTAGTCATGTCTTTTGGATTGACTAATGCTTCCGCGGCTTTCACAGATATAATGAACCGAGTATTTAAGGAATATTTGGATTAGTTCGTTGTTGTCTTTATTGATGACATCCTCATATATTCCAAAAGTCGTGAAGATCATGAGCACCATTTGAAGCTGGTACTCCAAAGGCTTCGTGAAAATAAGCTATATGCCAAGTTGAAGAAATGCGAGTTCTGGCTTGAGGAAGTAGTATTCCTTGGGCACATGGTATCAAAACATGGAGTATCTGTTGACCTAGTGAAGATTGAAGTAATACAAACTTGGGAGCAACCGAAGTTGGTGACCGAAGTACGTAGCTTTCTGGTTTAGTTGGTTATTATCTGAGATTTGTGGAAGGATTTTCTCGAATTGCTACTCCGTTAACTCAGCTGACTCAAAAAGATACAAAATTTGTATGGAACGAGGAATACGAGAAGAGTTTTTAAGAGCTTAAGAGGAGACTCATTTTGGCACCTATTCTGACAATACCATCTGGTTCGGATGGATTTGTTATCTACAGCGATGCTTCAGGCAAAGGGTTAGGATGTGTTCTCATGCAACATGAGAAGGTCATAGCTTATGCCTCGCGACAACTCAAAGAATATGAGAGGATTTACCCTACTCATGATCTGAGAGTTGGCAGCAGTCATTTTCGAGTTGAATATCTGAAGGCACTATTTATATGGGGAGAAAGTGAAGATATATTCAGACCATAAAACCCTCAAATATTTCTTCACACCAAAAGGAACCCAACATGCGGCAACGACGTTAGCTCGAGCTATTGAAAGATTATGACCACACCATTCAATACCATCCTAGAAAAGTGAACGTTGTAGCTGACACATTGAGTAGAAGATCATATGCGGGAATGAGTGCGATGTTGTCAACACAAAGGCCCATTTTGTGTGATTTACAAAAGATGAAGATAGAATTCAAGACTCCGGAGACCCATGCATGATGTCAAATATACACATAGAACTAACTTTAATGATAAAGATAACTAAGAATACGAGAAAAGTTACTCAGGCCACAGACCCGGAGCTGATGCGTATGAAGAAGAAAGTGCAAGAAGGTGCTATTCCAGAAGCAAGAATTGATGAAGAAGGATACTTCGAGTCAACTCCAGACTTTGCGTTCCTAACGATTCTAACTAAAAACATAGAATCATGAAGGAGGCACACAACACAACCGTTTGCAATTCACCTTGGAAGTACCAAAATGTATCTGATCTTCGACATACATTTTGGTGAAGCAATATGAAGAGAGAGATCGCGAAGTTTATCTCAAGGTGTTTAACTTGTCAACATGTAAAGGCGGAGCATCAAGTGCCACAGGGTCCCTTGCAACCACTTGACATTTTGAAATGGAAGTTTGAACACGTTACCATGGATTTCGTTACGGGTCTTCCAAAGTTTCTCAAGGCATAGATGCTATTGGGTTATTATTGACAGATTAACCAAGTCTGCTCATTTCTTGCCGATACAGGAGACTTATTCCCTTGAACGTCTTGCTCTTATGTACGTGAATGAAATTGTGAGGTTGCATGCATGCCAGTATCCATAGTTTCGGATCGTGATTTACTTCACGATTTTGGGTTAGCTTGCATAAAGATATGGGCACGGATTTACGATTCAGTTCGGCATATCATCCTCAGACGGACGGACAATCAGAGATTACTATCCAAACTCTTGAAGATCTATTAAGACTCTATGTCCTAGACTTCAAAGGCAGTTGGGATAAGTATTTACCATTGGTGGAATTCTTCTACAACAACAGTTATCAGGCCAGTATAGGTGTGGTTCTATTTGAAGCATTGTATGGACGAAAATGTCGCTCTCCAGTATGTTGGGACGATGTGGGTGAAGCAACATTGTTGGGACCAGAGTTGGTACGTATGACTACAGAAAAGATCCAAATGATTCGACAACGTATACAAACGGCATAGGATCGACAAAAGAGTTGTGTGGATCTTTATCGAAAGGACGTAGAATTTAATATTGGGGATCATGTATTGTTGCGTGTTGCCCCATGGAAGAGACTTACAAGATTTGGGAAGAGAGAAAAGCTCAATCCACGATTTATTGGTCCATTTTAGATTCTTGACCGAGTAGGAAATGTGGCCTATAGACTCGCGTTACGTCCAAGCATGTCTCGTGTTCATAATGTTTTTCACATATCTGTTCTTCGTAGATATGTGAAAGACCCAAACCACATTATTGAGTTAGAACCAGACGAGATAGTTGAAGACTTAACATACGAGAAGGTACATGTTAAGATCTTGGATAGGAAAGAGCATGTCCTACGTACAAAGGTCATACCACAAGTTAAAGTTTTGTGGAGGAACCGTGCTATTGAGGAAATGACCTAGAAATTAGAAATGTAAATGAAAGCGAGGTACCCTCACCTTTTCGAAACACCAGGTACGTACGTCAATTTCGAGGACGAAATTTCATAAGGAGTGGAGGTTGTAAGACCCCAACTTTTTATAAAAGAAATTGAATTTCCTCTATTCATTATTTTGAAATAGTAAGGGTTGATTTGATAATGTGGTTAGTTATGGGTAAAATGCGCAAATATCTTAAATAAGCAAGTGGTTATAAATATTATTGTTGTCGGGAAATATGCGTTTGGTCGTGGAATATTCTTGCTGTCGGGGAATATTCGTACGACGGCGCATCCTGGTTTAGGCCCCATAACGGAAAGCGATTGATTGAAAAAAATGACAAGTATACGTTTTTATAAATAACGTTGTAGTTGTTACCGTTAGCACTATTAGAATTCCCGATGGTTAAAACACAGTAATATGCGGTGTTGCACAGTAGCACACAGTATTGCACCAATTATTGATTCTTACGTAAAAATGCACTACTCAATAATTGTTACAATAATTACTGTTCAATATTTTATTTTATTGATTCAATAATTATTACGTTGATATTTTATATTATTGTTGTTTCAATAATTGTCACTACACAGTATTTTCTATTATCAGATCAATAATTCATATTATTTTAATAATATTATTAGATAGCATTATTGGTATTGTCTAAAAAGTTCTGTCTAAGGAGAGGTTTGGTCACCTAATTGCGCGCCAGGAAGGAGAAATCTTTATTGGAAAGCCCCCTCTTTCTTGGGAACAGCCTGGTTTGTCAATATTGTGATTCTGTAATATTATTTGTGAATAATTAAATATTGATTTATTTGATAAGAAAATATTCATTTTATGTGGATATAGAAGGAGAAAATTTTTAATGTGTCAATTGTTGAAAATTAATGTTTTATCTTTTTTGATAAAATAATTTATTTAAATATATTATTATATTATAATAATATAATAATGGTGATATTTTTACGATGAATGTTGGGATAAATGAATAAATGAGGAGGAAGAGTATTTTTGTTACTAAAAATATTTAAAACATGTTTTTCAGGTTTTGTGGACCTCATTTCTTGACTGAAATTTGATTATAGCCCGTAAAATCGTCCGCATGTGGATTTCAGTCAATTTCTACTTGGAATTTGGAAAAACATAAACTTACGAAGTTGTAGAGATTTGAACTTCCTATGGAATGGACATAAAATTTGAATTTTTCTGATAAAAGGGCTATTTATTATGAATTATTGAAGTTTCGAAAAATTGATTTTTGAAGTTTTAATTATTTTTTAAGAAAAACATTTTTTTTTGATTTTGGTGAGATGGGGCAGACTTGTGTGGCTGATGTTTTGGATCAAAGGAAGTGTGCGTATGAATTTATAAAAAAATATATTAATAATTTACTAAATTTTCTACTTTCGTGTTCTAAGTATTATCCTACAAATAAGGTGCTTAGGTTAAAATTGAAAATCACACTAGAAACTAAAGTTTTCTCTCTTAATTATCGAGCGTATTCTTGTGAGTATTTGATACTTTGAGTGTGCTATACGGTGCAAGTTCTTTCAGTACTATATCCATTATTCCAGTCAGAAGTACTGTCTTTTGGATGTAAGGGATATTATTTTTTAATAAATGATATTATTCCTTCTAATATCGTTATGCCAAAATATTGATATGAATTTTAATGTAAAATTTTTACCTTTTGTGTTGGGATTATTATTTACGTATACGACACTATTCACGTATACGGCACTATTCACGAATACGCATTATTCACCGAAAAAATAAAATTTTCTCTTCTTTGTCCCAGATATCTATTTTTGTTACTATCTTTTGATTGTATCCATATTTTGATCTTTATTCTTAAATTTTACTCTACTATGGTATGTTATGGGTATTTTTGAACATGGATAAATTGAAGTACGAATCCTTAAAATTTATTTTTTTGTCTCGCTGGATTCTTTTTCTTTAAATATTTTTTATCATCCTCAGTCCTAAATTATGATATTACTTAATATCTTGGCTTGTAGTGCAAAGATGAATGATTAACTGATAAATATATTTGGCCCGTAGTGCAAAGATGAACAGGTGTTTAGATGAACATGACTAACTGGTGATACAAATGAATATCTTTGGCCTGTAGTGAAAAGATGAATATTTGATTCATGATGTATATTGATTGATGTTGCAGGGATAAAATATTGATGATGGACTTTTAAATCTTAGAAGATAATAGAATTCATTCTCTACTTATTCTTCTAATGAATTGATGTTTTCGCTGCGGTTGTTGATCTAAAATTTGTTGTCTATTATATTCTATTAGATTAATTTTTCCCTGTTAAAGACTAACGATAAGTTATTCTATATTATCTTAGTCATAATATTCTTTACTAGGCTAGTTGAGCTCACCCTTTTCCTTTTTGTTCCATTTTTTTTCTCAGGAGGCGAGAATGTAGCGAGTACTAGTCGGGGTATGGAATAATGGTTCTAGAAAGTTGCTTTAGTAGTCCTCACCATTTTTGTAAAATAATGTATCAATAATTGTAATGAGGACTTATTTGAGTGTGGATATTGTCTAGAAGTCAATATTTGGATTTAAACTCGCAGTTTATGTGTTGTCGTATCTTGCACGATAATTGTATTAATAAAGTTGTATTATTTCTGTACCAGGTTTTGGCGACTCAGAATGGGCAATGTATACCTATTTTGGGGGCGTCACAGAAGGTCTTAAGACCATGAACTACGTTCCAAGTTATTAAGTATTTCTACCTCAACCTTAACAGTCGTTTAGACTATACCAGACCTTTCCTTACGTACTTAGGGGAATCAACCATTTGTACCATATATTGTGCACAAACATCTAAACACTAACGCGTACATAATCCCCTATATTAGGTTGTTCATCTCAGTTTGACTTTTAAGATTTCCGCACTAAAGAAAGTTTAGTTTGGAAATAGCTTAACAGTGATTCTAGAATTTTAGAACACTCATCAATTATAGATTAGTCCAATCAATAAAAGTTTGTTTGTTATTCTGAGGTTCAACACAATAATATAAGATTGAACAATGATACTTTAAGTCAAATATTGAATATCAACAATATACAATTCAATAGACATGGATATACAAAGTATTACATCCCAAAAGAGTTAGAAAACTCATTGGGACAATGAACTTGAACAATTATATGTTTTAAATAGCAAGAACAAAATTTAGGAATGTGAAACTCGCTCAATGTAAAGAATTAGAATACAAGAGATTTCATAATCATAAACGAGAATGGAACCTGTGACGCCCCCAAATCCAGGTTACCTGACCCCCGAGTTTGGTGCTCACGATCCAACAAATAATTAACATCTAACTACCCATCATTTATGAATATAAACATACATCTCATTAACTTATATTGTTAATACATTACCCCAGGTTCTCTAACCTTAACATTACAAATATACACTTAGATATACAAAAAAGGGTTACAATACAACATAATAATAATATTATTCATTACATTATTTCAGCAATAAGCCTTTGCCTTTGTTCTTCTTAGACCAGCTGGCCTCTTTGTTCCTAGCTGAAATATTTTATTTAGCAAGGGTAAGCAACAAATTTGCCCCGCAAGTTAAGACATACATTAAATGTATAATGAATCAAGATTAACAGACTATCTATTTTGATAGAATAACACCAAAGTTCAGGGAACTTTAAATAGCTGAACAATTCGTAATAATTACTAACAAGTCTTCTCGCATTCTATGCAACACAATAATCTAATAATGAAAGAGT
This sequence comes from Panax notoginseng, assembly GCA_016801055.1. NCBI lineage: Eukaryota > Viridiplantae > Streptophyta > Magnoliopsida > Apiales > Araliaceae > Panax > Panax notoginseng. The sequence continues at coordinate 118,197,089 of CM029017.1, forward strand.
ACAAACGCTTTCAAAGTTTCTTACGATATTCTAATGAATAAATCAATAATCAATTCTACGCAATAACAAAGTAAAATATTTTCCAGATTTGATGATAGTGATCCATTGGATCTTGAACTTCTCTTCTCGAGTAACTATCAAAGATTTTGACTTTGATAATACCCAGGTGTATCAGATAACCATATAGATAAATTATACCCCTCTACAAGTACTTATAGCGGCCAACTCTTTGTACCCTATATTATTCATAATACTTACACGCGCGCAAAGGCCGAATATACGACCAAAAATGTTCCTTTTAATAAAAGGTTGTTCTTCTTAGTCTTATAATCAGAGTTTGATTTATAACAACGAAATACAATGATTTTAACATCTAATCACTTCTCGATCTAGCCAAACTAATTGGCATCGATCTGTCAATAATAATTAAGTCCTCTTAGCTCTATTCTCTTCTCGAACCTATCAAGTTCTAACAAATATTCGTCTAGCCAGAATAATTGGCTAAGACATTTCTCAACACGATTCAACAATAGACAGGAATTATCTGTACTATTTGCAATCACTAATAGCTTCTACGATGTAATTATCCAACAACAATAATTCTCTAAGTATTTTCTCATAATCACTAATTCAATTGAATTAATAAACATGCACTTACTGCGAATAGTCAATAATAAATTCTCAGACGTGTCTAATCAACAATAAGTAACCACTATAAATTTGAAAGTATTAACTCAAGGTTGAGTTAGGAAACTTGCCTGATTCGTTGACTACTGCTACGTAATTTAAGTAACTTCTTTGTAAGACCTATCATTAATAAGATTGGTCTTTCAAATCAGCATATCATACTTTGTATCATAATACAACTACTTTATCAATTAATTATCTAAAACTTAATCGCATAATTAAATATTAGATAACACCTTACAACATTATCATTATTATCATCATATGATAATTCTTTAATCACTATATCATATACATTATGATTTAACACTTTTTTTTTTCATTTCATAAGTTATTCTTTAACATCTAATAAGTTAAATACTAATCCAGCAACCTGGATTCTAAATCTAGCAACCAAATTGCCAATCCAGCAGGCTGGATTCCAAATCCAACATCTAGATGGCCAATCCAGCAAACCAAACTGCAATCCAGTAAACTGGATTCTAAATTCATCAACTAGTGGCAAGATGACGACTTTGCCCCTCATCGGGGTTATCTCCGGTTGGGCTGGTAAGCAGACGTTGCTCAGGGATATTGCTGAGATTGGACTGCTGCAATGGTTGGAGGTCCTCAGTGTCATCTCTGAGGTGTGCCTGTCCTCTTGGTTGTTATTGCCAGGTCTTGTACTGAGTATCTCATTGTGAGCACCGAGATTGAAGCTATTTGAATTTGAAACAAGCATTTTTGGGGTTATCTCCGGAACTGCAAAACGGCCTTCCTTGGGGTTATCTCCAAGGTTAGAATCTGCTATTCCCAGTGTTGGGACTGAGACGGAACATCTCGGGGTTATCTCCGAGATGAAGCAGTCTTCTCCCGGTGTGTGTTCTGGTATTGAAATTGCAGGCCTTAGGGTTATCGTCGAGGTTTGAACTGTTACTCCCCGGTGTGTGTCCGGGGTCGAAACTGAGCTTTCGGTAGTATCCAGACTGGATGTGAATTGTCTTCCAGAGTTATCTCTGAAAGACAAATCTGCCCTCCTGCAATGTCAGTAAACAGTTGAGCAAAAATTTTGAGTGTCTACAAATGCCCCTCTTTATCATATTCATGCAATGCAATGGCTTGGATAGGATAAAGAATCCTAGACACTTGAAAAGCAATAAGATAAATATGATGTAATATGGAGCAATATGATGCAAGTGTATGATGCATATGAATTGCTTTACCAATAATTGGGGGATGATTGCCAGCTCCCCTGTGATGGTAATGACGGCGAGTTTGGACGTGTGATCCAAACCTATCAGGATGTGTTACGTTGGGGCTATCACCAAAGTCCTTAATCCCGGATACAGACTTTACTCCAAAGATGTGCCTCTCGTGTACAAGATATCTGTGGGGATAAAACTTTATCTGTTTGAGGATATGTATAACATGTTCCATCATCGATCCTCCCTGATGATGTTGATCTTCCCTGGTTTGTATCGCCAGGACATATCAATGTTTCTGTTGGATTTACTGCCAACAGTAGATGTTGTCAGGGCTGACTGACCTTCATTGACGTGTGAACCAATGGTTTGACCACGCGTTGTAACCCCCGACGGGGACACATTTGATCCTCGTTGATGTGTGTATCAACGGATGTACTTCCCTGCTGAAGATAAATGCCAAGGCTGCTTGGACTTTGTTAATGTGTGTATCAACTGATGCAATCATAGGATGACTTCTGATGTGGCGTGGGTTTACTTGCCAACGCTGAACTGTCGTCAAGGTTACTTGACCTTCGCTAACATGTATATCAACGAAAATATGTGATGGAACATCGTTGATGTGTGTATCAGCAGAACATGCGTTGTAACCCCCGTCAGGGATCTCTTTGTTGAGATTGTGTTGTGACCCCCGCCGGGGATCTCTTGTTGAGATTGCGTTGTTGACCCCCGCCGAGGATACACTTAATCCTCGCTGATGTGTGTATCAATAGAACATGCGTTGTAACCCTCCGCCCGGGGATCTCTTGTTGAGATTGCGTTGTGACCCCCGTCGGGGATCTCTTGTTGAGATTGCGTTGTGATCCCCGTCAGGGATCTCTTGTTGAGATTAGGGTGTGACCCCCGTCGGGGATCTCTTGTTGAGATTAGGGTGACGACCCTGAATTGACGGCATTGGACCACTTACGGTATTGCCGAATATGTATGCAATGAATAGGATCATCGATATAGTAAAACCCTATTATTTGGGCGAATACCATGAATGATATGAAAGCCATAGTCGGGGCCGAGAAGAACCAGGTTTCAGGTTATTCTCTCAATCGTGTAGCATTTTTATCCCTGATTTGGCCTTTTCAGCTTGTGAGAACTCCTTTGCAACTCGAATTATACCGAGCCGGAGGGTGGGACCCACAAAAGGGTGCCACAGGTACACCTGATACAGCCGTAGATGGACCTGCGGCCAACCGTAGTTACTAAAGACCAGCATGTTGCTTTCATAAGTCATTTTTAACTTGTGCCACGAAGGAAATCTGAGAGCTCTTCTTTCAGATCTGCTGAGTCAGACGTCATTTTCCGCAAATTCTACCACCGTACAAGTTCTACACCTGTCCTGGCACGTAATGCATGTGCTTTTTCCCAATTTTTATCCCGTTGAAACTGACTTATCATGTGAAATGTATCTAAACACATAGTAGTGATTATGTAATGCACAAATAACTTGATTAAAAATATTCAACATAGTAAATGTTAGTATTAAACCATGCTGAACATAATGATGTGAAAAAATTTAACTTTTGAGACAGTCAAATTGGCACCCTTTTTTGCTATTTTTTATCCTATTTGAGGACATTTGAGCATAAGGTAAGAAGGCAAAGTACTCCTAGCATTGAGGTTAACTTTATGTGTTGATGCTTTTAATTTTTAGTGCAAAAATAGGATTTATGTGACTGGGGCAGGTGTGCTACTAAATGGCCACCTAGTCATTCATATGTGCATGTGGATAGTCCTATTAATAGAGGAGACAATGGAAAAATTTTCCTAAAAATGTAGAATTGTGTTAGTCATGCATTTTTTAAACTCTACTTTGGATGTATGTTAAAATAATGCATGCATGCATGTAGTCATTAAATGCATTTTGAAAAGCTCCAAGTTAGAAAATACCACACCCCTGTCTGAGGTGATTTGGAGACTTTTGTCCAGATATTATTGATTCAGATCAGCCGAGAAGTTCCCGCAAGACCATTCTGGTTACGGAGGAGGCTTCTGAAGTGCCTCGACCCCGTTCTGTTAGACAGCCTCGCAGGTTGGTGGAGGCTGTGATACGTTAGTCCGATTGATGTACCGAACGTCGAGGACGATGAGGAGGATATTCGGTTACGGACCCTGCTCCTGCTGCGCATGTTCCCCGTAGGGACCTCCCGAGTATTCAGTGGCAAACCCAGAGCTTCTGGGTGATTTGAGCAGACATTCCTCGATGTATTAACATGCCAACGAGGTATATCCATAGATCTTAATCTTTCTTATGTCCTATTGATGAGGAGTAAAGGAACTGGTTCAGTATCACTCCATGTACCAGGCACTTCATCCTGACTATAGAGCGATTGTGCATGATTGGGGATTAAGAGCAATCTTTTCCATCCTTCCCCCATTGTTGTCCCTGGGGTTACCTCAGGGCATTGTTCCGAGCGCCATGGTTTCCACAAAACTCAGTCTCTCCATATACTGGACTGTGAGGTGATGATGACACCGATGGATTGGCGATTTATCACAGGTATGGAGTTTGGAGGGAAGCCAGTGCCTGCACTGCTGATATTACCCTACCCCCGACTACCGTCAGATCCTTATTAGGAGTTCGACGGAGGCACTCAAAGGTAGGACTATCCGTGGCATGTCCTTTGAGAGTAGATGCTATGAGTGGGCTATTGAGCTAGCCCATACCCGCTGATGTTAGAGTCAGGGATCGCATTCTTCAGCTATTGTTCCTGATGATCATTAGGGGCTGCTTCATAGCAGATAACTCTTCTACGGTGTCATTTGCTTTGATCAGTGCCACACGTTATGTGGACCATATTGGAGAGTATGATTGGGGTACACCTTTTTCCTATATCCTCAGGGGCATGCGTATGCGCGCTCACAGGCTTGACCGAGGCTTGGTTAGGATTTTACCCATTTCTGCTGGTAAGTATTTCTCTTATTATTTACCATGAATTAGATAAGAGTGTTAACTGACAGCAGATGTTTGCCATTGTGTTGGCAGTTTGGGCCTATGAGAGGCTCCCATGTTTACGTCCGGTGAGTGTACTAGGATTGGATACCTACCCATGAGGACAACGATGGCATCATTCCATACTGGCGGAGGTCCCTGTAGCAGAGGGTTTCACTCATTGTTCGCCTACAGTTGGAGTTATTAACAGTAGATAATCATCACATAGACTCCATATTCTGGGGAGCATTTGGTCGTCGGATTTGAGGATGGATACCCGACAGGTGTATAGTATGTGATTTTCACCCATAGGGGTTCCTCTCTTCACAGTTGGAGGATTGGAGCTCTAATTAGGAGAGCGTGTTATTAGGAGCACCACAGGAGATCTGTATACGATCTTGCCCTCCTGCCAAGCGTTATTGGCATGTGTCGCAGTCACCCGTCATTGATATCCCATTGTTGGGTGTTGACAGTTTTACATTGTCAGAGGGTCCTTGCACTCAGGATGTATTCCAGCATTGGTGGATCCCTCGTACTATTGGAGCCCAAACCCGCGCCACTCAGTTCATGGGGGATATGGTTTCAGGATCCGTGATGATGACAGATTGGCTAGCCTGTGTCCGAGATCCGACTCATGTGACATAGATTGATAGTTTGACCCGGCATTTGGACCAGGCACATATCTTAATATCCGGTATTTGGGCAGAGATCCGGTAGAGGCAGATTCGTTTAAAACCTTCTAGCTTAGGCGCTGGCCCCTCAGATGACCCATTTGGTTTTACTGCATAGATCCTCCTTTGTATAGCCTGATATCCTATTGATAGAGATCCAGTGACTCAGGAGGAGTTACATTAGGTGGACAGGATGGTGATGTAGATATTGACACCATTGTCTTCTTTTGATGTGTATTCTCGTTATCTCTTTTGATAGCCTCTGTTAGCTATTGGGTGGTTGTGCCCCATTCTCGCTATATCTTTTGATAGGCCCTGTTAGTAGTAGGGCGTCTGTGCCCCATTTTCCTGTATTTTAAGTTGTACAGAGATGATGTATTATATGATGATATACATAGGAATGTATGTACAGTTTTCCATTCCCTAAATCATATTGCCATCAATTATCTGTTATGCATGTATCATGTTATGCATATGTATGTATTGTCCAGAGATATTCAGCAATGACCCCTGGATGGTCTTAG